>CAMTDV010000005.1:40222340-41422340 GCA_947069175.1 Scalesia atractyloides
TTAGATAGTGGATCGTAATGTCACATCTATCATTATCGCATAAGCTTTACTTGAGAGTTTGTCACAAGGACGAAAGAGATGACACAAGACCTTTGTCACGTAGACTAACAAGATTTGAACAGAGAGTCAAAGACTACAACTATCACTGTCACTAATGGACATAGTATATAGATGGCCCGTAGGTACTACATCACTAATGGATGTTATATTATAACCCGTAGGTAATACACCTCTAATGGGTGTTAGAATGTTTATCATCATAACGATGACATTCGTCCTGATCACAACGATCGTTTAGAATTATTATGTTTGAACCAAAGATCAAATATTTTGATGGCTAGTGTGGTTCCTCACGCCACGCTTCCAGGAGTGTTAATATTACTTGAATATTAACATAGAATGATGTGCTAAAATGGTTTAACAGTTTAGCCATGATCACATTGACCATAGAGGCTTGGAGGTTTAAACATAGGTACTACCTCTCGATAGAAGGGATAATATTCCTTAACTATCATCGTAGAATATTATTCCATCTTAATTACTATTTATTTTGCCAGTACGTGACATAATCACTTGGCATGTGTAAACCATCAAGAAGATCTTTTGGAATTAATAGCGGAGCGATAAAATCGAATTAAAATCGAGACGCTCGAATGAATAAAGGAAGTAACAAGAATGTACTTTAAAGCAGAATTCCAAAATTTCACTAAAACGGTAAGGATTACATATTTTGCCTCTAAGAAGCTCTTAATACAAAATCTTGTCCGCGCAGGGACTATTACAAGAAAAACATACCCATGCAGGGGCTTAAAAGAAATAACAATGTCCTCGCAAGGACTTTTTGAATTTTTTTAAAAAAATTACATAAATGAAAATACAAAACTACTCGCCCTTCCTTCCTTTCACAGCCTTATAGAGTCTCTTGATAAATTTGGTCGTTTTCTTCTCTGACTTCTTAACTTGTTGTCGCATTTCCCTGACCTGATCCAAGGCCTCATTAATAGCCTCTAGGGGTAATTGCGGTTGGGGTTGAGGCTGAGGTGGAGGTGGTTGCGGCTGAGGCACAATTGGATACGGATATCCATAAGGTGGATACCCAGTAGCAGCATAGGATGAGTAAGAAGGTGGGTAACTAGGATAAGGAAAATGATAAAGGGGCATTGTGCATGGTTGCTTACAGGTATGGATCGAATGAAGGAGCAGTGAAATCAGCAACATATCCAGATAGATCTGGGTAGGTGGGAATCGGGTTACCAAAACCCGATGAAGATGGCTGAACTGCCGGTTGGGGCATCAGATCAGTAGCAGGTTGTGGGGTTGGAACCACCACAGGGGAAGTGTTTGAGGGCCCACTATTTGTGGGTCCTCAGGGATAATAGGGTAAGAAGGTGGCAAAGGTGGTAGCAAGCCCGACCTTTGACAACACGTACCGACATGCGTGCTCCACGCCTTCAACGTGATTGTGATGATGACTCAGGCGGTGGCTGAGGTTGTTCCACCGGTTGCATGGGTTCATCCTCGATTTGAGGATGTGGTGATGGAGCATGGTGTTGGGGAGTGCTGTGGTAGGAGGGTGTGTTGACGAACATATATTATGCCCTTGTTCATAATCATCAAGACCTCGAAACGGAGATCCTGCCAGGGAGTTTGAGCCACTAGACGGCTCGATGGGATGGCCATAGGATCCGGTTTGGGGAAATTCTTCCGGATCGGAATCCTCCGCCATATGAGTTGGCGAGTCGACTGGAGGGGTTTCTGGTGAGGGTTGGTTGACTGGGTTGACGAGTTAAAGTTGAAAAATTCTTGGTGTGAATGGGAATGAGAATTGTGTGATTGGTGAGAATGGTAGGAATGTTGAGAGTGTGATTCAGGTGGGGAGTATTCGTGTGAAATAGAGTGTCTATAAGGTTCAAATGGAGACGAAGAGCCTCTGGATCCCTCGTATGGATTGTGATCAGGCAATTCAGCTGCTCTGTCTAGTGAGGGTCTGAAAGGTGGCCTAAAAGATGGTCCTGTCATAGAGGGTCCGCCCTTCATGGACCCTTGCCTTTAACTCCGCGCCTAAATTTTGGTGGCATAATTCCTGCTTCAACAAAGATTTAAAATAAAGCAAAACAATAATAATAACTTAATAATTAAATGAGTACTCTTAGGTCAAACCCTAGACTCGGAAGTCTAAGGAATGTGCTATTGTGTATTTTCGAGATTAAACACAAAAGGCTAGTGTTTAATTCACTCGAACGTTGGCTCTGATACCAACCTGTCACACCCCTATTTCCACGTGTACCCGGTGGGCCCGGTTGGGGAATATCGTGACGTAGTTGATAACATCATAACCAAATAAACACATCATAGCGGAAGTCTTGGATTTAAATTACTATTACAAACCGAGTGTTCAAAGTTCAAAAATAAATTACAAGGCTTGTAATAAAAAGATCCATAAGCGGAATGAAATAAATATATACAAGTATTGTTCAACAGACTTTAAGCAACCTAGGGACTTGCAAAATCCTGTATTGTCACTATAGCGCAGCTCCCGATCTATTGCGTGTTGCCACCTGTAACTTGATCTTTTGAAAATACGTCAGTTTTCACTTGTAAATACAAATAACCGACTCATTTTGAAAATGTTTTCGAAAATCGTTTAGCCACATTTTATAAATAACTTGGGATAGTTCAAAATGACCTTGTTTACAGTTTTACGTGTTTGTCAATACATATGGGGTTAGGTACAGAAACCGAATAACCTTATTAACCGACACACCAATTAAATAATCCACCAATGCGATTCAATATTTTATTAGCATTAGCATCTGTCAGGTGTATGCTTACACCCGCGCTTAAGGTCGTGGCCATTAGTAACTTAAATGAGCTAAGGATATCCCAGACATGGTCGAATTAACCCCCAATGTTTAAGTTATCAAACAATACAGAATAAAAAGGGTTATGAAGATTTAGTAAATCACAATCCCATAACATGATCCCATACCCGACCAAGACGTATTATTATAGCGTATCCCAAGCCCGTATAGGGAAAAATAAGTTAAAAGTATTTACCTGAGCTAATTCTTCAATAAATTAACAACTCAGTCGAATATTCAAAAAGTAAGCCTTAGTTGACAATCTACCGGGAGGCTCTTAGTCTAGAAATGATGGTGTTTATATCCAATTAGAATGCTAACGGGTCCTATCTACTTTGTAGACTCGAACCGGGTAGCTTAAAGATAATAACGGTACTGAAAGCTAGATTAAGCGATGACCGAAAAAGAATGTAGTTTAAACTCGACAAGTATGGAGACTTGTTTAATATGGGTAAACATGTTACATTCTAGATTTTGAAAATAAAATGATAAAGTTAAACCAGTTTTGGTTAAATTACGTAAACTATTTACGTAGGTCGAACCGTGCGCATATAAGCGAAACCGGGAAACCGGATGAGCCATATACAAGTTCCATATGCCATAATATTTAAAACATGTTGTAATATCAGTAGGATATTAACATATTTGCCTGTTCTGGTTTTAAAATTAAGTTACACCTAAAAAGGGCGTTTTGGTCATTTAACGACTTGTAAAATAAGCTTGCAAGTAAAATGATTTCATGGTTATAAATATTCTGTAAAAATAGTTAATTCATGATTTTATATCAGTAGGATATCAAGTATATGTATGGTTTATAGTTTAAGACCAAACTATGTCTCGGAATGGCATTTTGGTTATTTCACATATCGTCTTGAAAACTTATTTGGGAATATGAGTTTAGATCATGTACCTACTATAATTATATTTAAAATAAGTTTTGAAATCAGTAGATATCAAGTCTTGATGCTCTAATATGGTTTTAAACCATACTATGCGCCGAAACGACGATTAAGTCGCTAAATGACGATATTCAAGATGTTTAATGAAAACTGAAGTTATGAACAAGTTTATATAACCATAATATGTTATTTAATATAACATATCAGTGGGTAAAAGGTTTTGTAATAAAAGCTTGGTTAAAAATCCATTTTATATGCCAATAGGGAGTTATCGTCATTTAAGGACATAATACAAGATCTTGTGTGCAAACTCAATTTACAATCTGATTTGATATCCCAAATAATCCCATTTATGATATTATATCAGTAACTAACGAGTTTTGTTGAAGAAGTTATGTTTAAACCATTTTATACTCCAAAAGGGCGATTTGGTCGTTTTAAAAACATAATTTACGATTATTTTAGCAAAACTCAGTTATGACCGATTTATAATATCAAGATATGTTAATTATATTAATATATCAGTACTGCATGCTCATTTATAGATAAAACCTTATTTTTAACAAAAAGGGCATTTTAGTCGACTTTAGGCATAATAACGGAACTTGAAATAAAAACTCGGATTACTACATGACCATGTAATATAACTCCAGAGGGTTATACTATAACATAACATGGTCGTTTGTAACTTAGAATCAGTAACCTAAGTTGTTAATTCGGGTCAGAATCGAAAGTCAAAGTAGAAGTCAAACATCACGACTTTCGGTTGTGAACCGACCTTAAACCCGGAATTGACAAGCCGGACATGTTTACACATGTTCTAATAATTATTACCAAGTTATTTAAGTGTTAAAACATATTTTATAACACCTACATTATCATATATGAATTTATTTTCAAATCTGACCTAGTTTGACTTTTTATTAATAACCTTGACCCGTCAATTAACCAAGCAAACATGGTAATTAGGAGGTGCCTTTTTTAGGGATTAACACCTACCTAATTACGATCACGTAGCCATGTTCGTCTCGAACAATGGCTGGACCATAATGGTCTAAACCGAAAGTCAAAGCGTTATTACGATAACGCTTGACTTTTGGCATAAAAGCCTAATACACAAAAAATGCAAGGGAAAGGATCACTTACTAGTGAACCTCTGATGAAAAATAACTTAAATGGAAGCTCCCTTCAGTTGGGAATCTCTAGGAGATAAGAGGAATTGATAGAACAAGAAGAGGTGCAAGTTTTGACATGAAACAAGACCCCTATTTATAGTTGTGGAGCTTGAAGGAGGTGATCATAGGTGTTAAGGGGAGTTAGGAGAGGCTTACAAGTGTCCTAGTACGTGTCTTAGTGGTTTGGAAGCCCCTGGTTTCGAAATGGGGCGATTTGGAGCTTTGTGTGGCCTCCAAGGCATAAAACAACAATTGTTGTCATCAGATCCCACCGTAAGCTACGGTGGGGGCGTAGCTTACGATGGTGGCTGATCAAGCATACCCACAAACTTTCATTTTGTTAACAGTTTTAGCCCCTTTGACCTCCAAGCTTCCGTAGAATGTTACAATCAGCATACGAAGCCTTCCTTGCCCATTATTAGGCATTCCCAAGAGTATGATCAAAATCATAAGCTCCCGGTTTGTTAAAAGGTCACTCAGAGGTAATAATATACATGTTGACGCTTTTAACCCTTCGTCGCACAAAGTTTTAAATAATTCCTCAAACGGTTTCTTACGACCAACAAGTGGGTCAATTGAGAATACGGACATCATGTAAGGTCACTCAGAGGCTAAGTTTTAGCATGTTGACACTTTTAGTCCTCCCGTATCCATATTTTTTGATTTTGGCAAAAATAGTCCCTCCTATCCAACTTTAGGCATAAGTAGGATCAAGGACACGTGTTAATACATTATTGGACACGATCTTATGAGGTGTTACACAATCACAGATAAACATGTTGTGTATAGATCGCAAGTCTATTTCTTCAGGAACGCTGCATCCGATGATGAAGCTAACAAAGTGATAAAGTCTTCAGTTCATGTCGGAAACGAAGATAAGAAATTTTTTATCACAAAAGCTGATATCCAAAGGATTTTAGAGTTCAACGATGACGTAAATGATCCAATCAGTTTTGAAGAGAGGATGGTTATGGGATGTTTCTTCCGTATGGGCTATAAAGGTCATGCGAACAAGCCAACGATGAAGAAAGACAATGTCCTCTACCTTACAAGCTTCTAATTCACACCATCATTCACGCTTTCAGTCATAGGAAAGCAGGGCTCGATGATATCCAAGATTACATGGCATGTACGGTTACTACATTGGTTCTGAACAAGAAATTCAACTTCTCAAGAGTTATATTCAATTTTATCATGAAGAACATGGGAAAGGATAGGCCGGTAATGTATCCGAGGTTTGTGCAAATGCTGATCGATGAAAAGCTTCAGTATATTGAAGAAGTTAAATATTTTACAGAAACAAGATTCAGCACCTATTCCAAAGCCTGTTTTTGGTGCAATCGTTAAAGCAGACTATATCACGCCACCAGAGAACAAATGGAGAAAAGATGGCAGCGGTGATGAAAATGAAGAAGCTGTATTGTTAACGAATTTCAAAGAAAAGAGAGGTGATTGGTACATCAAAAGGGTAGTTGTTGTTAAGAAAGAAAAGCGTAGAAGGGCATTGAAGAAAGCCGATACAATGTTGATCGACGGGCCTAATACTGAACAAGTTAATGTTGAAGGTTCTAGTGTTGCGGTTAATGTTGAAAGCCAAGAACAAGACGATGTTATTTCTGCTACGTCTGATAAAGATGATGAATCGTCTGAAGATCCAATTGATGTTAGGGAAAAACAAGCAGAAAAAGAAAAGGAGCAGGAAAGACTGAAAAAGCTTGGTGAGGATTTCTATGTTCCTTCTGATGAGGCATCCGATGAAGATCAACCTAAGAAAAAGTCAAAGCGCTCAAAGTCAAAGGCTAGAGATACAAAGAAAACAACGGGTTCTCCGAGTACTCGTGGAAGAAAGAAAACTCCAAGTCGAAGGTACTTAAGTCAAAAGAGGAGTTACACAAGAACCTCTTGTTTCTAACTTGCAAGAGATTCCGATTGTTAAAGTACAAGTGCCACCAACGACTGCTATACAAGTTCCACCAATTACTGTCACACAAGAACGACAATCTGTTACTGTTGAAGTTCCTATTCAAGTATGCCTATTACAACGCCAAAGTCAGCAGTAAAGGGTACTCCAAAAGCTACCCCTCAAAAATCAAGGCAATCAACTCCTCAGAGTACAAGGGCAAATGAATTCAAATATGCTTTCGGTGATATTCCAAATAACAGTACAAATCCTATCACAGCCAAAGATCTTTCAAACTGGTTTCAAGATACTCCGGTGGATATGTTAGAAAAGAGAAACAAAACACTGGAAGATAAGTAGAAGCAAAATGAAGCTTAAAAAGCAGATCTTGCAAAGAAAGTGAAGCAGAATAATGTTGAAAAAGAAATTATGCAGGATAAAGTGAAGTTTCTTGAAGATGATAGAGGATAATTGAAAGCAATGGTTGAAAGCTTGGGTGCTGCAAAAGCAAAGCTAGAGAAAGAAATTGCTGAACTTCGAACAGAGAGAGATATGAATGATAGAAGATTTGCCAGACTTCAGAAAGTTCTAACTAACAGTTTGGCATTGATTTCAAGGATGAGTATGATCCACTTGATGTTCAAGAAGCGAAAGAGAAAGCTGAGAAAGAATTATAAGAACAGGGCAAAGCTAAAAGGGTGATTGATGGTGTCCCTAAACCAATAGAGGAGCCGGTGATAGAAAAATCTGTTGAATCAGAGAAAGCTCCTGAATTAGAGGTTGTTACTGAAGATACTCCAAAAGTTGTATCTATCAAAGAAAAAGAATCAGAAAAGAATGACGATGATGAGGAAGATAATGATGACAAAGACGACGGCCCTGTGGATGATACGAAAGATGATTCAGATCACGACGATGATGATCAAGGGGCGTTGGTTTAAAGATGGATTCCACGAAAGTTCATTCAGAGTTTGATTTCGAATCCCTAATCAATGATGATGCAAACATGGAGGAAGAACCAAGTAAGGGGGAGTCTACAAAGCAAACAGGGCCACATGATGTTGATACTTCCTATGCTATTGTTGCTATGCATGTTGCTGCTGTTCATGAAAAGCCTTTGATGATAAAGTTGGAACCGAGTATTGAGGAAGGAGAGTTTGTACATGATTATACCAAATAAGAATTGGCCAGAATGTTTGCGGTTGATGCTGATTCGTTCGAGTTCGATTTTGAAGAAGAATTGGTGAACATGAAGACTTTTGAACCAAAAGAGTATGTGTACTAGCGTGTAGTTGATGCTGATGATTATGATCGTGTCATATATGAAGATTCTGATGATGACGAAGCTGAAAAGTATTCTAATCTGAACACTGACAAGTTTCCAACAATTGAAGAGCTGTGAGTCAGATTGATGTGGGTTTGTTGAAACAGAAGATTGATGAGTTGTGAAGGAAGGAAATATTCCGAAACGTTATACAAAAGAGCAAATTGCTGAGGCTAAGAGGTCGTGGTTCAAAGAAATGCTGAAAGAAAGAAAATTTAAGCGACCATTAGCGTTCTTCACACGAGACAAGGATAAATCACTGGGTGACATTCTAAGTTCGGGATGGATTCAAGATCTTGGCGTATACGCTATCAAGAGAGAATATGGCATTCTGTACTTTAGACATTTGATTGACATAAAGACGTTACCGTATTGGGATGTTGAAGAGTTAGTGCAAACAAAGAATATCAGTTTGCAGATGAAATTCAGCGAACAACGTCTATGGAAGGTTATAAAGTTTGAAGTGTTAAGGGGTTTTGAGTTGTGTAAACCGTTCATTCCTAAACATAGAGTAAAGATTAACAAAAAGATGGGAGAGAAGGATGTTATATTGGTGATGAAACGTCCTCGAGCAATGAAGAATATGCCACTAAATCCCATCGAACAGGATTTTCATCCTTACTTTTTGTGGTGGCAAACGGATCCAGAGACTAGCGAAGCAGTGATTGTTTTGCGAGTTGATGAAAATTGGGATATAACAAAGGAAAAGGATCCAGAACCTATTGAACAAAGAAGGAGTTGGGGGCTTTGGAGAACGATACGAATACTAGACCCGATGTGGCTAGTTAACTGCTCAAAAGAAGATGTGAAATGCTTATTCTTCAACAAGATATGTTTCGATAAGCGTGAAGAAGTCCAAGTGAAGCAATACCAAGGTGTGATTAATGTATGCTATGCACATGGTATTAATTCAGGTCATATGTGGGAATCCAGATGGAGAGAGTTGGAGAGCGAAGAGTTCTTAAAAGAGGAAAAGCGTTTAGCAAAGATACATGAAAGGGGTAGAGAGGCAAGGATCAGACATTTTCAGTTCATGAAGTGGGAGCCTCCTAATGAACAAACGCCTATTCCAAAGCAAGAACGTCGAAAAAAGCCGTACAAGAACTTCTTCGGAAGATGTTGAAGATTGAAGATTGATCAAGACACTACGACAATATCCAAGGGGGAGTATTTTGATGCATAATGTCTATTATCTAGGTCTTGGATCGAGTCTGTATGGTTAGGGCTTCAATATGTTAGAACTTGAAATGTATTTATGTGTAAACATCAAGTTTGGCCGAAGTTATAGTTGGCTGATCAAGTTCAGCCAAACTTGATAGTCTATCTTCGAGCGAACTTCTGTCTCTATATAGGTGTCATGGGTCATTCATTGTAAGAACTTTGCGACATTGACGGCGAAGCTCTGTCTGTTTGGAAACTGAATGTACAACTTATTTAGACTTAATAAATAGACAATTAAACAGTAATTCTTGTGTATTTGATTAACATGTCATATAATTTCCACTTATATTGAAGCTTAGATACAAATTAGGTTCCTAAGCTGAGGAGGAGGGTCCTAACATGTTCAACTTTGAGCGAAGTTAGGCTTAATCAGATTCAAACATATGTAATCATGACTAGTTCAACCGAACTTATGCTTAATTGTTAAAAACCTGTTTTATGTCAAGTTCACCCGAACTTATTCAGTTTCTTGTAAAACATGCCATTTTGGCAAGTTCGAGCGAAGTTGTTCAAGTGTTGTTAAAATTTGAAAAAATGCTAAGTGTTTGTGTTTATCACGTCGCAGGTTGTTCAGCTTACGTATTCGAAGTTCCATAATACATGTGTTTCACTAGATAAGAAGTTATTTATGTCCTTGGAGCCGTTTTCTGAAGTTCTTGAGTTTATGGGACGTATTCCTGTGACAAAGGCCATTACAAACAAACACATCGTGTATCGCTCACACGTAAACTTTTTCTGGAGTTCTGCAAAGTACGATGAAGCTAATAAGTAATCATTACATTTGTTCGCGTGGGAGATGAGGATAAAGAATTTAAAGTCACAGAGGCTGATATCCGTAGAGTGCTGGAATTCAACGATCTTGCTGATGATCCTATGGGTTTTGAAGAACGATTGGTGAAAGGATGCTTTTATAGAATGGGATATCGCGGACACGTCAATGAATCTTCATTCAAGAAGGGCGATCTTGGTCTTCCGTATAAATTATGTATACATGCCCTAATTCACACTTTCAGTCACAAAAAAGCTGGATTGGATGATTTGTAGGATTATATGATGTGCATGGCGACTGTAATGGTGCTAAACAAGAAGTTTAACTATTCTTGATTTGTTTTCGAGCACATGTTGTCACACCCCGACCGCGTAAAACAACAAACTGAGGCGGAAACGTCAGGGAGTGTCGTAACAGAATTATTGTTTCAACAACTATGGCATGACAAGTTAAGTTTTATTTAATGAAAATTGTTTATATTGTCTGGAAATTTAAACATAAAACATAACACGAGTTAAATTGTCTTCAAGTTTTAAGCTACTAAGGCCCAAAGTCCGTCCTATGTGACGCTTGATCAACCTTAAGCATTTGCTCCTGAAACATATCTGAAAATAAAGTACGTCAGCATAAAAATGCCTGTGAGTAACATAGGTTTTGTGATGACGTTTCATGGCTTTAAATATTTTAAGGAAATGTTTGAATTAATACAAAAGTAGCCATGAAACATAAAAAGTTCAGCTTATAATGATTATATGAAACTCAATACAATATCAAAGTAGAAATGCATGGTCGAATAGATAACTAAAAGTAAATCTTGAATTTGTATAAAATGTCATGTTTTGTTATATAATGTGTCGAGTCTTGTATTTTGTTTGAAATGATTCAAATAACGCCACAATATGTAAGATAATAAAAGCACTTATATATAGGAAGTACCATCGGTGTATCCACCATGCTTTTATTATATTACATACGTCAGATATTTAAATCACTCGCCATAAACCAACCATCATCGAAAAGTCTTGTTTAAACCAAAGCAAACGCAAACCCAAGTCATGTAAACAAAAGTCATATATGAACAAGTTTTGTGTAACCAAAAGTCAAGTATAAACCAAATGTCTTGAAATAAAATACGTCTTTAAAATAATCAAAAGATTATTTTATAAACCATTGCTTTTATTGTTAAACATGTATTCAGATTGTTGGCAAACACATTCAAGCCTTGTAACAGTCAAATAGACCCCTATCAGTCAAAGGTCTATCCATTTCATCGGATTCTGTCATTCCCTAAACAAACTTCCAAACAAACCTAGGAAGCGGGAACGGGATTTGTCAAATCCTACGGTACCATAACTTACTACCGGTCGGCTGATCAATGTTAATGAATGTATTAAGTCAATCTCCAATGCACCAAAATGTCATGAACAATGTAGAAAAAATGTTTTTGAAAACCAATGTACTAGTATGCTCAATCAACATACATAGCAAGTAAATGTCTTTGAAAACCAATGTACTAATATGCTCAGTCAACATACATAAAAGTAAACGTAATGTAAATCAATGTGCTCATATGCTAAGTCAACATATGCCACAAAAGTGTGTTTGAAATCAATGTAATAAATATGCAAAATCAATATATAAATCAAATGCAACGAAAGTCATGTAGTATATGTACTATGTAATTAAAGCATGTATAAAGTCATGAAAAACACGAGAGTAATCATAGGCACAATATGTTTCACCCCAAAACATTTGAAAACGTAAAATAGGGGACTATGTACTCACCTTTGGGTGCGTTTTTATGTGCTAACGAAATCCCTCAAACTGTTTATTCGTCCTTCAAGATTTTGGTGGGTTTTTTTTGACAAAGTATGATGATTTGGAGCTTGGTTTCAAATCACCTTATGATCTTCAAAAGTGCTTGGAAACACCTTGGAAGGGACTTGAATCTTGAATATAAGGTTGAAAAACGAAAATGGAAGGGAGGAGGGGGGTGTTCGGTCGAGAGTTTCCAGAGAGAGAGAGAGAGAAGTGAAGTGATCTCTCCCTGGAATGAGAAGATTATGTTGGATTTATAGGATACGGAAGATTAAATGAGATTGCATCAAAATACGGAAGATCTACAAAAGATTCCATCGAGATATGCAAGATCTACAAAAGATTTCATCAAGATATGGAAGATCTACAAAATATTGCATCGTGATTTGGAAGATCACAAAAGATTTGCATCGAGATATGGAAGATCACAAAAGACTTCATAAAGATATGGAAGATCTACAAAAGATTGCATCGTGATTTGGAAGATCACAAAATATTTCATCAAGATATGGAAGATCTAAAAAGATTTGCATTGAGATATGGAAGATCACAAAAGATTTGATAAAGATATGGAAGATGTACAAAAGATTGCATCGTAAATTGGAAGATCACAAAAGATTTCATCAAGATATGGAAGATCTACAAAATATTGCATTAAGTTGGAAGATCACAAAAGATTTGCATCGAGATATGGAAGATCACAAAAGACTTCATAAAGATATGGAAGATCTACAAAAGATTGCATCGTGATTTGGAAGATCACAAAAGATTTCATCAAGATATGGAAGATCTACAAAAGATTGAATCGTGATTTGGAAGATCACAAAAGATTTGCCTCAAGATATGGAAGATCTACAAAAGATTGCATCGTGATTTGGAAGATCACAAAAGATTTCATCAAGATATGGAAGATCTACAAAAGATTACATCGTGATTTGGAAGATCACAAAAGATTCGCATCAATATATGGAAGATCATAAAAGATTTGATAATGATATGGAAGATCTACAAAAGATTGCATCGTAATTTGAAAGATCACAAAAGATTTCATCAAGATATGGAAGATCTACAAAAGATTGCATCATAATTTGGAAGATCCCAAAAGATTTGCATCGAGATATGGAAGATCACAAAAGATTTCATAAAGATATAGAAGATCTACAAAAGATTGCATCGTAATTTGGAAGATCACAAAAGATTTAATCAAGATATGGAAGATCTACAAAAGATTGCATCACATCTACAAAGCCAACAAGTGGCAAGGCAATGAGAGAAGTGGCTTACAAAAATATTTGGGATGTGCGTACATGTTTCGGATTAAGAAATACGCGAATTGGCATAGTTTAAATTTTCAAAAATTGTAAAGTAAACGTGATAGAAATATGTAATAAGGCCTTTATATAGAACTTGATAACCTGGCCCATTTTTATTGTGTGCCACGAAACTCCATTCTCAGTAATTTATTTTCTTATCAGAATTTCCTGCACAAAAATTCAAACAATTAGTTGAATAGTGACACCCAAGCCTTTGCATTCTTAGGCGTTGTTTCTTCAACCTTAATTTTGATTTTCCTTTCACAATCAGGTTTATTTTGAACTTTCTCATGTTTTGGAAAGTTCTCTAAACTTTCAATTTTTACTGATTGTGTAACGTCTTTTTCTTTTACCAACCAAGATTGATTTTTCGTTAAAGCTTTCTTGAAATACAATGTAGAAACTCTTTGTTCATTACCATTCAAGGATTCACCATTTTCAAAATTTGAAAACTTAGTAATAACTGGTTTCACCTTGTTTGTAGTTTCTGTACATTGTTTCAAAACCTGAGTTTGTACTCTAGAATTTTTGTTATCAATATGAGCAGATTAGGTTTAATTTGTAAACATTTACTAGCAATGTGTCCAGTTACTCCACATTTATGACACTTCCTGTTCTCATATCGATTTTTTCTATCAAACCATACACTCAAATCATAACATTGATTTTATGTGTGGTAGCCATCTTTTCTGCTTCTTCTGTAACTTTGATTTGACGTTGAAGCACTGTGGTCCGACCTGCACCACTTATTCACAAAATTTTTTGAGTTTTGATTTACAATTTTTTGTGAATTTCTATGTTGATTGGATGATCGTACCGATGAGCTTTTATTTTTCTTTTGAAAAATTTCATAATTTTTAAAACTTTGTTTTTCTTTTTGTTTTCGTTCTCCATTCTGTTTAGAAGGTTTTTGCTTTGAGCATTCACCTTTCTCAGTAGATTGTAGAACAGTTTCCTGAAATTTTTCTTTTAATTTTTAAAAATATTACATTTTTCTCTTTTTTAGTACTTTCATCATCGGTATTAACATCACACTTCTCAATTATGACATTGTCAATTATTGAAATTTTCTTTTTATTATCATTGATCGGTTTTGGACATATATGTTCTAACTTTAATGAGTAAGTCACAAATCCTTTCAATAATTTTGTTGAATTAGCAGCTTTATTTTTAACAATCTCAACTTCTTTTTCAAGTTGAGCTATTTTCTCAATATGAGAATTTATTGCTATTTGATTTTCTATATTTAATTTTTCAAAAACATTTTTTTTCATTTTTAAACATCTTTATTTCATTTTGAAAATCTACTACCATTTTTAATTTTTCATTTTCTAAAATTTTTATTTTGTTTTAAAAATTCTTTTCATTTTCTTTAATTTTTTATTTTCTAATGTCAAACTCTCGATCTCACTCAAGAGTTTGGCATTATCTGTCCGATAGCTATCTACATCATAAACTGGACAGACTGGTTTAGAACTTGAAGACTCTTTTCTTTCACAGTTCTTCGCCATTATACTCCCTTCTTTCTTCAACTGAACATCTGAACTTTGTGCTTCCCGATCATTTCCTTGATCACTAACACGATCAGACTTCTTATTGATTATCATCTTCTTGTTCTTAATCATCTCAACATTTTCCAAATATTTAGCACCTAGATATTTCCACAAATCCTGTGCAGTTTTGTACTCTGGTAACAAAACTAAGATATCTTGTTTTAACGATTGCTGTAACGAGGTTAGAATCTTCTTCTCATGGGCATATGCAGCATTCACTTGAGTTGTAAACTTTGATTCTGAAAGCTCAGCTCCACGTTCATCGACTGGCCATTTAAATCCTGTTTGAATAGCAGCCCAACCATAGAGGTGATTTGCTCGTACCCGGTCCTCGAATTTTTCATTCCAAGCTTCATACTCATCTAAACGCATCAACATTGGCGGCTTCACGGACTCCATTTCGTTTTCCAAACTAATCTGTCATTCAAAAACACTAGAAAAATGATTAGCAAACAGAAAATTTTAGTAAAATTTGACTTTTTAATCGACAATTTTAACGTATCGGTTTGCTAAAACCGTTTAAAATTTTTCTGGAAAACAGTTTTTACCAGATTAGAGCTTTAAACTCGTCTAGTCGATACGATTCTAACGATATATAGTGTTCGAGACGTTTTTCGGGATTTTCATGCCTTAAGACTGTTTTTTTTAGAAACCTTAAGACAAGTTCGGGCGAACTTGTAATAGCTTGTGAGATAAGTTCGGGCGAACTTGGCTAACAAACAATCAGATTTAACAAGTTCGGGCGAACTTGTATTGAGATGTTATGAACAAATAGCAAGTTCGAGCGAACTTATGTAAATTTTCAAGAAATAGCAAGTTCGGGCGAACTTGTATATATTTTCAACAATTTTTTTTCAAGTTCGGGCGAACTTGACTAAAAGTGATGAAAAAACAGTCAAGTTCGAGCGAACTTGAGGAAAAACCTTGAAAAATCAGTCAAGTTCGAGCGAAGTTATGATTTCAAACATGGTTTTTTCAATTTTTCGGCATGAATTCGTTTGTTTTAAGCTTTGATCTTTTCAAGGGTTTATCTATTATGGATTTTACGTATTATACTTGAAAATCAGTCCATTTTATCCGTGAGTTGTCTAAGAAAAGTTAAAAATGAAAGAAATGAGTAGAAGATGAGATGTTCTATGTTCAATGTCTTCAATTTAGGCCAATCCTGCTCTGATACCAATTGAAGGTCCGTTGTACGGATCTTTCTGGTCCTAATTTGGCAAACCTAAGGTAAACATGCGGAATTGTTAGCACAGGCGACATTGGAGACAAGTTATTCACTGATTAATCACCTTTTCATTGATTATATGACGTTACAGATCCTGGAAACACTTGGACAGAGCTTTGCCTCTGTCATGACAAAATCTCTGAATGTTACAAATGAAATCCCAAGGCACCTTTATATAGGTTTACAAGTTCGCTGGTGAGGAAGTGAGTTCGGGCGAACTTGACCTAGTCAAGTTCGGCCGAATTTGACATCATCATCACCATGACCCGCGAACTTGACCTCTAACTCAATTAAATACGCCTCGTTTCTAACAGATTAAGCCCTAACCGCTTAGACTCGATGTTATACGATGACGTAGGCAACAGACATATGCATCAACAGTTTTCACAATAAAGGTGGTTCTCGCATGAACCTTACCCTATATATATATATATACACACTAGCTTTCTACCCGCACGATGCGGCGGCGGAGGCGATTTACAATAGGATACTCGTTTACTAAGATTGTAAAAAGCAAACAAACAAAAGAAGCAAATGCATGAAAACGAAACATGCAAGAACAAAAATAACGACCACATGGATTCTTATGAAGCACAAGCATAACGTCAATATAACGAAGGCACAACCCAATAATAAAACCAAACCCTATAATGCAGCTAAAACAAACAGTTATAAACATAGCTTATACTCGGTAGCTAAAAAGACCCTAACTTGTCTTTGCCTTTGTCATGTTGTGACATACTCACTTTTAATGAAAAAAGTGGCAATTTAATAATTTGCAAAAAATACCAATGTTGCCTGTAACAATCCGCAAGACCAAAAAAAACCCAAAAGGAAGCCAAACCTGCAAAATCAAAAGAACATATTTGAAACATTATTCAAATAGAGATTGGCTTATGGCCCCAATCAACACTATTAAGATCATTACAAAAAAAATGACTTAAAATGGGTCGAGCAGGTTTGACCGACTTAAAACAGGTCGGGCTAGGTTGGACTGACTTAAAATGGGTCAAGTCATGTTAGATTGACTTAAAACGGGTCGAGCCATTCTAATATCAAAACGTTCAAAACAAACAAAAAACATATTTGAAACAAACAAAAAACATTAAGAATAAGATGTGTTATTACTTATAAATAGGCTCGATACTTTATGAAGAACCTTATTTTAACCTTTAACTATCAATAAAGATGCAGCTAGTATGGATTTGATATTAAATATTAAGCCGACCCATTTACACATGAACGGATTGAGGTAATGTTTTATCACAAGGGGTCCAAAAAATAGATAAATCAAAAATGGTCAAGCAAGCTTTTAATGAAGGAATATTGTTCCATTCCGATTTCCATGACAATGGCCATAAGAAACAATCTTAACATTTGAATTTTCAAGCATTATAAGAGCATGTAAACAGATGTTGCGAGTGGCTCCTAATAGAACAAAAAAAAGTTTAAACTATTTAAAAACCTTAATTGTTAACCATTTTCTAAAATGACCAGCTCCAACCCATCAACAAAATTCCTCATCGACCATTGTTGCTGCCTAAAACTTATGTATATCTATACCGGGTCAAAAGAGGCAGCAACATAAGACATAATGGTTAGAAATGGGCAGCCTGAATGCTATGCACATTTAGAACGGGGTTCATTGATCCTTTCTCTCCTAACATGAATGAATCAGAATGAACAAACTTCTATGAACATAAAAATCGAAGACACATTCTTAATAGCATCAACACCAATCTCTTCTAGATGAAATTCTTAATAGCATCAACACGTACCATGGAACTTTCCTTAATAACATCTTTTACAAAGAAACCGCATCATCTACGTCAACCGCCAAGAGATTTCTAACATGGATAAAATCAGATACATAATGAAATACTGATTTGTACAGTAAAAATTAACAAACTAAAAGAGTTCTTGAAATTACCACATCTAAAGATGCCAATTGACTTTTGTAGATTTTAAAGGTAATAGATTTTAAAGGGAAGTTGTATGCATGGCTACAAACTTCACATAAAATAAATATTACATTAGAAATTCTAACAATTATGCTAAGTATTCGCTAAAAAAGCGCATCCTGGTTTGGTTTAAAAAAGTGTCCCTTAGGCGCGAGGTGACCTAAGGCACGCAAACCATTGCACCTTGTGTGATACAAGGTGCATAGTGTACAAAAGGCGTAGGCGAGGTACGCTTTTTAGGCTAAAAATGGACCTGAGGTGCGGTGAGGCGCACGCCTTTCTTATCAGACAAGACCGATTAGTGGTTCGGTTCAGTTTGCGGTCTAGCTTGTTCATTCCAGGTTTAACAACACTATATATCAATAGTTGTACATTTATCACTTTAGTTCATACCTTCCATACCCAGTCAAGACTTATCGAAAAGTGGGTTTGCCCATGAAGCTCTAGAGACATCAATATGGTTTAGCCAATATGCAACACAAAGTTGTTCAGGAAGCTCATTAGGCCCATACTAGTTGCCTTTAATGAGTAGTGGAGGAAGGCCTTCTTTAACCCATGGCATTTCATCACGAGCTGCTTTAACCTTTAAGAATAGCAAAAAAAAAGTGATGGATTTATAACCTTGTATCTCTAAATTAGCAAACAATTAGATTAAAATGAGGTTTAACCGAACCTCAAACCTTCTTAACAAGATCTTTTTAACTGATTTCTTCCTTGACACATTATTTACCAAAAGAGTTAACTACTGTTTCCGTCCCTATGGTTTGTCAGAAATCACTATTTCAGTCCATTAGTGTTGGGATTGAACCCTACAAAAGAACAGATGATAGAAAGCCAAAACAGGTCTGCTCTATATGATCCAGAATAAACAGAGTTTAGATTTACTCCTTTCAAAGACCGGCTACCAAACCGCTGTTAGTTCTAACAACTGCCCTATGCCAAAGCTCTGCCAGTTGTAAAGTTTGCTGATTCACCAAACCTCTGATGGGTCAAAGGTCTGCTTAAAAGTCAAAGGTCTACTGGAAGTTAAAGGTCTGATCATCCTTTGAAGAACATCTGCCAATATTTCATCAGAGTTTATGCTTATCAGCGGTTAGGGTCATCAGTGCTTTGCTATCAATGTTTATGTTAGGCAGTGGTTAGAGTTTGTTATTGATGTTAGATGTCATTGTCAAGATGATATCAGCATAGACGATCAGTGGTTAGGTTAGTACTATAAATAGAAAGTGCCTGTACTGTTCTATTTAGCTCTTCACACTTGCACTTTCTTGTACAACTTTTCTGTGTGTAGCTCGGTCTGAGGGGGAGTTCAGTGATTCATACATGTAAGCTACTTTGTAATCATTTCATTCTATTGAGTAATGAAAACATGTTATGATGAAAACTATTCTCTCGTTGATTGTGTTATAAAGTTTTAACTGTTCTTCCGCTGTAAAGTTCCTTATGATTTATCATTTTGTTATCAAATTGGTTAAAACAATACAAACTCAGGTCCTAACAATTGGTATCAGAGCTTGGTCAGTCAAATTGATTGAAGGTCCGTTATACGGATCGTTCGGGCACTAATCTGACAAACCTAAGGTAAACGTGTGGAATCTGTTTGCTTAGGCGACATTGGATACACTCATTTGTTTCTATTTAATCATCGTTTAATTAATATTCAACGTTACAGATCCTGGAAACACTTTAACAAAGCTTCGCCGTCACTATGACAAAATCTATGAAAGTTACAAATGAAATCACCAAGGCAGCTATATATAGCAACACAAGTTCGCTGGAGGGAGGCTGAGTTCGGGCGAACTTGACATCTCAAATACCATGACCAGCGAACTTGGCCTATTTCACACTTAAATACGCCTTGTTTCTAACAGATTAAGCCCTAATCGCTCAGACTCGATACATAATAACGTAGGCAACATACATATGCATCAACAGACTCCCCATTGGATGTCGCCGTAGTCATCATTCTTCAATTAAGTTCCTGAGTCTTTGGTGTTCTCTTGATCTTTGTATCTTGAATAACTTTAATGATCCATGCTCCCCCTTGCTTTGAGCTTTCTGTTATCTTCAATTAACATGTTTATCTAGCTCCCACTTAAATGATGCTCTGAATCTCTAATATTTGACGATTAAGAACAATCACACGTATCCACACACAAACAATTTCTTAACTGTCTTGTTGGTCCGGCTCACATTCAACATTATTAGGTTTCCATGGAAGATATGAGAGAAAAACTTTTTGGATTTTTAATATTGAATGCAGAAATGTAAACATACTAAAATGTAATATTTACGGTTTGTATTTTTGTGAGAAAACGTGCTAGAGGATCATATCAGTTTTTGAGACATAAACGTGCTAGAGGATCATATCAGTTTTTGAGACATATCACTAGTACCATTGACCTTTTAATAACTTTAAGTTTTAAACTTGTTTTACTTATATTGTCGATATGTTTGTCCACTTAAACTTTAACACATATCTCAATTGTTTCAAGATATGTTAAGATATGAATTATGAAACTTGACTTATCTATGGTTCCCACTTCTTGAATATACTCCCGTATCAAGATTCCCTAGATTTCATCTTATAGGTGAATATAGCGTAATTGATATCTGTATCTATGTTAGTGCGAGACCTTGAGAGCTCAGGTTAGTACTACCGTACAGATAAAGAGATGAAGGCTCGACTTTAAGGTGTGTTCCAATTAAGGAATCGTTTAAGCACTGCAATTGATTAGATCTTTCGATACTTTTCAAGTTTGCATGCAGTTTGGGGTTTTTAGCATAAAGTATTATAGAAGTTCTAGGCTATTGCTTTCGCAAATCAGAAGAACTTTTATAATACCCCAGATATCAACTATCTATAAAGACCTCGTATCTCAGAATCAGGCAATCTCTCAAACGAAATTTCGGAGTACTATGTCCATATATCCAAGATGTGTTAATCCACAAGATTAAGCAGTTGTAAAATTTAGTTTATATCCCTGAAACAATTTACTAAACGTGTAAAGTCTATCGACACACATCCACAGTAAGACTTTTTTATAACTTTTTAAACTTTACAAATATTTAGCGTACTGTGATAGTCCACTGATGTACTATCATTTCCTTTTTGTGCACAAGTAATCTCATTTTTCAATGTTTTTTATATTTTAAGATTTTTTATTGTTTTTTGGCTTTTTCAATCATTTTATCTATCTAAAATGATTTTGAAACGATGTTTTTCAATTTTACAAGAATTTTTTTACAATTTTTAAAATTTTTTCTCCCCCTAAAATTGAAAACATCTTATTAAAATCGAAAATAAGAATCTTCCATTTTAACCATTTAACGACTTTTTACGAATGTGAACGCGAGACTACCATTTTGTTTGTGTGGAATATCACTCCTGTCTCTTGTCTCTCTGCATGATCAACCGTTGCTTCTCAAATGACGTTTGGCTTTCAAACAAACTTCAATTAGTTTTGAATAGAAACCCAATCCATTCTGGATTTAGGTTTACCAAAATCATTAACATCTGAAGTAAACAAACATTCACACTCTTTTTGATATTCATATAGATTGATAGAAACTTTTTTGAAAATTTTACTTTCTTTGATTTTTTTAATTGTTTGAATTATCAAATTTTTCTCCACTGCTCTCTCTTTTGTCCTCAGATTTGTATCTGATGAATTCGTTTTACTTGACTGTGAGTAAAATGATTCATTAGAACTTTTATCTGATTTTTTAAACGTATCAGATGACAAAATCTTTTCCAAATACTCTCTAACTTTTTTTCTCTTTTTTCTGAATCTGTCTTTTTGTCCTTGTGATAACTTGACTTTTTGTTCTTTGGGCTTCTCTACAGTTTTCTTCTCTGTTTTTTTTTTCTCCTCTGGTCTTTTCTCCACCTGAGATTTAACCAATCTTCTTTTCAGATTAGTCGGACAACCTTTGATTTGACATTTGTAGCATCTTCTCGTATCAAATCTCTTTTTCAGGCAGTTAACAGCAATGTGTCCGCCAAATCCACAGCTGTAACACACTCTGTTATCATACCAATCTCTCCATCAGACCAAACACCCAAATCAGCACATTTATTTGACATGTAGTAGTCATCTTTCCTGCTTCTTCTATAAAATTGATTTGACTTTGAAGCACTGTGATCCGACCTGCACCACTTATTCTCAAATTTTTGTGAGTTTTTATAATGATTGGATGGCCGTACCGATGAGCTTTTATTTTTGTTTTGAAAATTTATAGAATTTTGTTTTTCATGTTGTTTTTGTTCTCCATCCTGCTTAGAAGGTTTTTGTGTTAAGCATTCACCTTTTCAAGCAGATTGTAGAACAGTTTCTTGACATTTTTCTTTTAGTTTCAAAAATATTTCCTTTTTTATCATTTTTATCATTTTCATCATCAGTATTATCATCACAATCCTCAATTATGACATCGTCATAATTTGTGACATTGTCACTTATTGGAATTTCCTTTTTATTCTTATTGAACGGTTTAGGACATATCTGATCTAACATTACTGATGAAGTCACAAAACCTTTCAATTGTTTTTCTAAATCATCAATTTTATTTTTTGCAATCTCAACATCTTGTTCAAGTTTTCTAATTTTTTCAAGATGCGAGTTTATTATATTTTGTTTTTCAATAATATTTTTATTCAAAACAGATTTATCATTTTCTAAAATTTTTATATTATTTTGAAAATATTTCACATTTTGTAATTTTTTATTTTCTAAAATTTTTATTTGATTTTCAAAATTCTTTTCATTTTCTTTTAACTTTTTATTTTCTAATGACAAACATTCCAAATCTTTCAAAAGTTTCACATTAATAGATTTGAATTTTTGACAATTTAAGCACACAAATTCAGTACACCTTTGTGCAAGGTTTTCGACCTCCACAATTTGTACCTTTACCACTTCTTTATCAACAATTTTTACCTCTGACTTTACCTTCTTGATTTTAATCATCTCAGCACGCTCCAGATATTTAGCACGTAGAGCATTCCATAGCTTTTGTGCCGTATCACATTCTGGTAGCAGATTCAAGATATTTCCTTTCACCGAATACTGTATCAGATTAATCATTTTCTTTTCAGCAAAATAATCATCTTGTTGTTGAGTAGAATATTTGCACTTCTCCAGAATTTGCTGATTTTCATCTCTAGGAATCACATAACCTGTCTCAAACAGCTTTGGCCCAGCTCTCAAATTTTCCTTTCCAAACATCATATTCACCTATATTCATCAACATAGGAGGCTTCATGGACTCCATTTTGTTTTCCAAACTAATCTGTCTTTCAAAACACTTGAAAATAATTAGCAAACAGACAATTTTTAGAAAAATTTGACTTTTTAACCGACAATATCAATGTATCGGTTTGCTAAAAACGTTTAAAATTTTTCGGAAAACTTTTTTTACCAGATTAGAGCTTTAAACTCATCTCGTCAATACGAATCTAACGATATATAATATCCGAGACGTTTTTCGGGATTTTCATGCCTTGGAACCTTGGACGTTTTTTATTTTATTTTATTTTTTTTATTATTTTTTAGAATCCTTGGACAAGTTCGGTCGAACTTGTCACAGCGTGTGAAACTCATCTATTTAACAAGTTCGGGCGAACTTGTATAAGTTTCAAGAGAAACAAGCAAGTTCGAGCGAACTTGTACTAGATTTTCAACAAATTTTAATCAAGTTCGGGCGAACTTGATAAAATTTGATTGAAAAGTAAGCAAGTTCAAGCGAACTTAACCTAAAACCTTGAAAAGTCAATCAAGTTCGGGCGAACTTAATGAAAAATGTGAATTTTTCAGTCAAGTTCGAGCGAACTTGATGTTAAGTTCGAGCGAACATGTGTTTTCAAACATGGTTTTTTCAATTTTTCGGCATGAATTCGTTTGTTTTAAGTTCTGATCTTTTCAAGGGTTTATCTATTACGGATTTTACGTATTATACTTAAAAATTAGTCCATTTTATCCGTGAATCGTCCATGAAAAGTTAAACATGAAAGAAATGAGTAGAAGATGAGATGATTTCAGTCCAATGTCTTCAACTTAGGCCAATCCTGCTCTGATACCACTTGAAGGTCCGTTATACGGATCGTTCGGGCACTAATCTGACAAACCTAAGGTAAACGTGCGGAATCCGTTTGCTTAGGCGACACTGGATACACTCATTTGTTTCTATTTAATCACCGTTTCATTAATATTCAACGTTACAGATCCTGGAAACACTTTGACAGAGCTTCCATCACTGTGACAAAATCTCTGAAAGTTACAAATGAAATCACCAAGGCATCTATATATAGCAACACAAGTTCGCTGGAGGGAGGCTGAGTTCGGGCGAACTTGATAGCAACGCTGTAGTTAACAAAGTGGTTGAAAATGTTTTAAGTGATTCTGATGACGAAAGCTTCAAAAGCGCCAACGTGAGTTCTAAGAATCCCGACTCACAGACTGAAGATGACGATAAGTCATCAGAGGATGATCTAAGTGACGATCTTAATTTTGTAATGTACAAACTTAAGGATTCGGATAGATTATATTTTCATGACAATTTCCCGATTCAGAATGTGAAGGAAGAATTGCTAGACAAATTCTTTAAACTCGTGGAACTAGCATCAGAGGAATTGGTAATCAATGAACGAAAATTATATTCCAAACCTAAAAGAAACAATTACCGAAGAAACGGTGGTGATCATCCGGAAAACCGGAAGGGTTGGGTCTAGAAGAATCCAGTAAAGAAAGTGTCACAATTTCATGAATATAAAAACAAAAACATGAATTTGTATATGGGACAAACACGGTTCATGAAGAGAGTTTGATTGGTAAACAATAAAATGATGAGTTTAAGAAGGAGAAAGAAATTCGAGATAAAGCCAAGGTTACAAGTGGTGTCAAAACTTCAAGTAGGGTAAAACCACCTATTAAAGGACATCCACTTGATAATCGGACATGTTTCAAGTGCAAAGAAATTGGTCATATTGCACGACAATGTCTGAGATCGAAACCGGCTTATCTTCAAAGAAAAGAAGATTCATATGTTGTTAAACCAAAGCAACCATGCAAAACCTGTAAAGATTTTGAAACGAAATGAATCAAAACCAGAAGTTAAACCAAAGTCTGAAAAGACTTTTGAAATTCCATTTTCGGAAAAGGTGAAACTTCTAGGTCTAATGAAAACAAGTTTTACATCAAAAAGACTAATACCAAATCTCAAACCTGGATTGCCAAGAAAAGGTCAACAACATCTGGTGTTGTTAAGTCTGAACTAGTAAAGACTGACAACACAAAAGAATCAAAGTCTGAAATCACTAAGTCTGAGCAGGTGAAGACTAGTGAGAATGTGAAAGAAGTTAAAATAGAAATCAAGAACGATAATGTCAAATCTGTAAAAGATAAGAAAAAAGTGAAATTTTCAAACATTAACATTGTTGAAACAGATGATGAATTTGATTTTGATGACGTTGATGATTGTGAATTTGATTTTGATGATGGTTATCCAGTAAAACCCAAGACCAAGAAGGCTTGGGTAGAGCTTTTCACCTAATTTCTGAATTTTGCAGGGGCTCCAAAGATCCGTACTCTCCAAGTGGATTTTGGATAGCGGAGCATCCAGGCATATGACGGGAATGAAGATACTCTTATTCGACATTAAAGCCATTAATGGTGGGTATGTTGGATTTGCAGGAAATCAAGGTGGAAGGATAGTCGCCAAGGGAAAACTCTCCAATGGCGTAGTTTCATTTGATCGCGTGAACTATATTGCAGAACTTGAGAACAATCTTCTGAGTATATCGCAGATTTGTGACAAGAAATTTACAGTCCATTTTAATGACAAAGAGTGTATTATCTTGAAGCCAGGATTCAAAATACCAGATGAGTGGATACGGATGCGAGCACCTCGAGAGAATGATTTATATGTTCTTGATATGGGTGTTGCTACCACTTCATCAAAATCAGCACAATGTTTTGTATCAAAGGCTACTGAAAAAGATTCTATTCTTTGGCATCGTAAGATGGGGCATATTCATTTGCGAAAAATGAATTTCTTGGTTCATAATGATCTTGTAGAAGGCGTAAATCTTCGAAGTTTTCATATGTCTGATCATTGCTTGGAATGCAAGAAGGGAAAGCAGATCAAGAAATCTCATCCGAAGAAAATTCTAAACTCAATCAAGTTGCCATTAGAACGTCTCCACTTGGACTTATTTGGTCTTGTAAATGTTCGAAGCATCTCAGGAAACTTATATTGCTTGGTCGTGACAGATGACTCGAAATATTCGTGGGTATTCTTTCAAGAATCAAAAGACGAAACGTTCAAGAACTTGGTTATTCTATTCGAGAAACTCGAGAATCTTTATCATCTGCCGGTCAGATGCATTAGAAGTGACAACGGCACAGAGTTTAAGAATAACAAAATGAAGGTATTCGGCAACACAAAAGGGACTTTGCATGAGTTTAGTGCTCCCTATACTCCACAGCAAAACGGAGTAGCTGAACGAAAAAACAGAACTTTTATTGAAACTGCAAGAACCATGCTTGTAGATTCTAAACTTCCTATCAGCTTCTGGAGTGAAGCGGTTGCTGCGGCTTGCTACACGCTAAGTTGGGTTCTCACTGTCAAACCAACAAAGAAAACATGTTTTGAGACGATAAGCTGACGGAAGCCAAATTTGAAGTTCTTAGAACCATTCGGTGCACCATGTACCGTAATAGACCAAGATGGCAAATTCGGAGCTAAATCTCTTAAAGGTTTCTTTGTCGGATATGCGAGTCCGTTGAGAAGAGTATATGTTCCGTCATAGAGAAAGGTTATTGAAGCACAGCACGTGGATTGTTTCAACTACACGGATCCTATTCAAAGGAAAGGTGACGCGTGGCTGTTTAACTATCAAGACCTTTGGAAGTCATTTGACTTGCCCAAAGAACCAACTGACGAAGAAGTTGCAGCGTTATATTATCTTCACCGGTCAGCAAATAAAGAACAAATTGTTCGACCAATTATGGTAAATCAACCCACGTTGGATCCATCTTCTTCTGGCGCAAGTTCAAGCAATAGTGGTGTTCCGGATGAAAATGTTTCTGAAACATTACCAACACCTGCTATTCCTCCAATGAATGCCTCTACTGAACCAGTGAATACAACAATGGAGCCCAGTATGCCTCAGAATCAAAATTATGATTCAGATGAAGCACCAACATTTGATGCTGATGGGGAATCATCTTCTTCAGATGAAGAAGCGGAGCAGATAACAAGTCTTCTTAATCAATCTGAAGTCCCTAACAACAGAAATGAAGCTTCATCAAGCTCTCCAAACATTGAATTGGTTGTTGATCTCAACATCACGAATCAGCAAAACTCAGTAGATGTCCAAGTGAAGAATTGCCGCGATCATATTCCTATCATCCGTCAACAAATATTATCGGAGAACTTCAAACTGGTGTTAGAACTCGAGGGAAAATTAATAAAGCACTCAGTGGTTTCTACACACGTGTTGCTACAACTCAGAACTATTGTTTCTATTCATGTTTCATCTCTCAGATTGAGCCAAAGACAGTTAATGAAGCTTTAGCAGATGAAAACTGGGTACAAGCAATGCAAGAAGAATTATTGCAGTTTGAGTAGTTGGGTGTGTGGAAGCTTGAAGACCTACCAGAGAATCCGAAAGCGATTGATATAAAATGGGTCTTTAAATGTAAACGTGATGATAGAGGGGTTATTGTTCGTAACAAAGCTAGGCTTGTTGTCAAGGGATTTCACCAGCAAGAAGGGATAGACTACACGGAAGTCTATGCACCAGTGGCTCGATTAGAATCTATTCGAATTTTTCTAGCTTTCGCATCATGGAAAGGATTTAAGGTACCGACCAATTGGATGTCAAATCGGCTTTTCGGTACGGCAAATTACGCGAAAAGGTGTACGTTGGACAACCACCGGGGTTTGTCGATCCACTTAACAAGAAGAAAGCGTACCTACTGGATAAAGCTCTGTACGGACTACACCAAGCCCCAAGAGCTTGGTACGAGACGTTATCGCAACATCTCGTCGGAAACGGCTTTATCAGAGGAACTGTGGATAGTACTCTTTTCACCTGAGAAGTTGATGGCCATCTAATTATAGTTCAAATCTACGTTGATGACATAATCTTTGGATCTACAAACGATAGTCTCTGCAAGGAGTTTGAGGGAATTATGAAAAAGAAATTCGAAATGTCCTCGATGGGCGAAATGAAGTTCTTTCTTGGTTTACAAGTAGATCAGCTTTCGGATGGTATTTTCATTCATCAGACTAAGTATGTTCACGACATCTTGAAGAAGTTTGGAATGGAAAACTTGAAGCCTCTATCTACGCCTCTTGCTCTAAATCACGGCATTTGTGTTGACGAGACTGGAGCCAAAGTTGACGAGACGTTATACAGATCGATGATTGGATCACTGATGTATCTAACGGCATCGTGCCCAGATATTATGTATCTAACCTGCCTATGCGCCAGATATCAGTCAAGCCCGAGGATCTTACACATGCAGATCGTGAAGCGTATCTTCAGATATCTGAAATGATGCCCAAGCACCGGCTTGTGGTACCCGAAGAACGACAATTTTGATCTCACAAGCTATGCTGATTCCGATTTTGGTGTAGATAAGTTGAACTCATAATCAACTACAGCGGGATGCCAGTTTTTCGGAACAAGAATGGTAACCTGGCAGTGTAAGAAACAGACTACGGTCGCTCTCTCTACCTGTGAAGCTGAGTATATCTCGGCCTCCAGCTGTTGTTCACAGATTCTGTGGATTTAACAGCAGATGAGAGACTATGGTCTACAAGTTCTAGACACTCCGATGTATGTTGATAATAAGGCAGCCATCGATATGACTAAAAATCTGGTTCATCACTCACGCACAAAACACATTGAAATTCATTATCATTTCATTCGCGATTGCTACGAAAAGAAATTGGTACGAATAGAAAAATCACACCGACGAACAAAAGGCTGATTTTTATACCAAACCATTTTCTTTGTCACGATTTAAATACTTGCTGAGAATTACGGTATGAAAAAATTGCAGACAGGTGCGGACGCTGAGGTTGAATACGGATCGGACGACGAGTTCGCGTGATCCACATTGGTTTGTAAAATCTTTCTACTTTAGAATTTTGTTAAAAACTAAAAATCCAAAAAGTTGTTTTTGATTTTAGGGGGAGAAATTATAGAGAAAATACAAAAACATTCGAAAATTTTAAAATCCAAAAACATATAAAAATTTAAAATGTACACAAACATTGAAAAAGACAAAAAAGAGTTCAGTGTCATGAAAGGAAATGATAGTACATCAGTGGACTATCACAGTATGCTAAAGAAATGTAAAGTTTTAAAAGTGATAAACGAGTCTTACTGTGGATGTGTCGATAGGCTTAACACGTTCAATAAATTGTTTTCGAGATATAAACTAAATTTTACAACTGCTTAATCTAGTGCATTAACACATCTTGGATATATGGACTTAGTACTCTGAAATTTCGTTTAAAAGATTGCCTGATTCTGAGATACGAGGTCTTTATAGATAGTTGATATCTGGGGTATTATACAAGTTCTTCTGATTTTGCGGAAGCAATAGCCTAGAACTTCTATAAAACTTTCACAATAAAATCCTAAATTGCATGCAATCTTGAAAAGTATTGAAAGATCTAATCATTTGCAGTGCTGAAAAGATTCCTAAATGGAACACACCTAAAGTCGAGCCTTCATCTCTTTGTCTGTACGGTAGTACTAACCTGAGCTCTCAAGGCCTCGCATTAACCCATATACAGATATCAATTATGCTATATTCACCTGTAAGATGGAATCTAGGGAATTTTGATACGGGAGTATATTCAAGAAGTGGGAACCATAGATAAGTCAAGTTTCATAATTCTTACCTTAACATATCTTGGAACAATTGAGAAATGTGTTAAAGTTTAGGTGGATAAACATATCGACAATCTAGGTAAACAAGTATAAAACTTAAAGTCATTAAAAGGTCAACGGTACTGGTGGTATGTCTCAAAAACTGATATGATCCTCTAGCACGTTTTCTCACAAAAATATAAACTGTAAATATTACATTTTAGTTTGTTTACATTTCTGTATTCAATATTAAAAATCCAAAAAGATTTTCTTTCAAAATCTTCCATGGTAACCTGATAATGTTGAATGTGAGCCAGACCAACGAGACTGTTAAGAAACTGTTTGTGTGTGGATACGTGTGATTGTTCTTAATCGTCAAATCTTAGAGATTAAGAGCATCATTTAAAGGGGAGCTAGATAAAAATGTTGATTAAAGATACCAAAAAGCTCAAAGCAAGGGGGAGCATGGATGTTAAAGTTATTCAAGATATAAAGATCAAGAGAACATTAAAGACTCAGGAACTTAATTGAAGAATGATGACTATGGGAACATCCAAGGGGGAGTCTGTTGATGCATATGTCTATTGCCTACGTCATCGTATAATATCAAGTCAGTATTTAGGAGCAAAATGTCGAAGTTTATGTATATTTAGGGATAAGTTCGCTTGAATGGTAGTGTTGTAGTCAAGTTTGGCCGAACTTGACTAAGCAAGTTCTCCCGAACTTGCACTCCCACCAGCGAACTTGTGTTAGTATAAATAAGAGCTTTGATGTTTCATTTGTAACTTCAGAGATTTCGTTACGATAGAGGCGAAGCTCTGTCCAAGTGTTTCCATGGTCTGTAATGTCATATAATCAATGAAACCGTGTTAAACAGAAACAAATGAGTGTATACAATGTCGCCTAAGCAAACAGATTCCGCACGTTTACCTTAGGTTAGCCAGATTAGTGCCCGAACGATCCGTACAACGGACCTTCAATTGTTGTATATTTCTACCGTTGCGGTCTTCTTTGAAACAGGCGTGTTGCAAAACCGTTTCCATGTTGTTGTTGAATTCGTTATATCGATAACTATCTTTTTATTTATAGGAGCATATTCTGCAATTCTGATGAATGACATTTTTAACAACAAAACAAAGTCATAATATAATTGCATCAATTAATATAGCTAAAGAGTTATCAGCATTATTTGTGTGCAAAATAATCTTGACGGTGATTCAGGAACCTTGTATCTTTCTTCATAGTTCAGGATATGCCCCAAACTTATAATAATGCATATGTGTACATACAATCCTGGTCTCATGCTCTCAGCCATCACCCTTTGGAGTTCTGACACTCCATCGATCTTGAACACTATATTACTGCAAAAATACAGGACATGGCGTTTTAGTTATTCTCACTTATGTCCACATAAGACATGACGTTTTACTATAAAGGATGTGCATACTCATAATCTCCGCATCCAGTGAATATGTATTTGGAAATGCAGGTTTTTTGTTGCTCCTTTGGTGCATTAATAACCACTTTCCTTCTGATATAAGGTGACAAACATGCTCTACTCATCTTTTTTTCTCTCTTCTCCTTTTTTCCACAGTCTTATCCTTTTTATCATCATCATCATCTTCTCCATCATCTTCTTCATCACAAGGCAGCTTTTCTGGTTTAGAATGGTGTTATCTTGCATCGACTTTGTGATGTTTGCCGTTTTGTACCCATCACCCTTCTCATGCACATCTGAACTTTTTGGCGTTTTGGGTTGTGATATTTCAGTGGCTTCTTCATCTTGGGTTTTCTGTGGTGTCTTCTCTTCTTCAAAACTTCGCATGAGGTTTTTCCTACCTTCAGATGGTGGATGCTTACATCTTGTTTCATCAACCACTGTACCATGATGGTCAACACTTTTGCTCATTATCTCCCCTTCAATTTTTTTTTGAGAAATAAAGGCATCACTAAACTGTGTCTCTATCACAGGTATGTTTTGTGTTTTGTCATTGATTGCCTCAGTTGCTTTTTTGAGGTCAGTGATAAACCTTTGAGTGTATTGTGTTTCTGTTAGGGGGATATTTGACGTTTCATCATATGTAGGCATACTTGGGGTTTCCTCAGCAGGCTTCAGTGGTCTTTTATAGCTATGATAATTTGATTCACCATCCTTGGACAATCTAAACCTTCTTTTATTTCAATCATTTGGTTTAGGTCTTCTCTCGACAGTTCTAAACCTCAGCAATATTCCTTTTAGTTATTTTTTCCCCATTATATCTGAAAATATGATATTCAAGTGTTTTGAAATCACAATCGTAGCTTTCAATATCGTATTCATTTATATCTTCCTCATTTGTACTTTCACCACCCTCAGCCACTTCATTGGCGTTTTCACCAGCCACATTCTTGTCGTCTTGGCCTTCTTCCTCTCAGCAGTCAGTTCATTATCATTGGCGTTTTCACCTTCTTCCCTATCAGCCGGCCCTTCATTGGCGTCCTCAGCTTCTTCCCTCTCACTAGCCAATTCATTTCGTTTCACTTTCTTCCCTCTCCTTAGGCAATTCATTGGCGTTTTCACCACCAATTGTTGTCACTTCCCTTCCTCCTTATCATCAGTTACTTTTTTGGCGTTTTCACCACCTTCAACTTCCACTCCAACCTCATCTTCATTTTCACCTTCCTTTCTTTGACCTGCCACTTCTTTGGTGTTTTCATTCTCCTTTATCTTTCCTCTTCTCTCTGCACTTCGCTTTCACCACCTTCAACTTCCAACCCAATCTCATATTCATTGGCGTTTCAGCAACAAATGTTGACATGTTCTCTAACAATTTCAGATATTGTGAGTATTTTATGTGTACCAAGAGGTTGTTTGGATGTTCAATCTTTGACTGATTTAACAATGTTGTCATTTTATTGTAACAGTTTTCTAATTCTTTTTATGCCCCATCTAACTTCTCAGCCATTGCCTGTTAAACAAAAATAAAAGGAATTATTAAGTATGGAATTTTGTGTCTATTGTTATAGTTATCTTTCGAACAACATACGTCCTCAGCTTCATTGTTTTGTTGTTTCTCACCAACATCATGGTCTTCATATTGTGTTAGTGCTCTGACTAGAGCATGATTTCCTAATGCAGAAACTTCAAACATCATGTTCTGGTTTTCTAATTCTTCAGCCACAACTTGTTAATAGAAAGCCTCTTCTCTATCACCATCGATCATGATGGCGTTTTAAACCTCAGGGTCGACTTCAGCATTAACATAATGATCATCATGACTAAAACCATCATCATCATCCACCTCATCATGATCATCACCATCATCATCCTCCACCTCATCATGATCATCACCATCATCATGTGATTTATGGCGTTTAATAATACAAATGATGTATGTAAATTGGCGTTCTCATACAGTCAAGACATATCATACCAACGATTCATTTATTTGGTGTTCAGAAACAAACAATCAAAGTATTACATGATATTTGAAGTTTTACAGATAAACATTATAACAAAATAACCATGTGTACCATGTTTTGCTGATTTTTTCTGCTTGGTGGTTCTTTGGCGTTTTGGAGCAGGCGACTCCCCGGATTCCTCATCCATGGAAACTGCAATTAATGATAAAGGTAAAACGCTAGAAACATCATTAAACTAGTATAATGTTAATCGAAGTTAACTCACTGTGTTTTTTGCCTTTGGATTTTGTTTGACGGTTCGACGCCATAATATTACCAGCTTGCTTTTTCTAGGGTTTTCGCGTTTTCGTTGGAATTGGGGGGAGGATTCTCTGGGAGTATATATGTTTTGGTCCCGTATTGTATGGGATTTGTAGGTGCACATATACCTTTTTGCCCTTAATGAAGCGCGTCCACGTTCGAAAGTTTATGTTATTTACGAAAACGCCACCGTGCCAATTTAATTCATTGATTGTTTTGATCCAACGGCTGATGGCCGTTCTCATCGTTTTCACACTTTTCACTGTTTTCTCCAAATCCTGTCCCTATATATACACACACACATAAACAGCTTGTACCAAGCTTTAGCATGTTGTACTTTAGTTAATGAAAAAAAACTGCCTCTCACTCGCCAAAAAAATAATCTTGTTAGCGTATTGAATGATAATGACAAGAAATGTCAAATCTCAAGGTTCAGTTGTCAAAGAAAACATTTTAGATCAAAACTGACAAATGTGCCGAAACCTCATAGTCCATTTTGACATTTTACTCGTAATTAAAATTAAATGAGTATGTGTCGGATTTGAAACATCTTATATCTATCGCATATAGGGCTGTAATCAAACCGAACGAATACGAACAAGGCCATGTTCGTGTTTGTTCATTAAGGAAACTAACATGTTCGCGAATTGTTCATGAACGCATACCGAACATAAATTTATGTTCATGTTCATTCGTTAAGGAAATTCAGTTGTTCACGAACAGTTCGTGAACCACTTTTCTCAAGCACAAACGAATGCAAACAACAAAAACGAACCTTTAACTTGAAATAAAAAATAAAAACATTATTTACCTTCTTCGATATAAGTACTTAAATACAACCATCATTTACATCAAAACACAAGAAGTATATTACAACCACCAATGGATGAATCAAGTTTAAATAACTTGGATATAATTATCCAGAATTAGTTAGCCATAATTCATAAAAAATGTCTTGAATGTCCAAATTTTAGCTAACTTAGAAAAAAATAAAGTTTCCAGTTTTCAATATGTTTAAATAAAAAGTTAATTATTTATTAATATTTTTAATATAATTAAACAAATGAACGGAGGTAAACGAACAAATACATTACCGACCTTTCACGAACGCAGTCGAATGAACGAGACCTTGGTTCGTGTTCATTCGCTAAGCTAAACAGACAAATTCTTTTCTTTATGTTTGTTCGTTAAGCTAATCAAACAAACATAAACAAACTTTTTGTGAAACTGTTCACGAACTATACATTGAACGTTTGATTTGTTTAAAACCCTAATTGGATATGTAATTTCAATGCTTCCTAAAAGAATATAAAAATACTCAAGGTGGACGATAGGGACATTTGTGTGGTAGTTGGCAAGAATAAACTCATTAGCGCATTCTAAACTTGTTCTTAATTCATTTTTATAAGGTGACATTTTATAATAAATAAAGTAATGCACACAATACCAAACTCACTCATCTATGCTTAGTTGTAAGACTTTAAAAAATAATTTATCTCTCCTTTTTAATAATGATTTAGACAATCCTGTTATTTTTTGTTTTATATTTTAATTTAATATAGCCTTTTTGGAAAACAATTATAGTTTACACGAAAACTCATAATTCTTTTATTTTTAAAAAAAACCAACTGTCATTTTCTAAAAAACAATATGTGTTACTAAACATAGGTTACTTAAACTAGTTTTGTTTTATATAACTTCATGTCTTATAAAATATTTTTTACATCTGGTTGTGTGCAATAAATATAAAAAAATAATTATAAATAATGTCATTGCTCAAAATGGAGTATATTATTGCGGATGTAAGATAAAAGACAAATAGAAAGATTTAAAAAATCATGTTTTGCAGGATCCACTCATTTTGACACTTGTTAAAGCAAGTGCGTTTAAAGATGGTCCATTATTTTCACATGCTTCAATGAGGTGCTACGTATATCAATCTGACAATCACTTTAACTTCTTTTGTTTTTTTTTAATATTGTTTATACTTTTTGATAAAATCACACATTGCCGGCCACATGGTCCATATGATCGGGTGGGTAAATTGAAATTCTTAAACTGAAAAACATTTTAAATGTAAATTATACAAAATTGTTATACCAATTTTGCTAGGAGCATAGTTATAAAGACACCAATTGATACAACTTCCTTTTCTGTGACGTGCCTTCAAAATGAAACTTCCTTTTCTCTAATGAGCATACTTATACCAATTTTGCTCGGTGTATATTGTAGAGATGTAAGATCACTATTAAGAACTTTTAGAAGGGTGATACATTTAGAAATTAGAGTCTTATAGAGATTAGCTTAACAATTTATTTTAGTGGCATTCGTATGTTATCACTTGCTTTTGTGTTCATATGATGTTTTATCAATCCCTTTTATACGTTCTCACATATTGCTTGTTTGGCCGCTTTAATAAGAATATTTTTAGTACCATAGTTTTCTTGTTGTTTTTAAAGTAGCTATTTATCTATTTATGTTTCATATGACTCATATGTCTAGTTTCGACTTTAAAGCTGCGGGTTTCGTTGGAAGTAACATCTTTTCTCTTGAGATATAGGTAAACCTTTAGATCACACCCTTTCTAGACCTTGCCAATAACTTAGCTATGGATAAAATTCTATTGAGTAACATTGTTATTCTAGAAAACCATTTCAAATAACTTGAAGAGGATTAGTGGTTTAAGTAACATTATATAAGAAAACAATATATAAAAAGTACAAAAAATGGGTTTTATTTATTAAAAATTTAAACTGGAAGAGACTCAAAAGCATCCAATAAAAATATTTTGTTAAATGAAAAGTCACATGAATTTAGATAAGAAATCACCGAAGGAATGAATACATGTGACCTAAATTAAAAAGAAATCTATGGGATAAGGATTATGTTTAAAATAAATTCAAGAATAATGCATGTGATAAACACATGAGTTAATCGTGTAAACATGTAGAGTCGGGACTTTTAAGTAGCAAAGTGCGTCCTTCCATTCTAATATTTTGCCCCTTTTTCACTTTCAACGTGCTACGCAACTCTTCACTCACATCTACGGCCCACTCACTAGGCACCACCACTAACTCCTCAAATCCTATATCGAGTAGTAATGATAAAAAAACCAGAATCTTAAATAAGATCCTATATACTTTGGATGGGTGACCAGTTACCTTGAATGGGTGATCGGTTACCGGTGTTCGACTATAAGATTAGCTTAAAAACTCTGTGTTTAAAACAAGTGTGGTATCAAATAACACCAGCCCAATACTTTGGATGGGTGACCAGTTACCTTGGATGAGTGACCGGTATTCGAATATAAGATTAGCTTAAAAACTTTGTGTTTAAAACAAGTGTGGTATCAAATTACACCAGCCCAATTAACCAAACCCAGCATGAAAAGGATACCTATATATATATATATATGTCCTATAAAGGACAAGGATCCGTTAAAAACGACCCTTTATTGCGAGAAGCGCGAGAACCAGTGTGAACACAAATAATAAAACCTAAAAAAATCGAAAAAAATACCAATTTTTTTTTGTTTTTTTAATATTTTTTTTTGAAAAAGTCGCTATATTTACTCAAAATAAAAAAGATTTCAAAAAAAATTTTGAGTACCAACTATCCATGCACATGTGCATTTTCGTCATTTCCTTGACAAATTACGTAATACATTACAAACATTAGACAGTTGTACTTTCATTTACACTACCAAGTGTAACACACTACTTTTTACGTTACCAATATTAGCAATGCACATGTGCATCTATATATATAACATGGAATAAGGTGTTTTGGTACACTAATTTGAATACATTTTCTCTTTCATCTATCATACCATCCATAATACACTACCATGCAAATGTGCATTTTCATCATATCTTTGACAAATTCGGTAATACATTACAAATATTAGACAATTGTACTTTCATTTACCCTACCATGTTTACGTTACCAATATAAGAAATGCATAAGTGCATCTATATGTATCAACATGAAATAAGGTGTTTTGGTACACTACTTTGAATACACTTTCTCTTTAATCTATTGTACCATCCATAATACACTTCCATTACCTCCTACCATCCATAATACAATACCATTACCTCCTACGATTTATAATACAATACCAATACCAATATTTTCACTTTATTAGATGCATGTAAACATCGTTTATACTATTCAATCAACATATTACATCATAAAGTGACAACTATAACGAACCCATCAACCACTAACCAAAAAACATATATATAATCCTACTTCATCATTCAAAATCACAAACTTTTTGTACCAAAACAACGTATATAATTGTTATACATAATGATGCACATGTGCATTTAATGTAAAATTGAGTGTAGTATGGGTGATATTGTAAATTAAAGTGTAATTGTCTACTAGTGATAACGTATTATTGAATTTGTCGAAGTTATGATACATATGCACATGTGCATTGATTAGTGTTACTTGAAAAAACAAAGTTTTTGGTAACGAATTGTAACATTTTTTATTAAAAAAATATTAAAAAAAATTTTAGTGCTTTTTTGATTTTTTAGATTTTATTTTGCAATAAAAGTGGTTCTCGCATGAACCTTACCATATATATATATATATATATATATATATATATATATATATATATATATATATATAGGGGATAGATAATGAGAAAACTAGTTTAAATGAGAAAACCAAAAAACTAATTAAAAAAGTCAAAAAACATATCAATTTTTTTTTTTGATTTTTTTATAAAAAATCGCTATATATATTATATAAAAAAAACTTTAAAAATTAAAAAAAACATATAATGCACATGTGTAGTACACGTATAGTGCACATGTGTAGTACAAGTTTTTTTATACATAAAAAGCAGCGATTTTTTTATAAAAAATTGTATGTTTTTATGCTTTTTTAGTTAGTTTTCTAGTTTTCTCATTTATATCTAGTTTTCTCATACCATTTTTTATATAAAAAAAACAAAAAAAATTGATATGTTTTTTTGGCTTTTTTTGGCTTTTTTAGTTTTCTCATTTAAACAAGTTTTCTCATGATCCATCCCCTATATATATATATAGGGTTGGGTTTCGGCTACAAAATCTATTTTTCCTACAAAGTGTACAAAGCTATAAAACACCACAATTTCAGCAATAAAACACACTCACAACAGATAACAGAGTGACGAACTTTAAAACACAATATCCAAACCCTAACAGTCCATAAAAACTTCAAACACATCATCATTGAACTATGAATATAAAACACAACATGATAATCAACATAAAACACACTAATGTTAGTTATTCGATAATCAAAGCCTTATCAGCCAAAACACAACACAAACCCCGCAATATTGCGCTTTAGTAATCTTCACTTTGTTATTTGTGGGTTTGGAATGTGTTTTATGGTTGACATTAGGTGTTTTATGACTTTTTACACTTTGTAGGAAAAATAGACTTTGTAACCAACTCCCACCCTATATATAATCTTAAAAAATATCATAAACAAGATATTATAGTTGCGAAAAACTATAGACTTTAACAATTATAAAATTATTAGAAACGTAGCCGGGTATTTGATATTTTAAGTCGGTTTTGAAGTAGTTAACCATATAAAAAAAGCAAGACTAGTTTATATTTATGTATATCTTTATACAAGACTATAAATAAAGAAAACCTAATACTTATGTAAAACCCTAGTGGAGTAATGGGCTTAACCCTAATACCATATCTAATACACTCCTACAATATGAGTAGAGGAAGACATGCTAACAAACTAGTTACGAACTCTCTAAACATAGAGGACAAAGTTCAAATCTAGATGGAACACGAAGGACGCAAAGTTGGCTCATCGCAACTTTTTCTTGAATAAAATGAATGTCATTCTCAATGTGTTTGATGCATTGATGTTGTTAGTAAATAGATGAAGACACTGACATTGTCACGGTAGACAATGAAGATACTAAATCATGGACAATGAAGCTCAAAAGGTAGATTGTGTATCCAACATGTCTCGACAACCACATTGCAACCACATGTTATTCAACCTAGCACTGAAGAGAGGGACAATAGCTTTATGCTTTAAACACCAAGATAACAAGTTATTACCAAGAAACACACGATATGTAAACGTGGATCGAGAAGTATTGTACAACCTCCCTAATCGGAGTCTGAATAAACTATGACGACAGAAGTGGGTGTCACATATAGTTCAAGTCCATCATCTGATGTAACGGAGAATACACCTAAGAGCATTAAATGTCGCTATAAAGAACCAGCAAGACTTCGAAATAATGAGGGGTCTATAATCGTGGGGGGGGGGGCTAAGATCCGCTTTAGCATTAGTGTCTATAGGAGTAAAAGTCACCTTACAGTTTGAACTCCTTGTTGGATATTAGATATCCCATGATCGATTAAAACAATGAAGCAATCAAGGTACGATCCAAAGAGTTACACTTTGAACGACAAACAAGTTATAATATTTAATAGTTAAATACTAGTTCTTGACACAACGTATTTAAAATGAGGGAATTAAATATTTATTAGAACGATTATTTGAGAAATAATTACGGTATAATTGTTTAGTAAAACGATTAACTAGATATGGCTGAATGGGTATGGTCCCAAAACCTTGCGCCAAGCGCAGGACCATAACCATTGTTATACACCAAGCAGACCTTGCACCTCAACTAAGTAATAAGTCCAATATTTCTACTTGTTACATCACATGAGCAACACTGGACTGGGGGGGACTTGACGTGGTATGGTCCTAAAACCTTGCGCTAAGCGCTGGACCATACCATCGTCATCCAAAAGCAAGCCTTGCGCAGACTGTTTCACAAGAAATAAACTTCATTTTTCCATGCGCCGGACATCTGAGAAGGGAAGTAGTCATTTAATTACCTTGCATGGGATCGCGCAAGGAAATAGTTAAAAGGAATCTTTTCTGTTACAACAGAATGGACATGTGGCAGCAGATCAAGATATCACAACTGTGAGATGTTCTAGAAGCCATAAAGGCCCAATCGTGCAAGGGCACGAGCAGTTACAACATAATTTACACGTGGCATGATCAATTCATTCCTGGCAGTCACGATGATGGCACACTTCATAACCAAAAGTGAAGAAGCATCATCTGCCACGTGGCGATTCCCCAGCCGTTGATCAAAGCCATGATACGTGTGCTCGGATGGTAAACTAACTAACTAACGACGTTAGGAAAGATTCTGTTAAGTGTTCATCTCTCATATTTTGGCGCCTAAATCCGGTTATAAATAAGTAACTTCAGGTACACGCAAGGCATTCACTCTCGCTTACTCTCTCTCTTAGTTCACTTTAACTATTCCGATCAACCTGTACTTATTCTCACGCCAGAGGGTGGTCATGGAGAGAACCCCCATTCTCCCCGTGGCGAGTCTAATGGTGGTTTGTTTTGCAGCGTTCAACGGAGTTTCCTTTCATTACGGCGAACAATCGGAGGATTAACCTTTTTATGCAGAGACTCTCAAAATAGATCTGATCTGATCCCGGTCAATTAGATCTGGTGTTTCTCCATTGGCGCCCACCGCTCTCTTTTTTCCTTCTCATCTTTTACTTTTTTTTCTCTTGAATCTTCAGTATCATGGCTGATGGTTCGTCTCATCCATTAGGTCCTCGATTTAAGATTCGTCATGTCGCTCATGGTGCTCGGATCGACGGACAAATAGAAGAGGAGTTTTCCGACGAAGCTGATGTTCAACATGACCTTGGTCATACGAGCATTCCAGTAACTCCGACGGCTCCACATGTTGATGTTGCATCAATTTTACCACCAGGCGAGACTCCGTTGTCTTGGTTAATCAAATCTCAGACAACTTCAAATGCTATGTATGCTCAACTCTGTGCTCAGACCGGAATCTAGCTTTTCAAGCTCCGGTCAATGCTCCTCAGGTCCGTGCTTCGCCGGCACCTCAAATGTTGAGTTATGATTCACAGATCCGTGCTCGTGCACCTTTGCATGCATCTGTAGAAGAAACTGAGATGCATTCTCAGACCAGAAATGATTCCATTCATTCTGGTAATCGAAAAAAGGAAGACAATACTCAACATCACACGTCTGTTCACTCACGTTTGGGCCCGCAACTGTCACAAAAGCAGGACACCCAATATGATGAGTATGATAAAACTTATGACGAAGGGGATAGTGTAAGTGTGTTCAATCGTTTATCTACGGATCATGTCATCTATAAGCCTAATATTTGTGCAACATACAATCCTGAGATAGAGCACGACTATAATCTGGTGTATAGACCTGCTGAAGCAGCTGAACAATCAAGTTTGTGAAGGAAATAGCATTGGCTCCGCTAGAACGAGCAAAGTTACCATCCAATGTGGGGAAGTTTAATGGTTTAACTGATCCTGATGATCACATGCGCCTCTTCACTGGTGCAAGGCTTATTGGAGGCTGGACGTTACCAATGTGGTGTCATCTATTTATGCAAACTCTTACCGCGTCGCGCGCCTCTGGTTTGATAACTTGCCCACAAGTAAACTTTCCTCTTGAAATGACCTTAAGGAGAAATTCCTTACGCATTTTAGTCAACAAAGGCGCTACGTCAGAGATTCCTCAGATGTGATGAACATCTGGCGGCAGGATGACGAGAGTCTAGAAGATTTTATCACTCGTTATAACAAGGAAGTGTTAGAAATTGGAGATGTACATGAAGATCTTATCCGCACACAGTTCAAATATGCGGTAAGATGTGATGAAATGATTAAAGTGCTATCTGGAACTACTGGTCTTCCAAAAATCTGGGACAAACTAATGGCAGCAGCCAAAGTTTATGCGCAGACAGAGCGAAATTTGAATTCCCACAGACCACCACTACCTCAGAATCGACCTCAGGATCTGAGTAGGGGCGATCGGAAGTTTAAGAAAGGATGGAAGGATTCGAATCAAGGTTCATATTCTCCTTATTCACCAGTAGATGCTCCCGCAACAATTAACAAAATTACTACCCAGAAAGTAATCAAACAAGAGAACCGTGATCGGCAATGGACTCCTTTAACAAAGTCCCTAGTAGAAGTTCTTAGCACTGAGAACTATCAGTTTAAGAAACCTCAAACCATGAAGAACAAGAAGGGTCAAGACCCGAATATCTTTTGTGATTATCACAAAGATACAGAGCATACAACTGATAATTGTAAAAGCTTGCGCACAGAGATAGAAAAAGCTTTGAAAAGTGGCAAACTCACACACTTATTACAGTCGGTGCGCAAAGAAGTTAGACAACTCCGCGCGGGGATGAGGGTCCAAGCAACAAGAAGATGAAGCCAATGATTCTCTATCTTGCTGCATCCGATATAGCAGTAGGTTCAGTTCTATTAGTTGAACGTGAAGGAGTTCAAACCCCAATTTATTACGTCAATAAAATGCTTAATGATCCAGAGACGCGATATTCTATTATGGAGAAACTGGTCCTAGCTCTCGTTCACACGTCGCGCAGACTAAGGAGGTATTTTCGGGTTACGTAATTACCATGCTGACAAATTATCACTTGGGGCAAGTTTTATCAAAGCCGGACGTATCAGGACGTCTTGCAAAGTGCGCAATCGAATTGGGAGATTACAATATTCTATACAAGCCACGCCCAACCATCAAGGGGCAAATATTAGCTGAATTTATTACTGAGGTACCAAACGACGAAATCAAAGAATGCGAAGCAGTTCAAAACCCAGTTCCTATAGTCGATGACAGAGCTTGGGTCTTATTTACTGACGACGCATCAAACAGCGATGGTGCTGGACAGGTCTTCGATTGGTAAATCCAGATAATCAGGAGTTAACATACGCCATTCACTTGGACTTCAAGAGTACAAACAATGAAGCTGAATATGAAGCCTTCTTAGCAGTCCTGCGCCTCGCTATTAAGATGGGAGCAACGAATCTCACAGCACACATATATTCTTTATTAGTGGCTGAGCAAGTAACTAACGCTTACGATGCAAAAAGAGATATTATATCCTTGTATTTGGAGCAAGCAAAGATTTTGATCAGGCAATTCAAGCAATTCAAGGTGGTACATGTGAATCGCAGCGAAAACAAACAGGCTGGTGCTTTGTGTAAACTGGCAGCTAAACGTTTTAAACATTTGGCTAAAGAAGTTCGAATAGAAGTTTTGAGCAATCCTTCTGTACCGCTGAAACAAGTAAGCATTGTTGAAGTTTGAAATACATCCTGGATGTCTCCAATTATTTTATATTTGCTGCATGGTTCACTCCCTGATAACAAGGTGCAAGCAAGAAAGATACGATGCAAAGCCCTTAATTATGAAATGGCGGACAGAATATTATGCTGAAAGTCTTACATGGGTCCTCTTTTGCGATGTGTTGATAGAAGTGATGCGCAATACTTAATCAGAGAGATTCATGAGGGATTATGTGGCATACATGCTGGACCACGTATGGTTGTGGCCAAACTTATGAGCGCAGGATACTACTGGCCAGGAATGCACGTAGACGTTGTTGAAATTTTTCGCAAATGCATGGCTTGTCAACGACATGCACCTAAAACCCTGCGCCCAAAAAATTCACTTATCCCAGTAACCAGTGCTTCGCCTTTCCAACAGTGGGGAATGGATCTGATTAGCCCTTTTCCCGATGCGCCAGGCGCAGTAAAATTTATTGTTATTGCTGTTGATTATTTCACCAAGTGGGTTGAGGCGAAGCCTTTAGCCTCAAAGACAGCCATGGTAATCAGAAAATTTATATGGGAGCATATTATTTGTCGGTTTGGGTTGCTGATGCGCATCATCACTGATAACGGTCCAAATCTAGCATCTGAAGATTTACAAAAATGGATGCAAGAGATGAAAATTGAGCATGTTTTTTCTTCCGTTGCGCATCCACAGGCGAACGGACAGGTCGAAAGCATCAATAAACAACTAGTTGATGGTATCAAGGCCCACCTTGGCACGGCACGGCGTGGATGGGTAGATGAGCTTCCAAGCATCTTATGGGCTCACCGCACAATGCCCAAGACAAGCACAGGAGAAACCCGTTCAGTCTAGTCTATGGAATGAAGGCGGTAATTCCTGTTGAGATTGCCCTCCCATCCCCGAGGATGCTGGCTCTCGAAAAACAAAACAATGAATAACAAAGGCGTATGGATTTTGATCTAGTTGAAGAAAGGCGCAAAAATGCAGCCATAAGGGAAGAAAAATACAAATCCCAGTTAGAAAAGTACTACAACAAAAGGGTGCGCGTCTGTACTTTCTTACCAGGGATTTTGTCCTTCGGGACAATGAAGCATCAAACACTGAGAAACCAGGGAAGTTAGCTTAGCGATGGGAGGGACCCTACGTAATAAATGAAGACCAGGGCAAAGGCGCCTATACTCTAAAGCGCATGGACGGCTCCAGCGTTCCTCGAACCTGGAACGCCCAACAATTACACTGTTGTTGATAAATACTTTAATCTCCCATTCTACCGCAATTTTACGTGTTTTCGGCCATAAAACCGATGTTTAGGTACTTAATTGTGTATATTTTGATTTACAGGCCTTAAACAGCGTGCCTAACGAGAAAATGAAGAAAACGGAGATTTTCCGGGCGATTTGGCAAAGTTACAAACTTTCTGTGAAGATTCAGATGGTGCACGGCTGTGCCAATGTCTTCCACGACCGTGCCAAGCCTCGGACCCCACACTCGCATTGCCAGTGCGACCAATAGTGTAAGCTATCTCTCGGTCACGCACGGTCGCGCGGAATCTCGCACGACCGTGCCGAGCGAAACTTCTCGGATGCACTGCCAGTGCGACCTACAGTGCCGGTTGCTCATCGGACACGCACGCCGTGCGGGATTTGGCACGACAGTGCCACTTTTGAATTATTGACCGGATAGATGACGTCACCGGATCGCGTGAATAGTGCACGGCCGTGCACTTTATCAACACGGCCGTGCGGGACCCAAAAAGTTATAAAACACAGGTTAAGCATTCTGATCAGTAGACTGGACTTTTGGGAGCATTTCTGGCGATTTTTGGGCTTCGGTAACAACTCGTTTTGCTCCAAATCAAGCCTCCATAGTGCCGGGAAGCTCCGTTATCATCCGGTTCTTCAATCTAGAGCTTGTTTATGGTTTGATTTCTTGAATCTTTCCATGATTTTGATTATGTTCAAGCATTAGATTGCTGTTTATGTAATATTGTAGCCTTATGGCAAAAACATTATGAATTCCTTGCTTGTTAAACAACCATTAGATGCTAATCATGTTTGTAATGACACTTAACAACTTTTTATGTTAATCCTTGATGATTGTTTTGCAACCTTGTTATTGATATTGGGTTCTTGATTATAGTTAATTGTCTTGGATGATTAGTACATGGTTAGTTAGGATATTTGAAAGAAGAAGCTTAATTTAATCTTGTATTAGTAAACTTTTAGCTTTATTAAAATGTTTACCCCATGAGACTAGAAATGGTATTGGGTTAATAATGGGTAATTAATATTAATCAAGAGTGTTTTCCGTCACGTAAGGGCCTTAGAGGTTAGATGGTGTCGTTATAAATTTTTAACAAAAATCATAAACTTAGTTAGTAGTTTCGGTCAAAATTGCTCTCCTAGTGAATTTATGTTTAAGATTTGTAAAATGAACTCGGTTGTGATTTAATCTTGGTTATGCTTGTCTCGGTGGTTACATTGTGTTCATCGGTGTTGCTTTCCTGGATTAAGTGAGGTTAGAAAACTCCTAACGGATGACTAGCTTATTTTTAAGGGATTTTCATAAACATTAATCAATAGGGCGTTAGAGAACAATTTTAGGTGGTTAAAGTGTGTTTATCGTTTTAACTTTTCGAAGAGTTGTCATGTTCCTGAAAGGGATACTAATTGTCTTTAAAAAAACGGAAATTTAACCAAGTGACGTTGTGGCATAACCGACTTAGTTAACATATTTCGGTTATTCATAAAGCAAGGCTATAGTTATATTTTTCATATTTGGAGTCTTTTATGTTTATAAAAAGAAAAAGAAACAAAAATATTATGTTTTAGTCATTTACTAGTTTAAACAACTCATCAACTTATCTTTTCTACCGGTAGAATAATGACAAAGGTTTAGTATTATCGTCTCCGCCCGCACCCTTGGATCGATACTTGGTTCTTACCGATATCTTACTACGTATATGACCGGGTACACTTGCCCTTTCGTGTGTGTTTTAATATTGAAGTATAAATCATTTTTATAAATTTAAAACCAAACCATGTGTAAAATTCATTGTAAAAATATGTATATACGCGCACACGTTAAGTTTTTGGCGCCGCAGCCGGGGATGTGGCGAGTTTTAGGAACGACCGAGTCGATAATTTATCGGTGTACATACTTGTAATTATTTGTGAATAATTTCATTTCATTCATTATCTATTCATTTGTTAATATATCTCTTTGACAATTGTTCGTTTTTATAATTATTCAAACATTCTTTAAATTTTTATTTCATTTATTTGTTCGAATTCGAACTAATTATTCGTTATTTATTAAATTTTTCGGAACCGAAAAACCATTTTTGACATTACCGGTTCGATTATTTTTGTGAGTTTTTGATCTTTCTACAAATTTTTGGCCTATTTCCAATTTTTGAAAATTTTATACAATAAAACAGGAAATTCCGGATTTTTACAGCAGCAAAAAAAATCAGTAATATAACAATAATATAGTATTCATGTGTGTCGGTTCTTCATTTGCAGGTTGATGTCCTCAACCCCGCACCCGTTGCTGTTGAACCATTTGATGAACCTGAACGTGATCTGAGGAGGCGACTTCGAGAAAGATCTCGCACAGTTGCGCAGCAAATAGAGGCAGCTAGGGACGAGCCGGTGGTACCCTCTGAGACCGAGAGCTCGGAAGACGAAGGAGGCATAGCCATGGCGGACGACGACCGACCGCTGAATCAGATGAACCAGCCCGGTGGTGGTGGTTTGGAGTCGAGCATCGCCGACCGACGATAGTAGCACCTAATTTTGAAATTAAATCAAGTATAATTAATATGGTGTAGAATTCGGTGCAGTTTGACGGACGAGAGCATGAGGATCCCGGTCGACATATTGCAGCCTTTCTTCCGGTATGTTCAACTTTCAAGATACGAGATGTTTCGGATGATGCGGTTCCTATGCGACTTTTTCCATTTTCATTACGCGACAAAGCTAGATCGTGGCTTATGTCACTATCGCGGTGTCCATCAGAACATGGGACGCGATGGCGGAGTTGTTTATGCATAAGTATTTCCCGCCTGAGAAGACGACAAAGCTTAGGAATCGTATCATGATATTTCAGCAAGATGATGGGGAGTCTTTACACGCAACCTAGGAGAGATTCAAAGATCTACTACTTGATGTTCCGCACCACGGTCTCTCCAAGAGGCAATTAGTTATGACTTTTTACCAAGGACTCAACTACGACTCGTAGGAGCGCTTGGATTTTATGCAGATGGCGATCTGGGAACGAAGACGCCTAATGAAGCTTACGCGATTATTGAGAGAGCTGCGTTGAAGTCGAGTTCACGACATGGTGGAGAGAGGAGTCGGACATCTTCACGCCCAGGAGTTCATGCTGTTGACGATTAAACAACAGTTTCAGCATAAATCGTGGCGCTAGCATCGAATTTTGATAAATCACAATCCAAGACGGTGGCACAGACTAGTGCGGGATGTGATCAATGTTGAGTTTTGCACGAGCTAGGTGCGTGTGACCAGGGTGTTATGTTTGCGGGTCAAGAAGAGGTAGACTTTGTGAGTAATCAGGCGAGGCCGCAAAATAATCCTTACAGCAACACGTACAATCCGGGATGGAGGAATCACCCGAACTTTGGATGGAGAGCAAACACAGGTAATCAAAACCCGCTCGGATACAGTCAGCGACCTCCAGCACTGCAGCAGGCTCAAGGCCAATCCTTTCAGCCATATAATCAGTCTTACCAGCCTCGTTCTTATCAGCATCAGACTCAGGGCGCCGGGAGTAGCCCTCAGCAACAAGGCCCTTCGGATAATTCCAAGCTGGAGGAGATGATGGCCCAGCTTCTAAGTAGCTCTACCAGTGCGAATCAGCTAGCCGAGAAACGTTACCAACAGAACGAAGAATGTTTCTTAGCTCACGAGGGAGAGATGCGGAGTCAGAAGGCCTCGATTCAAAACATCGAGAATCAGGTAGGGCAGTTGGCGAAAATGCTGTCAGAGAGACCCCCGGGTGGTCTCCCAGGCAATACCGAGCCGAATCCACGAGGGCATGTAAATGCCGCGATGACAGGGAGTGGTAAAACCACGGGACCCGACATATCAGATTCACCACCGATCACTGAGGCGGTCCAGACTGATGCTCCAGACACGGTGCACGCTAGGCGAGGCCCAGCAAGTACAACACAGCTCTGGGAGCCAGTCAAAGATTATACTCCTCCAGTTTCGTATCCAGGCATGCTAAAGAAGCAGAATAATGAAGAACAATATGGTAAGTTTTAAGAGTTGTTCAAGCAGTTACATATAAACATACCATTTGTTGAAGCCTTAGCCCAAATGCCTAAGTACGCGAAGTTCCTGAAGGACATCCTCTCGAACAAGCAGAAACTTGAGGATATGTCCTGTGTTGTGATGAATGAGAGTTACTCAGCTATTCTTCAGAACCGTCTGCCTACGAAGATGGGACATCCAGGCAGCTTTACTCTTCTGTGCCTTTTTTGGCAATATGTCGGTTAGTCACGCGTTGGCGGATTTTGGAGCAAGCATTAACCTTATGCCGTATAAGGTTTTTGCTAAGTTGGATATAAGTGAGCCGTCACCTACGAGGATGAGCATTCGACTAGCGGATCGTTCTATCAAGTATCCACGTGGATTTGTTGAGAATATGCTTGTCATGATCGACAAGTTTGTGTTTCAGTTGATTTTGTTATTCTGGACTTGGATGAGGACTCTAGGGTGCCTTTGATACTCGGGCGTCCGTTCTTGAACACTGCAAGAATGATTGTAGATGTGGCTGCCGGGCAGATTACACTCCGGGTTAATGATGAGCATGTGACCTTTGACATCAGGCGATCAATGCAACACCCGCAGAGTCAGGATGATGCGCTATACTATGTTGACATTGTCGATACACATGTGAGCACCCATTTCCAGGGCATGATTGAGGAGATTGATTCAGACACACCTTTGTTGTGGGGACCTAGATGGCATTATGCAGGAGGACCATTACTTAGAGCAGCCAGTCTACCAGATTGGTGATGATGGTTCCCAGAGTACGGATCGATTCAAGGAAATTGATCGTGGAGTAGATGAGAAGCCGAAGCCTTCGGTTGAAGATCCCCCGTCCTTAGAGCTTAAAGTGCTTCCGCCACATCTTGAGTACGCGTTTCTAGATGAGGAGCGTTGTTTTCCGGTTATTATCTCATCATCTTTGTCAGACGAGGAAAGGAGCAAACTTCTCAATGTACTGCGACTTCATAAGAAAGCCTTAGCATGTAAGATCATGGACATCAAGGGAATCAATCCTTCATTCTGTACTCATAAAATTCTTATGGAGGATGATTACAAACCATGTGCTCAGCCACAGAGACGAGTAAACCCGAAATACAAGAAGTTGTGAAAAAGGAGGTGATTAAGTTGCTAGATGCGGGTTTGATCTATGCAATCTCTAATTCAGTTTGGGTTAGTCCCGTACAGGTAGTACCAAAAAAGGGTGGCATGACGGTAGTGACGAATGAGAGGAATGAACTTATTCCTACACGGATGGTCACGGGATGGCGTGTTTGCATCGACTATCGCAAACTCAACGACGCTACTAGCAAGGACCACTTCCCGCTTCCATTCATCGATCAGATGTTGGAACGTCTGTTGGGGGAAGTCATATTACTGTTTTCTGAATGGATTTTCTGGGTATTTTCAGATTCCTATCGCTCCTGAGGATCAGGAGAAGACTACGTTCAGATGCCCATTTGGCACCTTCACCTACCGGCGTATGCCTACCGGGTTGTGCAATGCACCGACTACCTTCCAGCGCTGCATGGTAGCGATTTTCCATGATATGATCGAGGATTCCATGGAGGTATTCATGGATGATTTTTCAGTCTTCGGTGATTCCTTTGATCATTGTTTGGAAAATTTGAAAAAGGTGTTGAAGAGGTGCAAGGAGACAAATTTGGTCTTAAACTGGGAGAAATGCCACTTCATGGTGAGAGAGGGCATAGTTTTAGGGCAAAAGATTTCTCAAGCTGGGATGGAAGTCGATCCGGCAAAAGTTTATATCATTTCCCAACTTCCACCTCCCACCTCGGTGAGAGCGATTCAGAGTTTCCTTGGTCATGCGGGGTTCTATCAGCGATTCATTAGAGACTTTTCGAAGATTGCTAGACCCATGACCCGTTTGTTGGAGAAGGAAGCTCTGTTTATTTTCTGTGACGAATGCTTGAAGGCTTTGACCTTCTGAAGCGGAAGCTTGTGGAGGCCCCTATCTTGATCGCACCGGATTGGACTTTGCCATTCGAGATTATGTGCGATGCAAGCGATTATGCGATAGGGGCAGTTTTGGGACAGTGGAAGGACAAACACTTCAACCCGATGTACTACGCCAGCAAGACTCTTCATGATGCGCAGGAGAATTACACCACCACGGAAAAGGAGCTTTTGGCGGTAGTTTTCGCGTTTGATAAATTTAGGTCGTACTTAGTGTTGTCCAAAACGATTGTCTATACCAATCACGCGGCCATCTGATACCTGTTCAGCAAGCAAGACGCGAAACCACGTCTCATCAGATGGATTTTGTTGTTACAGGAGTTCGATATCGAGATTCAGGATAAAAAGGGTTCACTGAATGTTGCAGCCGATCATCTCTCTAGACTCGAGCATGCGGAGGCAGAGAACGCGCGGGAGGACCCGATAAATGACAATTTCCCCCACGAGTTTCTCATGAGTGTAGAGGTGAGTGATGAGTCGCCTTGGTTTGCTGACTTTGCGAACTACCTTGCGTGTGGGATCCTTATTAAAGGATTGATGCATCAGTAGAAAAGGAAGTTCTTCGCGGATCTTAAACATTACATATGGGACGACCTTTACCTGTTTCATGTTGGAGCGGACCAAGTGATCCGTAGGTGTGTATCTGGGAAGGAGAGGCGACTGACATTTTGCGCCATTGTCACGAGGGACCTACTAGAGGGCATCACGGTGCTAATTTCACCGCTAAAACGGTGCTAGACTCCGGGTTTTATTGGCCGACAATATTCCGTGACGCGTAGAGATGGGCCAGTGCATGCGATGCGTGCCAGATGGCCACAAATATATCCACACGTAATGAGATGCTTCAGAATTGGATTCAGGTTTATGAAGTTTTTGATATATGGGGTATCGACTCCATGGGCCCATTTCCATCCTCACGCAGAAACAAGTACATCCTAGTGGCGGTTGATTATGTATCGAAGTGGTCCGAGGTGCAAGCCTTACCCATTAATGATGCTAGGGTGGTTGTGATGTTTTTGAAGAGTTTGTTCACCCGTTTGGTGCCTCGAAGGCGCTTATTATTGATTGAGGGACGCATTTCTGTAATGCGCAACTTGAGCGAGCCTTGTCCCGCTATGGCGTTCATCCTACACTATCTACGCCGTATCATCCACAAACGAGCAGGCAGGTGGAGGTTACTAACCGGGGTTTGAAGAGAATCCTTGAGCGGTCGGTGAGTCAAAACCGCAAGGATTGGTTCGAAAAATTAGGTGACGCACTATGGGCTTTCCGAACTGCATATAAGACATCTATCAGGACTACTCCGTTTAGGTTAGTTTACGGAATAGCATGTCATCTACCGGTGGAGCTAGAGCACAAGGCATTGTGGGCTTTGAAAACAGCAAACTTGGACCTGAAGAGCGGTGGTGAGACCTGCTTTTTGCAGATTCATGAGCTTCAGGAGCTGAGGATCCATGCCTGTGAGAGATCCATTTTTACAAGGAGCGAGTTAAGAGATTGCACGATAAACGGTTGAAAGATCATAAGGATTTCCAAGTGGTAGATCTCGTCTTGTTGTATAACTCGCGGCTGCGTTTGTTCCCCGGGAAGTTGAAATCTCGATAGACGGGACCGTACATGGTCAAAGAAGTATTTTCGTACAGAACCGTAGCTATCGAGGACTCAAATGGGGTAGTTTTTAAAGTCAACGGTGATAGTTTGAAACACTACATTAACGGACCGGTTGACTCGGTGGTGGAGAGTATTGATCTCTACGCCCCGCACGCGAAATAAGTGTGGGGGGAGAGTCTATGCTACTAACTCGATGACTAAAAATGTTGCATGCACATTTTGCGCGCGTAGGGGTAATTTAGTCATATTTTTAGTTTTTACATTTTTCGTAGTTTTGGTGTGTTTTTCGGTTTTAGTTCGTACAGTTTTGGTCCATACCTTAGGTTGTTCCGAAGTTGAAATACTGCATAACCAGTTTATAACCAGCAAAAATGAGAGATTCTGTGGTAAAAAGGGAGTTGAAAGATTCTATCCAGAACTGTCTGAAGAATTGCCAGATGCCGCACGGCCATGCCAAAGGCCCGCACGGTCGTGCCAACCGTTGCATCTGCAAGAAACCACCATGCCAACCTTGGTGCCAGGCACGCACGCCCGTGCGAGCCGGCCGCACTCCCGTGCGAGCCGAGAACACCAGTGCACACCGGTGCACTCCTTGATCTGCACGTCCATGGCAAACTACGCACGGCCGTGCGTGACTTTTTCTGTATAGTGGATTACAGGGTATAAAGATAACTTTTCAGTCAAAAAGTTCATTAAACCCTAAGGCAGACGCACACAACCGTTCCAAACCTCCCTTCTCTCAAAACACATCACTTTTGCAAGATTTCTTTCAATATCTTCGAACAAGGTATGGATCTCTTCATAATTTCTGTCCTTAATACTGTTTTTAGTTCAGATTAGGGTTTTTGTTCAAGAAAAGTTGCAGTTTTCTTCATAATCACAAAGCGAATCCTAGTTCTTGAACTGATTGTACAAATCACAAGTCTAATCCCGAACCCGTGGTCCATTCGTTTAGAAAGTACTTTGTTTTCAGAAAAATTGGTTGAAATTGGTGAATGGACCAGTTTTTAGCGATCTACACCCGACGCACGACCATGCCGTTTTCTGGCACTGCCGTGCGAAACTTAATGTAAGCTACACCAGACTTGCGATCTCGGGCCGCACGGTCATGCCGACTGCTCGCACTGTCGTGCGTGACCGATGAGCAGCAACCCCAATCTGCACTTTCAAGCCGCACGGGCGTGCCAAAGCCTCGCACGGCCGTGCGCGACCTGACCAGAAATTTGAACGGAATGTTCATAACTCGCTGTTCTGATGCTGGGACCTGAAATTTTTTAACCTGCTCTTATATTTTTGCTATCTTATGTGTAGATGGAACATCCTTTCCTCGTTTTTTACCCCGATAACATTAAAGACCGACCCCGTGCATAAATAAACTACAAGCCTTATGGAACCGGAGAAACAAGATCGGTACACCGAGAAGGCTGAGTTGGCCTACCATTCAAGCGTTGAACCAAACCGATAAGCTTACCGAGATGATTTCTATGCCTATGTCTCAACTGCTCAATATCCAACGACCGGTTTACTTGGAAATCACTTTGGAGTTCCTCGCCTCATACAGTTATGCCAAACTAAGGGGGGGCGAGAACCCCGACTTCCGACACGCGTAGAGAGTGAAGTTCAGGCTCGGAGGTCGGTGGCATAATTGGTCAGCTGCGAGACTCGGGAAAAGATTGGGGATTTACATCGAGGAGGAGCTAGACTCCGACCTGTTCACTTCCACCTATAATTTTGAAAGTGACAATGGTAGAGCTGCATTTTGGGCTTAAGTGGCGGTCGGACCAGTGTATGATCCCAGAAAAGACAAGGTAACACGCTTCAGTGATCCACTCCTTAGGTTACTCCACCAGGTCATTAGCTACACTATTGCTGGCCGTATGGACAGTTCCGGGAACGGTCCTACCCCTGATTTGATCTTCTTATATTCGATTGTTAATTGGGTGCATGTTAACCTTGCTACGCGAATGGCAGAATTCTTTGTAGGCAGCATGGGCAAGACAGCAAGTAGTGAAATACATGGGGGAGAGTATGTGACTCAGCTGGCTTACGCCACGGGGATCATGATGGATGAGGTGTTGAATGGTCTAACCTTGGTCACTGAAGGGTATGATGTTGATCTTCGGGCATTGAAGTTTATGGGGCTGACGGTGGACACCGACAATGGCCCCAGATTGAGAGGATTTCAGGGGGAGATATGGGATCCTCTACCACCACAGTAGAATAACGAACAAGAAGAGCAGGTTGATATGGAGCACGATCACGATGAGGGACACCATGATGACGTCTTTGTGCAGCCACCACCCCAGCATCAGCAGTATCAGCAGCAATGGCCACCGGACATCCCTTCCTATCCAGATTTCTACCAGCAGTTTGATCAAATGCGGGTGAACCATGACATCATGAGACAGGAGATGCACTTCGGGTTTTCTTATATTTTCGGTGGCCTACATAACGCTTTCCCAAACTACTTCGGGGATCCCCCGCAGTTCCCATTCGGGAACCCGGGTAGCCATGGGGAGGCGGGTGCATCTGGCACTTGCCATGACGAGGATGACGAGTAGTGGGGAGCGTTCACACTTGATGCTGCTATCTTCTAGTATTTTTATTTCATGTCTTCAGGTTGTTATTTACTCTGGGTGTTCATTTTGGTCTTTATTTTAAAACACCCTCGGCTATGTACTTTTATTTTTAGACATTTCGTTTAGTTATGTATGGATGTTGGTTTTATTACTATCAATATTCTGTTTTGTTTCGCGATCGGTTTGTTGCCTTGTGTTTTGTTTGGTGACATTTATGCAGGTTTAGAGGCACTATTGGGCAGGAAAGAAAGAGCCGACCCGGCGGATCATCCGTTAATCCTTCTTCGTTTTCAGGGGAGTTTCATTATCCTTTTTCACATCATTGGGTTTTGCATTGGGGACAATGCGAATTTCAAGTGTAGGGAGGGGTTACTTGCGTAACTTTGTTTGTCCGCGTATATATATGTAAAAAAATTCAGAATTATCTATTAATTAAATAAACCGGTTAGTTGTGTTTTAGAAAGCATTAGATACGATAAAGAACCGGCAAGCCGTATAAAAATCAAAAAAGATAATTAAAAGCGTGACAAACAAAAGAACGACTTACATGTTAATTTTCACAATTTTACCCATTTCTTCCGTTGTGTGAGCATTGTTTGAGCCTTGTATTCCTTATATGTTTATTCATTTCAGAACAGGAGTGAGCCGGATGTCTCATATGATTTAGAACTTGTCATTAGCATGCTTGTCTAAACCATAAACATGTGAAATCGTGTAAAAGTGATAGAGGCACTTAGGACACCCTTCTTGTGTTAGCCTTTTTCTTTGTTTATTATCCTCTACCCGCCATTACCCATTAGCCTTTTCCTTTGAGCTATTACCAATTTCACCCACTTTGACCCACTTAGCCTAATTTAGCCTTTTTATTTTTAAACCATTGTGTTAAAACTCGGTCTAAATTACTGTTTAACTCGCGTTTACTCTTAATTATTTCCTGAAAAAAATCTGAAAATTAGAAAATCGAACAACCTAAAAACAAGGTGAAAACGACTACATCCGAGCAATTTTAAGTGCTAAAATAGTAGAATATCGTCGATTAGCTTGATAACGAAAAACTTGTCGTTTTGATGCATTATCTATGTATAGTTGTTATGTATTTACGCACGTTAAATGCAATTACCGAGTTTTAACCGTTTAGTCACTTATAAATATCCATTCCACACCTTTCACCCTAGCCTTTCGTTAAAACCCGAGAAGACCTCTTGATTTGCACGTTTTCGCATGTTAGTTGGTGGATATTAGATCTCTTGACAAGCTTATGATATTGTACGATTCAGTGTCTAGGCATCGAGCGTTTACACATACACATCTTATGTATGTTTCACACAGTATAGCCGAGTGTGTGTGAACATTATGAGATGTGTGAATACTGGCATGCTAAGTCAATCGTTAGTGGATTCATGACTTTTTGGTTATCTTTACATATATTTACATGTGCTTGTTAGATTCGAACTCCTTGACGATGTCCTTCGAAAAACCGACTAACCGTTGTGTGTATGTTTATTAGTTATTTCGTTAGAAACTTTTGTTTATTCTGTTTTAATTTTAGTTTGCTTGAGGACAAGCAAAGTTTAAGTGTGGGGAGGTTTGATATATGTTAAAATTATACATACTTTAATCCCCCATTCTACCCCAATTTTACGCGTTTTCGGCCATAAAACCGATGTTTAGGTACTTAATTGTGTATATTTTGATTTACAAGCCTTAAACAGCGTACCAGACGAGATGATGAAGAAAACGGAGATTTTCCGGGAGATTTGGCAAAGTTACAAACTTTCTGTGAAGATTCAGATGGTGCACGGTCATGCGAGACGAGAAGATGAAGAAAACGAAGATATTCCGGGCGATTTGGCAAAGTTATAAACTTTCTGTGAAGATTCAGATGGTGCACGGTCGTGAGACGAGATGATGAAGAAAACAAAGATATTCCTGGCGATTTGGTAAAGTTATAAACTTTCTGTGAAGATTCAGATGGTGCACGGCCGTGCCAATGTCTCGCACGACCGTGCCAAGCCTCGGACCCCACACTCGAACTGCCAGTGCAACCAAGAGTGTAAGCTGTCTCTCGGTCACGCACGGTCGTGCGGAATCTCGCACGACCGTGCCAGGCGAAACTTCTCGGATGCACTGCAGTGCGACCTCCAGTGCCGATTGCTCATCGGACATGCACGCCCGTGCGGGATTTGGCACGGCAGTGCCACTTTTGAATTATTGACCGGATAAGATGACGTCACCGGACCGCGCGAATAGTGCACGACCATGCACTTTATCAGCACGGCCGTGCGGGACCCAAAAAGTTATAAAAATACAGGTTAGCATTCTGATCAGTAGACTGGACTTTTGGGAGCAATTCTGGCGATTTTTGGGCTTTGGTAACAACTCGTTTTGCTCCGAATCAAGCCTCCATAGTGCCGGGAAGCTCCGTTATCATTTGGTTCTTCAATCTATAGCTATTTATGGTTTGATTTCTTGAATCTTTCCATGATTTTGATTATGTTGAAGCATTAGATTGTTGTTTATGTAATATTGTAGCCTTATGGCAAAAACATTATGAATTCCTTGCTTGTTAAACAACCATTAGATGTTAATCATGTTTGTAATAACACTTTTCAACTTTTTATGTTACTCCTTGATGATTGTTTTGCAACCTTGTTATTGATATTGGATTCTTGATTATAGTTAATTGTCTTGGATGATTAGTACATGGTTAGTTAGGATATTTGAAAGAAGAAGCTTAATTAATCTTGTTTTAGTAAACTTTTAGCTTTATCAAAATGTTTACCCCACGAGACTAGAAATGGGTATTGGGTTAATAAGGGATAATTAATATTAATCAAGAGTGTTCTCTATCACGTAAGGACCTTAGCGGGTTAGATGGTGTCGTTATGAATTCTTAACATAAATCATAAGCTTAGTTAGTAGTTTCGGCCAAAATTGCTCTCTAGTGAATTTATGTTTAAGATTTGTAAAATGAACTCGGTTGTGATTTAATCTAGGTTATGCTTGTCTCGGTGGTTACATTGTGTTTATCGGTGTCGCTTTCCTTGATTAAGTGAGGTTAGAAAACTCCTAACGGATGACTAGCTTATTTTTAAGGGATTTTCATAAACATTAATCAATAGGGCGTTAGAGAACAATTTTAGGTGGTTAAAGTGTGTTTATCGTTTTAACTTTCTGAAGAGTTGTCATGTTAGGATTCCCGAAAGGGATACTAATTGTCTTTAAAAAACGGAAAATTGACCAAGTGACTTAGTGGCATAACCGACTAAGTTAACATATTCCGCTTATTCATAAAACAAGGCTATACTTATATTTTTCATATTTGGAGTCTTTTATGTTTACAAAAAGAAAAAGAAACAAAAATACTATGTTTTAGTCATTTACTAGTTTAAACAACTCATCAACTTATCTTTTCTACCGGTAGAATAATGAAAGGTTTAGTATTATCGTCTCCGCCCGCATCCTTGGATCGATACTTGGTTCTTACCGATATCTTACTACATATGACACGATACACTTGCCCTCTCGTGTGTTTTAATATTGAAGTATAAATCATTTTTATAAATTTAAAACCAAACCGTGTGTAAAATTCATTGAAAAAATATGTATATACGCGCACGTCAGTTGTTATATGTAATCTCAGCTCTCTCAATGCAATAGCTTCGCGCCTTGCAAGAGACTGCTTACATTAGTTTAATTGTAATCTTAGTGACAATATTAGCTCAATGCTTTATCAATGAAATCTTATTCTGTCGCTACTTACGTCTTACTTTTGTAAATATATTTCTTACAAATGCATGCAATTACTTGGTAAAAACAAAAACACTAAGGCTACCAACAACTCATGACCACAAGGCAACACAATACTTACGCTCCTACATGAGTTAGCCGAATGCGTTCATTTGTCTATCCTAAACAAGTAATTGTACTCAACACACATTATAATCCGAATATATTATATTAATAGAATTAAGTACTTGTGCGGCAGCGCACCTGTACACAAAATATTACAAAATTCACATAATTCAAAGTCTCTTGAGGATTAACATAAAATTACAAGGCCAATCCTACTTTGGAGCCTTTGTTGCATCTTTTGCCTCTTCTACCTCCGCGAAGATATCTTTCAAGCGATCAACAAAATCATCACAAGGCAGCGCATCATCAACAAGATCCATTATTGGGATTTGTAAATGATACAAAGTTCAGAATAAATAAGGCAAGAAGCTGTATACTGATGAATCGAGAAGTCACTTACTTTTACAATCCCATATTGTTGCATCCAAGTAAGTTGGTTCATCAGAGATTCTGATAAACTTTCCGCGGTGGCGCGAGCGACTTCTGTTTCTTCAATTTTCTTTTCGCCTTCAGATAACAACGTGTCAGCTCAGCCTTCTCCACTTGACTCAATTTCACATCCTTCTTCAAAGAGTCAAGCTCCGCTTTCATTTGCTCGTGATCAAAGACATAGAAGTAAGATCATAAATCTCTTTATCTCTAAGAAGAGGAGTCATTCTGGTCTCTACCTCTTTCTGCTCACTTTGCTCCTTATGAGAGCGTGCTTCGTCGGCTGCAGCAACCGCATCTACTTTCTCTTTCTTTAGCTTCTCAATCTCGTTGCGCAAAGATATTTTCTCACTGTTGTCACGCTCACAAGCATCTAACCATCGCTTGCGATCTTCAGCATGCGGCGCATTAGACTAAGCTTTCTTTTTCCAACTAAGAGCAGACCATTCTTCATTCTTCTTCTCCTCATCAAACTTCGCTTTCTCAACTTCAAGATCTACCATCATCTTCCTTACCCTCTCATCCTCTGATCCAACCTTAATTTTTTGCGCCTCAACCTCGTCCCAGTCCTTGTTCATACTGCGCAATTCGCGCACGATTCTATGAGTGATGGAGGAGGCCATGGCGGTTTCCTGAAGGTAAGCTCGGTAGGTCTGCTCATGATCCTCTCTTCTTGCACTTTAACTTCCGCCGGGGGGTAGATACCCTTGTACCATTCTCGGCAGGTCTGCCAATCTGCAAAGGTGTCACCTTGTTGAAGCTTTCACATAGGGGGGACGGCAGAAGCCCGCTTCATCGAATAGGAGCAGTAAAAAAGTCCCCAGGCGTTTCTTCGTGGCGGATAGGTGATTCTTCTTTCTCAAAATTAAAAAAACGATTCAAAATCTTGACCAACGGAGGGACCAGTGTTCTTGGCCGTACCTTTAGATACAGTCTTCTCAACATAAAAAATGGGAGAAACTGGTTTTTCTTGCTCAACAGCAGTAGTCTTCTCAATGCTTGGAGATGTTGGGGCAATATTTTTTACCTACTCGCCAGCAGGGTCTTTGACAGATGTTTTTGGTTGCTCTTCTTCTGGAGCAGGTTTCTCTTGCATATCAGGCACAAAAGGCTCTGAGCCGTTGTTCATCACATCCAGGTTCACCACATCATCACCCTTCTTCAAGTTTTCAACTTCTGGTTGGTGCACTACAGGGGTCGATGATGATGTTGTCTGCGCAAGCTTCATAATTTTTTCAGTAGATAAAACAACAGATGAGAAAGGTTCGCAAAATGAAACAGAAATTTTTACACATACCAGGAGAAAATTTCTCAGCAAGCGCATCCAAATTGCTTTTCTTTCCAATTCTCCCTCGCGCAGCTTTCTTAGGTGACGGTACTGATGGTTCAGGATCATTGTTTTTCCTCTTCTTGGAGGCACGGTGCACCAAAACATCATGACTAGAAGGTATGTCAATAGGGTCATCTGGATTCGCCGCAGGGATCTCTTCTGTGTCCATTAGTTCCGCTTTTGGTTTCTTTAAACTACAGGCGTAAGACCTTCTAATGAGTCCGACACCACCACGTACTCAGACCAAGAATCAGACACAAGGCGCGTACCTTTCTTGATTTTTGCTTTAAGGGTTTCAGAAGCCTTAGGTGCAGGAACATCAGGCTTCTTGGGCAGCGGAACCGTAAGACTTGGCTTCTTCTTCTTCTTCTTCTTAGAATCGGGGCCTACGCCCAAGTTTAACAAATCACCTACTTGGATAACCAAAAAACAATGTCGCGTCATAAGTTATATTGCAATATTACTCTATAACATTAGTGGTAATATTGCAATATTAACTCAGGCCCCAAGAGAAATTACTTGCCAGCGGTAGAGGAGGGCTGCGCGTTGAGCTCTTTTATCTTGGGCAACTCAAAATTTCCCAAGATTTGTATAAACCAAGGTTCTTCATCTGCACCAATTGGCTTAACTTCCATCTTGCCTTTATCTCTTTTAAACGATACCGCGTATAAGGAAGTAACTGCAGCAAAGCGCAAGTATGAGCGCATGAAGGTACAAATACATTATAGAATGAGCAAGTTACCTATGCTTCTTCAACATATGCTGGTTTCTCGCGACGATCAGCCTTCCAAAGCTTGCTCATCCCAGCAGCAACCAATGCCCTTTCAGGCAACACAATGTCTGGCACATCCTTCAAATCTTGGTACCAAACCTCATCAACTGGGATTGCCATTCTCTCTAGGTCAATTTCTTCTACTCCTTGAAATGTCATCTTCATGAAAGGACTTGGTGGATTGAGCAATAATCGTTTTGCTGGAAGACGTTGTTGAAACGAGTATAACCCTAACGCACAATGTAACTGGTAAAAGACCCTAAATTTATGAACAGTGGGAAGGATGTTCATTGATCGGCAAACAAACTCGAAGTGCCGGATACGTACCATCCTCATCGGGTTCAGTTGGGATATATGAAATTTATAAAAATCAAGAATTTCCAGAAGAAAGTGGGTCACCGGAAGACGAAAATTATCCTCTGCAAAATAATCCGAAAACAACGTGATGTATCCGGCCGGAGCGTTCGCCGCCGTATCTGTCACATCAGGATATCTGGCATCCCAAGTCTTTGGGAACTTAAAATTGGTAACAAGACCATCGAAGGCACTCCGGCTCCATTTTAACGTCGGCAGCGATGAAGTCGACGACATGTCTGATTGTTCTTCAGGCTTAGAACTGGTAGCCATGACTAGATCTGTGAACGAACAAGAGTTCCAAATGATCTAGAATAGTAGCAGACAAACGGTTTTTTAGAACTCAAGAAGAAAGTGAAGAAGCGATGGAGATTTGTTGGAGAACACAGGGACGATGATTAAGCAACATGGTGTTTTTATAGGCATCGCAATTAATGCATGGGAAACCGTGTAGTAGTTTTTCAAAACCCTAGGCATCTAAAGGGGCGAGTGGGGAAAAGTAACTGTCCCCACGCGCGCCTTCACTCGCTAAAAGCCCATCATGCAATTTGTTATACGTCTAATACTATTGGCAGCTGTCACATAGTGCTTAGTACGTCACCATAACACGTGCTTTCCACCAACCACCTGACACACAGTCACGTCACAAGACAGGCTGTTTTCAAAATTCAAATTTCTCTAACATGATCCATTCAAGAGAATAATATGGTTCTCAAAGACCGTGCAACTGTACAACATTTTAATAAGTCTAGGACTCCACCTCTTCGCCACAACGCATCGGAGCAACACTGGACTAGGGATACTTGAAGGGGTATTGTCCCAAAACCTTGCGCCAAGCGCTTGACCATAACCATTGTTATACACAAAGCAGACCTTGCGCCTCAACTAAGTAACAAGTCCAGTATTCCTACTTGTTACATCACATGAGCAACACTAGACTGGGGACTTGAAGGGGTATGGCCCTAAAACCCTGCACCAAGCGCGGGACCATACCATCATTTTCCATGCGTCGCTCATCTGAGAAGAGAAGTAGTCATTTAATTACCTTGCGCGGGCTTGCGCAAGGAAGTAGTTAAGCTTGAATACATCTTGTGTCAGATGACTTCCACGCGCAGGAAAGATGATCAGAATAAAATGAATCTTTTCTGTTACAACAGAATGGACACATGGCAGCAGATCAAGATATCACAGCTGTGAGATGTTCAAGAAGCCATAAAGGCTCAATCGTGTAAGGGCACAAGCGGTTACAACAGAATTTACACGTGGCATGATCTGATGCATTCCTGGTAGTCACGATGATGGCACACTTCATAACAAAAAGTGAAGAAGCATCATCTGCCACGTGGCGATTCCCCAGCCGTTGATCAAAGCCATGATCTGTGTGCTCGGATGGTAAACTAACTAACTAACTAACAGCGTTAGGAGAGATTCTGTTAAGTTTTCATCTCTCATATTTTGATGCCTAAATCCGGTTATAAATAAGTAACTTCAGGTACACGCAAGGCATTCACTCTCGCTTACTCTCTCTCTTACTTCACTTTAACTATTCTGATCAACCTGTACTTATTCTCACGCTGGAGGGTGGTCACGGAGAGAACCCCCATTCGCCCCGTGGCGAGTCTAACGGTGTTTTGTTTTGCAGCGTTCATCGGAGTTTCCTTTCATTACGGCGAACAATCGGAGGATTAACCTTTTTATGAAGAGACTCTCACAACAGATCTGATCTGATTCCGGTCAATTAGATCTGGTGTTTCTCCAATGGCATTTACAATTTAATTGTTAAATATAACTTATTTTATATTTATCTGATAAACAATAAACTAGAGGGTAAGTTTTGTAATTAACTAGCAATAATTTATCTAGTCGTGCCACCAGGTCAAACACCGCACCACACGCCGTCAATGACCGCCGTTGTCGGTCATGCGCTCATGTGCGCGTTGTCACCCGTTTTTATTTCAAAGAGTTCATTCAGAGGTTTTGCGAGTTCGTGAACTCGTCTACTAGCGAGACCTTTGTCGATTCCATCGTGTAATCTTTGTTGTTTTCATCAAGGTATGAAATCTGAACACCCTATAGTTGTGATATTATTTAATGCCAATGTAAATGTACTCTAGGTGGGAACATTCTATGATTGAAATTATACACACTTCCGCTCAATTAATAAGTGTTATTAAGTTATAAAATAAATACTTTTATTTTACACAGTACACAATTCCCAAGAGTGAATACGACTCGTACAAAGACTCCTAAATTTATCCCTAGCCTTTACTTACACAAGTCAACCTTACAACTACATTCATCCCGAGACCAATTAAACAACTAAATTGTCCAAATCTTGACTGTTATGATCGGATCAGGTAAGGTTAAGGGTTAGGTTTGCGCTGATGTTTTTCCACGAGGAAGGGGAATGGTCTTGTTCGGGTTTGGGTTTGGTGTTGATTTAAATGCCATGCATGCAGGGTTTATAACACCCAAAAACGTGTGGTGTAGTGGTGATGATGGCACTTGTTTACCCTGGTGGCCCGGGTTCGAAAAAAAGCCATTGAAAATCTTTAACTAGTCTGATAAACTAAATTTCTTAACCCGGTTAACTAAATTTCTTGGTGTAGTGGTGATGATGGGGAATGGTCTTGTTTTTCCACGAGGAAGGGGAATGGTCTTGTGCGGGTTCGGGTTTGGTGTTGGTTTAAATACCATGCACGCAGGGTTTATAACACCCAAAAACGTGTGGTGTAGTGGTGATGATGGCACTTGTTTACCCTGGTGGCGCGGGTTCGAAACCAAGCCATTGAAAATCTTTAACTAGTCTAATAAATTAAATTTCTTAACCCGGTTAACTAAATTTATTGGTGTAGTGGTGATGAAGGGAAATGATCTTGTTCGGGTTCGGGTTCGGTGTTGGTTTAAATACCATGCACGCAGGGTTTATAACACCCAAAAACGTGTGGTGTAGTGGTGATGATGGCACTTGTTTACCCTGGTGGCCCGGGTTCGAAACCAAGCCATTGAAAATCTTTAACTAGTCTAATAAACTAAATTTCTTAACCCGGTTAACTTTTCCTGTCATAACTTTTAAATTATTATTTTTTAATTAGTCTTTTAACATTTAAATTACTATATTACTTAACTAATCTTAATAATATATTAATTAAGCAAACAATAATAAAAATTTCATTTTTATTATCATTTGTAAGATTCGGGTTATAATACAAGTCTGGTTTCGGGGATACGTTTTTGGCGAATATTATAGTCTCCCCTACAGAAGAAGAATTAACTGAGAACAAGTGTGGATATATCATCCAGTTGTCACGCTCCCAAGTAAACTCTGGTCCACGCTTAGACACCCAACGAACCTTGAAAATCTGAATGCGACTTGTGATGGGACCTTTTGTGTCGACGTGTAAGTTCCGGTGACATCTATGTCCAAATATAAAGTGTGGAATTCATTATATTTAGATGAGTTTCATAAGTTTAGTTTCATTTTCAATGTTTTCTATTCATTTAAGTCAAAGTTACATCCAAGTTTCCAATCTGACAGGTCTTCGCCGTCAGATTGCAAAAGTTACAAATGACTTGGTCCTCACCACTATTTATAGACATGCTAGGGTGTTTGGGACAGACCAACCTCATCCGTGCGGATGAACTCATCTGTACGAATGAACCAAATACATACAAAATCATAATCTAACAATTAAAGCCCTATTACATTTGACATGACAGGACGATGTAGGCAGCAAACATTATGCATCAACAAACTCCCCCTTGGATGTTGTCACGGTCTCGTTCTGTCTTCAAAAACTCTTCAACTCTATCTTCCGAAGAAATACTTTCTAACACATTGACGCTTCAGCTCAAAGTATGACATCGGAGTTTGATCTGTAGCAGGAGCCCACATTATGAGCTTGTATCTTAAAATAGATGCCTTTTCATAAGTTCAGCAATCCTTTCTTCATTTTTGACATCCTTCAAGAATTCTTTTCTTTCAAGCTCTCTCCACTTCGTGTTCCACATCTTTCCCGAATTTACTTCGTAAGCATAGCATACCTTCACAATATTCTGATACTGCATCGCTTGTACTATATCTGGCACTTGATAATAAATCTTGTTGTAGTACAGCAACTCAATATCCTTCTCAGAAAGAATTACCAACCACTTCGGATCCAAAATCTTGATCGTTCTCCAACACCCTCCAATACACAATACTATCACAGCTTCCCCTATTGGACTTTCATAATTCTGCTATCTGAAATCAGCATAGAAGTCTTGTTCTAATCTCATCAACGGCTGAAAGTCCAAGATCCGGCGGTTCTAGACGGAAGTTTGGGTGTATAATATCACTAATTCGGTAGAGTGTTACTAAGAAAGTAGTAGAAACAGAATATGCGGAAGCTTCATTCATTCATATCGAAGGAGTATACATCTTGTCAAGCTGGCGAAATTCTGGAGAAATTTCGCCCGCGTTTCCCCTCTAGGAACTCCAAAACTTACAAAACATTGAACACTCAACACCTATATATAGACCTGATGACTTCGTACGAAGTGATCTTTACACACCTTTCACGTTCACACTTGAGTCGTGTGTTCGTATCTAATCTATACAATATTCAACACACGCTCTATCTAGCCTATTCGTACAGTGACAGACATAAAATGAAACAACAATTTCCCCCTTGGTCGTCACTGTCGAAGCTTGATCTTGATCTTGAAATAGGAGAGTCGTGTTTGAATATTCTGCAACTTCAATCAGGCATCTTAAAATCTTCAATTGATCCCCCCTTGATTGATGATCCAGGCTTGCATTGTCTTTATAAAGCAAAAAATTCCCCCTGAAATAATTCTCTCAAGAAATTAATCTTCAAGTCTTTGTTTACACGGTTTCGACCTCCTCTGATTTGCTTAATCGACACATTTTCTCAAATAATCACCAACTTGAAACTAATCAATGCATGTTCTTCGTTTCAACGATAACCTCATCTATGTTCGGTTTTAGCACACTCTTATGCTCAATCCTTTGATCTTCAAAAACCCAACCGTCAATTGATAGAAACTTCGAATTACCTCACCAATAATCTTCAAGTTTGTGAATACCCATGAAAATTTGAAATATCGTTTAACGTAATCACAGTTAAGCATACTCCTGAAAGCTAGATCAGTAAACCAGTAATTTGTTCAATCAGCAAATCTTCATCGGAATCAAATCATCTGGTAAAACATCAGATCTGAGAAACATTCTTCGGCAATCAGAATCACATTTTTCCTCTTCAGTCACAATAACAGTTATATAGCTATCTCTAGTAGACAGACGCACCTTCATCAACAAACATCATCATTCAACGTCGGTTAGTCCAAGAAGAAAAACCCATCTGCTTGATGACTAAAAATAATGGTACCTAAGAACATCTTCGAGCATTCGTGTATGTAATATAACTTGAATGACCTCATATCTCCTCGGTAATTTTTGAAACCACGAGCTAGTCCTGTTAACACCTAAGACCATCACTGAACATTCGTGTATGCAATATAACTTGAACATCCTCAGATCTTCCATTGGCATCAACAAAAACTGCTAATCCTGCTAACCCGCCCTTCACCAAAGAACAGGATTCTAACCCTTAAGCATCAATCTATATCACGATCTGAAAATTCTGAACCTCCTGTGATCACAAACTAACAAAACTAGATCTTTTGTATCCCCGGATAATCTGGAGTCGGAAACCACCCAAATACTGTTGCAAAGTCACGAATTTCAAAAATGTCGGAATCTTAATATATACATGAAATTGTTATTCCCCCTCATTTTTGCAAATTCTTACCGTACAAATTTTTTTTCACTAAATTCCCCCTCAAATCTGGAAAATTCAGTTTTCAACAAATGCGGATTTTTCGGTAAGGCCCATTAGTAACCACTATACCAAATGATCATCATTCTGCATATGTATCAGTGACTACCCCAATATCTTCAATATTTGTGATCGTATCATCAAATCTATTCTCTAAAGCTCCAGAAGGTGTCCCCGAACATTCCATATCCGTCATTAAAATCTCGAAAAAATTTCTATCACCAAATTTTTTTTGGACACTCGTCTCATCAATTTGCGCGAAGGGAGTTCTCACTCCGTGCGAAGTGCCTCTTCATACGGATGAATCTGGTCACCTTTTACGATCCTAAATCTCTATTTCTTTGAATCTCAAGATTATTCTTCCACAGATCTGGTCGAAGTTCATTTTCTAACAATCCTATGGTTTCAATTTTAATTTTTGTCCGTGGATTTTCTGTTTATTTGATGTTTTACGTCTAAAACCCCCCTAAGTCCATAAATCTCCATAATTCATAAGCGTAGGTGATTCATCAACTGTTAGATCGATTGAATCAGTACCATAGCTCTGATACCAATTGAAAGTCCAGGATCCGGTAGTTCTAGACGGAAGTTTGGGTGTATAATATCACTAATTCGATAGAATGTTATTAAGAAAGGAGTAGAAACTGAATATGCAGAAGCTTCACTCATTCATACTGAAAGAGTATACATCTTGTCAAGCTGGCAGCGTTTCCCCTTTGGGAATTCCAAAACTTTCAAAACAATGAACACACAACACCTATATATACACCTGATGACTTCGTGCAAAGTGAGCATATTGACTTTGTATGAAGTGAGCTTCTCTTTGTACGAAGTGACCACTTCGTACAAAGTGAGCTTTACACACCTCTCATGTTCGCACTTGAGTCGTGTGTTCATATCTAATCTATACAATATTCAACACATGCTCTATCTAGCCTATTCGTACAGTGACGAACATAAAATGCACCAACAACGACATGTTCTTCACAGCTTTTGGGCGTTATTGATCAGTGACACTTTTGGCTTTTCGTCTCAGGGTCTATCTTAGTCTTTGATACTACCCTCTTTGGCTGTTGTGGCTTCCAAGTAGGAAAATCATGTCTAGCTTCATAACTGATAAACTGCCACATTTTCTGATCATACTGCTTCAATTTGGAAATTAATCAACTTTGTTTTGCAAAGCTCTTGCACATCCCACTATGGCAAGCTTTTGATATCAACCAAGTATTTGAAATACTGCACTCCATATCCTCTTTTTATAGCAAATATGTTAAGCTCAGGAATCTATCCCCACTGATAATATGACCAAGCGAAACATCTTGATTCCTTGTTAAGAAGGCTAACAGTCTTCTGAATTTACGTTTTGGAGGCATAACTTTAAACCATTTCTTACGAGCATCCCTGATTGTGTCTTGTTCTATCCTTAGAGATTCACCATCCTTTATCCTCTCTTCTATCTTCCTTAGAAGAACATCATCAGCTTGATGTTCATTTGAATGACGTGGAGGTTCTTCATCGGAATCATCTTCAACAGTTACTTCATCATAATCATCAGCCTCAGGTACTTTGATTAAACATGTAATCTTCAGGCTTTTCAATGTCAATGTTTATCAGTTCTTCTTCAAAATCAAACTCAAAACTTTCTTCATCTACACCACACATCTTGGCTATTTCTTCTTTGGTGTAATTATGCACAATCTCTCCCTTTTCCACATCGTGACATAAGTAGGTTATCTTTTGGCTTGCAAGAACATATGTGACAGGCTTAGCATCTGTGAAGATTCCTAAAGTATCACCGTTAATGTCTTCATCATCTTGCTCCACCCTAACCTCCAAATACTTCCTGATTTACATCATCTTGCATGTATTCATTCTGTGAATGATGTTTTGGAGCATTTGTTTCAGTAGTCTTATTCTCATAAACAACTATCCCTGTGCCTCCTTGATTGTTATCATCATCATCACCTTCATTATCATCATCAGAACCCTTTATATCAATTTTCTCATCATCTTCTCCTCTTCATCCAATTCTATTTGTTTTTCTGGTTTAGCATTAGAAACAACATCAAGTACAAGTATGAACTTCATAATATCAATCGGTTATGATTCTTTCTTAATTACTTTCTCAGGAGATTTCTCTTTAACAGGTTTAGGTATGATTTCAGGAATAGCATCGATTGGTTTCTTTCCTTTATCAACAATCACAACCTCTGGTTCAGATACTGCAGCTTTCGTGGCTCTTGTAGAAATTAGTTGTATTCACATAACCTTTATATCCCATGCGTATGAAGCAACCTTTAACCATCCTTTCTGTGTAACCCGTTAGATCATCTACGTTGTCTCCGAATGCAAGAACCTCTCTAATCAAGTCTTCGGTAATCACAACCTCTTTATCCACCTTTCCATCCTTAATAACTGAGTGAATAGCCATAGGATTTTCAACAAATCTAGTATTATTCCCAAAAGTTTCTACATAACTTCTGTATGTTGGAGATTGATCTATGACAGCCTTCTTTATCCTTGAAAGTTCAATAAATGGCAGCATATCCACGAATGGCTTCATTTTGGCATAGTTTTATCAAGCACACAACAAATATTGTTCTTTAATTCAAAATCGCTAACCTTTGCCTGAAAAACATTACACAAAGAATATTAAAACATTGTACATTTTACAACATTTGGTGCGAATGAACAAAACTATAAGCGAGTGAACAATTTTAGAACGGATCAAGTTCATACGAATGACCAACATTTTGAACGGATGAACTTTGGTACGAACCACACTTGACACGAATGAACATTCATTTATATGAAAGAGTTATAAAACAACTAATGACCAAAGATTGGTACAGATGAACTTCATCCGTACGGAAAAAGGTTCCTCCATTCCAGATCCAGTACGATCCATTTTTCAAATCAATCATTTTAAACATGTCTTTATCAAATTGATGATCCTAATAAGATCAGATAGTGCCGATTTACATAAATCCATGTTCAGTTTTAACATATAACAATCAATTCCATGTAGATCTGATTTTTATCATCTGTTTTAATGAGTTTATAAATTAAGTCCAATTGATGTTAAATTCAACATTGTTATACCTTCATATCATTCGTATAATCAACTAGAAAATTTCCCAACATGTTCCTTTTAACATCTAATCCACTCAATGGCTCACGTCTGCACAAATCATAAAAAAGAATATGAATCATTGAATCTATGTAATCTCCACCTTTCCCATTGAAGATGTTGTGCAAATCAACAACTTCAATATAAAATTTGGCATTATAACGTTGCTAAAATCATGTTTTAAGATATTTGAAACTTTCTGTGTGGAAGAGAAACTTGGAACGAATGAAGATACATTCGTGCGGACAACTATATATATCAACGGATGAACTTGGTCCATGCGAAGGAGGTTCCTTCGTGTGGATCAAGCTATTCTCATACGGGTTAGCTTAGTCCATGCAAAGGAGGTTCCTTCGTGCGTATAAGCTCATTTGTGTGAAACCTTAATTTTTCAACTTTTTCAAAATTTCAAACATCTTACCAGTTTTAACAACCTACTTAGTTAACCAAGTCCAAGTTAATGACCTTGGTTAAAACACTTTATGAACAAACTGGTGTTTTTATAACAATGTTAAGTTCAAACTAATGAACATCTATGCATTCCAAAACATTTTCCATTTCAGATTGACTCCCCGCCCCTTGTGCTTTAGATTATGTTAAACAACTTTGGATTTTGAAAGATTAGTATTTTATCATCGGTCTTCGAAAATAAGATGAAATAAAATATTTATTGTCTTTTCCAAACTATATGCTAAAACACACTAAAAATCTTTTTGTTTTCTGAAATGAAAAATAACTATGTATAAACATATTTATAGACATATTTTTCAGAGTTTATGTAAGAGGATTATATCCGTTTTTTAGACATGTCACCAACACCGTTGATCTGATAAACTTTAAGTTTTAAACAAGTTCACTTAGATTGTTAGTATTGTTTGTCGACTTAAACCTCTACACATGTTTCAGTTGTTTCAAGATACGGTTATTAGGTGTCTTAGAACTTGACTTAACTGTGTTCCCCACCTCAGAATATACTCCTGTATGTAGATTCCCTAGATTTCATCTTACAGGTGAATATACCTAATTGATACCTGTATCTGGGTTAATGCAAGACCTTGAGAGCTCAGGTTAGAACCACCGTAAAGACAAAGAGATGAAGACTCAACTTATAAAGTGGTGTCCCGTATTTGGAATCTATTGACTGCAATTTTCACATCTTTCGATAATTTCAATCTTAATGCAGTTTAGGGTTTTTAAAGCAAAGTATTCTACAAGTTATAGGCCATTGCTGAGAGAACTTGTATAATACCCTAGATATCAACTAGTTATAAAGACCTAGTATCTCAGAATCTGGCAATCTCTCAAACGAAATTATGGTACCAAGACCATATATTCGAGAGATGTTGACCACTAATTAAGAAGTTTCGTTATCTTTATATCGCGAAAACAATTTTACTATATGTCACATCTCTTTGTGAAGTCTACTGTCACATCATGAGTGAGACTGTTTAAAAACTTTTTAACTTTACATTGCATTAGCATGTTGTGACAGTCCACTAATGTACTATCATTTCCACTTTTTCTCACAAAAACACATTTTTATCTTTTTCTATGTTTTTGTTCTTTTCTAATTTTATATGTTTTTGTATTTATCCGAACATGTCTCCCCCTAAAACCAAAAACATATTTTTGTATTTTAAAGAAAGAAAACTTGACTTACCGATGAGAATTACTTAAGATTTTGTAAGACCCATACTTTAATTAACAAAATCTATATAAGTTTTACGTATAGATGCGTTTATACGATTAGATATGCAACTGAAAATACGAGTTTCTTAATTCATTTTAAGAAACTAAAACATTTCGACTTAATATAAATATGTCGTCTTTCAAAACATGACGACGAAACATAGTACGGAAGCTTGAATTTTGACCGTGTTCGGTTCTTCATTGAGCTTGATCGTTCTCCAGTGCCATACTTTATACCTACATTTCATAAAACACGAAATGAGTTAGTTCTTGGTTTATAATGTGCTTAATCAAGTCCGAATCACAAAATGAACAAGAAAACAATTATATATATATATATATTTTGCAAGCAGCATTTCAAAAAGGTTGTTTCTGCTACAGCAACGGTTTTTTTGCAACAGCATTTTCCGAAAGGTTGTTTCTGCTGCAACCTTTCTAAAAGGTTGTTTCAACACAGTAAAGGTTGTTTCAGCTGCAACCTTTCTAAAAGATTGTTTTCATTTTTGAATTTTGTGCATTAACCTATGCACTAACATGTGCACTTTACTAAACTGTGTACAAACCTATGCACTTTGCTAAATTGTGTACTATGCACTAACATGTGCACTTTACTAACCTGTGCACTTTGCTAAATTGTGCACTAACATGTGCACATGACCAAAATGTACACTAACACGTGCACTTTCTAAATTGTGCACTAACACGTGGACTTCACTAAACTGTGCACTAACCTATGCACTTTGCTAAATTGTGTACTATACACTCAAATGTACATTTTACTAACCTGTGCACTTTGCTAAATTGTGCACTTCACTAAATTGTGTACTAACCTATGCACTTTGCTAAATTGTGCACTATGCACTAACATGTGCACTTTGCTAACTTGTGCATTGCACACTAAAATGTGCACTTTACTAAATTATGCACTAACCTGTTCACTTTGCTAAATTGTGCACTAACCTGAGCATTTTGCTAAGCTATGCACTAACATGTGCACTTTACTAAACTGTGCACTAACTTGTGCACTTTGCTAAATTGTGCATTATGCACTAACATGTGCACTTTGCTAAATTGTGCACTAAAATGTGCACTTTACTAAATTGTGCACTAACCTGTTCACTTTGCTAAATTGTGCACTAACCTATGCATTTTGCTAAACTATGCACTAACATGTGCACTTTACTAAACTATGCACTAACCTGTGCACTTCACTAAATTGTGCACTATGCACTAACATGTGCACTTTGCTAAATTGTGCACTGTGCACGAACCTGTGCATTATGCTAAACTATTCACTGGCATGTGCATTATGCTAAATTGTGCACTATACTAAACTGTGCACGAATCTGTGCATTATGCTAAATTGTGCACTAACATGTGCATTACGCTAAACTATGCATTATGCATTGACATGTGCACTGACCTGTTTGGATCTGAACTTGTTAATTCTCAAACCATTCTTTTGTCAGACTATAAGCCCTTACCGAAGGTGTAATTCTTTACACATATCTGGCGCGGGTCAAAGCGATGACCTGTTATCAGTACCTTGCGGTTCTATTCGCTAATTCATGGCAATGCATGCCATACATTATTCTTACCTGCGAGTATTAAACTTAACAAACAAAGCATCAAATATCATATCCAAATGGTGATAACATCACCATTTGACCCGATTGCCCATTTGACCCGTTCATAGCTTACTCTTTTAGCTTTTCAACTAACTATGCATTGTTTATAGCCAAAAGGTGCATACTTACCATCTTACCCATTTGACCCGTCATGGTTTACACCATATGGTCCTATTTCAAAATTCATTGGCTTACCACCAATAACTCAATTAATACTCGTTTGACCCATTATGCTTTACACCATAGGGTCTCATTTCTAGAATTCTATACTTAATCGCCATCATGTGATCTAGTTATCCTTTTACTTATTTGACCCGTTATGACTTACATCATAGGGTCTTATTTCTAAAAACTATAATTTAACAACAACTTTTAGCTCATCATAATTCCACTCATTTTAACATGTTCCATGGCTTTCGACATGTGGTCTCATTTTGACAATTTCTTATTTATCACCGAAATAGTTTCCATCCAGTAACTTATAATTCTATGCATGAGGTGTAAGCTTTACTTACCTTGTATCCGATTGTGCATTTTTCCGCGTGTTTGATCCGTTTGACCCGCTTCTTTCCTAAGCCTCCACCTAGCTTGTCAAGCGTCAAACTATCACCATAACTCGTAAGACGGTTAGATTAGTCATCCTTACTTACGACTATTCCATCTTACGGATTTTATGTCGAAACTACTATTTGACTTCTTCATTGGTTAGTTTGACTTTCAAAAGTCAACTACCTTTGATCATATGATATCCCCAATTAGGTTTAAATCAACATCATGTTTAGAGCCCATACTATTTCATATCACACGCAATTAGTTGAATTAGCCAATTATGTGTTTCTTTCATAATTTCAACATATCAACATTCTTTTAGGCATTTTAACAAACACCTTGCGGGCATGATTTCTATACTCTTTCTATTTAGTTCATGGCTAATCCTTTTTAACCAAGTTTCAATCATTAAATCAAACCCTTATGTCTATGACTCATGAACAATTTCAAATCTTGTTTCATAACATCAATTTTTTCACAATTTAGCATACAAATTCTTGTGTTCATCACTTTGTTCTAAAAACCCGTTTTGCACATATATAGGTGAATATAAATTTCATAGTTTTCATCACTATATCCTCAAATTTTTACTAGGGTTTACTCCTAGACATGGTTTCAACATAACAACACTCATACATTCAACATTCAACCATGAATTTCAATTATGAGTGTTTATCAAAATTTCAAGATATCACCAAATTACAAAATTTGACATACCTTTTGATCTCCTAGCTTAGGTGATCACGAATTTAGTTAAATCCCAATTTTTAGCTTGATTCATCTTCGATTTTGATCAATTTTGTGAGTTTAGGGTTCAAGAGGAGGAACCCCCTTTTCTCTGTGCAATATGTCGACCAGAAACACACACATGTGTGTGTTTTTGGTGTAAAATTTTCTTTTATTAAAACCACTTTCAATTTTGCCCATTTTAGTCCCTCTACTTTACAAGTTTATAAAAGAGGGTTACTAATCAAGTTTCTTTGTTGTTTTAAAAACAAACAACTAACTAGGTTAATTATTCCTATTTACTTTACCCTCGGTTATGACCGACTCCTGTTTATAAATATACATATATATAATTTTATATTTTTGGGGTGTTACAGATTTCCATCCATCTCCATTTCACTATGCCCCCCTGATGACAAATCTTTTATCCCGTATAATTTCAAAGATATTGAAATTTAGCAAACGGTTTTGTGTAAAAATCAGCTTTTTGTTCATCAGGGTGGATTTTTTTAATGCGCATCAACTTTTTCTCATAGCAGTCGCGAAAAAAGTGATAATGTATTTCAATATGTTTTTTAGAGTGGGGAACCAGATTTCTAGTTATTGATATCTCATCCTGATTTTCTACATATATTAGCGTGTTAAGAAATTGCAATCCATAGTCCCTAATCTGTTGTTGAATCCAAAGGATTGGTGAACAACAGCTGGAAGCAGAGACGTATTCTGCCTCACAGGTCGAGAGAGAGAGTGAGAGACCGTGGTTTCCTTCTTACACTGCCACATTACTAAACGTGAGCCAAATAATTGACATCCTGAAGTTTTAGATTTTGCGTTTTGTCTGAGTAGCCTTGAAGAACAAAATCGTCATTTCTTGGGTACCAGATATCGTTGCTCGGACAACCCTTGAGGTTGCGAGGAATCCGTTTAACAATCATCAAATGAGAAACCCTTGGACTAGACTGATAGCGTGCACAGAGGCAAGTCAGATACATTATATCAGGTCGCGAAGTTGTTAAGTACATCAGAGATCCGATCATGGAGCGATAAAGAGTCTCATCGATCTTCTCGTCGTAGGATTTGGTACTGTTCCATGATTAAGAGCAAGCGGGGAAGACATCGGAGATGTGTCCATCATCTTGAATTTCTCTAGGATGTCGTTCACATATTTTGTTTGGTGGATGGAGATACCATCAGGTAGGAGTGTGCACGGTTCGGTTCTGTTCGGTTTTTGGGCAAAACCAAAACCGTACCGAAATGTCGGTTTTCGGTTTTTTGAAACCGTTCAGTTTCAGTTTTTTACGGTTTTGATTTTTTTAGTTTTATCCCTGGTTAGGTTCGGTTTTTGAAACAAAATTATGTAACATTCAATAATAAAAAGTATAATTAAAATTTAAGAACATTTTTTATATCTTTACATTTAAGTTATTATATGTAACCCTTTTAATTAATAATGTTCACATAAACCTAAAATTTTAATCTATTTTTATGTTTCTCCAAAGTTTTTTAAGACATTTTCTTTTCTAATACTTTGAAGTTTATGTAATTTATATATTAAATTGTGTTATTTTGTAGGCAATAAATAAATCATCTCAATTATAAATAAACATGTTAATATTTTTATTATAAATAGTTAATATTAAAGAATAAAATTAATAATTTCTAATAGTATGGGTTAAAAAACTTAAATATAAAAATACATGTTTTTTACATTCGGTTCAGTTTGGTTTTTTTCGGTTATTGAAAATGGTTATCCAAAACTCAAACTGAAATTTTCGGTTATTAAAAATCTGAAAACCGAACCGTCGGTTCTGTTTCGGTTCGGTTATTTTTGTTAGGGTTCGGTTATTTCTGTTTTCTGCTCACCCCTACCATCTGGCAGTTGATCCACTTGATGTCCTAGGAAGAATTTCATTTCTCGTATCGAGCTCATCTCGAATTTCTTCTTAATAATTGCTTCAAACTCTTTGCATAAAGCATTGTTCTTCGACCTGAAGATAATGTCGTCTATGTAAATTTGAACGATTAGAATGAGAACGTCTATTTCTCGCGTGAATAGAGTGCAATCCACTATGCCTCGGACGAAGTTGTTGTCGAGGTGATGTTGCGATAGTGTCTCATACTCGGCTCTCGGGGCCTGTTGTAATCCGTACAACGCCTTGTCTAGCAAATAAACTTTATCATTGTGGATCAGATCGACAAAACCCAGGGGTTGGCCGATGTACACTTCTTCCTTCACGTTTCTGTATAAGAACGCAGACTATACATCTAATTGATATACTTTAAAGCCCTTCCATGTTGCGAATGCTAGAAAGATCCATATCGCTTCTTATCTCGCAACTGGAGCGTAGACTTCTATGAAATCTATTCCTTCCTACTGATAGAATCCTTGCACTACAAGCCGAGCCTTGTTTCATACTATCACGCCACGATCATCCTTCTTGCATTTAAAGACCCTTTTGGTGTTAATCTTTTTGTGGTCTTCAGGCAAGTCCACTAACTTCAACACTCCCAATTTTTCAAATAGTTCCTCTTGCATAGCGTTGACCCAGCTCTCCTCCGTTAATGTTTCTTTATAGATCGTCAGTTCTATATGTGAAATAAAACATTTAAATGAGAACCTATTTTGTAAAGGAGCAACTTGTCTGTTGAAAGCAAAGGTCTGATGAAGAAGACCAAACATCTGTCTGGCAAAACAAATTTTTGGATCAAAGCAACAGAGGATAGTCTAAACAAAGGTTTCCTAATGTATTGGTACTTGTTTTGTATCAGTGTTTAGCATAGTTAACATCAGATGTTAGATTTGCCACAGATGTTTGCAACATCGGTGGAATATTTTCTATTAGGAATGTTATGTGTCACTATCGGGTGACGTCAGCCAATCACAAACAGAGCTTTCGTACTTGGTATATATAGATCTCACATGTGAGAGATCTATTTATCATACACATCACCTTTTCTTTTGTACGAGCATAATAGTTTAGTCAGCAGGCTGAGAGGTAATCTGTAGAGTCAATTATCTGTAAAACTGATCGGAGTGTCACGCCCCGGTCAAGATAATATTTATAAGCCCAAATTACCCTTAACAAATGCATTAGTGGTAGTAAGGGGTCGATCCGCTAAGAGTTTATGGTTTACGTATGGACTAGCTTGATTATGAATTTGTCATGTTTTATGAAGCTTGCTATGTTTAATTTGTTTGTTTGTTTGAAAGAAATGTTGTAACTAACCAACAATGATGGTAAAGTTTGATTAACTACTAAAACTCAATTGATTAGAATTAACGAAAACACAATTAATGATTTAAACAATGTTTAGAAAAGGGGTTAACACCCGTTTTCGGTAATTGCCAACCTAGGATTTCTACAAGTTTTAGATTAAACTCAATTGTATAACGATTAACGGATTTAGTGTACCGTGACTTAGGTGCCAATAACTATCAACGTTCCGAAGAACAGACAAGAATGTACTTTATAATCACAACAAGTAAAACCTAACCAAGACAACGCATAAATACACATAACCATTTCGTAAAGTCATAACTTTATAATCGTTCGACATTTACGAATACGAAACAAATGTAAACTATTGTCAATGGTTTCCAATATCAATATACATTGTCACAAAGATGAATAAAGAACAATTCAAAACCCTAGAATTAACAACTACCTACAACGGGGTGAAACCAAGGTGATTAGCCGCTCAAGATAGAATGAACTTGATCAACGGAGGATGACAGCTCGAATCTTGACATCTTGAAGCGGGATGATGGAGATGAATCTTGATGATGATGATTTCCAAAGGATTGGTGGATGATAATGGCTCCAAAAGCAAGTTTCAAAGTCTCAAACTTCGTAACCCCCTTCAATAGATAAAAAACCAAACATATAACCCGTCCCCCATAAAAATTCAACATTTTTTGCGTTACACATCAGGAAAGGGCGTCGCCGACGCCCTAAAGGGCCATCGGCGACGGCCCGTGCTTATTTGAATTTCTGGCGATGGCTTCTTCTACTGTCTATGAGCATTTCTGGGCGACCGAACTTTCTGAGGGGCGTCGCCGACGGCCTAGGAGGGCGTCGCCGACGATGCCTGCATTTCCACTTTTCCGTTTTGCCATTTCATGATCCAAGTTGGTTCGGTTTGCGTCCCAGTGCTCTGTTTAGTTCCCGATTAGCTCCTTAAAGTAGGCTATTCTAAATTAAAAGTTACGTAAAAACATAAACTTAAACATTAACGAACACCGGTTTTCGACCACGTATCACATCCCCACGCTTTTCGTTTGCTTGCCCTCAAGCATATCTGTTTTTCACTTTCACGTGGGTCGAACGACAAACACACTTCCCATCCTTGAGATGTAAGTTAAGGTCTAGTGTCATACCCGGTTTAAGATTTTTAATTTTTCACAATATTTAGCGATAAAGGACTAATTACCTAAAAATGGTTATCTAAGATTAACCCGCCCTTGAAACTCACAAATTATACATATCCCTTACAATGTTCACTCCACTCGGTTTACAACTTGGCTAATTTTAATGATGAATTAGCGTTTTTAAAAGTAGTCACTCAAAACCGAATAGAACACGTACCCGCACAGGCTTGCAACTCAATCATTCTCCACCACCGAACACAAATACTAAGTACAAGTCAAAAGGTGTTTAAAAGTGTTGTAATGGGGATAGGGTAAGGGTGTGGAATAGGATATTTGAAAGTGGCTAAGGTGATGAAAATTCGACCTTTATTACAAACAACTAAACTAAACCGACTAAACAAAAGTTGTCAAACTATTAGGCAAAAACGACCGCCTTTTATTCAACCACTACCACACCTCTTTTTGTGCTTTTCTTAACTTCTTTTCTCTTATTTTTCATGATATTTTCTGAATTTTTTGATTTTTTTCGCATAATTTGCACAACTATACAAACAACTAATCCTAAGATCAAATTTTCATCAGGTTTAATGGTTAAGGGCTAGATGGGGTGATCAACGAAGGGTTTATGCTCAAAGTTGGCGACTAGGGGATAGATTTCGGGTAAGGGTAAGCAAATGGTGTAAAAGAAAAAGGTTTACCTAATGCCTTAATTATTCTCGTGCTTGTATTCGGTCTAGGGTCTCAAACATATCAAAAGATGCAAGTTCTATAATACATGACTAACGGTCCACTCAAACAAAGAAATATGCATATGTATGATGTATATAAGTGGCACAAAAATCTCACGTATAAAGGGTATGATATGTGATATGTACAAATTGCAAGTTTCTTAGGAGAATTATTCCCAAATAACCACCTGCTAAATACCCGTCATGCTATAATCTTGAACTTTGACCATGAAAACAGACCAAATGAGTTGTGCCATCCATTATTAACTTAGTTACTTGTGCTTTTATATCGCTTCAAATAAAGACGTTTTTGAAAAATTTTTGAAAATTTTCCCCATCCCCACACTTGAGGTCAACATTGTCTTCAATGTGTAGTGTTTAAATGAACAGGTCAATATCGAAAAACTTTTACTCCCCCATCCCCACACTTGAGGTCAACATTGTCCTTAATGTGTGGAAATAGAGCTTTTAAACGCACAAGGTATGTGGCGCGGCTAACTCCCCCCAAAATTTCACCCTGGAAAAAAAATACAAAGTACAGTCCACTTATTACTAACTAGGAATCAAAGATAAAAGAAACGTATGCACCTGATTTTTGTGTTCATTCCTCGTGTGCTCTTCATCCTTCAACAAAATCGTCATCTCGCGAATACAATGTACCTACAAATTTCAACCCTTGTGTAGAAGCATCCTTCCCACAACCATTAAAATTTGTTAGTTACCTAGTTCTACCATTTTTATGAAAATATTACCAAGCCATACGTTATTTCATCTTTGATTAATGTGGAAGAATAATGTACAACAACAACAAACCTAACTCACTTTCGTAGGAATCATGGTTGGGCTTAGCTTATGCAACAAGCCCTTTTAAACTCCCAATAGCTCGGGAGGAGTAGGTCTCGTGAGAGTTATATAGAGAAACACCACCACAACGTTCATTTAACTAGTAAAGAAATAAAATTACTACCACTACTAATGAAATCAAAAGAACTAGCTAACAAAAAGGGAATATACAACAACAACACAAAACATACCTCGCTCACGGTTGGTAGCGTTCGTTTGGGTCCACTGGCAGGTATGGGTTATACGGGTATCCTGTGAGAGATGACATCACCTCCTTCCAATCATCAAGGGATCACCTTTCCCCTTCGGCGGGTGTTGGCATATGTGGCGGGATAAAACTGGATCCCACTGCTTCGGGCCAATGCGGTGATGGGTCAGAAGGACCTCGTGGCACTGGAAGGTCTTCATAGCAGGTCCACCCTGAGTGCTCCCTATATGGTAGACCGGCAAGATAATCCCGATGATATCTTTCTCGATCATGGAGAATCTTTGCGTTATTAATTGCCAACTCTTGATTCGTGCCCAATGCCATCCAACGGCGGTCATCCACGACATTTGGTTCCATTTGGAGGCGATCTTGATTCTATTCCCATTCTTTCCTTCTGGCGATTTCCTGCACCCAATGCTGCACCATGTGCTCCCACCGAGACTGTTGCTGAACTTGGAACAACTGTTGTTCCTCCAAGTATTTTTCCAACTTAGCTCGGTGGGCAGCTTCCTCGTCCCAATGTGTTTGTTGTTGGGCTTGGAAGCTTTTTTCCCATTGGTTCCTCTGCTCATGGTACTCGCGGTTTTCCCCAATTCCCGCGGATACATTGTCATACACCCCTTTTGCCCTCGGTTATAGTTACCATGATCCGGTTTACGCAGGGAAACCACAACTTGAGCCACACCAATTGGGATTTCCCGGTGTGCTCTGGCATACCTCTGACGCGGCCCCCTCAGACCCCTAGGTTCATCCTCGTCCTCCTCATCAACCATCACTTCGTCTCTTGCAGCCTCTTGGGCCGCACTGGGTTCCATAAACTGAAAGTTGTGTCCTTGATCATCTTCTACCGTATATTGATAACCAAAGACTTTAACTTGGATCTTCCAGTGGCGCTTCATGGAAGCAAAGCAAATTCGATTAATTGGTTTAGAAACCCACCATGAGTTCACGGGCAGTGCATTTTGCTGCAAAATCATCACACTGATTAGCCGAACGTATGGTATTATCTTTCTTGAGCACGACTCCCTCGTATCCCAAGTATTCATCATCACAATCTGTCGCCATGATAACCTTGGCGACCCGAATAAGAGGGAATACAACACCCGACAATCCGGGCTTCACTTTACTGCGGTCCCCAAAACTGCACCATCACGTTCTCTAAAGAGATACCCTGCAGAATTCTCCCTTCCAACGACGGGTCGTTCCTTAACTCGGACGCCCCCCCCCCCAACGATCCTGGTAACACCGTTCCTAACATACCAGTCGGGTCCGAGGTATTCACCTTACCATCCAAGAATCGGTCAATGTTATAATAATAATACTCCTCAACCCCCAATGAATCAAATCGAGCTTTAGAATTCATATGCTCGAATGACATGACCATCTGATTCTTTCCAATATCACCAACCAACAGCCACATGTTCGGTGGCCCATCTTTATTCACAAACATCAACGTAGACAACCATTCACATACTGCAGCTAAATAGACCCTTGGTGTGATGTCCTCACATCAATCTAGCACTCGCTCCCAACCGAGCCTCTCGAACTTTTGAGCAATACCAATTGTTCTAAACTCTTCAACATTAACCGCTCTTTCCGAGACTATCCTTTCTGGCACAGAAGTCGTTATATTTCTCGAAACCATCTTCCATTTCCACATTTCGCTTCCAACTTTTTGTTGTTGAACTTGGAGAGCGGTTTCTTCTTGTTATCGTTCCATGTAGAAGCGGATCAACTGTTTTTGAATTCTTCCCAATCCCAATCTTGTCGATATAATTGCCCATCTCCTTCCTCCACATCGCTTAATTGTTCCCATTTTTTTCTAAATGTAGCCGGAACCCGAGCCGGCTCCTGAAGACGAACCTTCACCGGAAGTCTTGCTTTTCTTTCTTCCGAACATGACTACAATCACAACCAAAAGAACAATCAATATAACCCAACTTCAAAACAATCTCAAACTTTGAACATAGCATATGATGTTAAACCAAAAATCATGTTTTAGATGTAAATTAGCTTATTTAAACTTACAAAGTAGCAAACTTTACCATCTAGCACTTAATTTTTCATGTTTACTCTTAAGTTCCTAAACGTTCAACAACGTTTTAACATCATGCTCATGTTCAATCATGCAAACAAACAAGTGTAATCACATCACTATACTTGTTGCATGTCAAAAATCCACCCAAATCAAACTTTCACCCACAATTTCAAGCTAAAACATCATACATTGTAATAAACAAGCTACTGTTAAACTAAAAAGTTAAAAAATTTCGGAATAAATCACTAACCATATGATAATCATGCTTAAAATTAAGTAAAATCCATACCTTTTATGTTATAGAACAAGAAGAACTAGAAAAAGATGCAAAGCACAAAGCTTGATGAACACTCTTCCTAAAACCCGAAATTTCAAGTCCAGAATTCTTGCAAACTAGCAAGAATTAGTGAAAACCGTGATAGGGGTTTTGTTCCTCTCAAACAATTAAGAAAAATAGGCTCAAGAATCAATGAATTTGGTGGAGATTTGAAGAAGTTATGAGAAGTTGAAGGTTAGGGTTCTTGTGGAGAAGATGAAGAATTGGGGGAGTTTGTTAGTACAGGATGTATATTGTCTATGTCTTGGATCTAGTCTAAATGTATAGGGTGTTAATGTTTAAACTTTAAGTTTAAATTTGTATGTGATAGGTGTAATTCGCACGAAGTTGTCATGTAATATGGCTAGTTCGTACGAACTAGTAGTTCGTACGAACTAGACCATAAGGGGTTTTGGTGCGAATTACATTTCCTATAAATAGCCGTTAGGAGATTTTATTTATAACAGCTTTGCAATTGTGACGGCGGAGCTCTGTCAGTTTTAGATCTCGAATGTACAACTTTGAACATTAATAAACTGACGTTAAACTGAATATCTTGGATTGTCACTAATTCACGTAATTTCCACATACATGGATTAGATACCTCTTAGGCACCTTTGCTAAGGAATTAAACAGTCCTACGAGTGGTATCAGAGCTTTGAAGGCCTGATTTGTGGACATCTACACAAGATCTACTTCTACTTCTACTTCTACTCATTTCTTCTTATTTTTCACTTTTTAATGAATTTACGGTTAAAATGGACTGAATTTTCAATATGTCATGTAAAATCACATAATGATAAATCCTTGAAAGTTTCAGACCTAAAATCAAAGAAATTCATGTCGAAAATTGCAAAAAATCACATTTTGGAGAACAAATTTGTGCGTATTGGAAACCTGTAATTCGTACGAATTACAAGTCCAAAGGCTTTCGGAAATCATTACCCTAGTTCGCACAAATTACCAATCTAAGATTTTTCAGAAAGTGTTATCCTAGTTCGTCCGAACTAGAACATTCTAATTCGTACGAATTAGTCCATCAGACTGATTATTTTCAAGTTTACGTGTTTTTAGATATTTTCAGCATATCAAAATGGATTCTGATTTTTATAATGCGTTCGCAACCAATGCTGCAAAAACAATAAACGCAGTTGCTCAAATGAACCTCGAAAATGAGATGGGAATGACTGTGAAACCCCCGAAACTAATGAATCTCGAAGATTACGAGAGTTGGAGAGAAAAATTCAAGAACTGGGTTCATGAAAATCATTCAATTGTTGGCTTGTGATCGGAATGAAATATTCTTTGCCGAGAGATGAGAACAATTTGGAGAAAATCCCAAAGAATTTTACTCCAGAAGAAAAAGAAGATTTCATCAATGAAAAGAAAATGATGTATCTACTATTACAATCGGTTAAAGAAGACATCTTGATGTTTTTGCAACATGATAATCACTCACAAACATTGTGGAATGCCTTGCGTATGAAGTATTATGGAAGTACCGAGATGAGGAAAACTAAGAAAGCGCTACTGAGAAAGGAATTTGACATATTCAGTCTCATGAAAGGAGAATCAATGAAACAATTGATCGAGCGCTACTGTCACTTGTAACACCAGATGAAGAGGCATGGAATTCTTAAACCGATGAAGAACTGGTTGACAAACTGGCAGACGCTTTGCCAGAGGGTGAATGGTCGATGTATCTGATGGTGTTAAAGAACGCGATCGAGTATAGTGGGTATAATTTACCAACATTCATTGAAAAACTCGAAGGTCATGAGATGGAACTTCAGAAGATAGCAATATCTAAAAGTGCACAAGTGGTACAAGATGTCGATATGTACTAGAAATTTGGGTCTACTAAAACTCAGAGCCCTAAAATACAAACCACTTTTAGTGCAAATACTTCTGGAAGTTCAAATTCTAGCCAATCAAGTTTTCAATAATTTCCAAGTTACAATCCGAATACACCTCAGACACCATAAGATACAAATTCATTCCATAATCAATAAAATCAATCCAGCAATGCAAGTTTAAACCCGAGTGTCATTCAATGCAACATTGTTGTTAACCTGAAGAATGTTCAAAATTTCAACGAGCAAGCAGCAAAGCAACATATGGCACTACTCGTAACTGTCTTAGAGTCCTATGAAAGTTTGGTCGCTGGTAGGATTGGGAATCCATAAATGACAACTGAAGATTATGATCAAATCGACCAAGAGGAACTGGCTTGATGGACATAAGATTGTGTATGGCTTCTATCATCCGAAGAGCAACCAGATTCATGGAACTAACTGGGAGAGATATCGGAGACGGAAAGAGCAAATTGGGGTTTCATAAGTCAAAGGTCACATGTTTCAAATGCAAAGAAAAGGGTCACTTTAAGCGTGAATTTCCAAATCGTGAAGTAGGCGGTAATCAAAACCCATTCAGGAATAGCAATGATTACTATCAAAGGGCTATTTACCATTGACCTTCTCCACAAACAAGAGTTGTTCAAATTGAAGATGTACCGTCACCGTCAAGAGAAAAGGCTTTGGTAGTAGCACAAGAAGATGAGGGCTTTAACTGAAACAAATATCTTTCCAAGAATGAAAGCCTAGCTTTGCTGGCTGAAATCATTGAAGAGTCGGAAGATTCAAGTGCTATTTTCGATGAAGAAGAATCTTTGGAAGATGCACTATTAGGGGAATATCTTCAACGCAATGAGGAAGAAAATATTTTACACAATGTATTTAAGAATATAATTCCACCTAACTTGATGCCTTCTTTTGCATGATTCTTTGGTACTGGATGTCATGGACATATAGTGGAAACAGTGAAGCCGGAAACTGAAGAAATGATTGATGTGGAAACAGAGATAACAGCTGAGAATTTGACTGAAATTGCTAACAAAGCAAAGGTGGCAAATTTGAAAGAGGTAGAGCTTAATTCAGAAGAAAAAGAGATGATTAAAGTGCAAATAGTTGAGGTGGAGAAACCTTGTGCAACATGCCTTAAACGATGCGAAAAATGGTTTGAAAAGGATGAAATAATCAAAGATCTTAACAAAGATAATGAAAATTTCAGATATGATTATAGAACAATGAAAGAATCATATTATAAAATGAGAAGAACATATAAAATGGTCGAGCAACCAAATCTTGAACAAAGTAAAACGTGGATATGTTAAAAGCCACTTTGATGGAAAAACAAACGGCTATTAACATTCATAATAACAAGATTGTTGAGCTTAAAATGAAACTTGAAACAGAAAAAATTGAAACTAAAAGAGTAAATAAACTCTTGGTCAGTTATTCAAAAAGTTCATATGTCATCGATCATATTCTTCCTACCGTAACGATTGGAGAGGATGGTCAAGTTGAGAAGAAAAGTGTGGATTATAGACATGTTCCTCCACCTATGAGGAAAAGTTATGTGAAAAAGAAACCTGAAGGAATGGAGGAGGCGCTCAATTTGAAACTTAAAACCGAAACTAAAAAGGAGGTGCCTGAGAACATTGATATAATCTACACTAAAACGGAAAACGATGCTGAAAATGAAATTTTGAAAAATGTGGTTGAAAAAGTTTTGGAAAACGATTCTGATGATTCAAATTTGAAAGTGCTGAGTCAAGCTTCAACAGTTCAGAATCTGATTCATAATCTGAAAATGAAGATAAAGTTTCTTCAAAAGATAGTTTAAGTGATAATCCTAACGTTGTTTTATACAAAGTTAAGGATTCTGATAAACTGTACTTTGATGAGACCTTTCCAATTCAGAATGTGAAAGAAGATCACTTCAATAAACTTTTCAAACTGGTAGAAGTAAAATCAGAAGATCTTGATAAAAATCTGACAAAGTTTTATTCAAAATCCATAAAGATTTTCAACAATTATCAAAGGAAAGGTGGGGAATTTCCTGAGACAAGAAGAGAAGGGTTGGGTTTTGAAACAAAGAAAAAGAACAAAAATCTTCCAAGTCGGAATTATAACAATAAGAAAATGAAATTTGTTTTTGGAAGTAACACGGTTGTTGAAAAGGAAATCATTGGTAAACAATCAAATGATGGAATTTAAGAAGGAAAAGAACTCCGTGAACAGAAATTTGATTCATCTGCTAGATCTGATAGCAGAATATGTTTCAAATGCAACGAAGTTGGACGTATTGCACGACGTTGTTCTCAAAAGAATCCATGATCTGCTTATGGAGAAAGGAAATTCACATAAGACATAAACAAGAAATCACCAGATTTTGCACTAACAAAAATTTTGAAAAGGGAAACTGAAACTGAGAAACCAGTAAAGGATTTTGTACCTAAGAATGATACTGGTGATTCGACAGTTAAAGTTGAAAAGAAAGAATCAAAATATTATCCTAAAAAGGCAAATTTTAATCAACAAAGATGGGTGGTCAGGGCAAAATCATCTTCTGTGAATTCCAAACAAGCTGATTTAACCAAAGGAAAGTAAAAGGTTGAACATGCAAGCACGAGTGAGAGTATAAAGCTTGAGAAAGTTGAAAAACCACTAACAATTAACAGTGCAAAAGGTTTTCCTAAACTCACAAAGGTAAAAAAGAAAGTATTTTTTTCAAAAGAGATTGTTGATGAGTATTTTGATGGAGAGGATGAATATGCATTTGAGTGTGATTACGAAGATGTTTATCCAACCCCCAATACCAAAAAGGCTTGGGTTTTTCTCTTTAACTAGATTATCTGTTTATGTGTGCAAGGACATCCACGGTCGATTCTTTCTAAATGGATCATGGATATTGGAGCTTCCAGACACGGGACCGGAATGCTAGCTTTGCTTTATGATGTCAAATCTTCAGAGGTGGATATGTGGGCTTTGCGGGAAATCAAGGCGGTCGGATTATCAATGAAGGAAAGTTGTCGAATGGTGTAGTATCTTTTGATCGAGTGAACTATATTGCAGAGTTAGAAAACAACTTGATGAGTATCTCCCAACTCGTCGTAATTCGGTTCATAATGACCCGTGTTATCCGGAATTACCCGTTCGAACTCTGGTTGCTCAAGGTTTAGTCCGGCACCTGGGTTTTGGTTTCGATTACGGTTATTAAGTTTAGGTGGAGGATTTTGAATTCGGGGATCATTTTGTGAAGTGGGTTGGCAGGTGGGCGATTGTTGTTACCCCCCGAACGGTTATTACGGTTTTGGTTGTTTTGGTTTTGTTGATCCATTGGAACGGTTCCAATGGACGGTGTTGATGGTGAGTTTTGGGTAACTTGATTAGAGACAAGTGTTGCCTCTAATCGGCTTGCTAAGTTCCATCTTGCTACTCGCTCAATTTCCGGTTCGTAGACTAACGGTGATGTTCACCCGAAATTTCGTGTACGCATGCACTACCTGTAATCTGCACAAGTAACAAACCCCGCGGAACACAAAAGCAAATGAAATGAAAGAAACAAGCACTTAAACAGTTTATCACAATTGTCAAGCACGATCCAAACGTAAAGCGCACTAACTCTCTGGCAACGGCGCCAAAATTTGATCGGAATGTCGCGCCCCGGTCAAGATAATATTTATAAGCGTGAATTACCCTTAACAAATGCGTTAGTGGTAGTAAGGGGTCAATCCACGAAGAGTTTATGGTTTACGTATGGACTAGCTTGATTATGAATTTGTCACGTTTTATGAAGCTTGCTATGTTTAATATGTTTGTTTGTTTGAAAGAAATGTTGGAACTAACCAACAATGATGATAAAGTTTGATTAACTACTAAAACTCATATAATTACGATTAAGGAAAACACAATTAATGATTTAAACAATGTTGAGAAAAAGGGTTCACACCCGGTTTCGGTAATTGCCAACCTAGGATTTCTACAAGTTTTAGATTCAACTCAATTGTATAACGATTAACGGATTTAGTGTGCCGTGACTTAGGTGCCATTAACTATCAATGTTACGAAGAACGGACAAGAATGTACTTTATAATCACAACAAGTAAAACCTAACCAAGACAACGCATTAATACACATAACCATTTCGTAAAGTCATAACTTTATAATCGTTCGACAATTTACGAATACAAACAAATGTAAACTATTGTCAATGGTTTCCAAAATCAATACAAATTGTCACAAAGATGAATAAAAGAACAATTCAAAACCCTAGAATTAACAACTACGTACACCGGGGTGAAACCAAGGTGATCAGCCGCTCATGATAGAAGGAACACGATCAACGGAGGATGAAAGATCGAATCTTGACATCTTGAAGCTGGTTGATGGAGATGAATGGTGGTAATGATGGATTTAAGGTTTAAGGATGATGGTGATGATGATGAACTAGGGTTATGATTGGGATGGATGATTTGGATGATTGGTGGTGATTGATGATGATTGCCAATGGATTGGTGGATGATAATGGCTCCAAAAACAAGTTTCAAACTCTCAAACTTCATAACCCCCTTCAATAGGTCAAAAACCAAACATATAACCCGTCCCCCATCAAAATTCAACATTTTTCGCGTTGCACATCAGGAGAGGGCGTCCCCGACGCCCTAAGGGCCATCGGCGCCGACCCGTGCTTATTTGAATTTCTGGCAACGGCTTCTTCTACTGTCTATGAGCATTTCTGGGCGACCGAACTATCTGAGGGGCATCGTCAACGGCCTAGGAGGGCATCACCGACGATGCCTACATTTCCAACTTTTCCGTTTTGCCGTTTCATGATCCAAGTTGATCCGGTTTGCGTCCTGGTGCTCCGTTTAGCTCCCCATTAGCTCCTTAAACTCCTTAAGACCTGCAAAACACAAATCCCATTAAAAGTAGGCTATTTGAAATTAAAAGATATGTAAAAACATAAACTTAAACATTAATGAACACTGGTTTTCGACCACGTATCAAAAACATTATTGTCATCCTTTGATTATTAGTGAAAAACAAATATTGATGATGATTCCTTGTAAAATCGGACCTTACACAAGTACAATTTTTTTAGGGTAAACTTAGTCAAAGTCAGAACAATGCACAAGATAAGGAGATATCCTTGATGGTTTGAATTGAATATTCTAAGGAATATCCTACTTGACAATACTTCCTGAAATATGTCCCATGGGACATCTCATGTGATTTTAAGCTTACTCAAAGTAAGAGAATCGACAACTCTAATCTGGTATGATCATTCAATTTTATCTTATTCTTTTTTTATGTGACCTATTTGCATTAATGGTGGAATCCTAAAGAGTTATGGTAACTACAAATTCTAAATTTTTTATAAGTTCTTTTTCATAAACTCACGTTTTTTGTTGTATCATTGTGAGAAATGTTTGAGTTATTTTATCAGCTTTTCATCATGAACTTCTTTCATGAAATAAATATGTCAACGACAAACGAAGATTTACAACAAAACTAATTTTGTATTTATAAAAAGATATTTCCAAAATATGGACCCAGCCATTGGAAATATCAAAAATTTTAAAGCCAATGGTTTCATCCTGAAACTCAAGATCCATCCACCACTGACCATTCATTGTTTAAAAGACATATAATAAATATCGTTTGAAACAAGTAATTAGAATAAAAACAAATCTAAATTGTCTGATTTCTAGTTATCATTGGAATGCAGGACTTAAGCTTTGACATCGGCCTTTTGTGCGTCTACCTCCTTATTCTTCTCTTTGGTAGAAACATCCTTGTTTGTATCCTATTTGGGATATTCAATAGACTTGCCCACAAGTTGTTTCAATTTTAAAGCCCAACCTTCAACATCTCATTGATTTTTGTCGAGGCTTTCATCTCTATCTTCTAGAGCTATCTTGATTAGGGCTTCGCACACAGTGGCAGCAGCACATCTTGACCTCTTCATAAACTCCTTCATATCTACCTCATGCTTATCTTTTGTTACCTTCAGTTCTTCTTGGAGTTGAGCTAGTTTTTCATTCTTCTTTTGTAAAGAGTTGTCTTTGATGGTGGTTTCCTTATGTAGTACGATGAACTTCTATTTAGTTTCTTGAGCTTCAGTTCAAGAAGCTTCCAAGACTCCGGGAATTTGTTTGTAACCATGTTGGTAAATTTGGTGCATAAGACACAGGTTTAAGGATAGGGATATGTCAATGAATTTGCTTCAGAATATGGGTAGTGTTGTTAATGCTTATTGAGTTGATAAAGATGAGCAGCTTGGTCTGAACTTCCCCAAGACCAAGTCTGTCAAAGAAAGTTGAACAGGAGGATTCACTTGCTTTTCTATTTTGGAGGAAGTGATTTTGGATTTAGGCGTTGAGTTCTTGGGAGCACTTGTGATGACAGGCTTCTTTCACATTGATAAAGTTATCAATATCATCCTAAGCAAAGGCAAGTGGAATTTAGCAACTCCTGACAGGTTAAATTAATGTTTATATATCTCTTACATGAACTAACTTGCAGGATATTGTAAGTAATGCTTACCTGACATTTCTGAAGTTGAAGTTTGATCGGTATTGCTTGAATGTAAAATTTTGATCTAAAATGTTCTATCAATTTTGGAAGATTTAGTAGGGTTGTTATTCTGCCAATGGCCTCAACTATAAGAGGAGCAAGTTCTGAAAAAATTGTTGCAAAATAATACGGAGAAGGATATTAGTGTATGAATCAGGAATATTTCAATATCCCGAAATCCTAATTCCTACCCTAAGTAACCCAATACACCGGACGACCATTTAGGATACAGTCATTCCTTACAAAGAAGAATTTCTTCTTCCAGGTTTTGTCGTTTTTGCTAGTTTTCAGAACAAGAGGAGAGTGGCCAGATATCAACTGAAGCGCGAAGCGATAAGATCTGTGGGTTCTTAGCTTATAAATGGTAGTTAAGTCAGAGATTTGTATGTCGATTCCATGAGATTTGAAGAGTTTATTGAATACATAGAGAATTCTTCACACCACCGTGAGCATAACTCAAGCCGGTAACTCGGAAGAATTTGGAGATCAATGGTAGAAAGGGGTAAGTAAGCCCTAGGGAGAATGGGAATGCCAGAAAGCTAACCCAGATTTTTGAAACTAGGTCTGAAGAACAACTTCTATCGTATGGAAATAATATAATAGACTAGAGAAAATACTGGGCTTTTTAAGTTGAGAAATCTCCATGTTAGAGAAAGAGCATATTTCCTGATCTGAGTGTTCAACTAAATTCTGAATGATAAAGTTGTTGGCCGATTTCTTGACGACCGCATTGGATTAACGGTTTCTTTTCTTTGCCATGGTAAAGTGTGAAGGGAAAAGAAACAAAATAAGAAGAAAAAGGCAAGAAAAGTACCTGAAATCTTTAGTGTGATTCAGAACAGGGATGAGATAAAAGGAAATTTCAGAAGTTTATATACGCGACAAAATGATTCAGAAACGATGTCGTTTGATTCATGGGGAATTGTAATGTGTTTTGTTTAAAGGTTACTTATGCATTTACTCGATGTAAATACTGAAATATATATAACAGTTTGAAAATGAGAATCTTCTAGCTGTCCTATTTTTAGGGACAATTGTTATGGGTGAATATTTCGAATATATTCCGAACAGAGACTAACTACCCGGGATATTTAATAGGTTTGATATCCTGAACTTATTTTCTATATTTATCTAACCCATTCGTGCATGTGTTATTTAATGTATGCAGGAAGCAACAAACAAGACTACGTCAAGCCTAAGACTCGTTCATTCTGTTAAGCATCCTCAGAATATCAGATACTTAGTTAGATTAGTATCACTATATATTGAGACAAACTCATCTAGTAATATGTTACACAATGTTATTTCATACTTGCACGCTCACTTGTTTTCTCTTGCAGCTCATTCATTACACAAACACTTACACTAGAGATCATTGTGCTATCAATTAGTTTTGTTCTCGAGTTGTATTCTTTTTACTTGTTTATAATATTGACTATGGTAGACAACTTTTATAGTCGTCTCCCGAGGTTTTGTGCCGGTGATCTCAATCGATCAAGAGCTTTCCTCGTAATTCCTTGATCATTCAATTTGGTTCCGATATCATGAGTCATATTCCGGTATTCTGAATAGTATTTTTAGCAACTTCAACGAATTTTTGGCATAAACGCTTAGCAATTTCATTTATCAAATCTACAATAATATTTACAACACTTTAATTACTAAATCAAAGACTAGTGATGTATTGTAAAATACATTTGTTTCCGGTGTATAGTTTGTACAGTTTTTGAAGAGTTTTGTATCTTTTTGATTGAGATATTGCGTGGAACTTAGTTTGTTGTGTTTTCGAGATGTGTAGATGACAAAGGAAGTGAAAACGGGAAAAAATGAAGAAAACCAAGCTTTCAAACGTGTCGCTGGTGATCGGGGAATCAAGAACCAAAACAATATTGAAAAGCATTCCTTTCGCGTCGCGCGACAGGGTTTAGTACTTAATTGCCACCGTGTGATATGATGACATCACGTCACGCGACACCCGAGTCTTAGTGTCGCAGAGTTTTTGTTTTAAAGCCCCAGATATGATGTTTTCACCTAATTACGAGTTTCATAACAAATACAGAGCGACTTGGACGAACTATGGGCTGCTCTGGGCGATTTTGGCGAGACGGGAGACTAGAGATCGAGGTTTCATCGCATAAGAACGAGAATCTTTGGGTGTTATCATTCGGTTCTTTGTTCTCTTTGATTTCAAACATGTGTGTTAAACCTAGTATGACTTATATTTGTGTTTTCATGATCATATTCGGCTAAATTCATAGGATTGCCTAGGTTTCGATGAATATACATGATTGATCTGTAATCTGTTGGTTTTGGAACATATATTATGGTTTGATTTTGAAGTAAAGACTTTGTTAATCTGATGTTATTTGTATGCTTATTAAGATTTATGCATTGCATGATTATCAAACTCCAAGTGTGCTTTGTTGAATCTCTTTCAATTGTAGGAGCATGCTAGACCGTTTATTGTGTGTTTTCGATTTTTAAGTTGTTTTCTAAATGTAGTAACCCATACGAGTGATAATTGTGAATTGAGTAGGTCTAGTTATTCAACCAATCTTGATATCCGTGAGGTGAGAAATTGTCGATTTGTCTTGTCTGTAAGGTTTCTAGGAGTAGAGTCTTTGTGAGAAGATTTCTCTGGTTTACTTGTCATTCCTTACCTATCGAGTCTAATCAGGATTCCAATAGTTACCCGTGCACTTCTATTGTATTGAGACTTTAGTGTTGTGAGGTAGACTATCTAGTGGGTACTTCATTATTAGAGTTGGAAACCCGTGAGGGAATCCATGTAACCGGTAGTCTTAACAGCTCTTAGGAATCTTTTAGGTGAATCCTTGAGATGGGTCGAGGGTCCTTAGATCATCCTTTGAGTTTAGCACAATCAGATCCCAGTTCCACAATAGTTCCATTACCGAGAGAAAACTTGTCATTCATGTGTAGGATTCTAACCTAGGTAGTGCTTTTACCATCATCTGATCTCATCTATAGTCGTAGTTCACGTCTTAGTTCACTTTAGTTAATCATTTAATTAATTTCTTTAGGATTGTTAGAAACCCCCCCCCCCCATATTAAAAACAATAAAATCAGTAGTGTTGATAAGTAATTGAATCTAGTTCACGTTTTCAATAGGAGTCTTGTGGGTTCGATATCAGGACTTGCTTTAGCTTTACTAGGTCGATAGGTTCTCTTGCATGTCAGTAGTTTAGTTTTTAGAGAGTGTAAAGTATTACTTACTATCTAATTTAGTTAAACTACTTTTAGCACATCAACTAGCACACTACCTCACATAACAATTTGATCAATAAATTGCGGTCGTCATTTTTGAAAAAACACGTATTATATATATTTAGTAGATAAATATAAAATTTAGAGTAAACTTCAATTTTTGTCCCTATGGTTTGCTGATTTAACATTGTTAGTCCAATAGTTTAAACTTGCATTTAGCATCCAATAGTTTGCATATTCTAACACTTCTAGTCCACCACTCTATTGGATGATAACACTTCTAGTCCACCACTCTATTAGATGGTCGTTAGAGTGGTGGACTAAAAGTGTTAGGATACGCATATTATTGGATGATAAATGTAAGTTTTAAACTATTGGAGTAATAGTGTTAAAATCAGCAAACCACATGGACAAAAGTTGAAGTTTACTCTAAAAGTTATATATAGAAAAGGGGATGTATTTGTATTAGGATACAATACCTGGTGTTGGTTTTTGAGTTAAACTAGAATGGTTACCATACTTATAAATACCTACGGTCCTCAAGAGTTACACCACAAGTTCATATAAAACAACCAAACACCTCCAACACACCACCGTGTCCGCCACTTCCCTGCCGCCATGAGCCATCGGAATCTAGCCAAACCTAATTTTTATGAGAGATAAAGGTTAGTTTATCGAACACCCCCCCTATGGTTGTGTATTTTTTTGACGCTTGCAATCAAATCACTGGAATTGGTTTGTCTAACGATTACAATTAGATCACTGGAATTGGTTTGTCGGTTTTTGTGACATTTGGGCATTTCAATCAATGTACAATTCCAAACATTTTTCTATTTGATGAAACCATGTGTTTTATTTCCGTGATTGTATAATATCATGACAATTGCACATATTCAATCCTTGCACGATTTCAAACTCTCAAACCACTTCTGGAAGTGAAATCGCAAACTGTTACGCAAACGTAATTAGTTTAACGCGACGTACACTCTGGAACAAGGATATAAGCTAAACATACCCTAAATACCCATTATATAACTTAGAAATAAGTTTTGCAGGGGTTCGGTATAGCAAAAACATGCTTATTCAAGCTCGGGGACTATTTGCGACAAACTACGAAAGTATGCCGATTCTCGTATTTTTTAATACGAACCATGTTTAGACATCCAAAAATTTTTGTAATCAATAAAATCTTGTGTTTTATTGATAAGAATGCAAAAATAATCAATTATTGCGTAATTTCGGTCATTTTTGTGTTCGTAAAAGCGTTCGTCGTAATTAAACGAAAAACGCAACCGTACAACTAAATGAACCAACATCAGTGACATTTCCGGGCATATTTCAAGTTCCCTATGCTTTAAATACTTATAAAGCCTGATAATTAGGTTAGCGGGGGTTAAAAGTGTCAAAACGCAACGAAACAAGTCCAGGGGCCAAACTGCCAACTTTGGAAAGTCTACCCCTGCAAGCCCCATACGGACCGTATGCTAGGACTTCTTATGGTCCGTATGCCATGCCTAGTAAAAGCGGTTGTTTTTGGCAGCCAGCTGTTTCCTTTGCTTGGAGCCCAAGAACTCGAATTTTCCAGCTTGTTTCTTGCATTTGACAAGTATTAGGACCTCCTTTGATCATTGCCACCTCATGGGACACTTGTAATGATCTTGTGGCATCCAAAACACTATAAATAGCAAGTGATTTCATTCACTTCAACTTGCTCATTTCCTCTTCTTCTCCTACTTGCTCTATATTGGAGTTTGCCTCTTCTTAGAGGCCTCCTAGTGAGCATTCTTGCCATCCTAGAACATAAGTAAGTGTTCTTCCTTAATCTTGTTAATTATTTTAGCTTATTTTGAGCTAAAAGTCAAACAGGTGACTTTCTATTTGACTTTCGGTTCTGACCATTTTTGGTCAAGTCAAAGTTCAATTGAACTTTGCAACGTGATCGTAATCACGAAGGTTATAATCCATAACAGTTGCACCTACCGATTACCATGCAAAATGTGCATTTTATGACGGAAATCAAAACACTAAGTTTTGATACCAAATCAGTTTTTGCAACTTAGTTAGACACGTTTTAACATGTCTAACTCGTCACTTCAAGTTTAGTGCTTTAATAGGGTCGTAAGTCGAGCAGTCTTAACCACCGTTTTGACTTTCGAATCCGACCCGGTAGGTCGATCTTAGAATCTGAACAAACACATATTTGTGACCATAGTTGTATAGGGAATAACCCTCTGAGGCTATACCTTATGGTCACTTCGTTTGGTGAGTGTTATGATAAGTCGCTTCTATGCTCTTTAATAGTGACCAAAACGCCCTTTTGCGTGTAAATCAATTTTAAGCATATGTGACCAAAGTTTTGACATATACACTGATGTTACAACATTATTAAACATGTTTTGGCATATAAAACTTATCATAGGATATATTTAACCATCTGAACTCATGTTTATGCAAATGACTCGTTAAAGTAGTATAAACTACCTTAACGAGTCATAACGGGTCAAAAGCACTTAGGATCTTTTCCAAATCAGAATGTTAAGTTTGTTAAACCATATCATATGAGTTCCAAAACTCATTTGGTTTATAAAACTTCATTCAATCCTGAATCCTCCGATTAAAGTCACGACATTAACATAGTTATCCGATATTAGGACACACTTGAATTCTCGGACTCTTAAGCTTTGTTTGAACAACTGAACAAGACTTATGCGCAATCCCAAGTGAGTATATAGCTCCCCAATTTTATGTTTTGCAAATATTTTGGGGTTATTCATTTTTGTTAAACCATTTTCAAGTTTTCAAAACAAAGTCTATGGTTTATATAAAACATGACGATTTCAATAATGTGAACGAACTTGTTGGTGCGTTATACATAACACGAATGGCTAACATTAGCTTTGGCTGAGCCGAACAGTAGTATGTTATGGTACCATAGGACTGACAATCCCGTTAACCAAATTCCCTGTGTTTGTGGGGAAGTTTGGGGAACGACAGAAACTGTATTTCTAACAAACCCTTTGGTGGTTTGTTAGTCCATTTAAAGAGACCCTTTGGTGGTCTAGACAAGTCAACACAGGTTTGAATGTATTCAACAAAGAACGACCACAGTTTTCACAATTAAAACACATACGATTTATTTATGACACGGACGATTGGTTTATAATACAGACGAATGGTTTATAATGCGGATGAATGGTTTATAACACGGACGAATAGTTTATAACACGGACGATTGGACGATTGGTTTATGGTAAGTGATTTAGATAACTAGACGTGTGTAGTATGATAAAAGCATGGTGGATACGCTGTTGGTACTGTCACACCCCGACCGCGTAAAGCAACCAACCGCGACGGAAATGTCGGGGAGTCGTGTGGCAAAATTATTGTTTCACAACACATGATAATTAGAGTTTAGTTTTACAATAATAAAAGTTTATTACATTGTCTTGATTCAAACAGAAACATAACATAAGGATAATATGTTTCTTGATTTTAGATTTCTAAGGCCCAAGTCGCCCTAAGTGAAGCACGCTCAGATCAGACATTCGCTCCCGAAACATATGTGAAAGTAAATAGGTCAGCATAAAAATGCCTGTGAGTAACATAGGTTTAGTGTTGAAGATTCATGACTTAGAAAGTTATAAGAAATGTTTTCGAAAAGTAGTCATGAATCTTATAAAATGTTTCCTTTTATGAAATCAAATGAAAATCAGTATGAAAATCAGATGATACAAAAGAATGATGTATGGTTAAGTAAATAACCAAATGAAAATAATATGTATAAGTTATGTCATGTCTTGTCCTTAATAAAGTGGATAACGCCATGATATGTAATATAATAAAAGCATTTATATATAGGAAGTACCAGCGGCGTATCCACCATGCCGTTATCATATTATACTCGTCTTATTATTCAAATCACTTATCAATGACCATCAAATAATGTCTTGTTTAAAGCAATGTCAAATGTCATGTGTAAACAATGTCTAATGTCAAGTGTAAATCATGTCTTGAATGGAAGGTAAATAGTATTTACTCAAACCAAATGCATAATGCTCTGTATATTTAATTGTCTTGTACAAAACAAGGTCTTTGAATAAACAAATGTTTAAATCAAAAGTTATGTTTTGAATGCCATTGCTTTTATCGATATGAACATTTATTAGATTTGTTTATCGCATACATTCAAGCCTTGGGATTGTCTCATAAACCCTTATCAGGATCAAGGTTTATCGAAAAAAAATGTTATCGGATTCTGTCATTCCCTAACACTGCCCAACAAGCCTGGGGAGCGGGAACGGGATTTGTCAAGTCCTATGGTACCATTACATACTACCGGTCGGCGCGATCACTGTTAATGAATGTATTATTGTCCCGTTAAACATATCAAATGTCATTTTAAATGTAAGCATGTCATGAATATGTTTGAAAACCATGTACTAGACATACTAAGTCAATATGTCAAGTAAAATTTTTTTTTTACTCTTGAAATAGTATATTATATGTACTATGTAACAAAACATGTATACTGTCATGAAAACGAAAAGTAAAATTATGCACATATGTTTCACCCCAAAACATTTGAAAAAGTAAAAGAGGAGACTATGTACTCACCTTTGTGTGCGTTTTTATGTGTTAACACAATCCCTCAAATTGTTTACTCGCCCTAAATTAAATAAGAACGATTTAATAATCAAAACTCACAAAATACCTAAGTTTCTCCAATACTTAGAATTTTCACATAACTTTGAGATTTTCTCGAAAAGTCTTTATTTTGATTATGTTGGTGTATTTATATATATGTGTTCATATATATTATGATTTTCACAACTTGAACGATTTTAGTGGTGACCCTCATTACGTCATCTAGGTTAATACTCCCGTTTTAGCAATATATCTACGATTTGCGCGGCGTAATATATATATGCCTAAACGTGACATAAAATTAATACCGTAATTCATGTATTATGTTATTTCACACATATATATATCACGCTTAAACATTTAATACATATAAAATGACTCATCAAGTCACTTTAAACACATTTCTCATGTTAACCACAAATTTCACATATAATGCAATTTTCGATCTAGTTTACTGTTTCTATCGCACAAACGTCTAAACATATCATCATGAAATCACTTAGTAAATCACATTACACATATTCATATTCATATATCACATCATAATACACAAAGTTCACTCTTGAACAATCCATGTTCGTGTACATTGAAATGTGCGTATTTAGCGTTTTCGGTATCGTTTTCGGGCGTCGGAAGTCACGTATGACTAGCCAAACACCAAAGATACTTAATATTAGTTGAAATACTTATTTTTATATCAAAAATATCATACTGATCTAAAATAGCTTTATAAAAATCACTTGAAAAGGCGATTTTTACCGTTTTTAACGCATAGTTTTATACCGAACTTTACCATAAGCATCTCAAATCGAAACGAATTGATATTCTAACACAATACATGTTATATACTTACCAAAACAATAATTTTAATAATATATATGCAGGTCTCATAAATAGCACAAAAATCATGCAAATATCACTCGATTTACTACTTTTCAAGCCTTAAGTACAACATGCAAAGCTACCAAGTTATGACATAATTTTTATAACTTTAACATACATAAAATAACTTTATATTACATGTTTATTTACTTATTTAAATGAACATTTATCATATCATGTATAAATCATCAAACACTTGCATTTTAACTATCATTCAAGAACATGCAACAACTTAAAAAAAACTAGTAAACAAAAACCCACATGTAAATATTCATATGTATACATGCACGACACATGCATATATCAAAGAATCAATTTCTCATACATTACTTTTTAATCATATGAACTTTCATCAAAAACCTTCCTTGATCATACATGCAATCACTTTTCAAGGATCATACAAGAATCATCATCTTAACAAAAATCAAAACACAACTTCTAATATAAACATACACACTCACGGCCATATATATATATATATATATATATATACACATACACTAGCCTCCATTTTTAATTTTGTGTAAAAACCCATTTGTTTTAGTTTTCAAGTTTGTGTTTAAATCCAAGAACAAGAGAAACTTTTCACTACCATCTTCATAACCATGAATCATGAACAAGATTTGAAAGTTAATATGTTATACCTTCAAGATTATTAGTGGGTTTTGATGATTTCGTTGTTGTTATGGAGCTTGGAATCACTTGGAAACAATTTTGGATCTTCAACACAACCCGAAACTAGGTTGGAATGGAGTTGGATCTTCAAAGAATGTGCTTGAATTTCGAAATTGGGGGTGTGTGTGTGTATACGGTTATGGAGGGGAGAGAGAGGAGGAGATGAGTTTGAGTTTGATTTTGATTGAGTTCTTGGAATTGTGAAGATTTTGTAGATTTTAGAGAAGACATAATCATAAGCATTCTTCCCTAGGCCATTGCATGGAGGAGAGAGGAGAGAGAGTGGGCTAAATGGCTGCCATCTCTTTGTACACACACACCTATACACAATACATACATATATATATATATATGTATTGTTGTCCAAAAACTGGTATTTTACTTGTTACCGGGTATTTTATCTAGCGTTTTAATCCCGTTTTAAGGCGTTTAAAATTATTTTTAACGCTCTATAAAAATAAACTCACCAAATTATTTTGAACCATATTTTATTTGTCTGGACACGCAGCGTTGTCGGTATTTGGTAGTATGCGCGGTGTGCTGTGTAATACGCGTTTAAATTCGCGAAAATAGAGTTTTTAAGCGTTTTAAATAATTTTTCTTCACGAACATGACTAAATATAATATTTTAATCATAACGGACTATTTTTAGGATTTTAACATTATTCGGGCAGTCACCAACGTTCGTTTCGCATTTTAACCATTACGCGATAAGCGTTTGTCTTAAAATTGCCAACATAAATTTTAATAAATTTTAAATTTATAAACACATCAAATAACATCAAAATACATCAAATCTAATATAATTTGCCTTTTTATTTAATCATAACGCGTGTCACATTAGTACAGGTTCAAAATATCCGGGTATCACAGTCTCCCCTACTTTAGGGAATTTCGTCCCGAAATTTAATTAGATGAAACTTGTGAGAAAAGGTGTGGATACTTCGCCCTCATTTGACCCTCTCATTCCCAAGTAAACTTTGGGCCACGTTTGGATTCCCAGCTAACTTTGACTACCGGTATGTGCTTGCGCTTGAGTTTCTTGACTTCACGGTCCAATATTTCCACCGGCTTCTCAACAAAGTGCATCGTGTTATCAACACGAATTTCATCAAGAGGGATGTGGAGGTTTTCATCAGCCAAACACTTCTTCAAATTGGACACGTGGAAGGTTGGATGGACATTTCCAAGTTGTGGAGGTAGCTCAAGTCTGTAGGCTACTTTTCCGATTCTTTCAAAGATCTTGAATGGTCCAACATATCGTGGTGCAAGTTTTCCTTTCTTTTCAAATCTGACCACACCTTTCCAAGGGGATACCTTGAGAAGGATATGATCACCGACTTGAAATTCCAAGGGCTTGCGTCGTCTATCCGCATAACTCTTTTGTCGGCTTCTAGCTTTTAAAAGGTTGTCGCGAATTTTCTGAACTTTGTCTGTAGTCTCTAGAATGAGTTCAGGTCCGGTGAGCTGAGCTTCACCAATCTCATTCCAGCAGACTGGTGAACGACATTTTCGACCGTATAAAGCTTCGAAAGGAGCCATGTTGATGCTAGAGTGATAACTATTGTTGTAGGAGAATTCGATCAACGGTAGATGCGAATCCCAACTACCACCAAAATTGATCACACAAACTCTAAGCATATCCTCCAGTGTCTGGATTGTTCTTTCAGATTGTCCATCCGTTTGAGGATGATAAGTTGTGCTCAAATTGAGTTGGGTTCCCATAGCATATTGCATGGTTCTCCAAAAGTGAGATGAGAATCGAGCATCTCGGTCAGATATGATGTTCAAAGGAACACCATGTCGGGATACAATCTCATCTACATAGATCTTGGCAAGCTTGTCAGCAGATAAATCCTCACGGATTGGCAGGAAGTGTGCAGATTTTGTCAGACGATCAACGACTATCCAAATGGCATCATGACCTCTAAGAGTGCGCGTAATTTGGTAATGAGATCCATGGCAATGTTTTCCCATTTCCAAACCGGTATTTCTGGTTGTTCCAATAATCCAGAGGGATGTTGATGTTCCGCCTTGACTTTGAGGCAAGTAAGGCATTTGGATACGTATAAGGCAATGTCTTTCTTCATTCCCGGCCACCAATACTGGGTTCGAAGATCCTTATACATTTTGTCTGCACCAGGATGAATGGAATTCCGAGACTTATGAGCTTCATCCATCAATAAGGTATGGAGATTGTCTTGACTTGGAACCCATAAACGGTTCTTGAAATAGAGTACCCCTTCGTCTTTGGGTTCGAGTTGAAGCTCGAGATTAAGTGGTAGTTCATTTTTCAACAAGCCTTGGGTTACACATGTACATTGAGCTTGAAAGATGCGGGCTTGAATATCAGATCGAACTTGAACACAATTAAGCTTAACTCGTTCTTTTCGACTTAGCGCATCGGCTACGACATTCGCCTTGCCAGGATGGTAGCGAATCTCGCAGTCGTAGTCATTTAGAAGTTCAACCCAATGTCGTTGCCTCATGTTTAGTTCTTTCTGGTCATAGATGTGTTGGAGACTTTTGTGGCCAGTGAAAACCACACATTTTGTTCTATACAGGTAGTCTCTCCAAATCTTGAGAGAAAAAAACACAGCGCCTAACTCAAGATCATGAGTTGTGTAGTTCTTCTCGTGGATCTTCAACTGTCTTGACACGTAGGCTATGACTTTGTTCCTTTGCATGAGAACACAACCAAGGCCTAAGTTTGATGTGTCACAATATACGACAAAGTCGTCATTTCCCTCGGGTAAAGATAACACAGGAGCATCACAGAGTTTTTGTTCCAAGGTCTGAAAAGCTTCTTCTTGTTTGGGTCCCCACTCAAAAGGTTTGTTCTTTTGAGTTAAAGCGGTGAGAGGAACCGCAATCTTGGAGAAGTTTGCAATAAAGCGGCGGTAATAACCCGCGAGACCCAGAAATGAACGAACCTCAGTAGTGGTAGTAGTATGTGTATCCCATTCCTTAATCGCAATGATTTTGGCGGGATCCACATGTATAACTTGTTCCTTGACAATGTGTCCCAAAAATTGAACTTCCTTAAGCCAAAATTCACACTTGGAGAATTTAGCGAAAAGTTGTTCCTTCTTTAGGAGTTCCATTGTTAGACGGAGATGTTGTTCGTGGTCAGCTCTTGTCTTTGAATAAATAAAAGTGTCATCAATGAAAACGATGATGAACTTGTCCAAATAAGGCTTACAAACCCTATTCATCAAGTCCATGAAGACAGCAGGAGCATTCGTTAAACCGAAAGGCATAACAGTGAACTCATAGTGGCTGTATCGTGTGCGGAAGGCATTCTTGGGAATATCTTCTTCGAGTACACGAAGCTGATGATACCCAGAACGTAGATCGATCTTCAAAAAAGCAGGTAGCACCCTAAAGCTGATCAAAGAGATCATCAATGCGAGGTAGGGGATATCGATTTTTGATAGTGAATTTGTTGAGCTCACGATAATTGATACACATTCGGAAAGATCCATCCTTCTTCTTCACAAATAGAACAGGCGCGCCCCAAGGTGAAAAGCTCAGACGAATAAATCCTTTGTCAGATAACTCCTGCAGCTGCTTCGACAACATTTCAGACGGTGCAAGACGGTATGGAGATTTGGCAATCGGGTTGGCACCAGGTACAAGGTCAATACGGAACTCAATTTGTCGTGCTGGGGGTAAACCAGGTAACTCTTCAGGAAACACCTCAGGATAATCAAGTACAAGGGGTTCACCATTAGCTATCTCTATTGTTAAAGGCTTTCCTAGTTTTGTTCTAGGCTTTGCAAGTAAAGGTTCAAAAGCTAGTGATACAAAACTCTTATCGGCACCCGAATCAAAAAGAATGGAAGCAAGTTGGTTGTTAACATAGAACGTACCGTTAACCACTTTGTTGTCGGCACGTGCTTCGTTGGCATTGACATTGAATGCTCGTCCACGAGCCGGGTTCACATTAGCCAACTTCAGGCAATTGTTCCTGTAGTGAGTCAGATCCCCACAATTGTAGCAAGACCCAGGCGGAAAGGGAGGTCGTGCAGGATTTGCTGGCTGCTGGGTAGGATTTTGAACCGCTTAATTCGGAGTAGGAGGAGAGTGACATGAGTTAGCCAAGTGGCCAAATCATCCACATTTGGTGCAAAGACGACACTGAAAATGTGGTTGATGATGGCAGTTGCACTTGTTACAAAGAGGTGCAGTACCAACATACTGTTTCTTGGCGGATGGTTGTGCTGGCTGTGTAGGAGCAGCTTGATTGGTCTGTGCAACAGCAACAAAGTTCTTGGAAGCATTACGTTTCCTAGACTTCTTTGAAGTTTCATCCTTCTGTCCCTTCTGTTTCTCAGTCTTGTTAGATGATTTCTTGTCACCCTTGCGATGGAGTTTACCCTTCTTGATTTGAGACTCAGTCAAGGTCGCAGCTAGTTCGACGGCTTGTCTCACGGTGGTAGGGTTGCTGCCGGTGACAATATCCTGAACAAGATCAGGATGACCATCTATGTAAGGAATGCTTACCTGACATTTCTGAAGTTGAAGTTTGATCGGTATTGCTTGAATGTAAAATTTTGATCTAAAAGGTTCTACCAATTTTGGAAGATTTAGTAGGGTTATTATTCTGCCAATGGCCTCAACTATAAGTCGAGCAAGTTCTGAAAAATTCGTTGCAAAAGAATATGGAGAAGGATATTAGTGTATGAATCAGGAATATTTCAATATCCTGAAATCCTAATTCCTACCCTAAGTAACCCAATACACCGGACGATCGACACCATTTAGGATAGAGTCCTTCCTTACAAAGAAGAATTTCTTCTTCCAGGTTTTGTCGTTTTTGCTAGTTTTCAGAACAAGATAAGAGTGGCGAGATATCAACTGAAGCGCGAAGCGATAAGATCTGTGGGTTCATAGCAAATTGTAGTTAAGTCAGAGATGTGTATGTCGATTCCATGAGATTTGAAGAGTTTATTGAGTACAAAGTGAATTCTTCACACCACCGTGAGCATAACTCAAGCCGGTAAATTGGAAGAATTCGGAGATCAATGGTGGAAAGGGGTAAGTAAGCCCTAGGGAGAATGGGAATGCCAGAAAGCTAATCCAGATTTTTGAAACTAGGCCCGAAGAACAACTTATATCGTATGGAAATAATACAACAGACTAGGGAAAATACTGGGCTTTTTAAGTTGAGAAATCTCCATGTTATAGAAAGAGCATATTTCCTGTTCTGAGTGTTCAACTAAATTCTGAATGATAAAGTCGTTGGCCGATTTCTCGGCGACCGCATTGGATTAACGGTTCCTTTTCTTTGCAATGGTAAAGTGTAAAGGGAAAAGAAACAAAATAAGAAGAAAAAGGCAAGAAAAGTACCTGAAATCTTTAGTGCGATTCAGAACAGGGATGAGATAAAAGGAAATTTAAGATGTTTATACACGCGACAAAATGATTCAGAAACGATGTCGTTTGGATTCATGGGGAATTGTAACGTGTTTTGTTTAACGGTTACTTATGCATTTACTCGATGTAAATACTGAAATATGTATAACAGTTTGAAAATGAGAATCTTCTAGCTGTCCTATTTTTAGGGACAATTGTTATGGGTGAATATTTCGAATAATATTCCAAACAGAGACTAACTACCCGGGATATTTAATAGGTTTGATATCCTGAACTTATTTTCTATGTTTATCTAACCCATTCGTGCATGTGTTATTTAATGTATGTAGGAAGCAACAAACAAGACTACGTTAAGCCTAAGACTCATTCATTCTTTTAAGCATCCTCAGAATATCAGATACTTAGTTAGATTAGTATCACTACACATTGAGACAAACTCATCTAGTAATATGTTACACAATGTTATTTCATACTTGCATGCTCACTTGTTTTCTCTTGCAGCTCATTCATTACACAAACACTTATACTAGAGATCATTGTGCTATCAGTTAGTTTTGTTCTCGAGTTGTATTCTTTTTACTTGTTTATAATATTGACTATGGTAGACAACTTTTATAGTCGTCTCCCGAGGTTTTGTGCCGGTGATCTCAATCGATCAAGAGCTTTCCTCGTAATTCCTTGATCATTCAATTTGGTTCCAATATCATGAGTCATATTCCGGTATTCTGAATAGTATTTTAGCAACTTAAACGATTTTTTGGCATAAACGCTTAGCAATTTCATTTATCAAGTCTACAATAATATTTACAACACTTTAATTACTAAATCAAAGACTAGTGATGTATTGTAAAATACATATGTTTCCGGTGTATAGTTTGTACAGTTTTTGAAGAGTTTTATATCTTTTTGATTGAGATATTGCATGGAACTTAGTTTGTTGTGTTTTCGAGATGTCTAGATGACAAAGGAAGTGAAAACGGGCAAAAATGAAGAAAACCGAGCTTTCGAACGTGTCGCTGGTGATCGAGGAATCGAGAACGAAAAAAATGTTGAAAAGCATTCCTTTCACGTCGCGCGACAGGGTTTAGTACTTAATTGCCACCGTGTGATATGATGACCTCACGTCACGCGACACCCGAGTCTTCGTGTCGCAGAGTTTTTGTTTTAAAGCCCCAGTTATGATGTTTTAACCTAATTACGAGTTTCATAACAAATATAGAGAAACTTGGACGAACTATGGGCTGCTCTGGGCGATTTTGGCAAGACGGGAGACTAGAGATCGAGGTTTCTTCGCATAAGAACGAGAATCTTTGGGTGTTATCATTCGGTTCTTTGTTCTCTTTGATTTCAAACATGTGTGTTAATCCTAGTATGACTTATATTTGTGTTTTCATGATCATATTCGGCTAAATTTATAGGACTGCCTAGGTTACGATGAATATACATGATTGATCTGTAATCTGTTGGTTTTGGAACATATATTATGGTTTGTTTTGAAGTAAAAGACTTTGTTATTCTAATGTTATTTGTACGCTTATTAAGACTTATGCATTGCATGATTATCAAACTCCAAGTGTGCTTTCTCGAATGTCTTTCAATTGTAGGAGCATGCTTGATCGTTTATTGTGTGTTTTCGATTGTTAAGTGGTTTTCTAAATGTAGTAACCCATACGAGTGATAATTGTAAATTGAGTAGGTCTAGTTATTCAACCAATCTTGATATCCGTGAGGTGAGAAATTGTCGATTTGTCTTGTCTGTAAGGTTTCTAGGAGTAGAGTCTTTGTGAGAAGATTTCCCTAGTTTACCTGTCATTCCTTACCTATCGAGTCTAATCAGGATTCTAATACTTACCCGTGCACTTCTAGTGTATTGAGACTTTAGTGTTGTGAGGTAGACTATCTAGTGGGTACTTCATTATTAGAGTTGGAAACCCGTGAGGGAATCCACGTAACCGGTAGTCTTAACAGCTCTTAGGAATCTTTTAGGTGAATCCTTGAGATGGGTCGAGGGTCCTTAGATCATCCTTTGCGTTTAGCACAATCAGATCCCAGTTCCACAATAGTTCCATTACCGAGAGAAAACTTGTCATTCATGTGTAGGATTCTAACCTAGGTAGTGCTTTTACCATCATCTGATCTCATCTACAGTCGTAGTTCACGTCTTAGTTCACTTTAGTTAATCATTTAATTAATTTCTTTAGGATTGTTAGAAACCCCCCCCCCATATTAAAAACAATAAAATCAGTAGTGTTGATAAGTAATTGAATCTAGTTCACGTTTTCAATAGGAGTCTTGTGGGTTCGATATCAGGACTTGCTTTAGCTTTACTAGGTCGATAGGTTCTCTTGCATGTCAGTAGTTTAGTTTTTAGAGAGTCTAAAGTATTACTTACTATATTATTTAGTTAAACTACTTTTAGCACATCAACTAGCACACTACCTCACCTAACAATTTGATCAATAAATTGCGTACGTCATTTTTGAACAAAACACGTATTATATATATTTAGTAGATAAATATAAAATTTAGAGTAAACTTCAATTTTTGTTCCTATGGTTTGCTGATTTAACATTGTTAGTCCAATAGTTTAAACTTGCATTTAGCATCCAATAGTTTGCATATTCTAACACTTCTAGTCCACCACTCTATTGGATGATAACACTTCTAGTCCACCACTCTATTAGATGGTCGTTAGAGTGGTGGACTAAAAGTGTTAGGATATGCATACTATTGGATGATAAATGTAAGTTTTAAACTATTGGAGTAATAGTGTTAAAATCAGCAAACCACATGGACAAAAGTTGAAGTTTACTCTAAAAGTTATATATAGAAAGGGGGATGTATTTGTATTAGGATACAATACCTGGTGTTGGTTTTTGAGTTAAACTAGAATGGTTACCATACTTATAAATACCTATGGTCCTCAAGAGTTACACCACAAGTTCATATAAAACAACCAAACACCACCAACACACCACCGTGTCCGCCACTTCCCCTGCCGCCATGAGCCATCGGAATCTAGCCAAACCTAATTTTTATGAGAGTTAAAGGTTAGTTTATCGAACACCCCCCTATGGTTGTGTATTTTTTTGACGCCTGCAATCAAATCACTGGAATTGGTTTGTCTAACGATTACAATTAGATCACTGGAATTGGTTTGTCGGTTTTTGTGACATTTGGGCATTTCAATCAATGTACAATTCCAAACATTTTTCTATTTGATGAAAACATGTGTTTTATTTCCGTGATTGTATAATATCATGACAATTGCACATATTCAATCCTTGCACGATTTCAAACTCTCAAACCACTTCTGGAAGTGAAATCGCAAACTGTTACGCAAACGTAATTAGTTTAACTCGACGTACACTCTGGAACAAGGATATAAGCTAAACATACCCTAAATACCCATTATATAACTTAGAAATAAGTTTTGCAGGGGTTCGGTATAGCAAAAACATGCTTATTCAAGCTCGGGGACTATTTGCGACAAACTACGAAAGTCTGCCGATTCTCGTATTTTTTAATACGAACCATGTTTAGACATCCAAAAATTTTTGTAATCAATAAAATCTTGTGTTTTATTGATAAGAATGCAAAAATAATCAATTATTGCGTAATTTCGGTCATTTTTGTGTTCGTAAAAGCGTTCGTCGTAATTAAGCGAAAAGCACAACCGTACAACTAAACGAACCAACATCCGTGACATCTCCAGGCATATTTCAAGTTCCCTATGCTTTAACATCCTTATAAAGCCTGAAAATTAGGTTAGCGGGTGTTAAAAGTGTCAAAACGCAACGAAACAAGTCCAGGGGCCAAATCTGCCAACTTTGGAAAGTCTACCCCTGCAAGCCCCATACGGACCGTTTGCTAGGACCTCTTACGGTCTGTATGCCATGCCCAGTAACAGCGGTTGTTTTTGGCAGCCAGCTGTTTCCTTTGCTTGGAGCCCAAGAACTCGAATTTTCCCGCTTGTTTCCTGCATTTGACAAGTGTTAGGACCTCCTTTGATCATTGCCACCTCATGGGACACTTTTAATGATCTTGTGGCATCTAAAACACTATAAATAGCAAGTGATTTCATTCACTTCAACTTGCTCATTTCCTCTTCTTCTCCTACTTGCTCTATATTGGATCTTGCCTCTTCTTAGAGGCCTCCTACTGAGCATTCTTGCCATCCTAGAACATAAGTAAGTGTTCTTATTTTAGCTTATTTTGAGATAAAAGTCAAACAGGTGACTTTCTATTTGACTTTCGGTTCTGACCATTTTTGGTCAAGTCAAAGTTCAATTGAACTTTGCAACGTGATCGTAATCACGAAGGTTATAATCCATAACGGTTGCACCTTCTGATTACCACGTTTACTAGTCAAAGTGACGAGTCAAAGTTTCGGTCAAAAATGCGCAAAATGTGCATTTTACGACGGAAATCAAAACACCAAGTTTTGATACCAAATCAGTTTTTACAACTTAGTTACACGTTTTGACATGTCTAACTCGTCGCTTCAAGTTTAATGCTTTAATAGGGTCGTAAGTCGAGCAGTCCTGACCACCGCTTTGACTTTCTGTTGGTGCATAATGTCTATGTCTTAGTCTTATATCGAGTCTGTATTGTATAGAGCTGAATAGGCTAGGTATACGAAGTATTTATGTATATTGTAGCCAAGTTCGCCCATAAATGTACATGTCTAGACATGTTCGGCCGAACTTGCATAGGCAAGTTCAGGCGAACTTGCACCTCATGGGCCGAACTTGTAATCCTATAAATACCTAGCTTGAGAGTCTCATTTGTAACTTTGGCATTTCAGAGGCGAAGCTCTGTCAGTCTGTAACCAGAACGTTTGATCTATAAAACTGACGTTTAACTGATTAATTCTTTTCTATTGGTAACACGACGTAATATTTCCGCTAATATGGACGTTAGATATCAAATTTAGGTTCCTAAGCATCGAGGATCGGTCCTACAAGTGGTATCAGAGCTAGAACAGCTTGATTTGATAGTATCAAGACAAGAACACTTCTATTCTTACTCCATTCTTCTTTTTCTTTAACTTTGACCACAAAATGAAGAATTCATGGTCAAAATCTTTTGAAATTTGAATATATCATGTAAAATACAACAAAGATAAATCCTTGAAAGATTGGAGACCAAATTCAACCGAATTCATGTCAAGATTTTGAAAAAAAACCATATTTTTGAAAACCCTCGGGAACGAACTTATTGGCCATGTTCGGCCGAACTTGCCCTAAAACATCACTTTTCAAGTGATTTTTTAGTAAGTTCGCCCGAACTTAGGTGATTTTTGAGGAAATTTAAGTCAAGTTCGCTCGAAGATACGGAATTTTCATTAATTTTACATCAAGTTCGATCGAACTTGTGTAAATTCAAGAAGGTTTTAAGTAAGTTCGCCGGAACTTGCTTGTATTTCATCAAAATTGTGTTGACATGTTCGCTCGAAGATCTGTTTGATTGATGTTATAAGTTCGACCGAAGATAATCAAATCTTTTCAAAACCAATCTAACAAGTTCGACCGAACTTGTTAGAAAATCCAAGAATTCTTCATTTGTTGCTACAAGTTCTACCGAACTTGTAGTAGGACTAATTGTTTTCAAAGTTTTTGAAAAAATTTCAGCGTACACGTTTCGGGATTCACAATGGAAGATCAACTAAGAGCTTATATGTCCGGAGCTAGTTCGTCAAACGCCAACGTGATTAATCAAGTCAATCTTGATAACAAAAAGGGAACAACTGTCAAACCGCCCAAGCTGATGAGCATGGACGAATACGAAGCATGGAAAGAGAAATTTACCTATTGGGTTCAAGCCATGCACTTCACTGGCTGGGTATCAATTGAAAGAGGCTATACTGTTCCGGTAGATGAGCATCAACAAGTTCTTGAGAAGTACAACTATTCGATAGTACAGAGAGACGAATACATTACTGAGAAAAAGATGATCAGTCCCATCCAACAGTCTGTCAAAGAAGATATTCTGATTCTGCTACCAGAATATACTACAGCAAGAGAGCTTTGGTTGTCGTTATAGAAGAAATACTAAAGCAGTGCTGAAATGATCAAAAGCAAGAAGGCTCTCATTCTGAAAGAGTTCGATATCTTCAGCATGCTAAAGAATGAGACCATTAAGCAAATGATTGAGCGTTTCTGTCATCTCAAATTGCAAATGTGAAAACACGGTCTTGAGAAGACGGAACAAGAATACATCGACAAACTTGTTGACGCACTACCAAAGGGTGAATGGTCAACTTATTTGATGGTTCTGAAGAATAGTGATAAGTAGGAATTCTTCAAGTTGTCAACCTTTATCGATAAACTCGAAGGCCACAAAATGGAGCTTCTGAAAATAGCAAAGTCAAAGAACGCTAATGTTGTTTAAGACATTGGTTTGTACTACAAAACCGGAATGCAAGATAACATTTCAAGTCCAAAAATTGGAACTGCTTTTAGTGCAAACATGAATGCTTCTCCACAGAATCAAAACCACTCACAGCCTCAGTATGACCAAAGTCCACAAAGTTCTTACTCGAGCACTGGTTCAAATTCAACATTTCAAAGTCAAGCGAACCAGAATCAACAGCAGAGTTCTGATTCGAATGTTTACAAATGCAACATCGCAGTGAATTTGAACAGTGTTGTTTCAGAAGAAGTTGCAAAACAACATATGTCACTACTTGCTACCGTCTTAGAGTCTTATGAATGTCTTGTTGCCGGTAAAATCAGAAATCCCGAGATGACCGCAGAAGATTATGACCAGGTAAACGAGGAAGAACTCGAACTAATGGACATCAAATGGTCCTTAGCTTCGATCATCAGAAGAGTGACAAAATTCGTAGCACTCACAGCCGTGACATAGGAAACTCAAGCAACAAATTGGGTTTTGACAAATCCAAATTCACAGGTTTTAGATGTCGACAGAAGGGACATTTTAAAAGACAGTGTAAGAACACCGAGGCCACCGGAAATCAAAGTCCTTTCGGAGGAGGGAATGAATATTACAAGAGAGCACTTCAATACAAATCTTTCTCGAAGAAAACTCAAGTTGAGATCCAAGAAAAGCCAAACAATAGTACCACGGAGAAAGCCATGGTTGCATCCACAGTAGATGACGGTTTTGATTGGAACTCTTACATTAGGAAAAAGACCGGAGTTGCTTTGATGGCGGAGATAGTTGAAGATAATTCTGCAAAGGAAGCAGCGGCAGCAGCAGAAGCAGCAGCTTTCGAACAAGCTATTCTGGAACAATACTTGCATCAACAGCAGGAAGAAGATGAATATATCCATATGTAGAGACAAGGAATTTTATCCTCTACAGTTTTGCAGGTCACTTTGATGGAAGCACGAAAGAACAAGTGGTTCAGGAGAAAAAGATTGATGAAGTGATCATTGATGTCACTCAAGAAATGAAAGTCGAAGACCTCAAGGACATGGCAGATAAAGCTTTAATGGCGAATCTAACCAAGGTAGGTCCAAAGGTAAAAATTGTCGAGAAAAAAGTTGTCAAAGTACAAGTTGTAGAGGTTGAGAAACCTTGTACAAAATGTACTGAACCTTGTGTCGAATGTGCCGAAAAATCAAAGATCATCGCTGAAAACAATGTGCATAACGATTTGTTAAAATATGATTATCGCACAATGAAAGAAGCGTATGACAAAATGAAAAATGATTATGGCAGACTCGACAGAAATAACATCGAACAACATGATAATATAAGAATGTTGAGTGGTACAGTAATGGATAAACAAAGAGCAATTAACACCTATATTAACACCATTGCTGAAATCAAACAACAACTTCAAGACATGACAATTGAAACTGAAAGAGTTCGACAATTGTTAAGAAGTTATACCACCAACGCGTATGTTATCGATCACATTCTTCCAACAATCTCAACGGAAGAAAAACCTAAAAAGAAAGTGGGCAAAGAATATAGCAATGTTCCTCCACCTATTTGCGAGAAATACTGTGTTAAATCTGCAGATGGGAAGGACAAGGCACTCAATGTTGAATTACTTTCTGGAAAGAAAAACGAGTTGCCAGAGAACATTGATATAGTCTATGCTAAATCTGATGATGATAACAACGCTGTGGTTAACAAAGTGGTTGAAAATGTTTTAAGTAATTCTGATAACGGCAGCTTCAAAAGCGCCGACTCGAGTTCAAAGAATTCTGATTCACAATGTGAAAACGACGATAAGTCGTTAGAAGATGGTCTAAGTGACGATCCTAATATTGTAATGTATAAAATTAAGGATTCGGATAGACAATACTTTGATGATAGCTTCCCGATTCAGAATGTGAAAGAAGAATTGCTTGACAAATTCTTTAAACTTGTGGAAGTCACATCAGAGGAATTGGTAATCAACGAATGAAAATTCTATTCCAAACCTAAAAGAAACAATTACCGAAGAAACGATGGTGATCATTCGGAAAACCGGAGAGCGGGGTTGGGTTTAGAAGAAGAAACTGATGAATCTGTAAAGAAATCATCACCATTTCATGAATATAAAAACAAAAACATGAAGTTTGTATATGGGACGAGTACAGTTCATGAGGAGAATTTGATTGGTAAACAGTCAAATGATGAGTTCAAGAAGGAGAAAGAAATTCGAGATAAAGCCAAGGTTACAAGTGGTGTCAAAACTTCAAGTAGGGTAAAACCACCAATTAAAGGACATCCACTTGATAATCGGACATGTTTCAAGTGCAACGAAATTGGTCACATGGCACGACAATGTCCAAAATCAAAACCGGCTTATCTTCAAAAAAAAGAAAATTCAAATGTTGTTAAACCAAAGCAACCAGTGTTTGCAAAACCTGTAAAGATTTTTAAACGAAATGAATCAAAACCAGAAGTTAAACCAAAGTCTGAAAAGACTTTTGAAAATTCCATTTTCGAAAAAGGTGAAACTTCTAGGTTTAATGAAAACAAGTTTTAAATCAAAAAGGCTAATATCAAATCTCAAACCTGGATTGCCAAGAAAAGGTCAACAACATCTTGTGTTGTTAAGTCTGAGCTGGTAAAGACTGACAACACAAAAGAATCAAAGTCTGAAATCACTAAGTCTGAGCAGGTGAAGACTAGTGAGAATGTGAAAGAAGTAAAAACAGAAATAAAAACGATAATGTCAAATCTGTAAAAGATAAGAAAAAAGTGAAATTTTCAAACATTAACATTGTTGAAACAGATGATGAATTTGATTTTGATGATGTTGATGAGTTTGAATATGCTTTTGATGATGGTTATCCAGTATAACCCAAGACCAAGAAGGCTTGGGTAGAGCTTTTCACCTAATTTCTGAATTTTGCAGGGGCTCCAAAGATCCGTACTCTCAAAGTGGATTTTGGATGTGGAGCGTCCAGGCATATAACGGGAATGAAGGCATTGCTATTCGACATTAAAGCTATCAATGGTGGATATGTTGGATTTGCAGGAAATCAAGGTGGAAGGATAGTCGCGAAGGGAAAATTCTCCAATGGCATAGTTTCATTTGATCGTGTGAACTATATTGCAAAGCTTGAGAACAATCTTCTGAGTATATCGCAGATTTGTGACAAGAAATTTACAGTCCATTTCAACGAAAAGGAGTGTATTATTTTGAAGCCGGGATTCAAAATACCAGATGAGTGGATTCTGATGCGAGTACCGTGAGAGAATGATCTATATGTTCTGGATATGGGTGTTGCTACCACTTCATCACAATCAGCACAATGTTTTGTATCCAAGGCTACTGAAAAAGATTCTATTCTTTGGCATCGTAAGATGGGGCATATTCATTTGCGAAAAATGAATTTCTTGGTTCATAATGATTTTGTAGAAGGCGTAAATCTTCGAAGTTTCAGATGTCTGATCATTGCTTGGAATGCAAGAAGGGAAAGCAGATCAAGAAATCGCATCCGAAGAAAATTCTAAACTCAATCAAGCTGCCATTAGAACGCTCCACATGGATTTATTTGGTCCTGTAAATGTTCTAAGCATATCACGAGACTTATATTGCTTGGTCGTGACAGATGACTATTCAAGATATTCATGGGTATTCTTTCAAGAATCAAAAGAAGAAACGTTCGACAACTTGGTTATTCTATTCAAGAAACTCGAGAACATTTATCATCTGCCGGTCAGACGCATTAGAAGTGACAACGGCAAGGAGTTTAAGAATAACAGAATGAAGGAATTCTGCAATGCAAAAGGGATTCTGCACGAGTTTAGTGCTCCCTATACTCCACAGCAAAACGGAGTTGCTGAACGGAAGAACCGAACTTTGATTGAAAATGCAAGAACCATGCTTGCAGATTCTAAACTTCCTATCAGCTTCTGGAGTGAAGCGGTTACTGCGGCTTGCTACACGCTAAACAGGGTTCTCACTGTCAAACCAACAAAGAAAACATGTTTTGAGATGATAAACCGACTGAAGCCAAATTTGAAGTTCTTAGAACCATTCGGTGCTCCATGTACCATAATAGACCAAGATGGCAAATTCAGAGCTAATCTCTTGAAGGTTTCTTTGACGGATATGCGAGTTCGTGTATATGTTCCTTCATTGAGAAAGGTTATTGAAGCGCTGCACGTGGATTGTTTCAACTACACAGATCCTATTCAAAGGAAAGGTGACGCGTGGCTGTTTAACTATCAAGACCTTTGGAAGTCATTTGACTTGCCCAAAGAACCAACTGATGAAGAAGTTGCAGCGTTATATTATCTTCACCAGTCAGCGAATCAAGAACAAATTGTTCGAACAATTGTGGTTAATCAACCCACGTTGGATCCATCTTCTTCTGGCGCAAGTTCAAACAATAGTGGTGTTCCGGCTGAAAATGTTTCTGAAACATTATCAACACCTACTAATCTTCCAACAACTGCCTCTACTGAACCAGTGAATACAACAACGGAGCCCAGTATGCCTCAGAATCAAGATTCTGATTCAGATGAAGCGCCAACATTTGATGCTGATGGGGAATCATCTTCTTCAGATGAAGAAGTGGAGCAGATAACAAGTCTTCTTAATCAATCTGCAGTCCTGAACAACAGAAATGAAGCTTCATCAAGCTCTCCAAACATTGAATTAGTTGTTGATCTCAACATCACGAATCAGCAAAACTCAGTAGATGATCCAAGTGAAGAATTGTCGTGATCGTATTCCTATCATTCGTCAACAAATATTATCGGAGAACTTCAAAATGGTGTTAGAACTCGAGGTTAAATTAATAAAGCACTCAGTTGTTTCTACACACGCGTTGCTACAACCCATAACTATTGTTTCTATTCATGTTTCATCTCTCAGATTGAGCCTAAGACAGTTAATGAAGCTTTAGCCGATGAAAACTGGGTACAAGCAATGCAAGAAGAATTATTACAGTTTGAGAAGTTGGGTGTGTGGAAGCTTGAAGACTTACCAGAAAATCAGAAAGCAATTGATACAAAATGGGTCTTTAAGTGTAAACGTGATAATAGAGGGGTTATTGTGCATAACAAAGCTAGGCTTGTTGTCAAGGGATTTCACCAGCAGGAAGGGATAGACTACACGGAAGTCTATGCACCAGTGGCTCGATTGGAATCTATTCGAATTTTTCTAGCTTTTGCATCATGGAAAGGATTTAAGGTCTATCAATTGGATATCAAATCAGCTTTTCTGTACGGCAAATTACGCGAGAAGGTGTACGTTGGACAACCACCAGGGTTTGTCGATCCACTCAACAAGAACAAAGCATACCTACTGGATAAAGCTCTTTATGGTCTACACCAAGCCCCGAGAGCTTGGTACGAGACGTTATCGTAACATCTCGTCGGAAATGGCTTTATCAGAGGAACTGTGGATGGTACTCTTTTCACCAGAGAAGTTGATGGCCATCTAATTATAGTTCAAATCTACATTGACGACATCATCTTTGGATCTACAAACGATAGTCTCTGCAAAGAGTTTGAGGGAATTATGAAAAAGAAATTCGAAATGTCCTCGATGGGCGAAATGAAGTTCTTTCTTGGTTTACAAGTAGATCATCTTCCGGATGGTATTTTCATTCACCAGACTAAGTATGTTCACGACATCTTGAAAAACTTTGGAATAGAAAGCTTGATGCCTCTATCTACGCCTCTTGCTCTCAATCACGGCATTTGTGTTGACGAGACTGGAGCCAAAGTTGACGAGACGTTAAACAGATCGATGATTGGATCGTTGATGTATCTGATGGCATCGCGCGTAGATATTATGTATCCAACCTGCCTATGCGCCAGATATCAGTCAAGCCCGAGGATTTTACACATGCAGATTGTGAAGCGTATCTTCAGATATCTGAAAGGATGCCCAAGCACCGGCTTGTGGTACCAGAAGAACGACAATTTCGACCTCACAGGCTATGCTGATTCCGATTTTGGTGTAGATAAGTTGAACTCAAAATCAACTACAGCGGGATGCCAGTTCTTCGGAACAAGAATGGTAACCTGGCAGTGTAAGAAACAGACTACGGTCACTCTCTCTACCTGTGAAGCTGTGTATATCTCGGCCTCCAGCTGTTGTTCACAAATTCTGTGGATTCAACAGCAGATGAGAGACTATGGTCTGCAATTTCTAGACACTCCGCTGTATGTTGATAACAAGGCAGCCATCGATATAACTAAAAATCCGGTTCATCACTCACGCACAAAACACTTTGAAATTCGTTATCATTTCATTCGTGATTGCTACGAAAAGAAATTGGTGCGAATAGAAAAAATCCATACCGACGAACAAAAGGCTGATTTTTATACCAAACCATTTTCTTTGTCACGATTTAAATACTTGTTGAGAATCAACGGTATGAAAAATTTTCTGACAGGTGCGGACGCTGATGTTGAATACGGATCGGACGACGAGTTCGTGTGATCCACATTGTTTTGTAAATATCTTTCTAGTTTAGAATTTTATTAAAAACTAAAATCCAAAAAGATGTTTTTGATTTTAGGGGGAGAAATGTTAGGGAAAATACAAAAACATTCGAAAATTTTAAAAATCCAAAAACATATAAAAAATTCTAAATGTACAAAAACATTGGAAAAGACAAAAAGATTTCAGTGTCATAAAAGGAAATGATAGTACATCAGTGGACTATCACAATATGCTAAAGAAATGTAAAGTTTAAAAGTGATAAACGAGTCTTACTGCGGATGTGTCGATAGGCTTAACACGTTCAGTAAACTGTTTTCGAGACGTAAACTAAATTTTACAACTGCTTAATCTTGTGGATTAACACATCGTGGATATATGGACTTAGTACTCCCAAATTTCGTTTGAAAGATTGCCTAATTCTGAGATACGAGGTCTTCATAGATAGTTGATATCTGGGGTATTATACAAGTTCTTCTGATTTTGCGGAAGCAATGGCCTAGAACTTTTATAATACTTTCGCTTTAAACCTCTAAATTGCATGCATTATTGAAAAGTATCGAAAGATATAATCATATGCAATGCTGAAAAGATTCCTCAAGTGGAACACACCTTTAAAGTCGAGCCTTCATCTCTTTGTCTGTACGGTAGTACTAACCTGAGCTCTCAAGGTCTCACACAACCCAGATACATATATCAATTACGCTATATTCACCTGTAAGATGAAATCTAGGGAATCTGGATACGGGAGTATATTCAAGAAGTGGGAACCACAGATAAGTCAAGTTTCATTAATTCTATCTTAACATATCTTAAATAGTTGAGAAATGTGGTAAAGCTTAAATGGACAAACATATCGACAATCTAGGTAAACGAGTTTAAAACTTAAAGTCATTTAAAGGTCAACGGTACTGGTGATATGTCTCAATCAACTCATATGATCCTTAGACACGAATTTACTAAAATATGTCTGTAAATATGTAGGTACATAGTTTACATTGCTTATTTCATGGTATTTCAGCTTTACAGATTAAAATCAAAAAGATTTTCGGTGTGTTTTAGCATAAACTTACAAAAATACAAAAAGATTTTATTTCTACATTGTTTTTAGCAAACCAATGTTGGAGAACGGATCTTCGAAGTCTCGTAAGGTGCTAGAACTGGTGGGAATCTCTTTGACAACGGGCTGGGAGCTAATTTGTTAATCTGAAAAGATAAAACGATAAAAAGTTTATTGATTTGAAACTTTGATTTTGAAAATATCAACAGTTTGTTCGTAACGGGTCAAACCGGGGTCATTAACTTGGACTTGGCAGACAAATCGGTTAACCAAGGTCATTAGCTTGGACTTGGTCAACTGAGTGGCTTTTCATAACTAGTAAAAAGTTGGAAAGTTCAGGGGTTAAAATGAAAAATTGAAAAAATTGAAAAAGTTTGAAATTTTGAGGTTTGGCAAGTTTGGCCGAACTTGCTAAACAATTCAAGTTTAACGAATCAGCAAGTTCGACCAAACTTGCAGATGGCTGATTGTTGTTTTTAAAAGATAAGTTCGCTCGAACTTACTCTGGGCCTTCATGATGGGCTTAGCAAGTTCGCCCGAACTTGACATGGTATAAATACCATTCAAGTCTGGCCGAACTCATTTACCTGTTATCAGAAACACTTGAGCAAACTTGAGCTTTTAGAGATCTTAAGCGAAATTGACACTTTGAAACGTTATTCTGTCTGATTGAAGTCCGTTTTTGGTGATTTACACACCAATTACTATGGCTGAGGTGAGATATTGGAGATTAATCCATGATTGAACCGTATACGAACCAAACAGATCTAAAAATTAAAATTTTGATAAGATTTAGGTGATGATAATCAAAATTGAACATAAATTCTTAATCAACACCTAAAATCGACTGTATAACTTGTTTTGATTGAAAAAAAACAGCTGATTAAATTGTTTGAACATGTTTGGTCTTTTGGAGAAGACGGCAAGTTCGGCCGAACTTGTTGTCAAGTTCGACCGGACTTGTCCAAAATATGATTAAATGATCGAGAAACATGTTCAAACGAACTTGGTTGTTGAAGTGTTTTGATCAAATCATGTTCGACCGAACTTAGATTTTTAAAACTTTGATGTATTTAATTTGTAAGTCCGCCCGAACTTGTTCTTTAATGAAGAACATGTGTTTCATACATGTTCGGCCGAACTTAGACAAAATTGAATGATAAAATAATTGTAAGTTCGCCCGAACTTGCATCTGAAAATGTTGAACATGTTTGTTACATGTTCGGGCGAACTTGATCAAATCAGAATGTTTAACACTAATCAAGTTCGCCCGAACTTGATTAAAGTGTTAGAAAATTTTTGGTGATTTTTCTCGATAAGCGTGCTAATTGTTTTACGTCATTTTTCAGGCACATATTCCAGCGCGTGTTATTTCTGTTGAGTTTTCCTAAACTCACAATACATGCATCACGCTTGAGAAGACGATCTGTCTGTCGCTGAAAGAATATGACAGTATTTTGAAGTTTCTCGAAGATAGTCATATTCGTCGTGCAATTACTGAGCGCACCGTATCATATCGTTCTCATATTGTTCATTTCTGGATGAACGCAAGCCTGAGCGCTGACGAGAAGACAATCTCTTCTACAATACAAGTTGGTGATGATCTAAAGCCGATCGCAGTAACCGAAGGTGATATCCGAAGGATTTTGGAGCTCAAAGACAAAGAAGACGATCCAATTCATCTAGACGAAAAGATGGTTCGCGGATGCTTTTTCCGAATGGGCTATAAAGGAAGCGTAAATAAGCCGACGCTAAAGAAAGGGGAAGTGCCTAACCCCTACAAGCTTCTGATTCATGCGTTGATTCATACATTTAGCCATCGCAAAGCCGGTTTGGATGATGTACATGATTATTTGGCTAGCATGGCAACTGCGCTTATTCTGAAGAAGCCGTTCAATGTTTTGAAGTTAATTTTTACTCACATGTCGAAGAACATGGAGGATTCGAGATTGTGTCTTTATCTGAGGTTTATTCAGATGTTGACTGATGAAAAGTATGCCAACATTGCTCCAGATCCGAATGATGTTCTTTATCTAGTTCATCTCGATGAAACTACAGTGAAGAAGCTTATCAAGTTCCAAAAGCAAGCTTTAGCTCCTATTGCCAAGCCAGTATTCGGAGCAATTAAAGACTCGGATTATGTATCGTCGTCTGATAATAAGTGGAGAAAAGATGGTAGCGACGACGAAAAAGAACTTAAAGTTGAACAAGAATGGTTTAAGGAATTCAAACCAAAAGGAAGGAGTGAATGGTTTTTGAAGGCTGAAGCTGATAAGCCAAAAAAGAAGAGAGCGTCAAAGAAAGTTGAAACTTTGCTTGTTGATGAGGAGGAAACTGAAAATGTTGAAGCAGTTGCTGGATCAAGCGCAGCAGTTGTAATTGAAAGCCAAGAGACAGTTAAGTCGACTCAAGAAGAGGTAATTTCTGCTACTTCCGAAAATGAAGAATCTGATAAAGAACCAGAAAAGACAGAAGCATAGATTAGAGCAGAAAAAGAAACAAAATTGGATGCAGATTTTGATCCTAACGCTGAAAATGAATCTGACGAGGAGAGACCAAAGAAAAAGTCAAAGCGAACAAAGTCTCCAGCAATTGAGATATCAAAGAAGACTACAGGGTCACCTCATACTAAAGGGAAACGAAAAAGCTAAGAAAGCTTAGAAAGCTGTGAGCAAAAGGTATAAAAGCAAGGTAAAAAGCACAGAAGCCACACAAGAACCTTCTGGTGCTCAGGAGAAAGGAGCCACACAAGAACCTCCTCCACAAGAATCTCCTATTATCGTTCATGCTGAAGCTGAAAGGCCAGGAGTTACACAAGAACCTCTTGTGTCTGAATTTGTTGAAGTTCCGATCACTGAATCTCCTAGTGCTCCAAAGACTTCTGCTCCTGAAAGTTCTACACCAAAGAAGTCTACACCGAAAACTGCAACACCGAAAGATTCAACACCAAAGACACCAAGGGGAAGTATGTTTGGTGATATGCCACACGGTCCAATCAGTCTTGAAGACTTGGATGAATTTTTCCAAGAGACTAATGCTGAGATGTTAGAAAAACGTGTGAAGGTATTGGAAGATAAAGTTGCACAGATTGAGTTAGAAAAGGCTGAGCTTGCAAAGAAGGTGAATCAGAGTGAAGTCGAAAAAGAAATACTTGACGATAAAGTGAAGGTGCTTGAGAATGAACGTGAATATTTCAAGGCGTTGATAGAAAGTCTGCAGGACGCCAATGAAAAACCACTGACAGAGATTGCAGAATTAAAGAAAATTCAAGCTTTAAACGATCGAAGATTCATCAGATTACAGAAGGTGTTATCTAACAATCTGAATATTGATTTTATTGCTGAATACGATTGTTTGGATCATCAAGAAGCCAAGGAACGTGCTGAGAAAGAATTGGCTGAGAGTGGTAAAGGAAAGCAGGTTGAGGGTGAAGCCCCTAAATCTTCTGCTGAGAAACCTTCTGATATTCCTGAGAAACCAATTGAAGATAGTTCGAAAGCTTCTGAGTTTGATATCCAAAAGGTTGACGAATCCGTCAAGCCTTCTGATCCTACCATTGTTACTGAAGAAAAAGACAATGAAGAAGCCGAAAAGGAAGATAAGAATGAAGAAGAGGAAGAAGGTTATGAGGATTGGAACGTTGGGGATGATGATGATGATTTTGATCAAGGTGATGATGATTTTGATCAGGGTGGTACAGGTTTAAAGATCAATGAAGCAAAAGTATCTGATGAGTTTGATTTTTCTGACCTCATGGACGATGAATCGAATCGAATGGAAGATAAAAGCCAGGGGAGTCAGGGGAGAAAGGTCCGTCAGATGATATTGATTTGTTGGATGTTAATCGTTTTGCAAAGCCTGTGAGTACAACCGTGTGATAGTTGAAGATTGGTCCTCAGATGATGAATCAGATCAGAAAGCTAACTATGTTGGTCAGGTTTCAGAAAGTTTTCCTACATTTGAAGAGATGTATAAACAGCTGAATGAAGATATGTTGAAAGATAGAATTGCTGAAGAGCTATGAGAAGGAAAAATTCCTAAACCGATGACCAAAGAAGATAGCTGAATCGAAAAAGTCCTGGTTCAAGGAGATGCCTCGTGAACATAAGTTTCGACGTCCACTAGTATTCTTCACTAGAAAGAAAGATGTTTCTTTGGGAGATATACTTAGTTGGGGATGGTTTAAAGAGCTCAACGTGTATGAAATCAAAAGAGAATTTGGAGTGCAATACTTCAAATATCTTGCTGATTTAAAGACATTGCCGTATTGGGATATGGAAGAGCTAGTGCAAACAGGGAATGTTACTTATCATATGAAGACAGTTGATCGGTTGTTGTGGAAGATGATTAAGTACGAAGCTGGTAAAGGTTGGAATCACTGGAAGCCGTTCATTCCGAGATGAAGAATAAAGATCAATAAGGTTACAGGAGAAAAGGACATAACGTTAATTATGAAACGTCCTAGAGCCATGAGAAATATGCCATTTATGCCGATCGAACAGAACTTTCATCCTTTATTCAAGTGGTGGCAGATTGATCCAGCTACTTGTGAAGCAGTGATTGTGTTAAAGTTTGAAGATCACCTGGATATTGCTAAGGAAAGAGTTGAAGTGATGGGTCATCAAGGTATGAGAGGCTTGTGGAGGACGATAAGGATTCTAGATCCTATGTGGTTGGTTAACTGCTCGAGAGAAGATATAAAATGCCTTTTCTACAGCAATATTGTTTTTTTAAGAAAGAGAAAAGGTACAGGCGATGTAGTATCAGAAAGTTGTTAACGTTTGCTATGCACGCGAAGTAAATTCAGGTAAAATGTGGCAGAGGAAGTGGAGGGGTCTGGAGAGAGTTGAATTTCTTGAAGAAGAAATCAGAAGTGAGGCGACCAAAGAAAGGATGGAAAAAGCGGTAAGGCAAAGTTCGCTCAGAATGGCTAACTTTAAAAGACCACCGCCAACTGATCAGACGCCGGATCCTAAACAAGAACGACGAAAGAAGTCGTACAAGAACTTCTTTGGTCGGGTACGTTAATGTATATATGAAGACAGAGTTTTGAAGACTGATAAAAGACGAAGACGGTATCCAAAAGGGAGTCTGTTGGTGCATAATGTCTATGTCTTAGTCTTATATCGAGTCTGTATTGTATAGAGCTGAATAGGCTAGGTATACGAAGTATTTATGTATATTGTAGCCAAGTTCGCCCATAAATGTACATGTCTAGACATGTTCGGCCGAACTTGCATAGGCAAGTTCAGGCGAACTTGCACCTCATGGGCCGAACTTGTAATCCTATAAATACCTAGCTTGAGAGTCTCATTTGTAACTTTGGCATTTCAGAGGCGAAGCTCTGTCAGTCTGTAACCAGAACGTTTGATCTATAAGACTGACGTTTAACTGATTAATTCTTGTCTATTGGCAAGACGACGTAATATTTCCGCTATTATGGACGTTAGATATCAAATTTAGGTTCCTAAGCATCAAGGATCGATCCTACACTTTCGAATCCGACCCGGTTGGTCGATCTTAGAATCTGACCAAACACATATTTGTGACCATAGTTGTATAGGGAATAACCCTCTGAGGCTATACCTTATGTTCACGTCGTTTGGTGAGTGTTATGATAAGTCGCTTCTATGCTCTTTAATAGTGACCAAAACGCCCTTTTGCACATAAATCAATTTTAAGCATATGTGATCAAAGTTTTGACATATACGCTGATGTTACAACATTACTAAACATGTTTTGGCATATAAGACTTATCATAGGATATATTTAACCATCTGAACTCATGTTTACGCAAATGACCCGTTAACGTAGTATAAACTACCTTAACGAGTCATAACGGGTCAAAATCACCTAGGATCTTTTCCAAATCAGAATGTTCAGTTTGTTAAACCATATCATATGAGTTCCAACACTCATTTGGTTTATAAAACTTCATTCAATCCCGAATCCTCCGATTAAAGTCACGACATTAACATAGTTATCCGATATTAGGACACACTTGAATTCTCGGACTCTTAAGCTTTGTTTGAACAACTGAACAAGACTTATGCGCAATCCCAAGTGAGTATATAGCTCCCCAATTTTATGTTTTGCAAATATTTTGGGGTTATTCATTTGTGTTAAACCATTTTCAAGTTTTCAAAACAAAGTCTATGGTTTATATAAAACACGACGATTTCAATAATGTGAACGAACTTGTTGGTGCGTTATCCATAACACGAATGGCTAACATTAGCTTTGGCTGAGCCGAACAGTAGTATGTTATGGTACCATAGGACTGACAATCCCGTTACCAAAATTCCCGGTGTTTGTGGGGAAGTTTGGGGAACGACAGAAACTGTATTTCTAACAAACCCTTTGGTGGTTTGTTAGTCGATTTAAAGAGACCTTCTGGTGGTCTAGACGAGTCAACGTAGGTATGAATGTATTCAACAAAGAACGACCACAGTTTTCACAACTAAAACACAGACGATTTAATTATGACACGGATGATTGGTTTATAATACAGACGAATGGTTTATAACGCGGACGAATGGTTTATAACACGGACGAATAGTTTATAACACGGACGATTGGACGATTGGTTAATGGTAAGTGATTTAGATAACTAGACGTGTGTAGTATGATAAAAGCATGGTGGATACGCCATTGGTACTGTCACACCCCGATCGCGTAAAGCAACCAACCGCGGCGGAAACGTCGGGGAGTCGTGTGGCAGAATTATTGTTTCACAACACATGATAATTAGGGTTTAGTTTTACAATAATAAAAGTTTATTGCATAAGGATAATAAGTTTCTTGATTTTAGATTTCTAAGGCCTAAGTCGCCCTAAGTGAAGCACGCTCAGATCAGACATTCTATGTGAAAGCAAATAGGTCAGCATAAAAATGCCTGTGAGTAACATAGGTATTAGTGTTGGAGATTCATGACTTAGAAAGTTATAAGAAATGTTTTCGAAAATTAGTCATGAACCTTATAAAATGTTTCCTTTTATGAAATCAAATAAAAATCAGTATAAAAATCAGATGATATAAAAGAATGATGTATGGTTAAGTAAATAACCAAATGAAAATAATATGTATAAATTATGTCATGTCTTATCCTTAATAAAGTGGTTTAGATAACGTCACGATATGTAATATAATAAAAGCATTTATATATAGGAAGTACCAGTGGCATATCCACCATGCCGTTATCATATTACACTCGTCTCGTTATTCAAATCACTTATCAATGACCATCAAATAATGTCTTGTTTAAACCAATGTCAAATATCATGTGTAAACAATGTCTAATGTCAAGTATAAATCATGTCTTGTATGGCAAGTAAATAGTATTTACTCAAACCAAATGCATAATGCTCTGTATATTTAATTGTCTTGTACAAAACAAGGTCTTTGAATAAACAAATGTTTAAATCAAAAGTTATGTTTTGAATGCCATTGCTTTTATCGATATGAACATTTATTAGATTTGTTTATCGCATACATTCAAGCCTTGAGACTGTCTCATAAACCCTTATCAGGATCAAGGTTTATCAAAAAAAATGTTATCGGATTCTGTCATTCCCTAACACTGCCCAACAAGCCTTGGGAGCGGGAACGGGATTTGTCAAGTCCTATGGTACCATTACATACTACCGGTCGGCGCGATCACTGTTAATGAATGTATTATTGTCCCGTTAAACATATCAAATGTCATTTTCAATGTAAGCATGTCATGAATATGTTTAAAAACCATGTACTAGACATACTAAGTCAATATGTCAAGTAAAAATGTTTTTTACTCTTGAAATAGTGTATTATATGTACTATGTAACAAAACATGTATAATGTCATGAAAACGGAAAGTAAAATTATGCACATATGTTTCACCCCAAAACATTTGAAAAGGTAAAAGAGGGGACTATGTACTCACCTTTGGGTGCGTTTTATGTGTTCACACAATCCCTCAAATTGTTTACTCGCCCTAAATTAAATAAAAACGATTTAATAATCAAAACTCACAAAATACCTAAGTTTCTCCAATACTTAGAATTTTCACATAACTTTGAGATTTTCTCGAAAAGTCTTTATTTTGATTATGTTGGTGTATTATATATATGTGTTCATATATATTATGATTTTCACAACTTGAACGATTTTAGTGCTGACCCTCATTACGTCATCTAGGTTAATACTCCCCTTTTAGCAATATATCTACGATTTGCGCGGCGTAATATATATGCCTAAACGTGACATAAAATTAATATCGTAATTCACGTATTATGTTATTTCACACATATATATCACAGTTAAACATTTAATACATATCAAATGACTCATCAAGTCACTTTAAACACATTTCTCATGTTAACCATAAATTTTCACATATAATGCGATTTCTGATCTAGTTTACTGTTTCTATCGCACAAACGTCTAAACATATCATCATGAAATCACTTAGTAAATCACGTTACACATATTCATATTCATATAGCACATCATAATACACAAAGTTCACTCTTGAACAATCCATGTTCGTGTACATTGAAATGTGCGTATTTAGCGTTTTCGGTATCGTTTTCGGGCGTCGGAAGTCACGTATGACTAGCCAAACACCAAAGATACTTAAGATAAGTTAAAATACTTATTTTTTATCAAAAATATCAGTTTATTTACTTATCTAAAACAGTTTTTATAAAAATCACTTGAAAAGGCGATTTTTACCGTTTTTAACGCATAGTTTTATACCGAACTTTACCATAAGCATCCCAAATCGAAACGACTTGATATTCTAACATAGTCATATATATGCAGGTCTCATAAATAGCATAAAAATCATGCAAATATCACCCGATTTACTACTTTTCAAGCCTTAAGTACAACATGCAAAGCTACCAAGTTATGACATAATTTTTATAACTTCAACATACATCAAATAACTTTATTTTACATGTTTATTTACTGATTTAAATGAACATTTATCATATCATGTATAAATCATCAAATACTTGCATTTTAACAATCATTCAAGAACATGCAACAAATTAAAAAAAAAACTAGTAAACAAAATCCCATATGTAAATATTCATATGTATACATACACGACACATGCATATATCAAAGAATCAATTTCTCATACATTACTTTTTAATCATATGAACTTTCATCAAAAACCTTCCTTGATCATACATGCAATCACTTTTCAAGGATCATACAAGAATCATCATCTTAACAAAAATCAAAACACAACTTCTAATATATATACATACATACTCACGGCCATATATATATATACACTAGCCTCCATTTTTATTTTTGTGTAAAAACCCATTTGTTTTAGTTTTCAAGTTTGTGTTTAAATCCAAGAACAAGAGAAACTTTTCACTACCATCTTCATCACCATGAATCATGAACAAGATTTGAAAGTTAATATGTTATACCTTCAAGATTCTTAGTGGGTTTTGACGATTTCTTTGTTGTTATGGAGCTTGGAATCACTTGGAAACACTTTTGGATCTTCAACACAACCTGAAACTAGCTTGGAATGAAGTTGGATCTTCAATGAATGTGCTTGAATTTCGAAATTGGGGGGTGTGTGTGTGTATACGGTTATGGAGGGGAGAGAGAGGAGGAGATGAGTTTGATTTTGATTGAGTTCTTGGAAATGTGAAGATTTTGTAGATTTTAGAGAAGACATAATCATAAGCATTCTTCCCTAGGCCATTGCATGGAGGAGAGAGGAGAGAGAGTGGGCTAAATGGCTGCCATCTCTTTGTACACACACCCATACACGCATACATACATTGCCAACATAAATTTTAACGTTTGTCTTAAAATTGCCAACATAAATTTTAACAAATTTTAAATTTATAAACACATCAAATAACATCAAAATACATCAAATTTAATATAATTTGCCTTTTTATTTAATCATAACGCGTGTCACATTAGTACAGGTTCAAAATATCCGGGTGTCACAGGTACTTCCTATATATAAGTGCTTTTATCGTATTACATATCGTGGCGTTATCTGAATCACATGGACAAATGTTTTTCAAACAATGTCACGAAACGATTTTCACTTAAAGATATAAACCATACGAAGTTTTCTCTTAAATCTATTTACTACTCAGTTTTATAAAAGAAACGTTTTGGTCAGGATTCATGGCTACAAGGTCTTTCAAAAACTCTAACCAACTTGTTTTAATTGGTTAATAATATTGCAATATCAAACACTGTCAGGATCTAAGTTTAAATCACTTGTAGTTTTTGTTTCTAAGAATGGAAAATGGATTGAATTAGAAAGATATGCAGCGGAATTAATGGAAAACTTTTACTACAAGCAATCGGTCATTTGTTTTCATCACCATCATGCTTTCAAGTTGGTAAACTTTGCATGAGATTCACAAACTCCCCCTTAGCCAATTACAATCGTTTGATAGTAAGAAATGAAGAAGATAAAGTGCGAAATGATCTTTTTCAGGAAGACAAGTTAACTGTTACAACGATCACCTATTTATACTAACTATCTAACCACTGAGCATCTTTTGTAACGTCACGGTTGATAGTGACTGCTAACAAAGTGTAACTAACTAAAACACTGCTCTAACAATACTACCAATGCATAGCACTGTTACATTGAATAAAGTAAAAAACTAGTCTAAGCTCTGATCTCTATCCTCTTATCTTGATTCTTCTGTCAGACCTTTGCTTCTTGAACTATCAGATGATAGGAACAGATGTTTAGGGAAAGCAGTGTAAAGATAAATCAGAGGCTGTAACCTCTGATACTTGAACCAAAGCTCGGATAGTGTATTTGGCTTTGATATCATATGTTACTTTGTTAGGGTTCGATCCCAACAATCTCCCCCTGGAACAGATGATGCCAAAACACTTGTTTATTCTTGGTTTTTATTCCTCAACAAAATTTCTCTGATTTAGCCTTTAAATTGTAATTCAAAATTCAAAGAAACTTCATCATCATCATCCTTTTCAAGTGTCAGTTCCAAAAGATCTTAAAGGTCTTCTGCATTTAGCTCATATGCAGCCTCCATGCTCATCTTGACAGCCTCACCATTAGACTTGAGCAATGTCAATTCGTGGGAACCTTTTTCGACTTTCCACTTTAGAATTTTTGGGTCTTCTGGCTTTCTAGGATGATTCTTATTGGTTAAAGTTTGAAAAGCTTGTTGTTTAACTATCTTTGTCAAATCTGCTCTGAGCTTTTCACTAGCTTCATCTGTGTGATAGTCAACCATGTTTTTAATTCCCTCTTTGATGTGTTCAAACACTCTCTTGTCTTCTTCATCCATCTTTTCTTGCCTTTTTAATTGATTGAAAGCAAGGATGGAGGGGACAGATGATGAGATAGACTTTTTGGAGTGTTGAGCTTTGTGAACATCATCTAATGGAGGGTAAATTGGTTTAGGAGGATTGCTTGAATCTTTCTTCCTCATCTCTTCTAACATCTATACGTACCAATCACCCTAGCTTCTCCCCCCCCCTGATCACTTGGTTTCTTGAACCATAGTGATTCTATATCAATTCTTCTTTCATCCTCTTAAGCTTCAAGGCTTTTTCAGGCATGTCTTTCTTATGTTTTTCCCAGTTAGGAGGAGTTGGCTTCTTGAGAGGGTCTTTCAACATTTATTGCATTCTTTTAATTTCTTCTCCCAGTTCATCTAACTCTAATCTTTGAACTGTGCCTTTGTTGCCTTATATTGCTTGTTCTTCAGTATGTGTTCAATAAGTTCACTTTTAAGAAACTGATCTTCCCTTTTTGACAGCTTGTTGCTCAGATCTTTGACAAAATCTTGCAGTGTTCTGGCTTTGCTTAACTGAAATGACATGTTGGTTTGTATCTCTCTATCACTTTTACCAGCAGAGTCTCTTTTTGCTATATCCTCTGCTTGTTTCAATTTAAGTTCCAGGTATTCATCAACATTTGCAGGTCTTGGATAGCCATCAAGATATAATATAGTTCTTCTGTCAGGGTCTTCCTTAGAGTAGAAACTTAGAATTTCTTCCCTGACTGGTGGTAAATCAAGAGGATATTTCTATGCTGCAGGAATAACTGTAAGAGAAGCAGTGCTTGGATTTGAGGATGGTGGAAGCATTGATGTTGAGTTAATTGGTTGTGATGATAAAGGAGTAGGAGCAAGAAAGATCTCTTCTTCATTCACAACTTTTGTTGTCCTTCTCCTCTTGAATTTTACTTCTGGTGATGATGGATAAGTTGGAATTCTGGTTGGTGTTGGTAAAGGTTGGATGGATGTATTGAATACGACCATGGCAGTGGATTGGTTTGCATCTAATGCAACCTCTGCTGTGCCAACAGATGTTAGCACAACAGTTGTTGTAACATCTGCTTTGGTGGAAATGGGTATGGAAGTTGAAGAAGGTGTGCTTGATTTTTGGAGAGCAAAGGTTTTAATGGTTGGATTTATAGCAGACTCAGTTTTGGAAGGTGTGGATGTTGGTTGCCTTACTTGTCTAGCAGGTCTCCTCTTTGTTGAGGTACCAACCTCTTCCTTTTTTTTGTTGCTTAATCTTTTGCTCAACCAATACCTTGCCATCAAGATACACTTTTCTCTTCTGCTTCTCATTTTCCCTGGCTAAGATATCATCTGTTAGATCCCTTTTCTTTGAACCATCTGCCCTGGGTATATCCACTGTTGGCTTTGCCATTTGATCATCAATTTTAAGCTTCTTATGTCCCAAAGGTTTCTCCCCCTTTTTGGCATCATCTTCAGTGTTTACAAAAATAACTGTGGGTGGAGCAGTACCAGTGGTTTGGAGAAGATGAGCTTTTATAGCTTTAATATCTGCCCTGGTATCCATGAATCTTGCTTCAACCATGTTTCTTATTTCCTACATTTGATGTTTGTGTTGTTGTTCTGAGAAGTGCTTTTGTTGTTGAAACAGAGGGTCTAGGGCTTGTTACAGATCAGCAGTGGTTAAGACAGAGGGTTGGCTCTTTATAGCTAACAACTGCTTCACAAGATTTTTGATCTCATCAACAGAAATCGTTGATACTCTCTCTGTCAAATCTTTGTATTTTAGATCATCACCTAATTTAATAGGATCATCTGAACTCCTACCTGAGATGGTAGTTGTATCTAAGGTATCATGAGCATGTGTTGTGACACTAGCTTCAACCTTAGATGCCCCTTGTTCTTAGTTATGGGGACTTTTCACAACATCAGAGGTCACCTTAGTAGCCTCAGCAGTGGTTGCCTTCAACAGAGACTTAGAAATGTAACCATTGTCCAAATGAAACTAGGTAGTTTTGAAATTGTAGTGGTTGCTCTAGTTGAACTATCACCAAGGGTTACATGTAACCCAAGGGATGTAGCCTCTTCATTTGCTGATGGGCTAGCAAAGAATAAAGACTCAGACCCAGCATCATGTTGAATTATATTCTCAGTGATAGGTTGTTGAGAGGTGCTGGATAATGTCTGATCTAATTCTATTGCATTCAGCAAGGGTATAAAGGTTTGTGGTAGTGATTTTATTGGAGAGGGGATAGGTGTAGAAAGATACATTGTGCTGGGAGATGGGCTGTGGAAGATAGAACCAAGTGGTCCTAGAGCTTCATAATTTGGTATCGCTGTGTTTACAACCTGATCCTTTTGTGAGGATGCAGGAGGAGTTTCAAAGCCAGGTTGAGATCTTTCAACCATATGCTGTGAAGAAGTAGCAGTAGTGGTTTGTGACTTTGGTGGTGTAATAGGGTTAACCTCTGGGATCTCATCTACCAGAGGACCCTTTTTGGGTTTGGTGGGTTTTCTGGATATCTTTGTTTGTTTCTTTTTGGTGATTTTAGGTGTGGATTTCAGAGCAGTGGTTGCAATGCTCTGATCACCTAGAGCAGTGGGCTCAGTAGCAGGAGGAAGAGATTGAACATTTGTTCTTGTAAAACTGGCTCATCCTCCTCTACTTCTATTTTGGAAACTTTTTCTTGATTTGTAAGGCGTGTAAAAAGTTCATGAGTTAGGCAGCCAGGTGTGGTCTTTGTGCCTTGTTTACTTGCTTCAGATCTGATCTAGTCTTGCAAGTAAACACTCAAGAAACGAGGATGTATCAAGAAAGCTTTTCTTTTTGAAATATTTTTAAAATTATTTACAAGATCATGGAACAATACCTGGGAATAGTTAAAATCTGATTCAGTTAAAATTGCATATCCCAGATATTGCATGTTCAATGGAATTTCATTGAAAGCAGTAGATTTTGTAGAGGGACATGTTAAAAGAGTATGGAAAAAGAATTTCATCTCTACTGGAAAATGGGGTTTAAAGACTGTCATACCTTTCAATTGACCAGTGTAACCCCTTTCCACAAACTCTGCTTGCATCTCTCTTAAAGGAAAGGACACAAGGTGTGCCATATCATTCAGTTGAAAAATTTGAGAGATCGATTATGGACTTATTTGCATAGGAGTACCCCCAACCTTTGAGATTATCGCATAAGGAACATCATCAGCGGATGTCTTGACCTTAGCGTTTTTCCAGAAATCCTGAAGAGAATCGATGTAAATCTTGGTTTTGACTTCGAGCATATGTTTAAATTTTGACTCTCTTAGAATCCCGATAATGTTGTGGTATCGTGTGTTGACCTCGGTTTCGACTAAGATTCACGTGTAATTGTGTGGGGTTTTGATGATCAAGTTGAATGGTGGTAATTCTTGCTTTGATTCCGCCTTTGATTTTGTTTTGGGAGCCATGATTTGAGTGCAAACTGTTTTGAGATTTTGGAAATCGACACAGTTTTGGTGAAACCTCTATTCTGGATGGAACGGGGTTTTTATAGGGTTTCTGAAAAAGTGATGATGACATGGCATCTGATGAAACTACTGTCGAATAACATCTGCCCACGTGTAAGCTCTGTTTTGAAAATGGAAGACAGTTGTTTGGCTAACCACTGTTGGAAAATATGATCAGTGGATTAGAACAGTGGTTGCAACTATCAGAGGATACACTTTTTGACAGTGGATATATTTTTCTAAACAAACAGTGTTTTTGTGCTATCAGTGCTTTGAACAGACGTTGAGGATTTATTGAAAAATTCAATTTTAAACTATTTTAAAGGATGGATTTTGATTTTCTAAAAGCATTTTATTGCTATTTATACAAGGATCACAAAGAAATTTTGTTTTTAATCCATCTTTAGCATTCCAAGCCTAGAAATCAAAATGTCAAAAGTGTGAGCATCAAGTTCTTTTGTCAACACATCTACCAGCTGATCCTTAGTATGGACATGTTGTAAAGAGATCAAACATTTTTCATAGCAATCCTTCACAAAGTGATCTCTGATGTCAATGTGTTTGGTGGTGGAATGAGAGACAGAATTTTTGATGATATTTTATGCTGCTTGACTGTCAATTTTGAGTGGTGTTTTCAAAGCAGTGATACCAAAATCCAGCAATTGATTTTGAAGCCACGGGATTTGAGCAATGCAACTTGCAGCAGCTATATACTCTGCCTCAGCAGTGGATGTAGAAACTGCAACTTGCTTTTTGCTTTGCCAAGACACTAAGCAATCACCTAGGAATTGGGCTCCTCCAGATGTGGACTTCCTTGTTGTTTTACATCCAGCAAAATCACTATCAGAATATCCTACAAGCTCAATGTTACCATTCGCTGGATACCAGATACCAAGTGTGGGAGCACCTTTTATGTATCTGAATATCCTTTTTACAGCAATAAGATCTGATTTTCTTGGCAATAACTGTGATCTGGCACAAACACATGTTGCAAACATGATGTCTGGCCTTGATGCAGTTAGGTATAGTAAAGACCCAATCATGCTTCTATAAAATGTTTGATCAACCAGGTCATCTTTGCCATCAAATGTGACTAGCTTGGATGTTGCCATGGGTGTGCTGCAAGGTTTACAGTCATCCATATCAAATTTCTTAAGTAGTTCTTTCACATACTTATTTTGATGGATGAAAGTGCCATGTTGCATTTGTTTGACTTGTAAACCAAGAAAACATTGCAACTCACCCATTGCACTCATCTCAAACTCTGCTGCCATGAGTTTTCTGAACTCTTCACACATGGCAGTGCATGTGGATCAAAAAATGATGTCATCCAGATATATTTGGACAAGAATCAAATCTTTTCCTTTCATTTTAAAAATAGGGTTTTATCAATCCTACCTCTGGTGAAACCAATGGATAAGAGAAAAGTGGATAGAGTTGCATACCAGGCTCTGGGTGCTTGTTTTAGACCATAGAGTGATTTGTTTAACCTGTAAACATGATCAGGATGGAATGCATCTTCAAAACCAGGAGGTTGACACACATACACTTCCTTGATCTTTCCATACAGGAATGCACTTTTGATGTCCATTTGATACACCTTGATGTTGTGGTTGGCAGCAAAAGCTAAAAACAGTCTTATGGCCTCCAATCTTGCAATTAGAGCAAATGTTTCATCATAGTCTATGCCTTCTTCCTGTCTATAGCCTTGAACCACGAGCCTTGCTTTGTTCTTGACAACAATACCCCTTTCATATGTTTTGTTCTTGAAGACCCACTTTGTGCCAATAGGACTTACATCTTTTGGCAGTGGTACAAGTTCCCATACTTGTTGTCTTTTGAACTGTAGGAGCTCCTCTTGCATGGCTTCTACCCAATTGTTGTATTTTAGTGCCTCTTGGTACTTGAAAGGTTGTGTGAGTGATAGAAAGCCAGCAAAAAGACAAATGTTTTGGGATTGGCTTCTTGTGAGCACTCCCTCATTGATGTTGCCAATAACTTGATCCATAGGATGGCTTTTAAGGAAAATCAATTCACCTTGATATGGGACAATGGCATTCTGAGGTGAAGCTTGCAGATGTGTATCATCTGAGCTATCCTCTGTTGGTGAATTTGATGGTCCAGCCTCTTATTGGAATGGTGGTGGAGGGATTGGTGGAATGGATGTGAAAGTGGGTTGACTTTTGTCCATTTGTTGTGGACTTTTATCAACAGATGTTTGGTTTTGAGAGCTGGCAGAGGTTTGAGTATTAACCACTGTTGACCTGGCAGAGCTTTCACCATTGCTACTAACATCTGCTCCTCTGCCTGAAGGATAGATTTTGAAATTTGGAAGAATGCAATCATATCCTTGCTCTTGACTTGATGAATGTGTGATACCTGCATGGTTAGTCTTCACAGACACATCTTCAAACGTAAATTTGGATAGGTCAAACAATTTAGCAGGATTTTTTGGGATTTTCAAAGATGAAAGTTCATTGAACTTTACATTCAAAGTATCTTCAACACACTTGGTCCTAGAGTTAAAAACTCTGTAGGCTTTAGCAGTGGTTAAGTATCCCAGAAAATAACCACAATCAATTTTGGCTGCAAACTTGGATATTGAATCCTTTAAATTTAAAATGAAGCATGGGTAGCCAAAGACTTTAAAATAAGAGATCAGAGGTTTGATTTTATAAAGCAATTCATAAGCAGTCTTTTGATGCCTGGGGTTTATCAAAACTCTGTTCTGAACATAGCAAGCAGTGTTTACAGCCTCTGCCCAGAAAGTCAAGGGTAAACCAGAATCTGCTAGCATAGTTCTTGTTGATTCAATCAAAGTTCTGTTTTTTCCTTTCAACAACCTCATTTTGTTCTGGAGTTATAGGGATGCTATATTGCCTAACAATCCCTTTTGTCTCATAGAAGACATCCAACTCTTTGTTCCTAAACTCTGTCCCATTATCACTCCTAAAGATTTTTACAGGGAGATCAAATTACTTTTCAACTTGTTTGACAAAGTTTTGTAAAATGTTGGTTATTTCATCCTTAGAGTGTAAAAAGAAAGTCCATGTGAACCTGGAAAAATCATCACATATCACCAGGCAATACCTTTTGTGTTTTAAGCTTATGATTTCACAAGTCCAAACAAGTCCATATGAAGTAACTGTAAGCACTGACTTGTTTTGGACTCTTCAATTGACTTGTAAGAACTTTTATGTTGTTTGCCTTTTAAACAGGAAACACAATGTTCTTCACAAATAAATTGTTTGTGGGTGATAAGACTTTGTTTTGAGAGAGTGGTGATGGTTTTTAGATTTGTGTGACCTAGTCTTTTATGCCATAATTCTGTTTCTTTGCTTGAAGCAACTGAGAACAAACATGCATTTGACATAGGATTATCTTTTACCATGTCTACCACATACACATTTCCTACCCTATTAGCAGTAAGTTGTGCTTTGCTTTCAGCAATTATTTGATTAATCTTTTTAACACCTCTGGGCCTACTATCTGACAAGTTTCTTTTGTGAAGAAGGATCAATAACCCTTATCACTCATTTGTGAGACACTCAGAAGATTGAATTTTAGATTATCAATGAGATTCACATTTTCAAACTTGAGTTTTCCAGCTGATACACATCCTGACCCCAACACCTTCCTTTTTGAATGTGAGCTTTAAAATCTCTGAGCGGGGCTTTACATCCTGTCATGTGCCTGGAGCCCCCACTATCTATATACCAAAGACTATCAAGGCAAGTAGAAGCTCCCTGCACATGTTTTGAAATAATTTGTGCAGGTGAGTTTCCAAAGCCAGAATGGCTTTGGATGGGGTATCAGATGATCCAGACACAAGTTCAGATGAATGAGCAGTGGTTAGATTAGGTTTTTGTAACCACTGTTGTGAACCACTTCCTATCAACTGTTGGTAACCATGAGGATGCCTATTTACCTTTGGCTTAGAAAACTTTTTGTAAGTTTCATAAACCATTGGCACCTTTTGATAACTAGGATGGCTTTTACCTCTTGGAAACTTGTTTGATGGAGGTGCATCTGTCACTTGAATTTCTTTGTAAACAGGGGTTTGAGTTAAGGCTTTTGTGATAGATGTTTCAATTAATTCAAATTTTTGTTTGTTTTCTGAATAAACTTGCATTTTCTCTTTCAAGAGCTTTTGCTCTAATCTCTTTTACCTTTTGATGATAGGTTTTGAGATATGCACATTCTTTGGTCATGTGATTTGTTTTGTTGCAGATGGTGCATCTAGGAGATTTGGGTATAACACAAGTTTTGTTTATGTCATAGGCTTTTAAAAGAAAGCAAGTTGCAGCCACATGATTTCTCTTTTCACAAAATTCACAAAACAAGTATTTAACCTTTTCTTTCCTTTTCCTATCAGACTTTTTGAGAGCAGTGGGTGTAACCTCTGTTGGCAAGTCTTTGATAGGGATCACCAGTGCTTTTAGTGCTTTTATACCATCAGTGGTTGAAAAGTCCATTGGCTTGAAGTTTTCCAAGATAACACATTCATCTGACCAGGTTGGTTTAAACTGGTATTTTTCAATTTCTTTATCTTTTGCTAAAACCTCTGGTTTTTCAAGAATGATTTGGTTTCCACTATTATCTGTGATTTTAATTTCTTCACCAGCCAAGTTTGTTGGGACTATTTCAACTGACTCAGAATCAATTTTTGCAACACTTTCACAAGTCTGGTCATAGTCTCTAAAGCCTGTTCCAAACTTTATGTTGCTCTTGATTTGAGCATCAAGCATAAGTTCATAACCTTTACAAGACTCTACCCATTTTTGACAAGTGATTTGGGTAGTTTCAAGCTCCTTTTTGCAAACTTGGTATTTTTCTACCATAGTTTGGAGCTGGTCTTTGGTTATGCTTGATTCATGCCTTAGGCTACTCATTTCAGAATCTTTTTCACTTAACTTTGTTTTCAACTCTTTAACAAGTTTTTCAAAATTAAGTTCATCTTCAAAAATTTTGTTTCTCAGGTTTTCATTCACCTGTTTTATGTTTGCAAAGGAAATAATGCATTTGTCAGAGCATAGATCTTTAAGGATCTGAGGTGATACCTTCGAAGCAGCCATAAGAGCACAATCACACTCTTCTTCCTCACACACCTGCTCATCCCAAGGGTCAGATAGAGTGTCTTTTTCAACATCAACAGCATTCCCTTCAACCACTGGTGTAACCTCTGGTATAACCACTGCTTCATAACAATCAACCACATCAGACTTTAACTCCTGCTCCACAGATTCATCACCTTCAACAATGGTCTCCAAAGCCATTAAACATATATTTTCATTTTCACAATCATTTTGGGCTATGAGAGCAAAGTTTTCATCAGTTAAATCCTCAGGTAAACTACTCCAATCAACAAAACCTTGTGTGAAAAAGCTTTGTTGATTAACCTCTGCTGGTGTAGCAGTGGTTTGAGTAGGTTGACTAACTTGTGGCATTTGCTGCACATGTACTTGAGGTGGTGCTTGGACATATTGAATCTGTGGTGCAGGTGCTTGGACATAATGGACAAGAACTGTAGCAACAGGATGTGCAAAATGTGCAGTGTTTTGCATTTGAGGTGCAGGGGTATATTGGGAATAATGGACAGTGCTTTGAGAACTGTTGCCAGGATGTGTTACAATTGATCCTGCAGATTGTGATCTGCATTCTCTAGCAAAGTGACCCATCTTGTTACATTTGTAGCACTTGATTTTAGACTTATCCAACCCAACTTTCAACCCCCCATGCAATCCTGGAAATCTCCTACCAGTTCTTTGTAGAATTTACCTGCTCTAGCACTTACAAGTGCCAGCTGATGCAAGATGTCCATTTCTTTAAGGTCAGTGGGTTCAAAATGTTGTAAGTCATTCATTTCAAAAGACAAATTATCAGAGGTCTGGCTTTCACTATTTGCAGCAAATGCAAAATTGGGTGTACTTAGATCAGAGTTGAAATTGTTTCCAGATGTTATGTCAATGTAATGATCATAACTCTGATCCTTTCCACAGCTAGACCCCTCCTCATGACTACATAAAGCAGTGTTACCCAAAGTATAGTCATCAGTCATTTCCCCTGACTCTTGCAACTTCTTTTTCTGGTTCAACTCTCTCTCATAAGTGAGAAGTCGTCCATGAAGTTGTGTCAAGGTTATTTCCTTGTAACCAACAGCTGTTCTAGTGACATAAGCTACAGTCTCCCATTTCTCAGGTAAAGATCTCAAGAAACGACTATTGACAGTCGAGTTTGGAAATTCCACATTTACCAATTTGAGCTCATTGATGAGACAGCTATATCGTTCGAACTGTTGGGTTAATGACTCACCCTTAACGTGGCAAAATGTTTCATACTGTTAATTTAAAACCTCGCTATTATTCCCGATCACCTCTTCAGTACCACTGAATTGCTCTTTAAGAGCATCCCATAACTCTTTGGCACTATTACAATGAAGTAATCCCGCATAAATCTTATTGGGCAAAGCCGAAGCAACGATGCTGAAGGCCTTAGCATCCAATTCGATTTTGAGGAAATCCTGTTCAGAGTAATTTTCGAGTTTCTTAGGGACCTAAGTGTGGGGATCCTCTGTACTTGGAACCATGGGGACATGCGGTCCAAATACAATGGATCTCCAACATCCGGTGTTCTGTTGGGCGAGAATATGACCCATCCTACGTTTCCAAATAAAATATTCATTTCGTTTCAACATAGGTGGTTTGAACATGGATCCAATATTGTATTCCGCCGTGTTTTGTGTCATTTCTCTTGTTTACAACAGATTTGTGTTTTAAAAACTTTTATAGCAATAAAACTCTGTATTCAAGTAAAACTATCAAATGAATTAGCAGAAAAAGCTGATCTGTTCAAATCAATTTAATCAAAATCGATTGGCCCAACTCTGATACCAATTGTCAGGATCTAAGTTTAAATTACTTGTAGTTTTTGTTCCTAAGAATGGAAAATGGATTGAATTAGAAAGATATGCAGCGGAATTAATGGAAAACTTTTACTACAAGCAATCGGTCGTTTGTTTTCATCACCATCATGCTTTCAAGTTGGTAAACTTTGCATGAGATTCACAAACTCCCCCTTAGCCAATTACAATCGTTTGATAGTAAGAAATGAAGAAGATAAAGTGTGAAATGATCTTTTTCAGGAAGACAAGTTAACTGTTACAACGATCACCTATTTATACTAACTATCTAACCACTGAGCATCTTTTGTAACGTCATGGTTGATAGTGACTGCTAACAAAGTGTAACTAACTAAAACACTGCTCTAACAATACTACTAATGCATAGCACTGTTACATTGAATAAAGTAAAAAACTAGTCAAAGCTCTGATCTCTATCCTCTGATCTTGATTCTTCTGTCAGACCTTTGCTTCTTGAACTATCAGATGATAGGAACAGATGTTTAGGGAAAGCAGTGTAAAGATAAATCAGAGGCTGTAACCTCTGATAGTTGAACCAAAGCTCGGATAGTGTATTTGGCTTTGATATCATCTGTTCCTTTGTTAGGGTTCGATCCCAACAAACACTTTTGATACAAGGTTTTCACTTAATGACTCTAGTAGTCTGACGAGGTATTGCAATATGTATACAAAGCCATGAATTTGACACACTCAGAAAACCTATGTACTCGCCGGCTTTTTATGCTGACTCTCTTTTCACATATGTTTCAGGTGCTAATGTTTGATGTTACGATGCTTGCTACACATAGGACGGACTCGGGCCTTAGTTATCTTAAAATTTGAAAGACAAATGTTGTGTTTAGTTCGTTTTTACTCCAAGACAATGTAAACATGTTAACAATTCAATAATACAAAACTTTATGTACCATTTGTTGTGAAACAAATTTGTAACGTGACTCCCGACGTTTCTGCCGCGGTTTGTTGTTTTACGCGATCGGGGTGTTACAGTTTTTAGTTGTACACGTTTCCGCTTTAGGCTATTTGGTGTGAAGGGGGTAGTCCTTCAAGGATGATCCACCACGTAGGCGTCCATGTAAGCGGTTGTGGGGAATGAGCCTAAAGCGATGGATCTAGGTTGTGGGGTTGAGCCCCTTTATATGTATGTACGTCTGTATGTATGTACGTATGTACGTACGTACGTCCGTACGTACGTACGTATGTTTGTATGTGTGTGATAGCCCCGTCGCAGGCAGCTCGGGAGGACGATGGAGACGCTAACAAGCCCAAAGGGGTGGTTGTGCTGGTCCAAGATGGCCTTGACGGGCAAGGGACGAGCCCCACACCCCGTAGTCTCATAATTAATATGTGATATTAATTAACAACAAATAAAATAAGATTTTATATAAAATTAATATTGTACATTGAAGAATGCTGACACTTATATTATATAACTAAAATAATAAAGATTGTAAACACGTTTTTATAAGATACATTTGTGCTTCATTCGCTTGTATATTACAATTTCCAACTTCTTTTCGAGTAAATTGGATCTTATCGTTAGTAAAAATAAAAACGTCAAAACATCATACTTTGAATTTTAAAAAAATATCGTAATTTGAAAACTATAAACAAAAATCAGATTATCTATAAAGGTAATTATATGAAAATAAGTTATAACATTAAGAAAAACATCCGGTCTTTTAGTTGTTTGTATAATTCTAAAAAAAAGGTGAATATTTAAACACTGTCCCCCTAATTCTTGCCAAATGAAAAGTATATACATTTAAAATGAAAGGCCTTTTTAGATTTTATGGCGTGGCCATTTGTCTTTTCACTAGGTCCACCTGCCATTTGTTAAGTCCTTTAATAGCGCGTCAGCCACCCGCGTGGATTTGACGATGTAATGTATAATCACTCATACTTATAACGAGTTTTTTTTTTTACGGCGTACTGTATAATCACTCATTACTTTTAACGAATTTTTTTTTCCGACGTACTATATAATCACTCATACTTGTAACGAGTTTTTTTAAGTACTTACACTGGAAAAAAAATATTTATTATAATAGTGTTATTTTAAAATTATTAATCTAAATATTCTTTTATTTTTTTTGTTAATTTTTTACTCCTAATATTATTGGATAGCTTCACTTTATTTATTAATATATGACTTAATTATTTTTTATCATAAAAAATTAAATTGTTAACCTTAAATAGTTTCCGAGCATTGTGACCTCAAAATTGAAAATAAGTTTGAAGATTTCCTTTTTTCTGAAATGAAAAGAATAATTTTGCTTTTTATATATTTGGATTTTTAAGAATCCATGTAAAAAAACAAACTAAAAGAACCAAAAGAAATAAATTCACGACATGAATATAGATATATACATGTAATTACTTATTGATTTACTCTTTACTCATTGTTAATACTTTCCGAGCATTGTGACCTCAAAATTGAAAATAAGTTTGAAGATTTCCTTTTTTCTGAAATGAAAAGAATAATTTGCTTTTTATATATGATGTTTTTTTTTGAAAAGCGGCGACTTTATAAAGACAAACTTAAGCAATATGCTCAAGATATGTTATGTATTTATGATACATCTATAAAGAAAACAATGAGTAAAGAGTAAATCAATAAGTAATTACATGTATATATCTATATTCATGTCGTGAATTTATTTCTTTTGGTTCTTTTAGTTAGTTTTTTTACATGGATTCTTCAAAATCCAAATACCCATGTCAAACATACATAAATGAATTAAATTAAATTTGAATAACAAATTTAAATTCGGGTTTCAATCGATTAAGTAAAATACAAACTAAAGGAATCATGCCAAATAAATTTACAACATGAAATAAGAAAGGATTATAAAATGATGATTCAGAAAAAATAACAAAGAAAAAAAGTCTATAGTGACTTGGTTTTTTTTTTTTTTTTTTGAAAGGCTAATTTTATTAAAACCACTATACATACAAACCAGAAGCCGGGATTCGGCCACACCAAGATTTACATAGAAAACTTTTTAAAAATTAAAACTACACCATTGATCCCAATCAAACCGAATTTCGAATTTGGCTGACTTGGTTAATGAAGAAAACTATAACGGCTGATTATTCATACCGAATTTCGAATTTGTCTTTGAACCGAATTCAACCTATGATTTTCGAACTGGCCCATTATTAAACAATAGAATTACGTAATAAATACTTATTTTTTTATTAAAATACATGTGTGTTTTTATTTTGTTTATGTATGTATACACATATAATTTATTTTTTTATGTATGGTTACTCAATATTTTATTACAAAAATATAACATGGATGATAATAATCTCTCTACGCTTCTACAGGAAAAAAAATTAATTACATATTTATTTACATATGCGTGGTTACGAACATTTCTTATATTAATTAAAGAAAATATATTACATAGTTATTTACATCTGTGAGTTTAATTTAATATGTGTAGTTACGAACATGCCTATCTATATTTATATCTATATTTAGTTATCTATACTATATAAAAGAAACCACTTGTCATTATTCTAAATTATCCTTAATTGTAGATAAATATTTACACGGTTTAGATATATAAAAAAAATCTGGATTGACTATTATTTTAAATTTATAGATTATAGATGTTATAGACCCGTGTATTAAACGGGTTGAATATAATAATATTATAATTTTATACATTCATAATTTATGAATTTTATAGACAAGGATTAATAATATCGTTAATAAATGTAAATTCTACAAGTAATAATATTATAATCTTATCACACGATTAAATGTGTGTATTGTTAATCGGTATATCAATTGTTTCATAAATTATAATGTTATTTAAATTTTCCATTTGATAAATTCAATCTTTTTTGTTTATAAGATATGTGCGGGGTGTTATATTATAAACTAAATTATAATATTATTTGTATTATTATATAACATTTTCTTATAGTAGTTATTTTATAATAATAGAAAGTTTGACTAATTTTTTAAGGTAAAACTAATTAATATATATATATATATATATATATATATATATAATAAACATAAAATTGATAGATTTATAATAAATATTAATAATGACAAAAATACTTTTAAATAAAATAAAAGTAAAATTTTAAGATTAAAGGAGATATTATCATATGACATTAATTAGAATTTTTTATTAATTATAATCTTTTATTGTTGCTTGGGACATAGTCCAGTAATAACATCTTTGGTGTTTGGGGGAAAATAATAGGTTTCGATCATGTGGTTAGAATAGAGGGGTAGATAGAAGGTGTATAACTTTAGCCATTCAATTTATTTTTAAATCTTTTATTAATAATTATTATTAGATTAAATATTATTTTTAGATTAAATATTATATTTTCCGTTCTATCACTCTTTAAATTTTGGTACAGATGTTAGTTTAATATTACAATATGTTAATATGTGATTGTAGGAAATGTGTTTATTCCTTTGTAAAATCAATAAAAATATTCCTTTCATTCGAGATATATATGGACTACTTATCAACATAATTATTTAGCACTTAAATCACTTATTTACTTTTTAGAGTTATATTAACATCCTTATCTTTTCTATGTTAATTACTAATTATCTGAAACTCTAGAGTTAGTTATAGTTTGATTTACAATTTGTATTATTTCATATACAAATCGTAATAACAAAGTATAACAAATTTAGTGGCAAGATATGTTTGACAACTTATATATATATATATATATATATATATATATATATTCAACCTTCTTAGATAATACGGAAGATCTGTTTGACAACTTATATATTCACTTTTTTAGATAATATAAAAGTTAAATTGTGAGGTTGGAGGAGAAACTGTCATGTCGCATTAATTGTAGTCTTTTATTAATATTTAGATAGATTAGATTAGCTTTAAACTATTAAAATTTAATATATGTTTCAAACATTTAAGAAATTACGGATAAAGCTCCATAAAATATCTTATAATTTATTTATATTAATTACTATGATAGAAATTATATCTTAATTTCTTAATTGTAGATAATTTTTATTTAATTTATGTTATTAAATTTAATATATGTTTCAAACATTTAATAAATTACGGATAAAGTTTCATAAATTATCTTATTATTTATTTATATTAATTACTAGGTTAGAAATTATATCTTAATAACTGAAACAAATATCGAGCATTTTCATAACGAGTGTGGATTATTTATATTAATTACTAGGTTAGAAATTATATCTTAATAACCGAAACAAATATCGAGCATTTTCATAACGAGGGTGGAGGGAACGATTTTCTTACTTAACAAATTATTTATTTATTTAATATATTTAAAATGCAAGAAGAAGAGTAATTACATTTATCATACTAATAAATTTATCAAAAAACAACAATCCTTTTAAGATGCAACTCACTTCCAACTATTTAAATTTTAAAATTATATAATTTAATAATTATCGCTAATTTATACTTTTCTAATTAATTCAAATATTATTTTGCAGCTATAAGTTTATCTAATTGGTTAATTGCTATATGCCTAATATGGACATTTCAACAATTTTTTAGAACTAATAAATTAATACCACTATTATTTAAATAAAACTTGGGTTATTAAATGTATGTTCACATGACTGTTATAACTCGTAAGAAAGTCAATGATACAGTTTGTCTTCTAATTGATGGTTCAAATGCTTTCATGTTTATAAACTTGACAAACATCACAAATTTTGATCATCTATAACACAAAAATTTGTTTGAATATCAAAAAAACATCTTAAAAAATATCGTTTTATAATTGCTAAATCTTCATTATTAACTATTTGATTTTTTATTTACTTAACCATGTAATATACAGGGTTATAACCTAGTATTAGTTAAAGAAAAAATAATTACATAGTTATGTACATGTATGAGTTAACAATTATCTTATATTAAAATACAATTTTCATACGTTTACAAATGATTAAAGCCATTAGTTATTTTATGAAATAAAGTTACTGAGATTGGTCTAGTAGTAAAGCAAAACCTCTTAAAACACTTAAATGTAAGGTTTTGAATTTAAGTATCATATGTAACAAGACATTTGCTATTAAAAAAAGTTATTTTAAGAAATAAAGTTATCCAATGAGATTTGGAGTGAGTTTAACAATAAAGTAATCTAATGAGATTTGGAGTGAGACATTTGCTATTAGAAAAAAGAGTAAACTTTCGTTTTGCTCCCTATGGTTTGGTCACTTTAATGGTTTTGCTCCAATCCTTTAAAAATAGCCAATTACTCCCTGATCTATGAAGCCCTTCATGATTTTGCTCCCCGCCTCTAAGTCCATCCAAATTTTTTGTTAACTGAAAGGGTATTTTGGTAACTTGCCACATAAAAATGAGGATATTTTGGTAATTTTACTTATAAAGATATTTTTAATTTATATACAATATAACATCATCTCTCACCCTCAACACATACATACACACTGCACTCTCTCATCTCTCACCCTCAACCATGAACATCCGCCGATGAATCGTCGGCGCCGATGAATCGTCGGCGCCGATGAATCGCTCAACCACTACTAGCCAGTCAGCCACCTGATCTAAACTCTAACCTAAATCACAGACCACCTCCACTGCATCCCTGCATCGTCACACCTCCGGCGCTGCCACACCTCCACTTCTTTCTCTCCACCATCCACCACCACTTACACCTGTCACAACCACCAGCAGTCGACGACAACCAACACAACCCTAATCCAACCACTTGCCTGAAAAACGAATTCCCTGATGTATCACCAGATCTTCGGCACCATTATCCCACACCATCTGCCCCCACAACCTCTCTTCCCCTGAACCTACCACCACCACCACCACTCTTTAAAGCTCGACGGCGACAAGATCTGAGAATAGCGAAATCACCAGCAAGATCTGAAAACCGTCAAACCTCCGCTACCATCTCTGTCTCTTTGTCTTTGAAACCATGACCTCCATCTCCGATTTCAAATCTTGTTTGAGTTTTAAACCATGACCTGCATCTCTGATTTCAAATCTTGTTTTGGTGGTGGGATTCAGCGGTGGTGGGTTTTTTGGGAAAGATGCGGCGGTGGATGTAGTACAATGGTGGATGTTGGTGTTGAAGGCAGGTTGTGGTGGTTGGTGGCTGGTTGTGGTGGTTAGTGGTAGTGGCAGGTTGTTGGTGGCTGGTTGTAGTGGTTATCGGTGTAGGTAACAGGTGGTGGTGGCTGTTAGGGTTGATCGTGAGTGGTGGTGGTGAGGTGGTGACGGTTGTTGATGGAAGAGATAAGAGTGTAGAGAGAGAGACAGACAGAAAAGAGAGAAAGGGTAGAAAGCAGATTAGTTTATGGGTTTTAGTTTTATATATAATATAATATAATATAATCTTTATTTGTAGTTTTACTAAAATACCCTTAGTTTGTACTTGAAGTTACCAAAATACCCTTTCAGTTAATAAAAAATTTGGATGGAGTTAGAGGCGGGGAGCAAAATCATGAAGGGCTTCATAGATCAGGGAGTAAACTGGCTATTTTTAAAGGATTGGAGCAAAACCATTAAAGTGACCAAACCACAGGAAGCAAAACAGAAGTTTACTCAAAAAAGTTATTTTATGAAATAAAGTTATCCAATGAGTTATGTTTGAATCAACGTCATTTGGTAAATACTAGAGTAAATTATTTTTTGAGTCCCTGTGTTTTAGTGTTTTAACCATTTAAGTTCAAAATAAAAAAATTTAACGCCATGAGTCTCTAACCATTCATTTTATAACATTCTGAGTCCAACTTTTTAACACTTGTACTTCTGATTTTGGACTTAAGTGGTTAAAACCACTAAAACACATGGACTCAAAACGTTATAAAATTAACAGTTAGGGACTCAGGGGTTAAACTTTTTAATTTTGGAGTCAAGTGATTAAAACCACTAATTTACTCTAAATACTATATCCATTAACACCACTTTGGTAATAAAAAAAAGACACTTATAACTAGTATTGTGATAGACTTTTATAAATATTTGATCTCAATTATTATTGATTCAGACATTTCGATTATTAAGAACCACAATTTTATTAATTAGGTTAGCCTTCTTTTTAGTCGATTATTAAGAACCACAATTTGATCTTTGGGTTGGACAAGCATTAGCGTTTGAATGGATAGCGTGGGTACGTATCCATGGCGTTCCGCTGCACCTAGTTTCCAATGAAGTGTTCAAATCCATATGCGATCGGTACGGTAAAGTTGTTCAGCCTCCGCAATTTTCAGAAAATGCTTAAAACCTCTTAGTGGAATGTATGGGAGTACTGGTCGGCGATGGAAAGAGGATTGCTGATGAGGTCTTGCTCAAATGGCAAAACAAAACTTATCGTGTTTGGGTCTCCGAAGAGATGGGGGATTGGATCCCCGCCTTCTTAGTAGAGGATGATAACCCCAGTATTTCTAATGATGGATGAACGGTGTTAGGCTCTGAAAATTCCGATGACCATTTCTCTCCGGTGTTTGCCGCCGATGTGGATTACGAATTGGAAGATGGAGAGGTGGATACTAGAAAGCAGGATAACGTAGAGTCTCTTCATGGGGACTCACCTATGTCACATGTGCAAGGAATTAATGTTGTGGCCCCCTAATTGTTTTACTTTTAACGGAAAATATCAAATAATAGTAATCAAGTTTCAAAAGTGTTCTAATTAGGTCACTCATATCGTTTTTGTCCCAATTAGATAACTTAACATTCAAATCGAGTCATGTCCTTTTTTCCATATGTCAAGAGAAAAATGGAGCATAAGATGCTAGGGTCGGATTATATTAATATATGAAATTTTATTTATTAAAAATAAAAACACTTTAATTACATTAAAAATTAAAAAAACAAGTTAAAATCCACGTGATCACTGGACGTTAGCATCAAATGAAAGGGAAAAAATAAACAAAAATTCACATCACCATGGTTACCTATGAAATGGATGAAAAACCCCTTAAGTTTAATAAAAAAAGAATGTTGAGTGACCTGATTGGAACACTTTTGAAACTTGAGTGACCTAGTTAGAACAATTTTAAAACTTGGTTACTATTCTACAAAGTTACCCATACTTTTAATGCCAACAAGAATCATAATTCTAACGATACTGCTTCGAAGAAAGGTCCCACTCTTAATGAGTTGTGGGCCAAAAATGTGGCTGGGGCTTCTCCCGATAGGGCACCCAGGCCCAATAAACGACCCAGACTGGAAGAGCTGTTCTCCCAGGATGACCCGGTGGGCCTGTGGAGTCAGCAACCAAACATAGATAGGGAGAGGAAATTTAATCTTAATAATAGCCCCAACTCCAAAGGGACTACAGACGGGTTTTTTGATAATAGTGAAGGAAGGGGGGAGACTTCGACGGCAAATGGTTCAGTCCGATGTTGCTGAGACACAACCGATTGGGGTTGAAGACGAAGTATAGGCGACTATTGACTTTGGGAAGATAGCTGGTACTGATTTACAACAATTCCCAGGTCTAGTAGAAGCGGTTTTGGCCGAAGAAGGTAACAATGTTGTTTTTCGATGAATATCCTCTCGATTAACATCAGAGGTATTGGGGGTGTTGGTAAAGCAGGGTAGATCAAGGATATTAAGATAAAAGAAAAAGTCTCGTTTATTGCCTTTCAAGAGTCTCAAATGTCTGATGTTTCCGAAGTTATTGTTCGGAGTTATTGGGGCCGTTTAGATTTCGATTGGGAGGTAGTTGAGCCGAATGGTAGGTCCGGGGGATTGGTTTGCGTTTGGGACCCTTTTGTGTTCGTCAAAGTGTCTTGTATAAAGGACCCCAATTTCCTTCTTATTATAGGGAATTTGAAGGGGTGCGACGAAAATATTTACATGATGAACGTCTATGCTCCCCAAAATGTGGTGAAAAAAAGGGAGCTATGGGGGAGGATCGATGGTGTGATGAGCGGTTCCCCGGGTTTTTGGTTCATTATTGGCGATTTTAATGCGGTCAGACATTCGGAGAGCGAAAAAGATCCAAGTTTAAGGTGAGTTGTGCTAGGGATTTTAACAACTTCATCGGTTCAGCGAACCTCCATGAATTTGAGATGAAGGGTAATAAATACACGTTCTTGGTAGAAAATGAGAGAGGCAAAAAGTTGAGTAAGATAGACAGAATGTTGGTCAGTAGGGAGGTGGTCGATAAGTGGCCTTCGGCTTGTTTAAGGGCGCTCCCGAGATACCTTTCGGATCATACCCCCTTTTATTAATTTTGAATGATAACAACTTTGGGGCTCGACCGTTTCGATTTTTTAGTTCGTGGTTAGACCGTCCTGATTTTGATTCGGTTGTCAAAAATGCCGTGGAGTCTTTTTGTTTTTGCTGGGCCTCCCGATGTTAAACTAATGATGAAGTTTAGGTGGCTCCGTCAACACATTTTGAAGTGGAGAGAAGAGATCCGAAAAAAAGAAGGCGAGTCTGAAGAAAAATGTCGCTTGGAGCTTGAGGATCTTGATAAGTTAGTGGAAGAAAGAGACTTAACGGAGGAGGAAGATTGGATCAAACTTGAGTGCAAAAATCTTTTAGCCGAATTAGAATTGTTCAAATTGAAGGACTTGAGACAAAAATCTAGATCGAAATGGGCTATGGACGGAGACGACAATACAAATTTTTTTCACGATCTTATTAACAATCGAAAGCTGACCAACTCAATTCAAGGTTTATCTATTGGTAATGAGTGGGTTACTAAACCGAGAAGGGTAAAAAAGTTTGTGTACGACTTTTTTAAAAATAAATTCAAGGAAAGTGTGGAAGTAAGACCAACTCTTGAGTGTGATCTGATTTACAAGCTCTCGGAAGTTGAAGCTAACGCTCTAGTTTCTCCTTTCTCGGCTGAGGAGATTAAGGCCGGAGTGTTCGAGTGTGGCGATTATCGAGCCCCGGGCCCGGATGGTTTTAACTTTAAGTTCATAAAAAGGTTCTGGGCCTTTTTTGAAACAGATTTTTCTCATATCTTTTCAGCTTTCTTTGATTCAGGTTTGATTAGTAGAGGTTGCAGCTCTTCTTTCATCACTTTGGTCCCTAAAGTTAAAGACCCCGTCAACCTGAACGAGTTCAGACTGATTAATTTGGTTGGCGTTATGAACAAGGTCATTTCAAAGGTGTTGGCTAACAGACTCAAAAAAGGTTGCATTTACTTATCTCCAATTCTCAGACGACGTTTCTTAAAGATCGTCTTATTCTCGACGGCCCGCTTATTCTTAATGAGGTAATCTCTTGGGTTAAGAGAAAAGGTACCAAGGCGTTTTTTTCAAAATTGATTTCGCTAAAGCGTATGATAATGTGAATTGGAATTTTCTTATGTGTATAATGGGTCAAATGGGGTTCCCAGTTCGGTGGTGCAACTGGATTTACGTCATCCTTTCCACGGCGTGATCTTCGGTGCTAGTGAGCGGGTCTCCTACCTTCGAATTCCCGTGTTTCAAAGGAATGCGACAAGGAGACCCTATCTCTCCTTTTTTGTTTCTCATTGTTATGGAGGCTTTTACTAGTATGGTGAAGAAAGCTAGTAATGTGGGCGCTTTGAATGGTATTAAGCTTCCAAATAATGGCCCGGTTATTACACATCTTTTGTACGCGGGCGATTGTATTCTGATGGGGGCTTGGTCAAGTGCTAATATTAAAAACATTGCTAGACTTTTGAGATGTTTTTATATTTGCTCGGGGCAGAAAATTAATATGGGGAAATCAAATTTATATGGGATTGGTGTTAATCCCGGCGAAGTAAATGATATGACTTTAATGGTGAATTGTAAGGTGGACTCTCTCCCATTCAGACATTTGGGGATTTTAGTTGGTGCTAATATGAATAAAGTTGCTAACTGGAACTTCATTTTCGATATTTCGAATCCAGATTGTCGCGATGGAAAGCCTCATGCTTGTCTATCGGAGGAAGGGTTACCCTTATCAAAGCAGTTATGGAAAGTCTCCCCACGTACTATTTTTCCATGTTCAAAGCCCCCGCTAAAGTCATCACGAGTTTGGAATCGTTAATTAGACGTTTTCTTTGGGGTAGCACGACGATGGTAAAAAAGATGCATTGGGTGTCTTGGGAGGTAGTGGCTTCGCCTATAAAGTATGGGGGTCTTGGGTTATGTAAATTACGTGAGACTAACTACGCTTTACTAGCAAAATGGTTTTGGCGATATCGTAATGAACCGAACAACATTTGGAGGATGGTCATCAAAGCTTTGCATGATAATAAGAGATGTTGGTCATCTCTTCCTGTTAATGGCTCTACTAGTGGTGTATGGAAGTCGATCGTCAAAGTGGTCGACAACTTGAGAGTTGGTGATATTAGGATGAACCATTTGGTAAAAGGGAAAATTGGGAACAGGGTTAATATCAGAATGTGGATTGACCGTGGCTATGCTCTAGCCCTCTTATGGATCGCTTTCCGAACCTATTCAGATTAGAGAAAGAGAAACGATGCATGGTCAGCGATCGGTTCAATTCGGTTAATAATAATTTTATGGATAGGTGGTGTTGGTCCCGGACCCCCTCATCGACTGTGGAGCTTCAAGAGTGGAGTGTTCTGATCGAGCTTCTTGATAATATCTCTATTTCTGACTCTGATGATAAATGGGATTGGATGGGAGGAGATTATACAGAATTCTCGGTCAAGGCAGTTAAAGATTTCTTGGGTAGTGACATTGATTATAGTTACACAATACCTTGAATCACCTCTTTAGCCTTTCTCCCCACATTGCAGTAATTATGGGCTTCGACAATATCTTTAACCGAGAACAAAATAAAAGGATTAACTTTGCACCACACATTAATATAATTCCATACAGAAGAAGCGACGCCACATGCGCAGAGAACGTGATCCGTTGTTTCAATCCCGTCACCACAAAGAGCACACAAAGTATCGCCAACGTAACAGTTCCTAGCCTGAAGGGCTGAAAGAGTCGGGATACGGTCCATAGCCGCCTTCCATATAAACACATTACACTTTTTTGGAACCCATTTCGACCACTGAAAGACAAATCTGTTAGGTATTGTGTATGTGGCGGCCTGGTGCATTTGGAAGGCGAGAAACAATAAAAGATTTTCTAATATCAATGTAAACCCCGTAGAGATTACTCAAAACATTAAGTCTCTCGGGTTCTTGTGGTATAGGAATCGGTCTAAAGATAGGTCTTTGAGTTGGGAAAAGTGGGGTAATTTCGATGTGATGTAGTTTGTTGTTGTTGTCGCCCCTGTTTTTTTGGGGTTTTGGCTCTGTTTATAAAATTCTCCTTTCAAAAAGAAAACAATTTGATTAATTGGGATAGCCTTTATTTTTAAGTTTGGACTAACTCACTCAGTTAAAAAAGGCAGATGGGGTGTTCTCAGGTTTGGCTTGCGGGTTGGGCGGATTCCAAAAAACACAGTCGCAAAACCCCCATCACGCAAGATGGGATCAAATTCGTGTTGGTGAACCAATTCCAAGATGGGGGTGGAGAAAGACCATGGAGAATTTATTGAGAAGTGTGAGGTTCAAGTGATGGACCTAAAACACTGTTGCAAGTGGTATAGGTTCATTTATATTCACGTCAGTTGAGATAAAGTGGCAGAGTATAAGACTAAAGGGTATGGAGAGGGTCATCCCCAAAAGGATGGACTGGCACGTAGGATGTCACATCTTCATCCTTTGGAGAATGACCCTCCTAGCAAAATAAGGGGGTGGAGGATGGGCATGGCCCACTTTAATTTTAAATTAATTTTTAGTTTTTATTAATTTAGTTTTATAAAAACACCACGTATATTAAATAAAAATAAAACATGAAACAAGATAATTATTCCTAAAAATAAAAATTACGATTCCTAAAAAATAAAAATTCAATTCCTAAAAAATAAAATTACGATTCCTAAAAAATAAAATTTTCGAATCCTAAAAATAAAACTACGAGGTCCACTTTCTTTTAACGTCCTCCTTCATCCTCCGGTAAACCTCCCGTTCATCCTCTGGTACGGTATCGAGATCCAACTGTAGAATTTTAAAATCACTCACTCGAGCGAAGTCGGCCGACAAATCTTTCTTATATTCATTTTTTTCTCTGTGATCTCTCGGAACGAACGCATCTCGTTTATCAACTCATTCATTTTCGAATCGCCCCCGGAAGACGCCGTTTTTTTCTTTTCGGCCGCCGCCGCTTTGAGATTCGAACGGTGGTTGAGATTCTAACGTTGGTTGAGATTCTAACGGGTTTCGGAGCATCATTTGATGAAGAGCTTGATATTGTTGCATTTGTTTGACATGAGACATGGAATGGAAGGCGTTCGGTGTTTGTTGGAATCCCGAAAAGGTGAATTGCGGTGTCGCCCAAGAGGGGTCGATAGCCGGTTTTTAACCGGGCGTGGAAAAAGGATTCGGATTCGGTTGTTTGGGTTGTTCGGGTTGGGGTTCGGGTTGTTCGGGTTGAACGGGTTCGGGTTGTTCGGGTTGAAAGGATTCATGTTTTTTTTATAAAAAATATAAGAAATTTATAAAGTGGATGAGAAGAGTGGGTGGATTTTAGATGAATGTGGTATAAAAAATGGGAGGTTCAGTTGTATTAAATTTAAAAAAAAACAATTTTTTTAAAAGAGCCGTTACACAACGTTCCATTTCGAAAATTGTGCAAAAAATGGAACGGCAGGGGCGGCAGGGAAGAGCCGGGTGTGCCGCTGCCGTGCATAGGGGGCGGTGTAAGGGTCCGGTGCTGTGTATGGCCGGGCATGGGCCGGGCCCCATACCGGTTGTTCTAAGGATGCATGTAAATTGTAATGTCTTTTGCTATATAAAAGTCTCTATGCCAACTTTCACAAATTTTGAAAGTTACATAATCATGATTGAGTGATTTTCACTAATAAATGCATTCTCATTAAGTGTAGAGACTAGTAAAACAAAATTGGTTTTGAGTGATTTTCTCGTGTTTGTTTTTTTACAAGTTTAAGTACTTTAATACAAGTTTTGGTTTGAGAGATTTTTTTCTTAAACGTGCATAAAAAATAAAAAGTATTGTTACAGAATAAATATATAACTAATCTTATAAATTTCTTAGCATATGATTTAATGATATTTACTTAAATTTTGGAATCAATAGTTTGATAAGAAAAAAGTATATCTAAATTTGGAAATTTTAAAATACAATTTGGGTAACAAAAAAAAATTAAATGAGTCCGTTTATTTGTTTTGTTTTAGGGTCGTGTTTTGTTGGTTGAATTAAATGAGTCCGTTTATTTGTTTTGTTTTAGGGTCGTGTTTTGTTGGTTGAATAACACTATGGGGTGTGGGTTGGGGCGGGAATGCCAAGCAACGCTGGCTAATACACACCGGGCTAGCATTGGCCACGACGTTGCCATGCTGGCGTGGGTTTGAAGCCTGGCGTGGGGTGAAGAGAGAAGTGAGGTGGCTGGCTTGGATTGGTTGGTGAGATAGGACCGTTGAGCTAGCCGTTGGCCAACGGCTGTTTAAAAAAAAATCTTTTACTTATTTTCTATGTAATCAAATAATTCTTACTCATTTTTACTATCCAAAAATTCAAAAACCACTACCAATCTCCAAAAAAAATATATACATACAATGGATTCTTCAAGTTTAAGCTATCCAGAAACCACTACCAATCTCCAATATATATATATATATATATATATATATATATATATATATATATATATATATATATATATAAGACGGGACGGAAATGTTATTATCAACAGTGGCGATGGTCGTGAAAGCTATTGTTGAAGATTCAGATGAAGGGATTTCCCAACTTCAACCCAAACGGAGAAAGTATATTGTTTGTGAACGCGAAACCGCAAACGATTTGCTGGTAAGCGATTATTTCTCACCTGAACCAACGTATGATGAAAGAATGTTTAGGCGTCGTTTTTGTATGAGTAAAAATTTATTTTTAAGAATATTAAAGGGTTTAGAGGATATTTATGTTTTTTTTACGATAAAGACCCGATGCTCGTGGTAATTTAGGATTTACCACGTAATAAAAGGTTACGGCCGCCCTAAGACAATTGGCTTATGACAATAGTTCTGACATAATGGACGACTATTTAAAAATGTCGGCACGAGTGGCTAGGGAAAGTCTTCACAATTTTTGTACGTATATCATTGAACTATATATGAAAATATACTTGAGAAAACGACGTTAGTGATATGCAACAAATTTTGGAACATCACCCTGAATATCATAGTCTCCCCGGAATGATAGGTAGTTTAGATTGTATGAAATGGGAGTGGGAACTTTATCCAACAGCATGGCAAGGCTCTCACACATGAAATGCCGGCTCTGAAGCTTGAAGCTGTTGCATCATAAGATCTTTGGATCTGGCATGCATTCTTTGGTATGCCCGATTCACATACCGATATAAACATTATACATCACTCGCTCCTTTTCATTGATCTAATAAATGATGTTCGACCGAAAGAAACATTTTTTGTAAATGATGTTGAATACAAGTAAGGGTACTATCTTGTTGATGGAATTTACCTTGAGTGGGCCGTTTTTTGTTAAATTATTTTCAAGAGATGGAACCCTAGATCCTAAAAGAGTAAAGTTTAACAAAGTTCAGATGGCGGCACGCAAAGATATCGAGCGAGCATTTGGGGTTTTGCAGAAAAGGTGGCGCATTTTGAGCATGCCTTTTCGATTAAATGAAAAAGATCAAATAAGAAACGTGATGTACGCGTGCATCATTCTACACAACATGATTTTAGAGGATGAAGGCGGTACTATAGTTCAATATTATGGTGAGGAAACCAAATCAAATAACGAAGACATTGGTGACGAAGAGAGAATACAAAACCAAAATCTAATCGAGTCAAGACAAATAAATTCAAACCTTCGAGTTGATTTGGTAGAACATGTTTTGACACTTCCTAGATTCGACTCTACTAAAGATGAAGATGATTGAATTTTGTTAAGTAATGTATTTTTTTATTGTAGTTATTTAATATAAATAATAGGTGTTTTTAAAATTACTTTATTAAAATCTATAATCAATATAAAAAAACAAAAAAGAAATTTTGGTGTCACATGGCACGCCAACGCTATCTGATACCCCACTTTTTTGGGTATGGACTAGTGAAGTCTACAACTGTTATGTATCGAGCAATGCCCCTAACCCAAGCCCCCACATCCTATAGTCTAAAAGTTCAGTTTGCCATTTAAAAAAAAAGTCCGTTCATAAATCCAGAACATGCGGGCCTAACTGGAAAGTGCAATTAGGCTCACCGACCGTGGTGTACGTGGGCGTGGAAAATGTTGTATAATATGATTAAAAAAAGTCAAAATAAAATCAACTAGTGAAGCTCCAATGGAAGGAGACCACCGTCCTTACTTGTTGACTATTACTTTTAAACATTTTGCAACTTTATTTCCGTATTTGTATGCTAAACTGTAACATTTGGTCTATTTGTCTCAAAGATGAAAAACACCCACCCCCACAACCCCCACCCCCAAATTAAAGTTAACTTTATGAAGACATGTTTAAATATTTTTGCTAAAATAAAACAGTAGAAAAAGGAACTCTAGATAAAGGGTCTACATATTCCCACACCCATATACCTATTTTCACACCTCATCCAGACGCCCCCTCTAGGCCTAAACGGGTCGTCTAGGGCATCTAAGATGCCTCGTCTAGGCCTAGACGGCCGTCTAGGGTTTCTTGTCTCCGACCAGCTCTGCAACCTCATACCATGTCAAATCAGTCACATCAGACGGGGCGTCTAGGCCTATACGGGAGCCGTATATGACCCAGCCAACACGGGGCATCTAGCTGACTGATTGGACTATGGTTGGTACTGTACATGAATAAAGTATATAAAGTAATGCATGGCGTCTTGAGCTGTACGAGGCATATATATTGGAATTCAAACAGTTGAAATAGGGACATGCAGAGCATTCTTCAACCTCAAAAAACCTTTGATGTTCTCAGCTTCTTGTTTGCCTTCTATTGATATGATTCAAAGGTGTTGAAATGTCATCATATTGGGACGACAACTATTTGTTTGGGCCGTATTCTAGCAAGCCATGGGTGCCCGAAGCCGTTCCGGTAACAGTTATTAGCTTAAATTACTTGTTGTTTTAATTATTTACTATTGATGATACCTTTTTTAGGGGAGACTAGCGTTCCTGATTCTAACGAGCAAGAGGAGGTTGTGTCTAGTGTACAAGGGAATCAAAACAAATCGTCTCTAGTTTTGAACATGCATCCCCCTGTTGATGAAACATCCCCTGTAGATGAATCATACCATGTTGATGAACCATGTTATCCGACGCAACAAGTGTATCTGGATTATGGATACGGGTGTGAATGTTCTTACGTGCAACAACACTATCGGGATCGATACGGAGGAGATGGTGGTCATCAACAATTCATTTCCCCGAGAAATCCCTACGAAAGCTACAATGCATCATAGTCTTTGTACGCTCAACAAAACTATCCGGACGGAAATTCGTACCTCACAAACATGGTATCAAATTTATTTATTTACGTTAGACAGATGAATAAATATAAAATCTAACCTAACACTATCGATGATACAGGTTTTCAACTCTCTAGATGAACTAAAGAACTGGGCACAAGAAAAGGCAAATGGGGATGGTTTCGTTATTGTGACCCGACGATCAAAGAAAATTGGTGGAACTACCGGGAGGGTGTGGCTCGAATGTGACCGTGGTGGTGAGCACCATACTACAGCAACGGTTAGAAAAGCCGGAAGCAAAAAACTAGTTGCCTGTTTTACCTGTTGGCCGTGCGAGACCATCCGTATGAAACCTGGGGAATAAAAGAGGGAAAGAATGAGCATAACCATGAACTTTGTGAGGACCTTTCGGCCCACATGTTTGTGCGAAGGTTTACTCCCAATTATTATAGACTGATTGAGTAGTTAACAGCTCAAATCATGGAGCCACACAATTTTTTTCAAACGATAAGGAAGTTGGATCCTGATAGGTTCCATGTTCAGAAAGACGTACAAAACGCAGTTCAGAAGATTAGGGCCGAACAAAGAGACGGACTGACTACCATGCGGTCACTAGAAAAAATCCTGATAAAAACGAATTTATTTACAACAGACGGGAGGAACCCGAAACTGAGATTGTAACAGAGATCTTTCCTTGTTTATCACTATTCGAGTGAAATGTGGCGTGCATTCCCGCACGTTTTGCTGATCGATTCCACGTACAAAACAAACGTATACAACATGCCATTTGTCCAGATTGTTGGTATGACGCCTACCAACAATTCGTTTTGAATCGCGTATGTCGTTATCTGTAAAGAACGTAGTGATAACTTTGTATGGGTGCTTGAGAGGATCAGGTCAATGTTGGATGAATGTATGGAGCCACGTGTGATTGTAACGGATAGAGACCTAGCCCTAATGAACGCGTGTATTAAAATATTTCCAAACGCCTCTTGGTATATTTGCAGGTTTCACATACAACATAATATTTGTAAGTACTGCAAGAGCGCGTTCATAGAAGAAGATTTGCAAAAATTTCCGTCATTATGGGGGACATAGTGTGAGTCTCCGTCAGATGGTGAAATATAGATAAAAAAATTTGTATAAATAGACGCCTCGCACAGCCCTAGACTGGGCGTCTATGGTTGTCAAAAAGACCTTTTTACCCCTGATTTATCACGCCCCAACCGATAGCGAAAACATCGGGATGAGAGGAACAAATCTCTCAAAGCATCATAACACTAAATGTGACAATATAAATTAAATTCAAATTTCATAAATATCTTAATTCAAATACATTGTTTTCAACAAAGCAAAATGATAACAAACATAAACCAAGATTCAAACATCGTTTATTATTAATGTGGGTTTCTACGTCCATCCTAACATGATTCTTCGTCACATCGTCTATCAACCTGCAACATGTATTAAAATAAAATCAACAAAAAGTTGGCGAGCATACAAGTTTGATACATAGAATAAATAGAATAAATTGTTTAATAATCATACCCAACATGAATAACAATAGGCAAGTTAACAAGTATGTTGAAACAGTGTAAACTATGTGTTCAAACCAAAGTTTCCAACGCAAAGTGCCTTTCTCAAAGACTAACGGGAGGTTAACATGTTTTACTTAACAATACCCCAAGACTCAAGGGCGGTGCGTTAATCCTATAGCGCTATAATTGTTAAGGTAGGCTAACAAAGTTAATGAGTACATAGACACGAAAGTTTACATAGCATAAAAGATTAACAAGCATCACATCGTTCCATGTTTAAAAGTGGGTAGATTGTGAATAACAAGTTTCAAGTGTCGTGTGTTTGATAACGAATACATGTTGCACCCAAAAGTGTTAAAACAAAATGGGATCAAGTATACTCACATTTGGTTGCGTAATTGATTTCTTGTAGGAAACGCACGAGTGTAAGATTAAGAATCGAACGAGAGTAATTAGCCTAGATGATAATAAGCGAACTCATTATTATTTATTGATTTGAATTGTGTTATCTTGATTGTTTATAAATTAGTCGAGCTAATATATAGGGAAACGCTCTAATTGCTCGCTAATTAAATTTGTAGATGGTTTTGATTAAGATGGAAATGGTAAGAGTTATAATTTTAATAATCAGTTATTATAATAACTATAAATTGTGGATAATAGTAATTACAATACCTATAATGAAAATAATAATAATAATAATATTTGTTAGTAATAATAATGAAAAATAATAATAAATATAATAATAATCTTAATAATAATACTAATAATAATAATAATAATAATAATAGAAATAACGATAACTATAATAGTTAATCTAAACGTTTAAGAATAAAAATAAATTTAATAATCTGGCTCAACAGGAAATGGCCCAAAAAGAGAAGTGCCCAAAAAGAACAAAACAGGCCGAACTGGCATGAAAGTCAGAATCATGCATCAGACCAGACGAGACTCGAACTCACGACCTAAAGTATGCGCGCACTTTGCCCGGTCAACTGGACTACGTGACTAACCCATTTATGTTTCTGTTTTAAATTCATATATACTGTAATTTCGATTTAATATATACCGGTTTTAAAAGAAACAAAAATATAATCAGCGACAAAACCGGGTTACCGGGTTTCAAACCCGTGACCCGTGCTTAAACGAAAACGCACAACCCCACTGGATCAAGCTCCAGTTTAGTGTTGGTTTATGATTTTTATAAATTTTAAGTTTCATTAACGAGTCTTCATCTTCTTCATATAACAAACCGAACACACTGTTGTGTGTTAAGCTCAAAGATTTCCGATGGTTCGATCATGATCTCGGTAGCACGGATGTTAAAACAAGAAATAAACGAAACAAAAAGGTAGGAGTATACCGAAACAAAAGGTTGTCAAGGGTTCCGTCGGTTTACGGTCGTCTTCTCCGGCGAGTCCTTGTTCCTCCGGCGAGTTGCAGGTTTTCCGGAGCAGAGGTATTAGAGTGTGTGTGGAGATGCGAGAGTGTCGAGAGAGTGTAGGTTGTGAGGGTGAAACCGTGGGGTTGGGTTCGGTATTTATAAGTGTTGCGGTTATGAATGTAGTCGTGATCCCAGATTATGTTCTTGACTGGTAATCAAAAAGAAAGCATGGAATCACCTCAAAATCCCGAACCATCAGCGAAATCGCCAAAAAGGAATGTGCAGGCTGTTTTAGGCGTTTTGGGTTTTGGCGGCATTTTTTGTTAAAAAAAATAACAAAAAATGTAATTTTGGCAACGCGGACGACCCGTCTAGTCCTAATTCAAGGGTAAAATGTAATTTTGGCAACGCAGACGACCCGTCTAGGCCTAGACGGGCATATACTTTGAGCGACAAATATAAACTATTTAAATTTTTGAATTTAAAAGAAAATTGGCAAATTACCGTTTTACCCCTGAGTTGCCCCTCGTCTAAGCCTAACCTAGAGGTAAAATGGTAATTAACCATTTGTAAACAGATTCTGCTGCAATGGTTAATTACCATTTTACACCTGGGTTAGGCCTAGATGAGGGGCAAATCAGGGGTAAAACGTTAATTTGCCAATTCCCATATACGCGCCGTCTAGTTCTAGACGCGGCGTCTCGGCCTCGTATATGTGGTCAAGACCTAAACGACCTCTGCATATCACATCCAAATACACACACATACATACGTATTCCTGGACGAATCAAGCGTATAAGGTCCGTATTTTTGCGATTTTCGAGTTTCACATGTACGTATTTTTACTTATGTTTGTTATTCTTCAATTAATTTTACATTTGACCGTAGATTATAGGTTAATTTGAGTTTTTTGATGGTTTTTGGGTGGGTTTTGTTGAAGATGATGGGTTTTGGGATGAACAGGACAAGGCGTCTACCCTTAGACGACCCGTATTAATTTTTTTTTAAATTGTTATTATTAGTTGTTATTGTTATTATCAGTAGAATTGGTATTAATAATTGTTAGTATTAGTGTGATTATTAGTGTTAATTATTAGTGTGATTATTAGTGTTAATTATTAGTGTTATTATTAGTTTTAATTGTTAGTATTAGTGTGATTATTCTTAATGAGTTCGCTTATTATCATCGAGTCGATAAGCCACCTTGCCAATCCTTTCGAGTATCTTGAAAGGACCAACGTAGCGAGGGGCAAGTTTACCCTTTTTGCAAAACGAACTACTCCTTTCCAAGGAGATACCTTGAGTAACACATGATCTCCAACATTGAATTCCAAAGGCTTTAATCTCTTGTCGGCCTAGCTCTTTTGTCGACTTCTAGCCTTGAGTAAGTTGTCGCGAATTTGAAGAATCTTATCAGTTTTTTCTTGTATGAGCTCAGGGCCGGTAAGTTGTTTATCACCAATCTCATGCCAACTAATGGGGGATCGGCACTTGCGTCCATACAAAGCTTCGAAAGGAGCCATTTGAATACTGAAGTGATAGCTGTTGTTGTACGAGAACTCAATCAATGGTAAATGCACATCCGAACTACCACCAAAGTCGACAACACAAGAACGAAGCATGTCCTCTAGGGTTTGGATAGTACGTTCAATCTGTCCATATGTTTGAGGATGGAAGGCCGTACTAAGATTCAAGTGGGTACCCATAGCGGATTGGAAAGTTTGCCAAAGACGCGAAGTGAAACGACCATCACGGTCAAAGATGATGTCAAGAGGAATACCATGACGACAGATGATTTCATCAGTATAGACTCGCGTAAGTTTCTCAACTTTGAAATCTTCACGGATAGCAAGAAAGTGAGCTGATTTAGTCAAACGGTCAATGATTACCCAGATGCTATCATGACCAGAAGGTGTTCGAGGGAGTTTGGTTTTGAAGTCCATAACAATGCTATCCCACTTCCAAACAGGGATTTCGTGCTGATTGAGTAAACTAGAAAGGCGCTGATGCTCAGCTTTAACCTTTGAGCAAGTAAGGCATTTAGAAACGTAAGAGGCGATGACCTTCTTCATACCAGGCCACCAATAGGATGTACGAAGATCATGATACATCTTATCAGCTCCAACATGAATCGAGTACTTAGACTTGTGAGCTTCGTTCATGATGAGCTCACGAAGATTGTCGCGATCTGGCATCCAAATACGATCAAGATAGTATTGAAGTCCATTTGATTTTTTCACGAGCTGGTCTATTGAAGCACCTCGTACTTCATCAATTAGGCTACCTTCATTGGCTGACGAGTATTGAGCTTCACGAATGCAGGTGTGAAGATCGCTAGAGATTTGAAAACACAGAATGCTACTAACATGACTCTTACGACTAAGTGCATCGGCTACGACATTCGCCTTCCCAGGATGGTAGCGAATTTCGCAGTCCTAGTCGTTAAGCAATTCCACCCAACGATGCTGACGCATGTTTAGTTCCTTTTGGTCAAAGATGTGTTGTAGGCTCTTGTGGTCAGTGAAAACCACACACTTGGTACCATATAGGTAGTGTCGCCAAATTTTTAACGCAAAAACAACTGCGCCAAGCTCGAGGTCGTGGGTAGTGTAGTTTTTCTCATGTATTTTGAGTTGTCGAGAGGCATAAGCGATGACCTTGTCTCGCTGCATGAGAACACAACCAAGACCACGGTTTGAAGCATCGCAATATACCACAATGTCATCATTCCTATCAGGGAGAGCTAGAACAGCAGCATTGCAAAGCATGTCCTTGAGAGTTTGAAAAGATTCCTCTTGCTCAGGACCCCAAACAAAAGGTTTCTCTTTTTGAGTCAACATGGTGAGAGGAACGACGATTTTTGAGAAGTTCGAGATGAATCGGCGATAGTAACCCGCCAATCCTAAGAAAGAACAAATCTCAGATGGGGATTTGGGCACGATCTAATTCTTCACAGCTTCGATTTTGGAAGGGTCGACATGAATTCCTTTTTCACTAACGACGTGTCCAAGGAAATGAACTTCTTTGATCAAGAATTCGCACTTGGAAAACTTCGCGTATAAGCGGTTACTACGCAAAAGTTCGAGTATGAGGCATAAATGACGTTCATGATCAGCTTGCGTTTTCGAATAAATAAGAATCATCGATGAAACGATTACAAAACGATCCAAGTATGGTTTACAAACACGATTCATTAGATCCATGAACACAGCTGGTGCGTTGGTCAAGCCAAAAGGCATAACCACGAACTCATAGTGTCCATAGCGAATGCGAAAAGCGGTTTTAGGAATGTCCTCTTCGAGAACACGAAGCTGGGGATAACCAGATCTAAGATCGATCTTGGAGAAGTAGGTTGCGCTTTAAAGTTGATCGAGGAGATCATCGTTGCGAGGGAGAGGATAACGATTTTTGACAGTGAGTTTGTTAAGCTCGCGATAGTTTATAGATCAATCCTTCTTCTTGACGAACAAGACAGGTGTGCCCCAAGGTGAAGTACTTGGGCGTATGAAGCCTTTATCGAGGAGTTCTTGGAGTTGAATTGACAATTCTTGCATCTCAGAAGGTGCAAGACGATAAGGAGCTCTAGCAACAGGAGTCGCACCAGGTACAAGGTCAATACGAAAATCAACTGATCGAGGTGGAGGAGGACCAGGTAAATCCTCAGGGAAGACGTCAGGGAAATCATACACCACTGGAACGTCACTTACGCTCTTTTCCTTTCCCTTTTCTTCCACTACGTGGGCTAAAAAGGCAAAGTATTGTTTACGTAAATAACTATTCGCTTGGTGCATGACATCAACTTTAGTCCTTTAGAAGGTCGGTCTCCATAAACGTATAAAGTATCACTAGATGGAAGAGGCAAACGAACGTACTTTTCGTGACAAGCAATTTCAGCATGGTTCTTATGAAGCAAATCCATGCCTACTATGATATCGAAGCTACCCAATTGCATGAGTATAAGGTGGATTGAGAAGACGTGCTTATTAAGAGTAAGACGACAATCAAGAAGAATAGAATCGACTAAGATAGACTTGCCATTGGCAACTTCAACTGAAAACGACTTAGGTAGCATAGAGCGTGTACAATTTAGCAAAGATTCAAATTCAACGGACACAAAGCTTTTATCCGCACCAGTATCAAATAATAACGAAGCATAAAGATTATTAACAAGAAACGTACTATTGACGACGTCATTTTCGTTTTGCGCCTGCTTAGAGTTAATGTTGAACGCTCGTCCTCGAGGAGCTTGTGGTTCTTGGTTCAACTGAGGGCATTGCGGACGAAGGTGTGTAGTGTCACCACATTTGTAGCAGGCTCTAATGTTGTTTGCTGGTTTAGGGTTTTGGGGAGTTTGTTGAGCTTGTGGTGTAGGGTTGTTGCAACAATAGGGTGTGGTGTGACCAAAATGGTTGCAAGCAGTACAATGACGACAAGTAGAGTTTGCAAGGTGATGGTAGTTGCAAGTGGTACACTTGGGATGAACCCCAGTGTAAGGTTTTCTTGTGTTCTCTGGTGTAGCAGGGTTTGGGTTAGCAGCAGGTACAATCGTGTTACACCCTGGGTTTTGGAACTTTCGTTTCTTACCCCTGTTACCACTCAATTGTTGGGTGATTTGATTGGCTGGTTTTGAGGAGTTGGTTAGTGTAGCAGTTTGTTTATCACGAATGCGATTGTTATCTAGGCTAGCAGTGAGACGATAGACAGCCTCGATGCTGTCAAGGTTGACTGCTTCGATGGTGTCACGCATGCTCGAGGGTAAGCCATGAATATACTTCCCGATTTTGTGTTCAGGGGTTGACACAAGGTGCGGTACTACAAAACTCAGTTGGGTTATCGTCACCAATTTGCTTAAGGGCCCAAAATTCTTCCTCAAGCTTTTGTTGCTCAAGAGGAGGACAAAATTCCTCCATCATGATGTGTTTCACCTCCTCCCAAAGCAGTGCATAAGCTTCTTCATTCGAGCAGATGTTTCTTTCGTTGGTCCACCATTCCAAGGCCCTAGCTTGGAAAACTCCAGTAGCACTGCGTATCTTGAGTTCTTCAGGACACTCGCTGTTGATGAAAGTAACCTATATGCTATCGAACCACTCAAGCATAGCGGTTACCCCATCCTTGCCAGTTAAAGGTTTAGGGTTGCAAGAGGCGAAGTGTTTGTAGTTGAAGGTTACAGGCTTAGGTTGGGTCACCTTTGAGTCAACAGAGGAGTTGGGGGTGTTTGAAGCTTGAATCTCACTGACGATCTTGGGGACGATACGAGCAATTTGATTGGCTATGAATGCCATCATCTTCTTTTGAGAGCTCGTCTTAGACTTCTTGGATGAGTTGGAAAGGTGGCGAGATGACGACATCTACGAATTCAAAACAAAGAGTGGATGAGACTTTGATCATAATGTTTTGTTTAAGAAAATTGTTTTCATGAATGCATCACAAAGCACATAAAGTTTCAAATAATTTCACATAGCATAACAAGAAATTCACATAGTGTAACAAGTATAATGAAATCATCATAAATTTAATTTGTTCACGAGAGATTATTATTGTTTTAGATTGCGAGAATAGTGTGATTCGTGTCTCCAATGTTGAAATGATATAACGTACAAGTGTAAAACACATAAAAATTGAGGTAGCATAAAAGAGATTTAACATAAAAAATTGGATTGTCACGGAACGTAACATAAGACTATTCCAAAGTAAATCGAAGTCCTTTTCCAATTAAGGAGACGTGCTTTGGCCTAATAGACAAATACTTTCATCGAGGAGCGACTAACGATATTTGTCCTTCCAGTTACTACATGTCCTTAATCGATTGGGAAATCGAAACTTTGACGAGATTGAAAATTGAAGAGTGGGACTAGTTATCAATGTGAGTTTCACCTCTAGCTTGATAACATCGTACCCTAACGTGGTTGGTACTTATCAAAAGATAAGGGTCAACTAGAATATGAAATGGAATTTTCCTTCAAGGTTTGGATATCACCCCTAACTTATCACCCCTAACTTGAGGGTAAATTTCGTGCAATGTATAGTTGAGTGAAAGTCATCACCAAATGTGGGAATCACCCCTATTTTGGTGAATCATTTCGATTGTGTTATAAGAGTGTCTTCAAAGCCTCCAAGTGTGTATTGTGTTAGCCTTAGGAAAGGCATGTATGTTAAGAGTCCAAAGAGAATAGAGAGAAGCAAGTAAGATAGAAGGGAGATAGTCTTAAAGAACACATAGTGAGAAAACTCCTAAACTACAGGCTAGGTAAAAGCATTCCTACTTTTTCCTAATTCCCTATAGTTATGGCTCTGATACCAATCTGTCACACCCCAACTGATGACGGAAACATCGGGATGAGACGAACAAATCGCTCAAACCATCATAACACTACATGTGACAAAATAAATTAAATTCAAATTTCATTAATATCTTAATTCAAATACATTGTTTTCAACAAAGCAAAATGATAACAAACATAAACTAAGATTCAAACATCGTTTATTATTAATGTGAGTTTCTAGGTCCATCCTAACTTGATTCTTCGTCACATCATCTATCAACCTGCAACATGTATTAAAATAAAATCAACAAAAAGTTGGCGAGCATACAGGTTTGATACATAGCATAATTAGAATAAATTGTTTAATAATCATACCCCACATGAATAACAATAGGCAAGTTAACAAGTATGTTGAAACGATGTAAACTATGTGTTCAAACAAAAGTTTCCACCGCAAAGTGCCTTTCCCAAAGACTAATGGGAGGTTAATATGTTTTACTTAACAATCCCCCAAGACTCAAGGGCGGTGCGTTAATTCTATAGCGCTATAATTGTTAAGGTAGGCTAGCAAAGTTAATGAGCACATAGACACGAAAAGTTTACATAGCATAAAAGATTAACAAGCATCACATCGTTACATTTTAAAAGTGGGTAGATTGTGAATAACAAGTTTCAAGTGTCGTGTGTTTTATAATGAATACATGTTGCACCTAAAAGTGTTAAAACAAAATGGGATCAAGTATACTCACCTTTGGTTGCGTAATTGATTTCTTATAGGAAACGCACGAGTGTAAGATCAAGAATCGAACGAGAGTGATTAGCCTAGATGATAATAAGCGAATTCGTTATTATTTATGATTTGAATTGTGTTATCTTGATTGCTTATAAATCAATCGAGCTAATATATAGGGGAACGATCTGATTACTCGCTAACTAAATTTGTAGATGGTTTTGATTAAGATGAAAATGGTAAGAGTTATAATACTAATAATTAGTTATTATAATAACTATAAATTGTGGATAATAGTAATAACAATACTTATAATGACAATAATAATATTTGTTAATAATAATAATGAAAAATAATAATAAATATAATAATAATCTTAATAATACTAATAATACTAATAATAATAATAGAAATAATTATAACTATAATAGTTAATCTAAACGTTTAAGAATAAAAATAAAATTAATAATCTCCCAACAGGAAATGGCCCAAAAAGAGAACAGCCCAAAAGCCGGCTGAACCGGCCTTATCATGCATCGGACCAGACTCGAACACGCGACCTCAAGTATACGTGCACGTACTACGTGACTAACCCGTTTATGTTTCTGTTTTAAATTCATATATACTATCATTTCGATTTAATATATACCGGTTTTAAAAGAAACGAAAATATAATCAGGGACAAAACCGGGTTATCGGGTTTCGAACCCGTGACCCGTGCTTAAAGCTTAAACGAAAACGCACAACACCACTAGATCAAGGTCCAGTTTGGTTTTGTTTTATGATTTTTATAAATTTTAACATTCATTAGCGAGTCTTCATCTTCTTCATATAACAAACCGAACACAATGTTGTGTGTTAAGCTCAAAGATTTCCGATGGTTCGATCATGATCCCGGTAGCACGAATGTTAAAACAAGAATAAACGAAACAAAAAGGTAGAAGGAATATACCGAAACAAAAGGTTGTCAAGGGTTCCGTCGGTTTACGGTCGTCTTCTCCGGCGAGTCCTTGTTCCTCCGGCGAGTTGCAGGTTTTCCGGAGCAGAGGTATTAGAGTGTGTGTCATGCGAGAGTGTCGAGAGAGTGTAGGTTGTGAGGGTGAAACCGTGGGGTTGGGTTCGGTATTTATAAGTGTTGCAGTTATGAATGTAGTCGTGATCCCAGATTATGTTCTTGACTGGTAATCAAAAAGAAAGCATGGAATCACCTCAAAATCCCGAACCATCAGCGAAATCGCCAAAAAGGAATGTGTAGGCTGTTTTACGCACCTTTTATTCATCTCAGGCCGTAGCCCAGCGGTTGTGATGTTGTTTGGTGAATGGGTGAACCCGGGTTCGATCCCCGCGGTTCACCTGTTTTTTATTCTTTTTCCTTATTTTAAGTTTCCAAAACTTACAAAATAACCCCTTTATTGTACTAACTATACTAACCTAATTAACTAACTTGTTTAACTTAAAAAACTTTAAACTAGTTTTAAAATAAACTTTTTAAACTTATAAAATTTTATTATCTTAATTAATTAATAATTAAATAAATAAACGTGTTTAAGTTTATAATAGGAATTTTTAAATGATTAACTATCAAGCTCCTGTGTTACGAAAATTTAGGATTTGACTTTTATCGGTTTTAATCTGTTTAACGTGTTTCAAGTGTTGCTTTAATAAAGAATCGAAGGATCATGAGTAATAATATCGTTCCAACAACACGAATAATTTCACATAAGTTTAACATAAGTACATGAAAATAACTTCGTTTTCTTTATTATGATCAACATTCTCTGATTACAAATTTGAAACGAACGGAATACAACGAGAGTTCAAGTGTTTAAATATGGATAGTACAACTTGTCTAGCTAAAATAGGGAAAACGCAAAAGTAAGGAGCGTTACATGATTTGCCCCCCCCCCCCCCCCCCCGGGTCTAGGCCTGATTCAAGGGTAAAAATGTAATTTTGGCTACGCAGACGACCCATCTAGGCCTAGACCGGGCATATACTTTGATAACTATTGTGATTTTTACATAATTAATATGATATTTACATAAAAAATAGATTAAAAAATTTGTATAAATAGACGCCCCGTACAGCCCTAGACTAGGCGTCTATGGTTGTCAAAAAGACTTTATTACCCTTGATTTGCCCCGTCTAGGCCTAATTCAAGGGTAAAATGTAATTTTGGCAACGCAGACGACCCGTCTAGGCCTAGACGGGCATATACTTTGAGCGGCAAATATAAACTATTTAAAATTTTATTTTAAAAGAAAATTGGCAAATTACCGTTTTACCCCTGAGTTGCCCCTCGTCTAAGCCTAATCTAGAGGTAAAATGGTAATTAACCATACCCCTAAGTTAGGCCTAGACGAGGGGCAAACAGGGGTAAAACGGTAATTTTCCAATTCCCATATACGCGGCGTCTAGGTCTAGACGGGGCGTCTCAGCCTCGTACATGTGGGGAAGACCTAGACGACCTCCGCATATCACATACAAATACACACACATACATACGTATTCCTGGACGAATCAAGCGTATAAGGACCGTATTTTCGCGATTTCGAGTTTCACACGTACGTATTTTTACTTATATTTGTTATTCTTCAATTAATTTTACATTTTGACCGTAGATTATAGGTTAATTTGAGTTTTTTTGATGGTTTTTGGGTGGGTTTTGTTGAAGATGATGGGTTTTGGGATGAACAGGACAGGGCGTCTACCATTAGAGGACCCGTATTAATTTTTTTAAACTGTTATTATTAGTTTTTATTGTTATTAGTAGAATTGTTATTATTAATTGTTAGTATTAGTGTGATTATTAGTCTTAATTGTTAGTATTAATGTGATTATTAGTGTTACTTAATTTGTTATTATTAATGCTAATTGTTATTATTATTAGAATTATTATTATTAATTGTTGTTATTGTGATTAAAATTTCTATAATAATCATTGTTAACATTAATTATTAATTGTTATTAGTATTAGAATTAGAATTTGAATTATAATTATAATAACTTTTATAATAATAATAAATAATAAATATAATTAAATTTAGTATTATTATACGTGTACGATATTTTTTTGCATATTGATTATGGACGATGTTGAGGATCAGATCTACGGGGCTCCGCATCCGCAAGATCCGCGGCGGCTCCGCCACCGCTGCGGATCTACTACACGGTCACCAATACCAGGAGTTTCCACGTTGGATCGCATGCCGCGGTCGTCTGGGATGTTATCGAGGCGATTAGTGAGACGCCGAGACTCCGTTATTTCATTCCAGTGAATTCGCCATGGCACAATCTATTTGACTTAGTTGGCACACCGAGCTACAGGGAGCTGCTAATCGAGTTTTTGGCGACGTTCTCATTTCACCCTCCTCGGGCCGACCAGCTGCCTCCACAGCCACAGGCTCCTCCCCCTCCGCCTGAGGTTTCTTTCAGGCTTGCCGGTGTTCAGCGTTCGATGACGCAAGCAGAGTTTTCGGTTCATAGCGGTTTATACCTGCAGGAGGAGATCGCTACAGATGTTTATACGGAGGGGCTAGTAGTGGTGGATATACCTACTCTTTTAGGATTTTGGGAGGTAGTTGCGGGGCCAGACACTTGGGAGCACTTGAGGGCGAATGGGAGGATTTCACATGTTGATGAACCATTGTAGAGGTACGTACGTTTATTACAGTAATTATTATGATTATTATTATTATAAATTAATTTCCGTATTTGGCTAACAATATCCACAGGTATCTGCATAGGATGCTCGCTAATTCTATTATGGCTCGCGGCCACAGCCGTGAGTGGTGTACGTGTGATAACCGGTACTTTTGGGTTATTAATTACGCGAATAACATACATCAAGACATTAATATGTAGCGTAATTAGACGCAATTAACTTAATTAGGCCTTTGGAATGCCTAGGAACGTCTATCTGGCCTTACAGTGCGAGAATGTTGATTTGCAGAAAGACTACCGAACATTAAGTGGTAACGAACCGACACCGGACGAAATACTGACAACGCCGACAAATACGAATTTTATAAGTATAATTTATACTTATGAATTTAGCTTTGCGAATTGATTGTGCTTTCGAACGTCACAAAACGTAAACATGAATGAAAAACGCGACTACAGAAACGCACCGGCAACGAAACAGAAACATCGAACGCGTGAATTACCTTCAAAAACTGAAAAATTATGATATATTTAGCTTCGTAATCGAATTTTAATATCCGCAATCAAAATCGGATCGGAAAATGGATTAGAAACGACCTCCGGAGCAAATTTCGCGATTTTAACGCAACCGACGAACGTACGCGACTTATATCGACTACCGACATCATTTTACGTAGTTTTGACCCTAAAACTTTATTATAGAACGTTTACGGTGCTCGGTGATGAAAACGGGCCTTGAAAATCGGGATCGGGCCGCTAAAAAACACAAGAACCGGGCTTATGGGCCTTGGGCCCAACCCACTCAAACCCTAAGTATATATACCCCCCTTATAACTTCTCCTCTCACTACCTCTCCTAACCCTAGCCACTCACCCTCATCTCTCTCTCCCTCATGAAGTCCGGTGACCGGAAGCCGGTGACGAGCCGAAGGAGCCGGCAAGGTGCACGGCGGCCGGCGATGGCGGAACACGACGGCAGGGCCGCCGCCTACGGCGGCGGAGGTGGTTTCTTCGCGGTGGTTCAACGGCGAATCCCCCTAAATCGCACCCTCCGGTCACGATTCCAGCGACGGTTTTTCGATTTGAGCAACGGTAATAAGGTTTTTGAGAGACGACAGCCGTGTATCACGTGTTCGACGTGAGTAAGTTCAATACTTTCACTTTCTAAGCTCCGATTCGCTTGAATCTCTTTCATCTAAAGCTTCTTTTTCAGTTTCTCTTCCTTTTGGTGGTGATGGTGACGCAGATGGGGGCTCCGTCGACGACGACGGCAGCGGGTTTGGTTCGGGTTGGGTTGGGTCGGAGAAAGTGAACACAGGTGGGGGTGGTAGTAGCAACATAGCGGCAGCAGTGGTGGTAGAAATGCCGCGCCGGCAGCCGTGGGTCCGGTCGGCGGTGGCGATGATGGTGGTTCAGACTCGGGTTGGGGTGTAACTCAACCAAGTTCAGTTTTGATTTGTTCGGGTTGCGTATTCTCAACTCAGTTTTGGTTCAACCTGGTTCAACTGTTTCAGATTCAACTCGGATCCCGGTTCAGTGCGGTGTTCGGGTCAACACGGTTTAACGGTTCAGTTGGATGATTTGGGTCCCGGTTAACTCTGTTGCGATTCGGGTCAGATTTAGCGCATGTCAAACGGGTCAAATCAGTCAACTCGGTCAAACCGAGTCAACGAAAGTCAAAAACTGGTCAACGGGTCAGATTGGTTCGGGTCAACCGGTCAACGCTAACTTTGATAAAATATTAGTGCAAATTTAATAAATAATTATTCTAATTTCCGTTTTAAGGTGACAGCGAGCTCGAACCCACTAACCAAATCGTTAAGAAAATAAAATCTGTGAACTTATATGTGGTTTTGGTTAAATATCTTGCGTACGTAATACATATAATTATTTTAGACACAAACGGAATCGACACGTTACGAAAATGTAACTAAATTGGACTTGTATTCAACAAAAAGTATATTTGAAATAAAACGGAAAGTTGTATGTATATAGTTGTTGTTTTGAATGTGCATTTTGCAAATAAATCGACAACTCGTATTGTCGGGATCGTCTAAAAATAGAGGAAACTCTGCCCGTTTTTCGTTATAACCCGAAATACAAAACATGTTTTATCTTATAAACGACACATATCGAGGTTGAACTATTTTATAAAATAAAATAAACGTATATTATTTTGGCGACACAATGCAACTTACAGAAATGAATTATAACGTTTCGACAAAAATGATTACAAGATAAAGAAAACACGGAAACTTATTTCGTTTAAACATAACTTCTTATGTTTCGTCCAAACGTGTATCATGCGACGATTATCTAAAATAAATATAATTAGTATTATATTTATTTGCAATGTTTACGACTCGAAATTTTTATAAAATAAATATAATTATTTATATTTATTTCGAATGTCAATAATTCGAATACTTCTGATACTTTTATAAAATGAATATAATCGTTATATTTATTTCAAACCTCTTGAATTCGGAGTTTTTATACAAATAAATATAATTATTTATATTTATTTCAAAACTTCTAAACGAAATACGACATACTAACGGACGATTATAACAAGCGTACCACCACATAATTGTTTTATTTAATATGAACGTGACGCAAGGTTATTATTTTGGCTACGCGAAGTGGATACATATACATTTACGTTTACATATACAAAAATATATATGTTTACGTCTTACGAAAAAATACGAAGAGTCGTACTACTATTCATCTACGCCTTCTATTCGAGACAATTAACACGACCTCGTATAAGTACATTTATATTTATACGCATAAATATATATGTATATATCCTAAACACTCGGAAACTAAGTCAATTTCGAGACTTAGTTTCTATCCCGATTAAATGGGATCAAATAACCTTAGGTTTGTTATTTACAAATCAAAACGATAACACTTCCCTAGAATCGTTGGTTAACGATTTGGTAGAGCTCGGACACGTAGTTTAGCTACGTTTAATTAGACACTTACAATTTTTTCTTGATTAGGAATGCTTTAGTTGCACGCTAGCCAATTCACGTTCTTGTAAGGATATTATGGAATAACATTTAGCTAGCTTTGCACAAGGATATCGAGGTGACTTCATAACCTCCACTTTTCATGATTTTACATTTTCTTAAATGTTTGGGGTGGAAAATGCAAGTTTTGACAACGTACACAAAAGTTCGAGAAACAAAAGGATTTATATTTCTAAACCGTGTTACGAAAGGATTACAATTAACTCAAATGGTTTACGAAAGGTTTATACTCAAAATATCGGTTTTACAAAACACACGCGCATTTTCGAAACGTGCATGAGTTTCATGAATAGGGACGGGATTGCCCTAGTTACAATAGGACAGGATTGTCCTACATACAAATAAGAGGACTGGTTGGTCCTGCTTTTTTACTTAAACGGGTTAGGCCCATTATCACTTGTGCGAGGCACAAATACTCTGTGAGTTCATGTCCCCCTTTTCCTTTTAAACGTTTCCCAGTTTTCTAACAATCGGGGTGAAATACATGCTATGACACTTTATGACAAAGGGGTATGTTAGCTACGGGTTTAGAAAAGAACTAGATCAATGTGTGTAAGTAGGATTGATAACATAATAACCATTAATCACTTAGTGACCAAGGTGCAAAGGTGTAGATCTACTGAGTTGTGAGACACGCTCCACTCTGAATAAAACAAGTCCTTTCAGAGTGCTTTGTGATCCCTAAGACTCCGAATAAAACAAGTCCTTTCGGAGTGTGAAATTCTGAATAAAACATGTCCGTTCAGAGGTTAATGTTGTCTCGGGTTGGTTATTTACTTATGACACATAATATCAGGGACTAGCTACCCGCTGGTAGATCCTTAAACCGTAGGAATTACATTAACATACCGGGTTTTCAATATGGATGACAATTATGACAGATAACATTTTGTTACCGGTTTACAAATACAACAGTTACATGCATTGGTTTACAAACATAACAGAGAACATATTGATACCGATATACGCCATACGACATTTCAAATGTTTTGAGATACTATGATCTAACGAACCGGTTATCAAAAGATTTATTTTAAATCTTTTTCAAACAAACTATGAACTCGCTCAACTTTATGTTGATTTTTCGCATGTTTCTTTCTCAGGTTACATTTTCAAACTATGGCACGGTTGGAATAGGAGAACCATCTGGAATTCGAGTACTTAGCGGCGTTCATTTTCTAGAAGTCTTAGCACCTTAATACTTCCGCTTTGCAATGAAGATACCAGTCCATTCACGCCAGCTCTGATATTTCGGGGTGTGACAGTACGAGCAGCGACCTCTTTTTCTTCTACTCTTTATTGTACAAGAGGCCGTGCGCACTTGCACACGGTCTGGCCCAGTACTTCGCCTATGCCCATCACCGACAGAAGCGCGGATGTTTTTTAGGCGGCGCGTAGTGACCGTCGTTGCCCGTTCGTTGGGTCATTTACCGGAGACGGACCCACACTTACGGCCGACCATACCGTCGACGCGGATGGGTTTCTCGACGTTGCGGGGGATGATGCTCATTAAGAGGTTCGACCTCCTCGGCGAGCGGTTTAAAACCCGCACAGGTCAGCTATGGGTTCCGGAGGCCCTACCGGAGCACTTCGATCCGATCTATCCTCCGGCAGATGAGGCAACAGCGGTCGTGCAGGACCCACCGGTGGATTTAGACGGACCAGCTACGCCACACCCACCACCACCTCCCGGGACGCCCCAGTTTTCTCGGCACGTTATTCCAGGTCATGCCCCGGGAGCTGCAGCATATCCACAATTACGATCCGACGTTGATAGGCTTATGGATTTGATGGGTTGGTTGATTCAGGAGGCGCAGGATAGACGAGAGAGGGAGGGGTTACCTGTCATACCGCTCCCACCACCTCGAGCACTACATCATCAGCAGTAGCCGCAACAGCCAGATCCAGATTCAGATTCCGACATGGAGGCATAGACCATCTGCATGTTCATGTTTTGTATTTAGTATTCAGTTGTATATATATATATTGTTATGGATGTACAAACTTATGTTATATATATTATATTTAAATTTGTTTTCAGTTATTCAGATACTTAATGATTGTTTTTCTTAAATCGACATTGAAATATAATACAAAAACAATATAATTTTTAAAACAGTATAAAATTTAAATAATATAATATTTTAATGAAAAGGTAATATTTAGAAAGTAAAATGTAAAACAATGATATATTTAAACGGTCGAAAAGGGTAAGATATTTTTATACAAAAAATAAAACTTTTTAAAATTTAACATTTCAAATTACACCAACAAAACATCCATTTTTTCACTCAAAAAAAATCACCCCCCAACAACAAACAATTTACCCCACCAAAACACCACTTTTCAATTAAAAAAAACACCAACTTCCTAGACGGGTCGTCTAGGTCTAGACGCCCCGTCTAGACCCCTTAAATTATGTTCCAGACATTCCCCTGCTGCTTCCTTGAATTCAGTGCCTAGACGACCCATCTATGGCACCAAAGGTGTCCAAATTGGCAGCAGGTAGGGGTGTGCGTGGTTCAGTTTGGTTCGGTTATTAGCATTATCCGTAACCGTAACCAAAGTCATCGGTTAATCGGTTCGGTTAATTTATCGGTTTTCGGTTCGGTTCGGTAAATTTTCGGTAAAATAACCAATTCAAACAAGGGCTAAATTTTTTGCTTAGAAATACATGTAATAAAGGTATAAATACATGACATGGATGTATAAATAAATGAAATGGAGGTATAAATGAATGAAATAGATGTGTAAATACATGAAATGGAAGTATAAGTAAATGAAATGAAGGTATAATGAAATGGAGGTATTATTACATAAAATGAAGGTATAAAACATGAAATACATAAAATAGAGGTACAAAAGCTAGAAATATATATAAAAAAATAAATGGTTCGGTTAGGTTAATTTCGGTTAACCGATGGTAAAAAAAGTATCCGTTAACCGACTTTCGGTTAATTCGGTTTTGGTTAATTTCGGTTCATTTTTATCGGTTTTTGGTTCAGTTTCGATTAACAGTTTGATTATTGCACACCCCTAGCAGCAGGGGTGTGTGAATAGACTGAGCCTAGTTAAATTACAGCATATTTGTTGGAAGTACAAGTTAACTACCATAAAAATGATAACTGTTATTTGGATGAGTATCAAGTACTGAATGAGATATATTATTATTAGATAACAATACTATTTATATGACACGGAAAATAAAAGAAATAAGAACCAGCTTGGATACAAATTACAAATCAAAGAAACAAAAAACAAAGATGACAAAGGATAGGTTAGGATTCCTTTTACACATGAGTCCTTCAAACAGATTTAACGTCTCTTGTAAGAGAACACATCGGTCTCCCTGAATATAATAGCCCGAGTAGTTGTATTGCTGGATATCAACACACAAGCCTAAATTCGAATCTGAAATTTGCATGAGTTAGTAGCAGTGGTGAAACCAGCCCATTAAATCAGGGCTATCCCAATCTTTTTTACCGTGTAATCGTACAATTTTAGGAAAAAAGCCGACAATAAATAAATAAAGTAAAACAAATACCTAATATATTTGTCCTCTTTTTTTTCATAGCTTGAATCGTTCCATCAACTCGTCGTCTTTTACTTTATGAAAAAAATCATTTTCGACCGCAAAAACCATGGCATTAAAATTCCGGGGCCCATTTGATTGCGTAAATCCGTCTTGACAAGCTTCAATTTAGAAAAACATCTTTTAACGGTTGCGGTTGCAACTGGTAAAACCAAAGCTAGCTTCACTACCCGATAATCAACATATAAATGGGCCTGTTTTATTATTATTTTGGGTCTTGGGCTAATGAGCTAGCTTAATAGGCTATTAACAATTATATTTGGGCTTGTAAAGAATTGGATTTACACTTTATACTATCATATTTTTATGGTTCGGGTATCCTCGTATTTTTTAGGGTATACTCTATATAAAAACGAAAAAACTAATAACACTGCGAATATGACGTTGAGCCGTAGCCATGCTACGGCTGCTTATTTGGTGGTTCCGCCCCTCGTAGTAGCATAAATAATTTCATAGCATTATGAAAAGTTTATAATATTGTTGCAACCAAGGTAGAGACCTTAGTTTTATACGTATACCTAAGGAATTTATCACATCTTTTCATTGTATCAAACGTTACAGGTGGTAACAGAGCCTCGTCTTGGAATCAAATTATCTAACTATCAGTTTTGGTTCGAACTTCACTCTCGGTTCTATTTAAGCAACACTAACTAAGAACAAAACACACTTTTTCTATTCAATCCATGGATATTGAAGCTACGATTGTAACACTCCATAACTTATCGTGATCAAATGATAATTATTAAAGTGTAGGGACAAAGATATAATAGTGCCAAACATAAATTTAATGTCCAAAGTGAAAATGTAAAAACACTTAGCACCGAGTCCGGTAGTAAAAGGGCAGGAAGCTCGCTAAATGTATAAATTACTTATATGTTTAAATGGCATTAATACTACTTATGCTGATAAAAATTATAGTTTGTTAAATAATATTTACCAGCTTATCGTTGATGTAATATTTTTAAAATATTTCCAGGTAATCATGAATAATTATGATTAGTGAAAGCTTGTCATTAGACAATTCCATTGACATTAATGAAAGCTTGTGGCTAACAACTTTGTGAAATTGTCATTAAACATTTTTTTATTACCATATATATAAATGTTATGTAAAACAAATGAGTGTTTAAATCCCCGTTTATGAAAGTATGTTTTATTGAAGTTGCAATTTGTTCTAAAGTCAAAAGAATATAAATGTTTTTCGTCGCACATTTATCAAAACAGGTTTCAACCAACCGGCCGCACGCCTGAGGTGTGACAACAATAACGGATCTACGAACAAACCTCTTAGATTGGTTATGAATGAATTTGTGATGTGGAAGTGCAAATTAAAGCACTTTCTCATATCTTTGATAACACCTAATGACACAATTAGGGATGGACTGTATGTCTCAATGATTGTTTCGGCTATAATAGGGAAGGATTCCATTCCCAAAGAGACATCCAAGTATAGTAAAGATAAAAAACAAAATGATGGATGTGTATGAAAAGGCCTACGACATGGTGACACTTGCTGTTGGGATTGAACCCTATGAAAGGAACAGATGATATAAAGCCAAACAACACTATCCGAGCTTTGGTTCAACTATCAGAGGTTACATCCTCTGATGTACTTACACTGTTTTCCATAAAGACTGCTCATCCTATCATCTGCCTTCACAAAGCTTCAAGGTCTGCCAGAGTTAACAAGGACAGAGGATAGGAATCAGAGTTTAGTCATTAGCTTAGTTAATCAATGTAATAGTGCCAAGCACTAATAGTTTAGTATAAGCAGTGTTTAGAGTTAGTTACATATTGTTTCCTGTCACTATCAACCCTGACGTCATCAAAGATGCTCAGAGGTTAGATAGTTAGTATAAATAGGCAACTCATGTAACCTTTAAACTTGTCTCTTAAAAGATCAACTTTCGCATATCATCTTCTCTGCATTTTCTCATTACCAAACTGTAATTGCGAAGGCTGAGGGGGAGTTTGTGAATCACATGCAAGTTAATTAACTTGAAAGCGTGACGATGATGAAAACAAACGACCATTGCTTGTTGTAAAAGTTTTCCATCTTATTCCACTGCAAATCTCTTTTAATTCAATCATTTTCCATTTTTGAAACAAAAACTACAAGTAATTCAAACTCAGATCCTAACAATTGGTATCAGAGCTTGATTCATCAAATTCGATCTAACAATCGATTTGGTTCGAACAGATCAGCTCTCTTGCTATTCAGTTTGGTTGTTTTTTATATGATATTCAGAGTTTTTACTACGTTCAAAGTTTTTAAAAACAAAATCTGAAAAAAATCAACTGAAATTGTCTCAAAACACACAGGATGCTTGTTCAAACCGCCGATGCTCAAAAGAAATGAATATTTCATTTGGCAACGACGGATGGGTCACATCCTTGCCCAGCAAAACACCGGTTGCTGGAGATTTGTTGCCTCACGTTCCAATGGTTCCAAGCACAGAAGATCCAACCAAACAAGTGCCAAAAAATCCTGAAAACTTTTCGGAGCAGGATTTCCAGAAAATTGAATTGGATGCTAAGGCATTTAGCATAGTTGCTTCGGCCTTACCCAATGAAATTTATGTTGGTCTACTCCATTGCAATAGTGCAAAGAAGTTATGGGATGCACTTAAGGAGCAATTCAGTGGGACTGAGGAAGTTATAAAAAGTAATAGAGAAGTTCTAAATCAGCAGTATGAAACGTTTTGTCACTTGAAAGGAGAGTCTCTAACACAACAGTTTGAACGTTACAGCTGTCTCATCAGTGAACTTAGACTGGTTAACGTGGTTCTACCTAATTCGACTGTCAATAGTCGTTTCCTTAGATCGTTACCAGATAAGTGGGAGACTGTAGCTTATGTAACAAGAAAATCTGTTGGGTTTAAAGATATGTCGTTAACACAACTTCATGGGATACTCCTCACTTATGAGAGAGAGTTGAACCAGAAAAAGAAGTTGCAAGAATCTGGCAAAATGACTGATGATTACTCATTGGGTAATGCAGCTCTTTTTGGCCAAGAAGAGGGTTCTGGCAGCAGTAAGGACCAAAGTTATGATCACTATATAGATATTACATCTGGTGGGAACTTCGGATCTGAAACATATGCATCCAACTATGCTTTTGCTGCTAGTGGGGAAAGCCAAACCTCTGACAATCTATCCTTTGAGCTGAATGATTTGCAACACATTGAACCTTCTGATCTTGAAGAAATGGATATTTTGCGCCAACTGGCCTTATTGAGTGTTAGGGCTAGTAAGTTTTACAAGAGAATTGGTAGAAAATTCCCAGGTTTGCATGGGGGGGTTGAAGGTTGGGCTGGATAAATCAAAAGTCAAGTGTTATAAGTGTAATAGGCTAGTACACTTTGCCAGAGAATGCAGGTCTCAAAGTTCTGGACCAATAGTGACTCATCCTGGCCCTAGACCTCAGCACACATAAAACACTGCTCATTATTCCCAATATGCCCATGCTCAACATGTTCAAAACACTGCCTATTTTGCACACCCTGCTACCACTGTTCCAGTGCATTATGTTCAATGCACTGCTCCACAAATTTAATATGTTCAGGCACCATCACATCCTCAAGTGCTTGTACAACAAGCACCCATTGTTACACAACCTGCTCAAACCACTGCTAGTCAAGCAGAGGTTGGTCAACAAAGCTTTTTCACACAAAGTTATGTTGACTGGAGCAGTTTGCCTGAGGATTTGACTAATGAAAACTTTGCTTTAATGGCCAAAAATGATGTTGAACAAGAATTTTGTTTAATGGCCTTAGAGACAATTGCTGAAAGTGTTGAATCTGTGGAGATAGTGTCAAAGTCTGATGAAGTTCAAGTTTGTGATGAAACAGTGGTTTCAAATGAAGAAAGAGAAAATGCTGCTGATAAGGAAAAGAACTCTCCTACTGACCCATGGAACATTGATGTGTGTGAAGATGAGTGCGATTGTGCTCTTATGGCTGCTACAAAGGTATCACCTCAGATCCTTAAAGATCTATGTTTTGACAAATGCATCATTGCTTTTGCAAACATCAAAAAGGTGAATGAAAACCTAAGAAACAAAATTTTAGAAGATGAACTTAATTTTGAAAAACTGATTAAAGAGTTAAAATCAAAGTTAAGTGAAAAAGATTCTGAAATGAGTAGCCTAAGACATGAATCAAGCATAACCAAGGACCAACTCCAAACTATGGTAGAAAAGTACCAAGTTTGTAAAAAGGAGTTAGAAGAAATCCAAATCACTTGTGAAAAATGGGTTGAGTCCTGCAAAGGTTATGAAATTATGTTTGATGCTCAGATCAAGAGCAACATCAAGTTTGGTGTAGGTTTTAGAGCCTATGACCAAAATGAGAAAAATGTTGCTGAAATTGATTCTGAGTTGGTTGAAGTTGTCCCTACAAATTTGGCTGGTGAAGAGATAAAAATCACAGATAAAGCTGGAAACAAAATTGTTTTGGAAAAACCAGAGGTTTCAATAAAAGATAAAGAAATTGAAAAATATCAGTTTAAACCAACCTGGTCAGATGAATGTGATATCTTAGAGAACTTCAAGCCAATGGACTTCACAACCACTGATGGTATTAAAGCCCCAAAAGCACTGGTGATCCCTATCAAAGATGTGCCAGCAGAGGTTACAACCACTATTGAGAAAAAGTCTGATAGGAAACAAAGAGTAAAGATTAAAAACTTGTTTTGTGAATTTTGTGAAAAAAGAAATTATGTGGCTGCAGATTGTTTTCTTTTAAAAGCCTATGACATTAACAAAACTTGTGTTATCAAAAACTCTTCAAAATGCACCATCTGCAGCAAAACAAATCACTCAACTCAACAGTGTGCCTATCTCAAAAACTATGAACAAAAGGTAAAAGAGATCAAGGCAAAAGCACTTGAAAGAGACAGTTCAAGTTCTGTTGGAAATAAATCCAAGCAGAGTTTTGAACCAATTGAAACATCTGTTACAAAAGCCTTAACCAAAATCTCTGTTCAAAGAGAGGTGCAAGTGACAGATGCCCCACCTTCAAACTCATTTCCAAGAGGGTATGGCCAACGTACTTATAAAAAGGTTCCTCATTCTTATGAAGGCTACAAAAAGCCTTCAAAGCAAAGAGTAAACAGGCACCCTTATGGATACAATCATCTGATAGGTAATGGTCAAGAGCAGATGTTACAAGGAAGTTTCAAAACCACTAACCATTGTCCTAGACTTGAGGCTAGACCATCTGTGACCCCATCCAAAGCCAAAAGGAGACCAACTTTAACTGATCTATTTACTTGATGTGCATGGACCCTCTACTTGCCTTGATAGCTTATGGTACGTAGATAGTGGAGGTTCCAGGTACATGACAAGATGTAGAGCCCTTCTCAAGGATTTCATGGTTCATGGGGGGGGGGTGATATATCTTTTGGTAATAACTCAAAGGGAAAGGTCTTAGGGTCTGGGTCGGTTCTGGCTGGTAAACTCAAGTTTGAAAATGTGAATTTGATTGACAATCTGAAATTTAACCTGCTGAGTGTCTCACAAATGAGTGAAAGAAGATATGGATCCTTATTCACTAAGAAAAGTTGTCAAATTGTGGGACCAGAGGTTGTCAAAAAGATTGATTAAATCATTGCTGAGAGCAAAGCACAACTCACTGCACACAGAAGTGGGAATGTGTATGTGGTAGATATGTTAAAAGATAATCCTATGTCTGGAACATGCCTATTCTCAGTTGCTTCTAGCAAAGAGACTGAGTTATGGCATAGAAGACTTGGACACACAAATCTTAAAACTATCACCACACTCTCAAAACAAAGTCTTATAAGAGGCTTGCCTCACAAGCAATTTTCCTGTGATGAACATTGTGTTTCCTGTTTAAAAGGTAAACAACATAAAAGTTCTTTCAAATCAATTGAAGAGTCCAAAACAAGCCAGTGTTTACAACTGTTGCACATGGACTTGTTTGGCACAGTGCAAATCATGAGCTTAAAACACAAAAGGTATTGTCTAGTGATAGTTGATGATTTCTCTAGGTTTACATGGACCTTCTTTCTTCATTCTAAGAATGAAACTGCAAGCATTTTGCAAAACTTTGTCAAATAAGTAGAAAAACAATTTGATCTTCCAGTAAAAATCTTTAGGAGTGACAATGGAACAGAGTTTAAAAATAGGGAGTTGGATGATTTTTGTGAGTCAAAAGAAATTGTTAGGCAATATAGCATTGCAAGAACTCCAGAACAAAATGGGGTGGTTGAAAGGAAAAACATAACCTTAATTGAATCAGCAAGAACTATGCTAGCAGATTCTGGTTTACCCCTGTCCTTTTGGGTAGAGGCTGTAAACACTGCTTGCTATGTTCAAAACAGAGTTTTGATTAACCCCAAGCATCAAAAGACTGCCTATGAGATTTTGTATAAAATCAAACCTCTGATTTCATATTTTAAAATTTTTGGCTGTCCATGTTTCATTTTGAACTTAAAAGATTCTATATCTAAGTTTGCAGCCAAAATTGATTGTGGTTATTTTCTGGGATACTCAACCACTGCCAAAGCCTACAGAGTTTTTAACTCTAGGACAAAGTGTGTTGAAGAAACTTTGAATGTGAAGTTCAATGAACTATCATCACTGAAAATCCCAGCAAATCCTGCAGAGTTTTTTGATTTAGATAAATTAACATTTGCTGATGTTTCTATCAAGCTAGACAATGCAGGTACACCACAATCATCTGAAGAAGATCAAGATCAAGGATATGACTGTGTGCTTCCACAAACAAAAGTCTATTCTTCAAACAGAGGATCAAGTGCTACAAGCTCTTGTGTAAACTCTGCCACTTCTGGGTCAACAGTGATTGATCTCAAACCTCTGCCAATTCACAAAATCAAACATCTGTTGATAAAAGTCTTACATCTGGGAACCAAAATCATCAGAATGTTACCTCTATACCCCCAATACCACCACCACCATTCTCATCAGTGGTTGATACTTCAATTTCACCAGCAGAGGTTAGCTCAGATGATACACATTTGCAGCCATCACCTCAAAATGCTATTGTTCCATACCAAGGTGATTTGATTTATCTCAAAAGCCATCCAGCAGATCAAGTTGTTGGCAACATCAAATCTGGGGTGCTCACACGAAGCCAATCCCAAAATATTTGTCTTTTTGCTGGTTTTCTATCACTCATACAGCCAGTCAAGTACCAAGAGGCACTGAAAGACAACAGCTGGGTAGAGGCCATGCAAGAAGAACTCCTTCAGTTCAAAAGACAACAAGTTTGGGAGCTTGTGCCACTGCCAAAAGATGTAAGTCCAATTGGCACAAAGTGGATCTTCAAGAACAAAACTGATGAAAGGGGTATTGTTGTAAAAAACAAAGCAAGGCTCGTGGTTCAAGGCTACAGACAGGAAGAAGGTATGGACTATGATGAGATTTTTGCTCCTGTAGCAAGGTTGGAAGCTATTCGCCTGTTCTTAGCTTTTGCTGCTAACCACAACATAAAGGTGTTTCAAATGGATATAAAGAGTGCATTTTTGTATGGAAAAATCAAAGAAGATGTGTATGTCTGTCAACCTCCAGGTTTTGAAGATGCATTCCATCCTGATCATGTCTACAAGCTCAACAAAGCATTGTATGGCTTGAAACAAGCACCAAGAGCCTGGTATGAAACTCTATCCCTTTTCTCTTATCAATAGGGTTTACTAGAGGCAAAATAGTTAAAACCATGTTTTTAAAATGGAAAGGAAAAGATTTGATGCTTGTCCAAATTTATGTGGATGACATCATTTTTGGATCCACAAGCACTGCTATGTGTGAAGAGTTTTGAAAACTCATGGCAGCAGAGTTTGAGATGAGTGCAATGGGTGAGCTCCAATGTTTTCTTGGTCTTCAAGTTAAACAATTGCACATACATTTATCCATCAAAACAAGTATGTGAAATAACTGCTTAAAAAGTTTGATATGGATGATTGTAAACCATGTAGCACACCCATGGCAACCTCCAAGCTAGTCACCATTGATGGTAAAGATGACCTTGTTGATCAAACTCTTTATAGAAGCATGATTGGGTCTTTATTGTACCTAACTGCATCAAGGCCAGACATCATGTTTGCAACATGTGTTTGTGCGAGATCATAGGCATTACCTAGAAAGTCTGACCTTATTGCTGTAAAAAGGATATTCAGATACATAAAAGGTGCTCCCACACTTAGTATCTGGTATCCAGCTAATGGGAATATTGAGCTTTCAGGTTTTTCAGATAGTGATTTTGCTGGGTGTAAAACTACAAGGAAGTCCACATCAGGAGGATGTCAATTCCTAGGTGATTGTCTAGTGTCTTGGCAAAGCAAAAAGCAGGTTGCAGTTTCAACATCCACTGCTGAGGCAGAGTATATTGCTGCTGCTAGCTGCACTGCTAAACTCTTGTGGATTCAAAACCAGTTGTTGGATTTTGTTATCATTGCACTAAAGACTCCACTCAAATTGGACAATCAAGCTGCTGAAAATATCATCAAAAATCCAGTTTCTCATTCAACTACAAAGCACATTGACATCAGAAATCACTTTGTGAGAGATTGCTATGAAAAAGGTTTGATTTCTTTGCATCATGTCCATACTTCAGATCAATGGGCAGATGTTTTAACCAAGGCATTGGATACATCTACCTTTGAAAAATTGATCTCAAGGCTTGGTATGCTAAACATGGATTAAAAACAAGTTTTCTTGTAAATCCATGTGTACATAGCATCAAAATGTTTTCAGAAATTCACAAATTCCTTAAAAATAGTTTAAAATTGAAAGTTTTCAATAAATCTTTAAAAGTCTGATCACAACATCTGTTTGCTCAAAACCTCTGTAGGCTTTAAAATCTTATCCACTGATACAGTGTATCCCCTGACTTCTATTTTTCATCTCTTCAAACCACTGTCCTAAAACAGTGTTTTGCCACATCAACGGTTACTTTTCTCATCAGAGATTACACGTGGCCAGATGTTAGCCATCCGATCTTGCAACAGATGCCACGTCATGTTCACTTTTTCAAAACCCTTATAAAACCCCTGTTTTATCTCACCAGTGGTTACCCTAAACTATGTCGATTTCAAAATCTCAAAACAGTTTTTCTCTCAAACAGCGTGGCTCCCGAATCAAAATCTTCAAAATTCAAAGCTAAATCGCAAGAAGAACCTCCACCTTTCACTCTCATAATCAAAACCCCACACAACTACACTGCCATACTTGAAGAAAACGACGCAAATACTCGCTGTCATCCAATGATTCGAATTTTGCAAAAGTCTAAATTCTTGCACATGCTAACCGTCAAAGCCCCCATTTACATTGATGCTCTTCGTGATTTATGGAAAAATGCAAAGGTTCACTCATCTGCTGATGGTGTTCCTTATACAATAATTTCAAGAGTAGGGGGAGTGTTGGTGCAAATTAGCCCCCAATCGATCTCTCAAGTTTTCAAGTTAAATGTCATACAACATCCTGTGTCATTTCCAATTAATGAGATCCAAGCAGAGTTTCTGGAAAGAGGTTATATCGGCCAGATGAAAGGTATGACCATTTTCAAACCTAACTTTCCTGCTGAGATGAGATTTTTCTTTCACGCCATTCTTACTTGTCTCTCAGCAAAATCCACTGCTTTCAATGAAATCCCATTGAACATGCAATATCTGGGGTATGCAATTTTAACTGACACCGATTTGAACTACTCCCAGATACTGTTCAATGATCTTGTGAATAACTTTAAAGATATTGAAAAAAGAAAAGCTTTTTTGATACATCCATGTTTCTTGAGTGTTCACTTACAGGATCAAATTAAAGGTCCTGCAAGTAAAATTGGCGCTGTGGTTAATCCAGGCAGCCTTAATCATGAAACTTTCACCAGAATAACAAACCAAGATAAATTTGAGAAAACACAAGTAGAGGAGGATGAGCAAGTTTTACCAGAACAAAATGTTCAATCTCAACCTCTTGCTACTGAGCCCACTGCTCTTGGTGATCAGGGAAACACAACCGCTGGCCTGAAACCCACACCAAAAATTTCCAAAAAGAAAACCAAAACAAACTCCAAAAAGCCCACCAAACCCAAAAAGGGTCCTTTGGAAGATGAGATCCCAGAGGTAAACCCTGTGACAGCACCAAAGTTACAAACCACTGCTACTACTTCTTCACAGCAGATGGTTCAAAGATCTCCCACCGGCTTTGAAACTCCTCCTTCTTCCTCACAAAAGGAAAAGGTTGTAGACACAGGGACACCACTTTATGAAGCTCTAGATTCACTTGGGTCTATCTTCCACAGCCCCTCTCCCAGGCAATGTCGCTTTCTACTCAACCACCTTCACCGATATCTTCACTTCCACCCACAATTGTACCATTACTAAATGCAATTGAATTAGTTCAGACACAAACCAGCACTTCTCAACAACTTATTACTGAGAATATACTTCATCCAATGGCTGGGTCTGATTCTTTATTCATTGCTAGCACATCAGCAAATGAAGAGGCTACATCCCTTGGGTTACATGTAACCCTTGGTGATATTTCAACGCAAGTAGCCACTACAATTGCTGAACTCCCTAGTTCTCAGTTGGACAGTGGTTTCATTAATAAGACATGGTTGAAGGCAACCACTGCTGAGGCAACAACTGTTACCTCTATTGTGGGAAGTCCCCAGTACCAAGACAAAGGGGCATCTATGTTTGAAGCTGGTCCTAAACCACTGCTCATGATAACATAGATATAACTACCACCACTGGTAGGAGTTCAGATGATCCTATTAGACTAGGTGATGATCTAAAATACCAGGATTTGACGGAGAGAGTGACCAGAATAGAAAACCATGTTGGTGAAATCAAAGATTTACTAAAGCAGATGATAGCTACAAAAAGTCAACCCTCTGTTCTATCCACTACTGATCTCAAAGAAGCTCTTAACCCTCTGTTTCAACATCAACAACATTATTTGGATTTACAACACAAGCATCATGTGAATAATGTTCGAAACATGTTTGAATCAAGGTATCAAGACACTGCAGCAGAAATTAAAGCCATCAAAGCACATCTACTCTCAACCACTGGCCATGCACTTCCAACGGTTGTATTTGTTACAACAGATGAAGCCAAAAGGGGGAGAAACCTTTGGGTCCAAAGAAGCTAACAATAGATAATGATAAGGCCAGACCTACATTAAACATTCAAAGGCCTGATGGTTCAAAGAAGCTAGATTTAACTGAAGAACTAGTGGCCAAGGCAAGGGCTAGTCACAAGAAAAATGTGATTGAGGAGAGCAGAGTGTTGGTTGAGAAAAAGATTGATCAGCAAAAAGAAAAAGGAGAGGTTGGTACTTCATCAAAAAGAGCTCCTGCTAGAAAAGCCAGGCAACCAACATCCACACCTCCTAAACTAAGCCTGAAACCAGTCCAACCATTAAAACCTCTGCCTCTCAAAAACCTATCACATCTTCAAAACCACAACCCACATCCACACAAGCAGATGTTACAACAACTGTTGTGTCAACATCTGTTGATACAACAGAGGTTGCAACAGATGCATCTCTATCCACTGCCATAATCACATTTCCACATCAACTCAACCATTATCCACACCACCAAAAATCCCACAACCACCATCACCCACCTTAAGGTTTAAAAGGAGAAAATCACAAAAGTGATAAATGATGATGAGATCTCTGCACCTCTTCCACTATCATCAACACCAATGATCCCCACATCAGAGCTTACAACTTCTTCAACTCTTAAAGTCATTCCTGCAGCAAAGGTGTACCCTCTTGATTTACCAGCAGTCAGGGAAGAGATTCTAAGTTTCTTTTCAGAGGAGGACCCTGACAAGAACAATTCTATCCCTTGATGGCTATCCAAGACCAGCAAATGTTGATGCTTATCTAGAATTGAAAAAGAAGCAAGCAGAGGATATTGCCAAAAGAGAATCAGCTGGTAAAAATGATAGAGAAATACAAATTATCATGTCCTTTCAACTGAGTAAGGTCACCATTCTGCAAAACTTTGTCAAGGATCTGAGCAACCAGTTGTCAGTAAGGGAAGATAAGTTGCTCAAGAGTGAACTCATTGAGTATATCATGGAAAAGAAGATGTATAAGGCAACAAGGCCTCAGTTCAGGGATTGGAGCATAGATGAACTGAGAGAAGAAATCAATAGAATGCAAGAAATGTTGAAAGACCCTCTCAAAAAGCCAACTCCTCCCAACTGGGATTTATACAAGAAAGATATCTCTGAAAATGTCTTGAAGTTGAAGAGAATGAAGCAAGAACTGATTCAAAATCATTATGGTTCCAAAAACCAAGTGATGAGATGGGGTGAGGTGAGGGTATTAGACACTTACAAAAGTTTGGAAGAAAGAAGGAAAAAGGATCCATCCATGCCTCCCAAGCCTGACTACTCAAGGGAAGATGCTATCCTCAGAGCTCAACTCTCTCAAAGGTCCAGCTCAACATCTGCCCATTCCACACTTGCCCTGCAACACAGGAAAAAGCAAGGGGAGATGAATGAAAAGATTGACAAAGAGTTTGAGGATACATTTATCAAAGAAGGAATTCAGAATATGATTAATTATCACACAGATGATACAAGTGCCAAGCTGGCTAAAGACTTATCAATGTTAGCTCATTGACAAACCTTAGCAATAAAGGCTCCTTCAAGAAAACCATCAGACCCAAAAATTCTAAAATGGAAGGTCGACAAAGACACCCATGAATTGACATTGCTCAAGTCTGATGGTGCAGCCACTAAACTATCCATGGAAGATGCTTATGAGCTTACAGTAGAAGACTTCCAAGAACTACTATGTTTAGAGCTGGTGAAGGATGTTGATGACATGGAATCTCTTAACTTTGAACTTCAATTCAAAGGTCAAATAAGAGAATTCCTTCTGAGGAATAAAAACCAAGAATAAAGTGTTTTTGGCATCATCTGTTCCAGGGGGAGATTGTTGGGATTGAACCCTATGAAAGGAACGGATAATATAAAGCCAAACAACACTATCCGAGCTTTGGTTCAACTATCAGAGGTTACATCCTCTGATGTACTTACACTATTTTCCATAAAGACTACTCATCCTATCATCTGCCTTCACAAAGCTTCAAGGTCTGCCAGAGTTAACAAGGACGGGGGATAGGAATCAGAGTTTAGTGATAGTTTAGTATAAGCAGTGTTTAGAGTTAGTTACATATTGTTTCCTGTCACTATCAACCCTGACGTCATCAAAGATGCTCAGAGGTTAGATAGTTAGTATAAATAGGCAACTCATGTAACCTTTAAACTTGTCTCTTAAAAGATCAACTTTCGCATATCATCTTCTCTGCTTTTTCTCATTACCAAACTGTAATAGCAAAGGCTGAGGGGGAGTTTGTAATCACATGCAAGTTAATTAACTTGAAAGCATGATGATGATGAAAACAAACGACCATTTCTTGTAGTAAGTTTTCCATCTTATTCCGTTGCAAATCTCTATTAATTCAATCATTTTCCATTTTTGAAACAAAAACTACAAGTAATTCAAACTCAGATCCTAACACTTGCTTTACCAAATGAGATATAACATGATTTATATTATTGCGAAAGTGCATAAGAGCTTTGGGGTAACTTGTGTGAGCATTTGTTGGGTTATATAGGATCTGCTTCAGATGAAAGCTAAAACCCAGGGGAATCATCTTCCCTGTCCTAATGGAATAAGTTAAGATACAATCGCTAGACTAGAAGTTTCTGTTAAACATTGGTATTGCCTTTGTTTTCCTTGCCCAAACAGAAGGATTACAAACAAAATATATAGCAACGAGGATCCACTAAAGACTCCTAGAAATGTGGATCACAATAAAGATTATATCAATCAAATATATCACCAAAATAAACATAATAATATCTTCTTCTAATAGTCCCCCTTAGTTAGAACGAGGATGTGCAAAGATGTTTAAGCTGGATCTAAATGACTCAAATAAGTATCTGGGTAGCCCCTTTATGAAGATATCAGCGTATTGATGAGACGATGGAACATGAAGAACCCGAATGTGGCCCAGCTGCACTTTTTCACGAACGAAGTGGATGTCCATCTCTATGTGTTTGGTACGCTGATGCTGAACAGGATTCCCGGATAAGTAAACAGCGGAGATGTTATCACAGAAAACAACTGTGGCCTTTTGTGTTGGAGTGTGAAGCTCAAGGAGAAGATTTCGAAGCCATGTGGCTTCGGCCACGGCATTTGCTACTGCTCGGCTTCAGCACTAGATCTTGATATAGTTGGTTGCCGTTTGGACGACCAGGATATAAGATTATCGCAAAGGAAAATACAATACCCGGAAGTGGACCGTCTCATGTCCGGGCAACCCCCCAGTCGGCGTCAGAGTAAGCCACCAGTGAGAGATTGGGTGATGCAGAAAGGCGAAGGCCAAGATCAATAGTGCCATGGATGTACCGTAAAACACGTTTCATAAAGTCAAAGTGTACATCTCTTGGGGCATGCATGAATAAGCAGATTTATTGAATGGCGTACGAGATATCCGGCTGCGTAATGGTGAGGTATCGTAGTGCCCCGGCTAAGCTGCGATATAAGGTACCGTCGGGTAATGGGTTTCCTATCGTGGCACTTAGTTTGGAGGCCGTATCAGCTGGAGTATGACAAGGCTTACATGTTGTCATGTTAGCTCTATGTAGAATGTCGCGAGCGTACTGAGATTGAGCTAGGAACACCGACTAAGGATCTCGTGTGACTGTGATGCCGAGGAAGTGATGCAGTAGGCCTAAGTCAGACATAGCAAATTCAGCAGATAGCTGAGTGATGATCCGATTTAGGAAGTCATTTGCCGTGAGGACAATGTCATCGACTTAAAGTAGAAGATACGCCATATGATCACCACGTTGATAAATAAACAAGGATGTGTCACACTTGCTGTTATGAAATCCCAACGAGGTAATAAATGCAGTAAATCGAGTGTACCAGGCCCTCAGAGCTTGTTTTAGCCCGTATAAAGACTTCTTTAATCGAAAAACATGATTGGGGTGAGCGGGATCAACGAATCCTGGTGGCTGATGCATGTAAACAGTTTCTTGGAGGGTGCCATTTAGGAAAGCGTTTTTTACGTCCAACTGATGAATTGGCCAATATCTTGATACGGCTAATGAGAGGACAGTGCGAATGGTTGCTGGTTTTACCACGGGGCTGAACGTCTCAGTGTAGTCTATACCGACCGTTTGTGATTTTCCGTTGCAAACAAGACGAGCTTTGTACCGATCCAAGGTGCCGTTAGCATTAATTTGTAACGAAATAACCACATTGAATGAATAACCGGATTGTTTGTAGGACGGGGAACTAATTCCCATGTATTATTAACCTGTAGCGCACTAAATTCATCATTCATGGCACGTAGCCAGTTATGGTCCGATAATGCTTTGGTATGCGAGTTTGGGATATGTGATATATTGGAAGTGGCAGCGAGATTGTACTTTGAGTTTGGTTTCGTGACCCCTGCTTTGGATCGGGTTTGCATGGGGTGATCGTTGATGGGATGGTGAGGTGGGAGGGGGTGGGTTGTGATCAGGCTGCGAGGTAGGGATGGTGTCGGTCGTGGAAGGAGTGTTATGGGTTTGTGGTTGGCTGAGCGGATGGGTGTTGGTAGTACTAGGAGTGGTGGGTTCGGTGTTGGTGGATGAGGGTGTGGGAGTTATAGTGTGGGAATCGGAGGGTGTGGCGATAGGGTAGGCTGAGGGAAAGAACAGAGGTGTGATAGGTGGAGGGTCATCCAGAAATATGTAGGATGCATGGGTGGAAAGTTCGGTGAAAGGGTAGGTCTTTTCATAAAAAATTACATGTCGCGAGAGGTGTACCCGTCCGGTGACCGGGTCATAACATCGGTACCCGTGAAAGTTGGAGGGATAGCCTAGGAAAACACATCGGGACGAGCGGGGTAAAAGTTTGTTGGGTTGTGTAGCGGACATGTTGGGGTAGCAAGCACAACTGAAAGTCCGAATGTGATCATATGTTGGGTGGCGTAAGAATAGAGCATATGCGGGTGTTTTAAACTAAAGACGTGTGGTAGGTAAGATGTTCTGGAGGTAGGTCGCAGTGTGGAGAGCTTCGACCCAAAACGTGGGTGGAATGTGAGCGTGAATCAGAAGAGCCCAAATGACATCATTAAGACGACGAATCATTCTTTCCGATAGGTCGTTCTGTTGAGAGGTTTGTGGGAAAGAAAAGCGAAAAAGTAGACCATGTCGATTAGCAAAGTTTTTGAAATTATTATTGTCAAATTCACCACCAAGGTCACTGGAATGTTTTAATGGGTAATTGGAATTGTGTTTGGATAAGCTTGTGGAATTTTGAAAATGTGTTTTATTTGTATTTGAGTGGGTAGACCCAGACATAGTGTGTATAGTTATCAATCAATACCATATAGTACTTGTAACCAGAATTGCTTATAATGGGAGACCTCCATAAATCGCAATGCACAATATCAAACGGTTTAAAAGCACTCGAAATAGAATCAACAAAAGGTAATCTTTTACTGTTTGACAATTGGTAGGAAGAACAAAGAGAAAAGTTAACATTTTTATTGCATTAAAAATTAAAATGACGATTAAGATAGTTTAGCACATTTGCTCCGGGATGCCCGAGACGATCATGCCATGGTTGGTGAGTTCCAGAGGACAGCAGGGTGAACTCTGGCTTGGTGAACAGGTAGAGATCTCCAGTGCTATTGTGGCGGGAAAGGAGGCGTCCATCCTTGAGGTCCTTCAAAGAAAAACCAAAAGGATCAAACTCAACGGAAACATGGTTATCAGTAGTAAATCTACGGACAGATAACAAATCTTTTATAACACTAGGGGAGTGAATAATGTTGTTAAGTTTGTAGGTTTTGTTTGGGAGGGTGTATAAACCATTACCGGAACCATTAATGGGTAAGCGTTGACCATTTCCAACAAATATAGGACCAACAGGTAATAAACTTGGAGAAGTAATTTTACCTGAATCAGAAGTGATATGAGACGAGGCCCCTGTGTCCATGTTCCATTGCGGGTCACTATAGTTCAAGTGAATGTGGGAAAGTGCGATACCGATATCACTTGGGTAGAGAGCATTGCCATTCGGTGTGTCAAATCCAGGCGGTGGGGTAGAGGTGGGCTGCTGAACGAGATAGGCCAGATGCGACGGGTTGTAGTGGGCCGGTGGGATGGGTAGGTGTGGGTGGTGGAGTCCACGAGGGTTGGTTATAATGTTGTTAAGGGAAACCCATTGTGGATTGGGCCTGTTGGGTATAGTACTGGGCTTGGCCGGTTGTGTGTGACTCTGAGAGAAGCCCATGTTGGGTTGGGGAACTTGGGTTTGGTTTTGGCCCCATAAAGTTGGCCTCCGTTGCATGTTAGGATTTGACAACCGGTTCCCGTTGTGACGTCCTCCACGAGCGGATGGTTCACGGCCCCTTGCTGCTTTGGCTGGATCATAATTTCTGCCCCGGTAGCCGTTGGGGTAAGGCGAGCGAACCGAATCTGAGTTTGGTGCAGCTCTGGCGTGGAGAAGAATCGTATCACGATTTAGCTGCGAGCGAGCAGCATGTTGATTTTGTTCATCTTCAATCATACCCCGAGCCGCGTCCCATGTTGGTTTGCTTTGATTAATAATTGCATCAATGGTGTCGTATTCGATGAGTAGGCCACGAACCATTTGAATAACGAGTCGGCTATCATTGACCGGTTGGTCCACATCGCGTAATTGCTCAGCTATGTCTTTCAATGTTTGACAATAGTCATCAAATGATGAGCAGGAGGAGAGTGTAGCGTTGGTGAATTTAGTTTCAAGGGTAACGGCGCGATCATGTTTGTTGTTGATAAAGATTTCTTGTATTTGCAACCAGGCGGCTCAGGCAGTAATATCTGTGTTCAGAACACAGGCTAGTAACTCATCGGATAAAGTGTTGTATATCCATTGTAGGATGAGGGCATCAAGTTCGGACCAGGCGGAGTAGTTTGAGTCGGTTTCAGCGGGTGGGTTGGTACCGTCAATGTGATGAAGAACTTTATACGCACGAACATGTAGTTTGAAAAGCTTACCCAGGATGAGTAGGTTACTTTCTTGCCATCTAGGGTGAGGATCTTATTGTTTATGTTGGTGACCGTATAGGCTGGGTGTAGGGGTTGTTTCTCTGGGACGGATTAGTTTTGTAAAGGTGAGGAAGTATCATCAGTGTATACCATGGTTGTGTTGAGATGATGATACAAACGAAAAAGAGAAAAAAAAATAGGGTTTTGGTGAGGCTCTGATTACCATGTTAAACATTGGTATTGCCTTTGTTTTCCTTGCCCAAACAGAAGGATTACAAACAAAATATATAGCAACGAGGATCCACTAAAGACTCCTAGAAATGTGGATCACAATAAAGATTATATCAATCAAATATATCACCAAAATAAACATAATAATATCTTATTCTAATAGTTTCCCCCCTTGAAGATTCTCAAAATAACTGCCCAAACTACTGCTACATAGAATTGTTGCTTTCAAGAATAGAGAGCAGAAGAACAAATTGTTGTATTATCAAAGTGCTGGTCAACAAGTCAACGATCAAGTCCACCAAAGTCAAAGGTTGACGACTGGAAGATCCAATCAACAAGTCAAAGACCAGAAGTTCTGGATTTCCAAAAGTGCTGGTTCCAGCGATTCTGTGAAATCTAGCAGTTCTCTCTATCTCTCATTAGAAGCAGTAGTTCAATGTAATGGTGTAACTATCCAACAATTTTACTAACTATTGGCAGTTACATCATTTAATGAGTTGTTAGGGGTCGCTTTCATGATGACGTCACCAACAGTTCTCTCCTCCTATATATATATATTATATATATGTTCTTTGTATTTAATGTAACAGTAACACTAAGAGCCATAAAGCATAGAAACTTGGTGAGAGAGAATGCACCTGGTGAAGGGGAGCACATTTCTGTACCTTGTGATTGTATTACATCAATCAAATTTGATATGAAATCATTCCCAAATCCAGTTGTGTTAGAATGATGTATTTATGATAACTGTTTGATTAAATTTCTTAATTTGTTCAAGTTGTTTTATATAAAAAAACACACTGCACACACTCTCTCACATCTAACAGCATCTTGAAGGAATTCATGATATGCTGCCAAATTGAGTAGAATTACTGATGCAACAATACAAGTTATTCTCAAATATTAATGGAGGGCTAATGACCCAACAGTTTGAAAAGTTGTCTTCATTTCATTGGTGAGTGAACTTAAAACTTATGGAATAATTTATATGAATGCACATATGTTGAAAAGTTTATGAGATATTTGCAAAGTCACTAGAGGATGTACACAATTGTGATTATATGCTCCAATGATCTCATCAAATGGCATTCTCTCAACTACATGGTCAATTGAAACATAAGTTATAGTTGAATCATGATAAGAAGATTAACCTGAGTGTCCGAGCAAGGTTAAACATAATACTCAAAGGCCTTTAGCATCAATGATACCATAAACAACTTATTCACCAATTCTCACACAGAACATCACATCAATACCAACAACCTTTCAACAACCCTTCATACCATCTAATAAAAACTCTTGTTGCCCCTGGGCTATAGCAATTCCATCAAGACGACCCAAAATAGATGGAATAGATGAACCGAATGGCTATGTTAACTATATGAATCAAAAGGTTCATCATAAGGACTGGAATGGGCTTTCAAGGAAACACTCAAAAGCAGGGTCGGTCATAGAATTTTGGAGGCCCAAAGCGAATTAAAATTCGAGGCTCTTTTTAATTTTTTAGGCTCAAAATTTCGGTTTGTATCTGACATCAAATATATTATGAAGAAACTTATAAAGCGCTTAATCATTATATAAACTAGATGATTTCCCTAATCAAATAATGTTGGGTATCTAATACATAAATCAAATCTAAGTTGGTCAAAAGAGTTTAACCAAACAAATAACAACTTATATCATGTGTGAAAGGAACTAAAACATGCTACTTATTTTGAGTATACTCTTGTTATTAGTTAGAAACGATTTTTCTAAATAAAATTTTACATAGACAATCCTGGTTAAAAATTGTGTGGACAAATTTTTTTAGCTGATTAAACTAGGAGAGGTGATTAAAATAGATTCATTTATAACCCTTTACTAAAATAGTGAGTGAGGTGATTAATAATTTTTTAAATGGTAGCAGGTAGAGATGGGCATAATCGGGTTTTCTTAGTACCCGGAACCGGTTCTAAACCGAACCCGGTTCCATTTGGTTGACAATGGAACCGGGTTTGATGTGGAACCGGGTCCGGTTCCTACCCGGGTTTACACAACAGAATCTGGAACCGTTTGGAACCGGGTACGGGTATTCCGGAACTGGGTACAGTAGGAACCGGGTACGTGTACTGTGTGGAACCGGTTACGGGTACAATGGGGAACCAGTCATGTGGAGATGTTTATTATGTTTAATTTTTACTAATGTTTAGTGAGTATAGTAAATTTAATGTTTTCTTTATTCATTGATAATTTACATTAAAAACATTTATAATAATTAATTATTAGGAACCGGGACCGGGTATGGGTGGAACCGGGTACGGTTTGGAACCAGGTACGACCCGATTAAAATTAAAAAATGTGGAACCGGGTAGGAACCATCGGGTATTTTGAACCCGGAACCGGTTCTACTTTATGTCGGGCAGGAACTGAACCAGGTCCAGTTCGGTTCTACCGGGTCGGGTTGGAACCGGTTATTATGCCCATCTCTAGTAGCAGGTGGGATTCGAACCCAACCCTTCACAAAAACCAAAACTTGTTTTTTCCACCAGACTACACTTGTATTAATGTTAACAAATATCACTGTACATATAATATTCCTTTTTTATAAATATAGATATTTTCTAATTTTGGAGGCCCTATTTTTTCGGAGGCCCTAAGCCCTCGCCTAACCTAATAACACTAACAGGCCGGCTCTGCTCAAAAGATGAGAATTGGCTTTGACAAGTCAAAAGACATGTGCATGTCACAACAACCAAAGATGGGGCACTTTGCTAGAATGTAGATCATTCAGAACTCGTCACCAACATTAACTCAAGTAGCAACATCATATCAAGGTTTCATCATATGTTAATACCTATAACTTCGAGTCTTTAGGTAGATAAGATTTTCTCATGAGTCTTGCCTCTTGAATATTACTGCAAAGCAGTTTTCAAGCAATATATATTCAACATCTTTTTATTAATCGACCTGCACACTAAACAACTTATGCTCTATGTTTGGGTATACTTCTACGTTGGCTGGTCCTAAAGTTACACACATATTAAAACAAACTTCCCATAAACAGTACTCAATTTTTTAAATAATATTGTTTACTTTATTATTATTATTATTAATATTATTATTATTATTATGATTTTTGTTATTAAAAGAAACTTCCCTTATTATATTATTATTATTTATATTATTATATATACATATGAATATAAACTCTCCATAAACAGTAACATAACTTTTTAAAGTATTTGTTTATATTTTTATTTTTATTTTATTCTATTTTTAAAGGATTTTTTTTAATGAATGATTATTTATTATTTAATTTGATTTCTTTTTCTTATGTGTTTGTTAACTTTTAAAAAAAATCTTACTCCGTAACTATGTTTATATATATTTTTTAACATTGCTATATATGGTTTATTGAAAATGGATACCGTGTTGTTTATAAAACCAAACCTATCCGTTCTATGTTTCATTTTTTCCAATAATGTGATATAATTTTTGTTGAAAATGGATATTGTGACGCTATCGTACCAGACCGAGCTAAAGCGACCGAACAACATCTGTATCAATGCAGGTATTTAGTTTTATTTTTTGTTGCTTTCGATAAACTGACATTGTATCGCTACCATACTGTACCAAACCGAACAAGATCGGTAACGGTACTAGTATCCATTTAACGGTATTTGCATCCATTTTTATGGCTTCATGTTTAATAACGGATACTGTGCCGTTACTGTAGTGAACCGTGCCAAAACCGAAGGAACAATATTACTTTTGGTACCAATATATATTTTATTGTTTTGCTTTCAATAAACTTACACCGTGTCATGCTGAACAACATTGGTACCAGGCCCTGTATTCATTTTTATTGTTTTGGGTTTCGATAATTTTTTCATTGATACAACTTTGTCCACGCGGCACGTGACGATTTGAACAGGTCGATACCGTTCGAACACCATCAGTGCTAGTACCAGTGTTCGCTTCTTTCGTTTTTAATTGATGTAAAACACGTGTTGATTTCTATACTTAGTGCATGTTTCGTACTAGTACTATAGCGAACCACAGTGATACTAATCCAATGCTCGTAGTACCGTACCGCCGCGAGGCACGATAAAATAAGCTAGTTATTATTTTTTATATATAAAAATAAACTTCCATGAATAGTACTCAAATTTTTTAAAAAAATATCTAATTATTGTATTTTTTATTTTACGTTAGTATTAATAACATACATGGTATTTATCTAATAATATAAATTAAATAGTTCATCCTAATATGGTTATTAACATATTTAAATTGAATTTATTATATTAGTTAGGATAAGGATTAGAAGAATATTTTAAAATAAAATGTAAGTCTAATTTTTAAACATTAAAGCATCTTCATATTAAATATGAAAATATTTAAAGAATATAAGACATTTTACCGTATGTCATAGAGACGAAGATAATCTTGATCTCTAATATGTAAAATTGGTACATTGAAGAGATAAAATAATTCTTATATTTTTTATATGCGTATCGTATAGTACAATTTATTAATTCAAGCATCCTGATATATCAATTTCTTTTTTTTGAAGGAGAAGAGGTTTATTTAAAATTATTTATTAAGATGGATAATGGTTCTTATATTAATTTACTTATTTACTTATTATTTATTATATTTTAGTTGAGGTAACATGAGAAATTATTGCAAGAATAATTTCTTAAAGTTAGATAGAAAGGGGTAAGCACTAATTGAAGACTTTATAGTTCAGTTACCGCCTTACACCTCTATGTCTTTACATAAATTAAAATAAATTACGTTTAATACAAATTTTTATACAAATTTGATTAGCGAATAAACCAATTAGATATTGCGTAACGTTTTAACATAATAGAATATATGTTAACATACTTTCTCTCCACATCGAATTTATTTTTTTGGTTTCTATACGGAGTGCTGAAACTGTATTGACATGAACTGAATCAATAGTCTTGAATTTCTGCCACGTAGCGCTGGAGAATTTTACTTTGCACATATTAAAACAAATTTCCCATGAATACTACTCAATTTTTTATAATATCGTTTACACTTTTGATTGTTTCATTATTTTAATACTTAATTGATTTTATTATTATTATTATTACCATATATACTTAAATATGTTATTTTATATTATATATATACATATATCAAAACAGTGAACATTAGATCGATATTGACTCGGTTCGTTACAGTACCAATATAATATATGCACTCGGTGTAGAAATTAACATGTGTTTGACCAAAATAGATAAAAACAAAATCGACACCGACACCGACACCGACGTTGTTCGAACAATATCAATTGGTTCAGACTTACAGTAGTTGTACTATTATTCATTTATCGTCACAGATAGAGTTGTATAACGAAAAAAAATTCTAAACCGGAAATAATAAAAATGAATACAGGTACCGGTACAGATGTTGTTCTGTACGGTAGCGATTCGTTGTGAGTTTATCGAAAGAGAAACCAATAAAATAAACACTGGTACCAAAAGCGGTGTTATTTGTCAGGTGTCAGTTTATAGAACGCAAACGAACCGAATCGATATCAAGTGAACAACATCAGTTTAGTATCGATATCTTTTTTATTGTTTCTGATCAATGTAAGGTTTTCTCTCTAGCAATAGTGAGCTTCGGTATCTTAATAAGTCAAACTGATACCAATCGAATTCTTGCGCGCAAAGCGCGAGGAATCTCACTAGTTTATAATTAATGAGTTGAGATCATGTACAAATCGTAGTAATTATAAAAATGGTGAGAACAAATATTGACCATCTAATTATTTATCAATGGATGATGTTGATTACACATATAAACTCTTAAAAAATCTAGTTATTAATGATCATCGGATTTTAGATATTGTTTAAGAACACAACTATAAAAACTATTAATCAATCTGATATGTGGACTAATTAGTCGTCTAATGAAAGAACAACAATATACCAAAAAGATGAAAAAAAGATACTATTATACCATCAGATGCTTTCATTGCTATTTGAACATAGAAATTACACAATTGTCATGTGAATAAAAGAAACCACGCATCAGAATTATATCACTTAAATTATGACAATGTAAGAAGGTTGTAGATAACTAGTGATGAAATGATAGAAATTTTGGTTTTTTTATTTTACCAAAGTAACAAATTACAAACAAGTGGCAGGTAAACGAGCAACAAGCTGCGCCGCAACCCCCTTTTGAATTGCAAAACCAATCCTACTAAAGACGAAACGGCCCTTAAAGGTTGAAAGATTACTATTCACAACCTGTTGGACCCTGTTTAGAAATTCCACAGCCTCTGGGGCTAGAGACCCAAATGTATTAAAAGCGAATGGGATAAACACGTGTTGATTCTCTAAACAAGCCTTCTCGTGTTTAGCGACCTTGCCTGATTCCGCCTTTAACGCAGCCTGGCCAGCAACAAACCCATTATCCCTGAGTCTAACAAGATGGGTGTAACATCCGTCGAAAAACGGGTTTCCAAACCCGCTTCGTTTGTAAATCGAATATCAAGTTATAAAAAATTTCGTTGCGTATTTATGACTTATTTTAATTTTAAACGATACATAATTAATAAATAATTAAGAATTTAAAAACTATAATTTATAAAAAGTGAAATAAAATGAATAAAAAAGAAAACCGGCTGCCGGATTTCGAACCCGGGTCAGCCAGGTGAACCTCAAAGACTTAACTCACACATATCCCACAACTCCGCCACTTGTGTTATTTGTTGATATATCGAAACAATTAATACATATAATGAAACCCGAAATCAAATCAGTCAACAGCGCGCCCATTTCGCAGTCTCCGGAAAATCCGACGGTTTCGCCAATTATCGACGGTTTCTTTTGACTTAACGTACGTATTAACATCGACATCGGTTATAACCGATGTCTAGTCCCGCGACATCAGTCATAACCGCCGGAGAAAGGCTGACCAACGAATCAAGACTGAAATCAGACCCAGTTCGTTGTGATTCTTCCCTATAAATACACACCCAAGTCTCTGGAAATCATTTCGCTCAAAATCGCACCATTTCTCGAATCAATTTCACTCGCCGGAGATTTTCTGCAATCATCGGACTTTTGCCGGAAAACCGAGACTTTCATCAAAACGGTAAATACCTCGACTCTTTCGGTTTCAATCCATTGTTAGACTATTGCTAACTTCAATTCATCAACCAAAATCAATCCCAGACGACGTAGCCGGAATATTCTGCTTTCGCCGGAAAACTTCTGGAATTTCCAAAATCACGCTGTGAATCGGTATAATCATCTAAACCTTCTGTTAATCATTGTTTAGTAACTCAATTTCACATCTAATCGATCAAAACTGTTAATTGATCCGAACAGACGGAGTTCACAAAACAGAGCCGACGATCCTTGCCGGAGTTCTGAGAAAGACATCTGTTTCGGTACATTCATTTCCCAAAACCCTCTCTGTCCATCACATTTCAATCGCTTATAAATTTTGTTAATCGAATTAAACAAGAACAGTTGGATAATCGTCGTCTGTGTCTTTGAACGAAGAAGATGAAGTCGAACTTACGTATAAGTTTAATAAAAATCAGTATATTAACCGGGTTAGACACACAGTCCAGCGGTGGACTGTGTGCAAACGATTAACAGACGTCTCGAGTTCGATCCTTGACACAACCTCACTCTCTGAAATAAAAATGTTCTTTTTAAAACCGGACCGGATCAACTCGCTGTAAGATGTTAAATTTAATAAAAATCAGTATATTAACCAGGTTAGACACACAGTCCAGCGGTGGACTGTGTGCAACACTAAACCACAGGTCCCGGGTTCGAGACCTGTTGTGTGCACCGGTCCGATGTAATTAAATCCTTTTTAAAAATAAATGATTTCTGATTAAATTAAATAGTGTATAAATATAATTAAAAACAGAAATATTTCGGGTTAGACACGTAGCTCAGTTGGTAGAGCTGCGTGCACGCGTACGGGAGGTCTCGGGTTCGAGCCTCACCCAGCGCATACATATACACGTTCGAACCGGTCAAACAGTCAACAGTCACAGTCAACGGTCAACGATCAATGGTCAACCCAAAATGTCAACTTTTTTTTTTATATTTTTATTTGTTATTTAATTTAAAAATACTTAAAAATAATATTTTAAAGTTAGAAAATGACCTTAAACTCACAAAAATAAATCTAAAAAAAACCTTATTAAAATTGTTAATAAAATCCACTTACGTACCGTACCTTTCCGTTATTATTTAGGTTAGTTATTCCTCGTCGATCAACACTCTAAACTCGTGCGTATTCAACATCATCAAACGAACGCACCCAATGTGAGTGAATCTCTACAAATTCCCCGTTTTAATCACATTTTAGGGTGTATCATGTGCCGCTTATTATTTATTACATTTAAACACTTGTGCATTCATCATATCCATGATCAAATGTGTATCCAACATGTATCAATTGTTTGTATGGTTAATGTTTAGATTAAATTTATCATTTTCAGTACATACATCATCATAGGCCGCCGCTCCCCATTACCTATGAGCGTGAGCCGTTCCCCATTACCTATGAGCGTGAACGAGGCGTTGCCAACATACGATCGGCTCCGTTTGATTGAGCCTTGATCGCACATACATCATCATAGGCTGTCCGTTCCCCATTACCTATGAGCGTGAACGTGACGTTGCCAACATATACATTATCATTCATGTTATTGTTTGTTATTGTTTGTAATGTATGCTTATTTACATTTGCTCATATATGATTATTGCACAATTTTTCCATATCAAATACAACAAGAAATCTATAATAAATGTTTTCTAACAAGGTTCACTCGCCAACTTTTGTTGACCCAAAATCCCCCATTTTTACACATGATACAGGTGATCAAGTTGAAGCAAGAAACATATAGGACGGCCTAGAAGAATAAACCAGTTTAGACTTTGGATTATTTTAGTTAATTTTTCCTTTCCTTGTATTGTATGAATTTGACTTGAACATTTGAGATGTAATTTGAATTTAATAAATATGAAACATATTAGTAAACATCATGAGCTTTGGTGATAACCCAATTATGCCCCGAGTCTTATTCCGCTGCGGGTCGGGGTGTGACAGATTGGTATCAGAGCCATGACTATAGGGATATAGGATAGGTTATTAGACCCTTAGAGCCTATACTATAGTTGATTAGAATTTTTAAATTGTTTGTGTGTTACATGCAAAATTCATGATGTTTATATGCTTTATGTTTATTGTTACATTCAATGTTATGCAAGCATGTTCATAAGTACATATTACTATACAATGCTCATCATGAATCATATTCTCATAACATATCATATCCATGAGAGCACACACCACACAATTTCCATGATTTTTGCAACGATTTTTGTATTTTTTTTTCAAATCACATCAAAGTGAGTTCTCATGACGGGCATGTAGTAACTGGAAGGGTACAAGTACCGGTAGTCGGAACGTCCTGTCTAGGCTTGGCATTCGTATAAATCCAAAATAAAGGACCAGTTTGCCTACCTGGGACTAACGATGAGAGTACGAAGGACTTATTAGGCCAAAGCATGCTATGCCAAACGTCGTGTGAGCTAACCTCACTTTGAGTTGTCATTGTGTCTACACCTGGACACCCTCCGACCATACATCTCGCAAACATATTTCATGGTTTTCATTCGGGTGATGCGAGTGTTAAACCGCCAACACCAATGTAAATCCTACTAAGCCAATAGTCATGGGGGCCCACATGACTATACAGGCGATGGTATGGGGGACATTGGAGGCCCAAACATGAGCAAACCCAAGACATCCTATGGATGTAGTTGCATTATTGATGATTATCTTATTTTATTATTTTTAACGACACATGACACCTAAACACTTCTTAAACTCACAATCTTCCTATGTATGTTCCTGTAGATGTCGGCTAGGCAGCTACGTGGAGGTCGAAAGTCAGGAAAGTCAAACGAACGCTTGGCCACCCAAATCGCAAAACAAATGGCCGCGGTGCTTCCTGACATCGTAGTTCAAGTCCAACAAGCTCTCGCCGTAAATCCCATCAATCCTCCCAACCAAGAAGACAAGAACGTCGACAACCCTTCCTCCAAGAAGTGCTCCTACAAACACTTCAAGTCTTGCGATCCCCCAAAGTATGAAGGGACCGAAGGTGTCACTGCTCTCCTCCACTGGTTTGAGGAAATGGAGAACACCTTCCTCAACTGCGATTGTCCCGAGGATCGCAAGGTACGTTACGCAACCGGGAGACTATTTGGGGTAGCCCTGACCTGGTGGAACACCGAGAAGGGTAAGAGAGGAGTTGAAGATGCTATGGCCTTAACGTGGGAAGAGTTAAGGGAAATAATGACAAGACGCTTCTGCCCAAGAAGCGAAATCAAGAAGTTGGAAGATGAATTCCACTCGCTAAAGCAAAAAGAAGGAGATCATACTTCCTACAACAAAAGATTTCTTGAGCTGAATCAGATGGTTCCTAACTTGTTCACCCCAGTATACCGCTTGGTTGAACACTACATTCGAGGGCTCCCCTTGAAAATTCAAGACTCGGTTCTAAGCACTTCACCTGCAACACTGGAAGCTGCAATGGAACTAGCTACCGAACTTACCGAGAATCGCATCCAAAACGGTAAATTCAAGGAGGAGAAAAAGAAAGCCCCCATTGAGGCTCAAACTTCAAACCATACTGGCTCCTCTTCGAAGTTTACTGGAAAAAGGAAGCGAAACACCAGGAACTTTGCTGTCACCCAATCAAACCCCCTAATCACTGCTGCACCCATCAACCAAGTTGCCCCCTCATCTACACCATACAAAAGGCCATACTCCGGCCCCTACCCAAAATGCACCCGTTGCCAATACCATCACTCTCCCGAGCACCCCTGTCAATATTGCACCAGCTGTGGCCGTGCAGGTCACACCATCCAAACCTGCCGCACACTTCAGCGAATGAACCGCAACCAACACACAACCCAAACCCACCATCAGATAATGGGTCAAGCCCAACAACCCTTACTACTACCACCTACACAACATATGGCCCAAACCTACTACCAACCCAACTACCTCATGATGCAAACCATGCGGGTTTGTTACAACTGTGGAGACCCAAACCACTTTAGAAACACTTGTCACGCTTGGTGAAAATCATACATGCTCAAGCTCAAGCAAATCCGGTGAATCAAGCTAACCAAACTCCTCCACCTGCTAGAGGAAGAGCTTTCAACATCAACGCCAATCAAGCTAGGGCCGACAACAACGTGGTTAACGGTACGTTTCTCATCAATGGTAGTTATGCATCCATGTTATTTGATACTGGCGCGGATAAGAGTTTTGTGTCCTTAGAATTTGAACCCATCCTCAACCAAACCCGTGATAAACTCATGGAATCCATAATGGTGGAAGTTGCTGACGGAAAACCGGTCTCATTAAACTCTATTATACGGAATTGTACCCTCACTCTAAACGATCACGATTTTCCAGTTGACCTCATTCCTATGAAGTTGGGAAGTTTCGACATTATAATCGGTATGGACTGGCTCAGCCAACATCGGGCGGAAGTGGTATGCCACGAAAAGTTCATTCGCATTCCTCTCACAGACGGTCAAACCCTTCGAATCTTTGGAGAAACCCCTTCGAAAGGACTCAAATTGATGTCCTGTCTTCAAGCCCGAAAGTATCTCCGCAAGAACTATGTCACATTCTTAACTCACGTTGTCAAGAAGGGAAACAAGGAGAAGAAACTCGAAGACATACCTGTAGTGAAAGAATTCCCACAAGTCTTTCCCGACGACATCTCAGGACTTCCTCCCATGAGAGAAGTCGAATTCCGCATTGATCTTGTACCTGGCGCTACACCCGTCGCAAAATCTCCTTATAGGTTAGCCCCATCCGAAATTGAAGAGCTGGCCAGTCAACTGCAAGAACTGACTGACAAAGGATTCATACGTCCTAGCTCATCGCCTTGGGGTGCACCTGTCCTTTTTGTGAAGAAGAAAGATGGAACGTTTCGCATGTGTATCGACTACAGAGAACTCAACAAGTTAACGATTAAGAACCGCTACCCGTTACCTCGCATCGATGATCTTCTTGACCAACTTCAAGGCGCCAGCTGTTTTTCAAAAATCGACCTTCGTTTTGGTTATCATCAACTCAGAGTACATGAAGAAGACGTCCCAAAGACCGCCTTCCGAACTCGTTATGGTCATTATGAATTCATGGTCATGCCATTTGGTCTAACCAACGCTCCAGCTGTCTTCATGGATCTAATGAACAGAGTCTGCAAACCCTATCTCGATCGCTTTGTTATAGTCTTCATCGACGACATTCTCATTTACTCAAAGTCTAAGTCTGATCATGAACGACACCTTCGACTCATCCTCACACTCTTAGGGAATGAAAAGCTCTACGCCAAATTCTTCAAATGCGAATTCTGGTTAAAAGAGGTACAATTCCTTGGACATGTCGTCAATGACAAGGGAATACATGTCGACCCCTCAAAGATCAAAGCAGTACAGGAATGGCAAGCGCCACGTACCCCTACTGAAGTAAGATCATTTCTTGGTTTGGCGGGTAACTACCGCCGTTTCATTGCAAATTTCTACCGTATTGCTGTACCACTCACGGCTTTGACTCATAAAGGAAAACCCTTCATATGGGGACCTAAACAAGAAGAAGCCTTCCAAACCCTTAAGCAAAAGCTTTGTGATGCACCTATCCTCACACTCCCCGAAGGTTGCGATGACTTTGTAGTATATTGAGACGCATCAGGGCAAGGATTAGGCTGTGTATTAATGCAAAGGGGAAAAGTGATAGCCTACGCGTCTAGACAACTCAAAGTTCATGAGAAGAACTACACTACCCACGACTTGGAACTTGGAGCCGTTGTATTCGCTCTCAAGATATGGAGACATTACCTCTACGGTACCAAGTGTGAAGTATACACTAACCACAAGAGCCTCCAACATATCTTTAACCAAAAGGAGTTGAATATGAGGCAACGAAGATGGGTCGAACTTCTTAATGACTACGACTGTGAAATTCGGTATCATCCTGGCAAGGCAAATGTGGTGGCCGATGCACTCAGTCGAAAGGGTTATGCGAACTCCATTCGTCTTCTATGTTCGCAAATCATAACCGACATCAAAGATCAAATCCGAGAAGCTCAACATGTTTCTATAACAGAAAACGACATACGCAATGAGCTATCTTGTGGAGCAGAACTTAAACTCGAAACAAAATCCGACGGTATTCTGTATTATTTAGATCGCATATGGATTCCCGATCACAATAACCTTCGCGATTTCCTTATGAAAGAGGCGCACAAAACACGATACTCTGTACACCCAGGAGCCGACAAGATGTATCAAGACCTTCGATACACCTACTGGTGGCCTGGCATGAAAAAGGATATTGCTGTTTTTGTTTCCAAGTGCCTTACCTGTTCTAAAGTAAAAGCTGAACATCAAAGACCCTCAGGACTTCTAGTCCAACCTGAAATACCTGTATGGAAGTGGGAAAACATAACCATGGACTTCATTACCGGGTTACCTCGCACCTCCGGTGGGTATGACACTATATGGGTAATCACTGATCGTCTTACAAAATCAGCTCACTTCATTCCGATTCGCGAGGACTTCAAGAACGAGAAGTTAGCTCGTATCTACATCAGCGAAATCGTAAGCCGTCATGGTGTACCGTTAAGCATTATTTCAGATCGTGATGGTCGTTTCACTTCACGAACATGGCAAGCCGTACAAGCCGCTTTGGGTACACGATTAGACCTCAGTACCGCTTATCACCCTCAAACTGATGGACAATCTGAACGCACCATTCAAACTCTTGAAGACATGCTTCGAGCATGTGTCATAGACTTCAAAGGGAATTGGGACGCTCATCTACCATTAGTTGAATTTTCGTACAACAACAGCTATCATTCAAGTATCGGCATGGCACCTTTCGAAGCTTTATATGGTCGTAAGTGCCGATCACCAATATGTTGGCACGAAATTGGAGAAGCTCAAATCACCGGCCCAGAATTAATCCAAGGAACAATAGACAAGATCCATCAAATTCGAAACAATCTTCTAGCAGCACAAAGTCGTCAAAAGAGTTATGCAGACAAACGACGAAAGCCCTTGGAGTTTAACGTTGGTGATCAAGTACTTTAAAAGTATCACCATGGAAGGGTGTGGTTCGTTTTGGCCAAAAAGGCAAGCTAGCACCACGCTACGTAGGACCTTTCAAGATACTCGAAAGAGTAGGACCTGTAGCATACAAGCTTGACTTACCAGAAGAACTCAACAGAATTCATCCCACATTCCACGTATCGAACTTGAAGAAGTGCCTCGCCGATGAAAATCTCCATATTCCTCTAGAAGACATTCAAGTCGATGAATCTATGCATTTCATTGAAAGACCAGTAGAAATTATGGACTTCGGAGAGAAACGTTTAAGACGAAGCCGTATTCCAATCGTCAGGGTACGCTGGGAGTCAAAACGAGGACCTGAGTTTACTTGGGAACGTGAAGACTCAATGCGCGAGAAATACCCACATCTTTTTCCGGTTACCACTACTACCTAAATTTCGGGACGAAATTTCTAAAAGTATGGGATACTGTAACATCCGTCGAAAAACGGGTTTCCAAACCCGCTTCGTTTGTAAATCGAATATCAAGTTATAAAAAATTTCGTTGCGTATTTATGACTTATTTTAATTTTAAACGATACATAATTAATAAACAATTAAGAATTTAAAAACTATAATTTATAAAAAGTGAAAATAAAATAAATAAAAAAGAAAACCGGCTGCCGGATTTCGAACCCGGGTCAGCCGGGTGAACCTCAAAGACTTAACTCACACATATCCCACCACTCCGCCACGTGTGTTATTTGTTGATATATCGAAACAATTAATACATATAATGAAACTCGAAATCAAATCAGTCAACAACGCGCCCATTTCGCAGTCGCCGGAAAATCCGACGGTTTCGCCAATTATCGACGGTTTCTTTTGACTTAACGTACGTATTAACATCGACATCGGTTATAACCGATGTCTAGTCCCGCGACATCAGTCATAACCGCCGGAGAAAGGCTGACCAACGAATCAAGACTGAAATCAGACCCAGTTCGTTGTGAATTTCCCTATAAATACACACCCAAGTCTCTGGAAATCATTTCGCTCAAAATCGCACCATTTCTCGAATCAATTTCACTCGCCGGAGATTTTCTGCAATCATCGGACTTTCGCCGGAAAACCGAGACTTTCATCAAAACGGTAAATACCTCGACTCTTTCGGTTTCAATCCATTGTTAGACTATTGCTAACTTCAATTCATCAACCAGAATCAATCCCAGACGACGTAGCCGGAATATTCTGCTTTCGCCGGAAAACTTCTGGAATTTCCAAAATCACGCTGTGAATCGGTATAATCATCTAAACCTTCTGTTAATCATTGTTTAGTAACTCAATTTCACATCTAATCGATCAAAACTGTTAATTGATCCGAACAGACGGAGTTCACAAAACAGAGCCGACGATCCTTGCCGGAGTTCTGAGAAAGACATCTGTTTCGGTACATTCATTTCCCAAAACCCTCTCTGTCCATCACATTTCAATCGCTTATAAATTTTGTTAATCGAATTAAACAAGAACAGTTGGATAATCGTCGTCTGTGTCTTTGAACGAAGAAGATGAAGTCGAACTTACGTATAAGTTTAATAAAAATCAGTATATTAACCGGGTTAGACACACAGTCCAGCGGTGGACTGTGTGCAAACGATTAACAGACGTCTCGAGTTCGATCCTTGACACAACCTCACTCTCTGAAATAAAAATGTTCTTTTTAAAACCGGACCGGATCAACTCGCTGTAAGATGTTAAATTTAATAAAAATCAGTATATTAACCAGGTTAGACACACAGTCCAGCGGTGGACTGTGTGCAACACTAAACCACAGGTCCCGGGTTCGAGACCTGTTGTGTGCACCGGTCCGATGTAATTAAATCCTTTTTAAAAATAAATGATTTCTGATTAAATTAAATAGTGTATAAATATAATTAAAAACAAAAATATTTCGGGTTAGACACGTAGCTCAGTTGGTAGAGCTGCGTGCACGCGTACGGGAGGTCTCGGGTTCGAGCCTCACCCAGCGCATACATATACACGTTCGAACCGGTCAAACAGTCAACAGTCACAGTCAACGGTCAACGGTCAATGGTCAATGGTCAACCCAAAAAGTCAACATTTTTTTATATTTTTATTTGTTATTTAATTTAAAAATACTTAAAAATAATATTTTTAAATTTAGAAAATGACCTTAAACTCACAAAAACAAATCTAAATAAAACCTTATTAAAATTGTTAATAAAATCCACTTACGTACCGTACCTTTCCGTTATTATTTAGGTTAGTTATTCCTCGTCGATCAACACTCTAAACTCGTGCGCATTCAACATCATCAAACGAACGCACCCAATGTGAGTGAATCTCTACCAATTCCCCGTTTTAATTACATTTTGGGGTGTATCATGTGTCGCTTATTATTTATTACATTTAAACACTTGTGCATTCATCATATCCATGATCAAATGTGTATCCAACATGTATCAATTGTTTGTATGGTTAATATTTAGATTAAATTTATCATTTTCAGTACATACATCATCATAGGCCGCCGCTCCCCATTACCTATGAGCGTTAGCCGTTCCCCATTACCTATGAGCGTGAACGAGGCGTTGCCAACATACGATCGGCTCCGTTTGATTGAGCCTTGATCGCACATACATCATCGTAGGCCGTCCGTTCCCCATTACCTATGAGCGTGAACGTGACGTTGCCAACATATACATTATCATTCATGTTATTGTTTGTAATGTATGCTTATTTACATTTGCTCACATATGATTATTGCACAATTTTTCCATATCAAATATAACAAGAAATCTATAATAAATGTTTTCTAACAAGGTTCACTCGCCAACTTTTGTTGACCCAAAATCCCCCATTTTTACACATGATACAGGTGATCAAGTTGAAGCAAGAAACATATACGACGGCCTAGAAGAATAAACCAGTTTAGACTTTGGATTGTTTTAGTTAATTTTTCTTTTCCTTGTATTGTATGAATTTGACTTGAACATTTGAGATGTAATTTGAATTTAATAAATATGAAACATATTAGTAAACATCATGAGCTTTGGTGATAACCCAATTATGCCCCGACTCTTATTCCGCTGCGGGTCGGGGTGTGACAATGGGAAACTCCTGTAAGGTCCACACAAGCGTGTTTTCCCTAGCCCACCCAAACACAAGAATATCAGCTGGCCGAAGAGTAGACCTCCCGTCGAGCGGATCCGTCAGAAAGTCCACCGGAGCCTCCTTTTTCGCCGAAATCCCTGCCCGCTTTAGAACATCATAGAGAATATCCCTTACCAAATCATGTCGGTATTTAAAACCAGGTAACTCCTTACAATGGACCGCATGTTCGCCGAAAGTATCTAAACAAGCCTTGCGACAAACTGGGCAGGGCTCATCAACCGGAAACAGAGGGATCATTAGCCGGTATTTAAGAATTGCCCGGTATTCCATTGCTGACATGTGTTGGCCTAGTCCTTCAATGGGGATAACTGTCAGAAAATCCTGAGAATGAGGTGCCCGGAGACAATCAAACACAGCTTTCTGACGAGGGGATAGACTAAACTTCTCTCCCAAACACTGGACAGTTCTACTAAATAGGGCACTCGCCAAAGCATTCTGGGCTTTAGGGGGGGGGTGTCCTTATTAGAAAAACCACCAAGATCAAAATCCGGAAGGGACATGTGCATGCAATCCAACGCGCACACATAATCAGAATCTAACCCAACAATACCACAGTCTCGAAGAATGTGGTCCTGTAAACTCCAAGATTGCGCCCTCGAGGCCACAAAAGCATACGTGGATACATCCTCAGCCGAACATAAACCCAAACCCCCAAAACGGGTCGGGAGGGATGCAAGCCTCCATTGAAGATCCAAAAAAAACGGACCCCCGCAAACCACGATATCCTCGATAGCTCTCCGAAGGCCTTTGTCAAAAACAAAAACAGCCTCCCCAACAAATGTGGGTTGGCACGTTCTGAGGCCAAACAACAACTTAGCAACACCCATGCAAGAGCGCAGCAAGAGAAACTCGCATTGAGGGTCCCGCAGATGTGGAAGATAGCTCATCAGATCCACTGCACAAGATGCCCGTTTCACGGCCAACCTACTGATGAAACCCGCATCGCGACTAACAGCGCCCCCGAGGAGTTTGACACCCGACACCGGCCTCCCAATCCCACTAGGAAACAAACCCTTTTGCTTCTTAACTCCATTGCACGATGGCCAAAAAACTTTTGTTTTCTTAACGTTAAGTTGAAGCCCCAAACATGACCCCAAGGACCTGATGATTTCTAAAGCTTTAGCCATCTCTTTAGCATCACCTATAATTGTACCATCATCCAAGTACCAAGCATGGAAAAGTAGCTTGCATCTATCTCGTATCTGATGAATGAGGGGATGCAAAACTAAGGCAAAGAGAAGAGGCCCCAAGGGGTCTCCCTGTTGAACCCCAATGGTGGACCAAATATGATCGTTTCCGACATATAATCTAGCCGGCTGTCCATATAGAAAATCCACCCATAAGGAAATGGAGGGACATCAATATGAAAATTAAAAATGCATGAAAGTAGGGATATTATCACATGCTAAATTTCGAAATGTTTGATCCTTGTATTTTCTAGAGAAATTAAATCTCACGAAAGACAATAATACCCTTGGTAAAATTTAATTATTCAAGCTATGTGTCAAAATGTTATTGGTTCCTATAGATTTTAGGCACAATGGTGTTTGTATATGATCTTGGCACCATAATTATATTACCACTTTTATTATGCTAATTTTTTGTAAGTTGGTTTGATAATTCATCTTTTACGTCTATAAACTTTGTATCTTCTTTATTCTAAAAAATATTCAGTTTTGTAAGGTTATTAATTAAACAAACGCCTAACGATAAATACACTATTAAAAGCACAAACATTTTTTTTTATAATGCGGTGGTTCTGATTTTGGTGCTAATAAAATAACCAAATTTATTAATAAAATCAATAACGCAACTAAAGAAATTTTTTGTTTTTAATACTTTTTTTGTATTGGATTTTTAGGTACACGATTTTCATTCTGATTTAAACATCAAAACGTTTAGCACGGTTGTAATGCTTTATAAAACCTAAAACATAGCACACTAGATTTTTAGATGGGTTTTGTTTGTGGCAGGACCCCGCAAAATACATTGATAAGAATTTGAAAAGAGCTAAGTACTATTTACGTCCTTGTGGTTTGTTCACTTTTAAAATTTCAACCCAAATTTCAAAATTGCACTGTATTCCTCCCTGATATTTTGGAAACGTGCTATTTCAGTCCAAAAAAATAATCACAGTTAAAAATTCAGTTAGCTTACCACAGTCAAAATTGCAACTGGCCGGGATTGAACCCGTGACCAGCTGCATATAAACAAACTAATTTTACCCCTAAGCTAACTGAAAATTTTTAATTGTTGTTATTTTTTTGGACTGAAATGACAAGTTTTCAAATTGTCAAGGAGGAAAATGGTGCAATTTTAAAATTTGACCTGAAATGGAAAAGTGAACAAATCACAGGTACGTAAATGACACTTAACTCATTTGAAAATGGAGTTAATTACATAGTTAGTCTCTGTGGTTTGCATAAAGTAACATACTTAGGTACTAATAGTTGAAAATCACATTCTAGGGTATTAACTTTTCATTTTGTAACGTTTGGAAGTATTAACGTTAATTGTTTGTTAAACTATTAGTACCTAAGTATGTTATTTTATGCAAACCACAATGACTAACTATATTAATACTCTAGAAGTTAATACCTCCAAACGTTACAAAATAAAAAGTTAATACCCTAGAAGGTGATTTTAAACTATTAGTACCTAAGCATATTATTTTGTGTAAACCACAAGAACTAACTATGTAGTTAACTATTTCAAAATGACATGATTCAAAAATCCCATTTGATACATAAACTCACGTATTGATACGAAAACTATATGTGTAACTATGTATTTTTTTTCATTTGCATTTTAACACTAGAGCTAAAAAACACAAAATAAAAATAGAAAAAAGGGTTTAAGGTATAAAGCTTATGCATATAATTTATAACAGTAAATTAAAATATGAAATAAAACATGAACGTATAAATTCCAGAAACAAATTTTTAGATCCAAATTCACCGATATCAAAATTTCAATACAATAAGTAGCTGACAATTAGTATATTAAAGTAAAAAGTTTATATTATGAAATTAAACACATCTATATTCGAGATTCAAATTTAAAAGGGCCAAATTTAGAATCCATCAACCTGTTTAGCAATATGTATTGGTGGATTTGACCCAAAATTGATATGAACACATTCAAACTAAAACCCGATCCACATATTAATGTTATATTAATAGAGTTAAATGCTTGGTTGATCCTTTTGGTTTGCAAATATTGCAGATTTGGTCCTAGTGGTTCAATAATTACACACTTGATCACAGTGATTGTAATTTTTGCACTCGGGTGATCCTTATCAGTAACATGTGTTAAATTTATTAGTTAAGTGTGTGTAAAATGACTAAATTACTCTTAACTACCCACCGTCATCTTCTTCATCCTTCATATCTCTCTCTCTCTCTAAAACCCACTACCCTTTAAACCCACCACCACCTCCACCTCAAGTTCCACCGTCAACCCACAACCACCACCTCCACCTGCACACCAGCACCTTAACCCACCACCACTACTCGAACCCGCCGGAAAAACATGAATCGGTGTCTTCTTTGCATAACAATAACAATAAATCTAAACATTAAAACTTAAAAGTTTAAATAATGTATTTAAATCCTCTACCGTATCTTCTCAAATTAAACTGACTAGAACTATCTCCAACAATTCATATAACTAAACCCAAGTTACAAACACAAACGATACACATTTTCAGTAACTTTGAAACACAAAATCAAGCTGTAACTGTAACTCCTTTGAAACAGAGAAAATTCAACAGAAAATTACACCACACGAACTTTAAATGACAAATTTACAAAACAGAAATGCAAGTTACAAAAAAAAATTATCGTATCAGTATAACTACAAATTCAAAAGTTCAGTTACGTGTTTATGTAATGACTTATCAAACAGCGGATTTTGAGAGCATGAGAAGAGGGAGTGAAGTCGAAGAAGTCATGGTTAACTTCACCTGCGTCTTTCCTCTTCATCTTCAACAACAATAAGCGTTTTTAATCGTATAGCAGTGCCGAATTAAGATGATGTTTGCAAGTTTGTTATTGAAATTCAACAGAAAGTTTGTATGATTTTGGAGCTGTTTTGAGTGGGTATGATTTTGGAGCTGTTTTGAGTGGAAAAACGTGCCGAAATTGTGGTGGTTGGGGTGGTGGGCTTAAGGTGGAAGTGGTGGTTGTGGGTTGACGGTGGAACTTGAGGTGGAGGTGGTGGTGGGATTAAAGGGCAGTGGGTTTTAGTTCAAGAACAAGAAAGGAAATTGATTTTGGCGGGAAATCAATGAGTTCATCGGCGGTAGAGACAGAGTCACCGGATCTGGTTTGCGAGCTCGATAATGTTCAAGGCATGGTGGATGCTCTCACCTCAGTCCGATGGAAACACCATCAGGTTCCTTTCGCTTTTCATAAATCTCTTAGAGAGAGAGAGAGAGAGATGAAGGATGAAAAAGATGAGGGTGGGCCCACCCATTTTTATATCTTTTTTACTTTTTAATTGGTTAAGGGTAATTTAGTTATTTTACACACACTTAACTAATAAATTTAACATAGGTTACTGATAAGCATCACCCGAGTGCAAAAATTACAACCACTGGGATCAAGTGTGTAATTATTGAACCACTAGGACCAAATCTGTAATATTTGCAAACCACACGGACCAACCAAGCATTTAACGCTATATTAATATGGTGTTTTTTTTTTGTATTGTGTAAAAAGATCATAGCCCTAACCTGTCTACTAACAACAAAAAAAGCCTATTGCGCGCAAGACGTGGACATATAAATTCCAAAAAAAAAATTTATATCCAACTTTATTGAAATGAAGATTGAGTATGATATTTTTTTATACAAGACTTAACTCACACCCTCTTTAATCGTAATTCTAAATTTATACATTTATTCACCTTTGAATTGGACTCCTTTGCCATGAAAAAAGACACATTGTCTATATACATTTTGATAACACCTAAGACCTAACTAATAAGTCATTTATTAAATACTACTTACATGTATCTCACTGTTTTGTATACCTTTTCTAGTAAATTCAAAACATCTAAAAATAGAATGATACAGAAGAAGAAAGCAAATATTAATGGCTCAATAATTGGTAATAAACACACGTGATATTTGTGAATAACTCTTACATGTATTATTATTTATTTTTTAACAGCAAATTTGGATAATTGACGGACCACTGGAGTATCATTGTGCCACCAGCAGAATCACCCGATCATATCCATCTCCACTAGGCATAATGCTTACACACCAATTCAGAAGGAAACCCAATAAACATGGAAAAAACCCCCTTTTGAGAATCGAACCCAGGACCTATTGGTCCTAAAGCCTTATCCCACCCCAAGATGCTACTAGATTATAAAGCCATGGGCACTCTTACATGTATTATACTAAAAAAAACTCAAAAACTGAATATAATGACTCTCATACAATAATCAGGGCCGGTCCTAGAATTTGGAGGCCCAAAGCGAATTAAAAATTCGAGGCCCTTTTTAATTTTTTAGGCTCAAAATTTCGGTTTGTATCTGACATGAAATATATTATGAAGAAACTTATAAAGCGCTTAACCATTATATAAACTAGATGATTTCCCTAATCAAATAATGTTGGGTATCTAACACATAAATCAAATCTAAGTTGGTCAAAAGAGTTTAACCTAACAAATAACAACTTATATCATGTGTGAAAGGAACTAAAACATGCTAATTATTTTGAGTATACTCTTGTTATTAGTTAAAACCATTTTTTTTAAATAAAATTTTGCATAGACATTCCATGTTAAAAATTATGTGGACAAATTTTTTTAGCTTATTAAATTAGGAGATGTGATTAAAATAGATGCATTTATAACTCTTTACTAAAATGATGAGTGAGGTGATTAATAATTTTTTAAATGGTAGCAGGTGGGATTCAAATCCAACCCTTCACAAAAACCAAAATTTGTTTTTTCCACCGGACTACACTTGTATTAATGTTAACAAATATCACTGTAGATATAATATTCTTTTTATAAATATAGATATTTTTTAATTTTGCAGATCCTATTTATTCGGAGGCCGTAAGCCGTCGCCTAGCCTAATAATACTAACGGACTGGCCCTGACAATAACCCTTACCCTTGTGTGTATTTACGGATGGCCAGACTTAGTCAAACAGAAACTCAAAAACGGAATATAATGACTCATACAAATATCTTAAAACCTAATGTCGGTGCCATTTACACTTTCAATCCTCGTTTTGCTTTTACACCTTGGCCATCATAGTTTCCTTTGATTGTTATCCTCGGTCCCTCTGCATCCCTTATATCCTCTTTTCTTTTAATTCCTCACAAGTGTTTGTCAGTGTAGCGGGTTTTCTCTGTGTTGTTGGTAATGTGCTCTTTGATTTTCCGTTCTTATCTATGATGTTTGTATTTAGTATCTTCTCCCCCATTTGGTCGTTTGATTTTGCTATTTCTGTGCTCCTCTAGGTTTGTTATATGCTTGTAGGAATTTGGCCTTCTCTGATAGAGATCGGATCAAGCTCCGAAGATAAATAACCCTTAGAAGGGGTCAAGCTCCAAAAAATTTAGAGACGAAAGACATGAGTGGTTGCAACTCTTCTTATACATCAGTGTAATATTTTAGAAATACTCTAGATCTAACATCCATATTTAAAATGAATATATTTTTGTAAAAATAGTTGATTGGCTGGACACTTTAGTTAGTTATCAGAGATGAACATGTTTGGGAAAACTGAAAGACATGAATATAAGCCTATTAAGGAAGTGGTAGTGAGGTTATATAAATGAGGAAGGTAGTCTATGGAGAGAAGTGATTAAGTCTATACATCCATCATTCGCACCATCGGGCTTGGTTTGTATGAGTGCCAATTATAAAGTGGAAGAAATCCTAGCCAAATCAAATGTCATTTTGGGAGAATTGATGAAAGGAGAGCTCGGTGACGGGAATAGAATCCGAATCCGGTTCCGGATTGGGGGTTACCCACTCAAAAGGAGATTCACGGATCTGTTCAGCCTACAAAGCAATAAAAGTGCCACTATAGATGATCGCATCCAACTTCATGAAGATGAACGAGATTTTAATTAGGAGTGGAAAGAAGAAATGTTGTCGTTGAAGAAAAGAACCGGTTCAGCCAATTGTTTGGGGAACTAGGGGTAGTATCAATGCAGAATAGTAGGGACAAGTGGGTTTGGGGTCCAGACCCGGGTGGGTCATTTTCGGTCAAGTCGTGTTGGGAACTATTGTCCAAACAGTCCGCTTACAATACGGTTCGAGAAATGACTGTGTGTTTTCGTATAAACAAGTAAGCGTGGATGGCATCTTTGGAGAGATTCAATCGATGTCTTTCCTATGGATAAAAACCCGAGCGAAAAGGGGAGCTGAAATGGAACAACTGCCGAAGCTTTAGCATACCAGGTGATTAATTTTTTTGTCGAGAAGTCTCTGTTTCTTTTTATTGTTTTGGAGGCATGTATGTGCGACAGTTTTGGGTGTTCTATGCTGCGTCTAGCAACTTGCTAGGCCTGATGTAACCTTTTGGGTTTGGTTTAATGAAATATTTCCCCGCCATTTAAGAAAAAGGTGTTTTGCTTTTTTAATATGTAATTGTATGACTCCTGCAGAAAGGAATTATTACAAGCTTGCAATGAACTTACAACCTGAATTTAATTGGGACTAACTACAAAGGCAATCCCGTTCGGAAAAACTACAAAGGCATTAACTTTAGTATTAATTAAAAGACAAAGACTAATGTTAAAAGTGTAACATCCGTCAAAAACGGATTTTACCAAACCCGCTCCGTTTATTAACCGAACAGTCAGTTAAAAAATTTCGTTGCGAATTAAATGCCTAAAATAATTTTAAACGATACATAATCAATTATTATATGGGAATATATAATTAGTTTTTGAAAAACTGTTAAAAATATGAAATAAAAATGTTTGTTCCTGCCGGGTTTCGAACCCGGGTCAGTCACGGTTCAACAACAGACTTAACACTCAACACTTAAACCACTGCGCCACTGATGTTCTTTGTTAAATGTTAGGATCATTTAATTGATAACGTGTCTTTCCGAATTCAAAACCGGCGCCCAAAGTTGCAGTCGTCGGAAATCCCGGCAATCTCGCGAAACTTAACGATTCTTTCCGTTATAACGTAAACTTTAACTACACATCGGTTATAACCGACGTCTGAGTCCGCGACACAAATTATAACCGCCGGAGTTTTTCTAACCGACGAATCAAGTCGAAAATCGGACCAAATTCATCGACGATTTGCCTTATAAATACCCCCTCGAACCTCTGCAAACATTTTCGCTCAAAACCGCACCCTTTCTCGGCGAAAACTCACTCGCCGGAATTCTTCTGCTCATCGCCGGAAAACCGAGTCCTTAACTTCTAAGCTTACTAAACCTCTGAACTTATACCGAAGTCACCCACATACTTTGTAAGCTTTCTGAAGACTCTCTGCTGCAAGACACTCGTCGCCGGAAGTGATTGCTGTCGCCGGAGTTACGCCGGAGAAACAGAGGAATCCAGTCGGTATACCTCACGCCTAATTTCTTCATTCTTTTTATTTAATATCACTTGTATTTAATCATCAGACACTAAGAAACCGATTAAAACTTTGAACCAGTCGGATTTCCGATGCTAGTTAAAACTGACGAAGAAGATGAAGTTCGGTAAACATATAAGTATAATTAAAATCAAGTCATTACTCGGGTTAGACACACAGTCCAGCGGTGGACTGTGTGCACATTAAGCACACAAAGGTCTCGAGTTCGAATCTTGTTCCACACACGCTGCCTTAATAAAAATGCCTTTTTTTGTTAACCGAACCGGAAGCACCACTGTTATATGTTAAGTATATTAATAATCCGAATAATAACCAAGTTAGACACACAGTCCAGTGGTGGACTGTGTGTATGTTTAATCAAAGCGCACGAGTTCGAGTCCGGTCTACTACATCGACCCGGACAATTATTCAAACTTTTTAATATGGCATAAATGAAAATGATTAGTTTGTATTTAAGAATAATAAAAATAAGTTTAGTTAACAAGTTGGACACACAGTCCAGCGGTGGACTGTGTGTTTGCATAAGCCACAGGTCCCGGGTTCGAGACCTGTGGAGCGCACCGAGTATTGAATTAAAATCGTTTTTAGAAAATAAAGGATTTTCTGTTTAATCTAATTAATATATATATGTAATTAAAAACAGAAATATTTCGGGTTAGACACGTAGCTCAGTTGGTAGAGCTGCGTGCACGCGTACGGGAGGTCTCGGGTTCGAGCCTCACTCGGCGCACAATTTTCTCGCATACGAACCGGTCAACTGTCACTGTTACAGTCAAAGTCAAAGTCAACGGTCAAAAAAAGTCAACTTTTTTTATTATTTTTATTTATTTATTTTAATTAAAAATCAATTAAAAATACTTAAAAATAACATTTTTAAGGTTAGAAAATAGCCTTAAACTCACAAAAATACACCCAACAATCCTACTAAAATGGATTAATAAAATCCGTTTACTTACCAAACCATAATGCTATTTATCTAGGTTAATTTCACTCGTGGTTAAAACCACTTCGCGTGAATTCAACATCATCAACCGAACGCACCCACTCTGAGTGAATCTTACAACTCCCCCTTTTAAATTACACGTTTTGGGGTGTGTCATGTGTCTCAAATAATTAAATCGTTTATTTAAATTTGTGCCATACCATATCGTGACCTAAACTTAGATTGTTTATATTTGTTGTGATTACTTATTTCATTTTGTCAAATTATATGAAATTCATTCATTAAGCCCATCAGTTCCTCGTGGGAGACGAGTTGAACAACGCGTGCCTCAAAACCAATCCATTATTGTTCATGTGTGTATCATTGAGTTTATATTGTTTATAGTTATGTCTTTCATATTATCATGTTTATGCAATTCATTCATTAGGCCCATCAGTTCCTCGTGAGAGACGAGTAGAGCAACGCGTGCCTCTAAACGTTCCATTATTGTCCATGTGTGCTTTATTTAATATCTAATGATTGATAAATAAGTTTACATCTATTTTTACTCATGTGTGGTTGTGCACTCATTTCATAATCAATTAAATAAACTTGTTCAAATGTTTTCCATAGGATTCACTCGCCAACTTTTTGTTGATCCAAAAACCCTTTTTACACATGATACAGGTGAACAGGTTAAAGCAAGGAAAACATAGGAAATGCCTTAGAAGAGAACAAAGAAGCTTAGATTGATAGTTAGAACATGTTGTAATATTTATTGTAAATTTCCATTAAATTGTATTAATGAATATGAAACGTATAATAAATGTCATGAGCTTTGATGATAACCCAATCATGCCCCGATCACCTTTTCCGCTGCGGGTCGGGGTGTGACAGATTGGTATCAGAGCCATGACTATATGGATGTAGGATAGGTTATTAGACCCTTAGAGCCTATACTATAGTCTGCCTAAATTTTAATTGATTAGGTGGTTACATACAAACTTGTGATATTTATTTGTTTCATATTTGTTTATATTTACAGTCAAACATACATGCTTATATACATATTCATTATACATATATCAATGTTCATATATTCAATTCATTTTCATACTCTCATTATTCAAAGATTTTGTTGCAATTTTCAAATCTCATCAAAGTAAGTTCTGCGACGGGCATGTAGTAACTGGAAGGGTACAAGTACCGGTAGTCGGAACGTCCTGTCTAGGTTGGCATTCGTATAAATCCAATATAACGGACCAGTTTGCCTACCTGGGGACCAACGATGAGAGTACGAAGGACCTATTAGGCCAAAGCATGCCACACCAAACGTCGTTCAAACTAACCCCACTTTGAGGTGTCACCGTGTCTACACCTGGACACATTCCGAATATCACACGTTGCATACATATTTCTCGATTTTCTCCGGGTTTTAGTGTACGCAACCTGGCAAACCCGTGCGAACCATATGAAGAACCGGTATTCATGGGGGCCCACATGATTACAAAGGTGAAGTATGGCGGCATGTAGGGCCTAATGGCGAGCAAAGCCCAAGACATCCTATGGATGTAGTAGATTTATTTTTCTATAATTATTTTATGAATGTTCATTCCTAGTGCGACCCATGAACCCAAAAAACATCCAACTCATACTCTTGACGTGTATTCCTTGTAGATGTCTTCTAACCACGCCCGTAGGAAGACGAGAGCAGGAAAAGCCCGCGAACGCATGGCTGCCCTAATCGCTCAACAAATGGCTGCCGTAATACCCAACATTGTAATCCAAGTACAACAAGCACTTACCGCTAATCCTGTCAATCAAGAAAACCAAAACATTATCAACTCTCCCCCAAATACCACTAAATGCACCTACAAGCATTTCAAATCATGTGACCCTCCGAAATACAAAGGGACTGAAGGCGTCACCGCTCTCCTCCATTGGTTTGAAGAGATGGAGAACACTTTTCTAAATTGCGATTGCCCTGATGATCGCAAAGTGCGATATGCTACCGGTCGATTATATGGGATAGCACTTACTTGGTGGAATACAGAGAAGGCCAAACGAGGTGTTGAAGATGCTATGACCTTAACTTGGAACGAATTGAAGGAAATCATGACCAGACGATTTTGCCCAAGGAGCGAAATCAAGAAATTAGAAGATGAATTTTATTCGTTGAAGCAAAAGGAAGGAGACCACACCACATACAACAAAAGATTCCTCGAGTTACATCAAATGGTTCCCAACATGTTCACTCCCCTCTACCGTTTGATCGAGCACTACATTCGTGGTCTTCCGTCAAAGATTCAAGACTCTGTAATAAGTACCAAGCCTGCAACTTTGGAAGCAGCAATGGAGTTAGCCACAGAGCTCACCGAGAACCGAATCCAGAACAAAGACTTCAAGGAGGAGAAGAGGAAGGATAAAGCATCGACTGAAACCTCCGACTCCACCCAAACCGAATCCCCTTCTCAACCCAATTCTAAGAGAAAAAGAGACGGGCAACTTTTCGCTGCTACCCGACGTAATCAACCAGTTTTACAAGCCATACAAATCCAAGCTATCCCAATCACTCAAGTGGCACCCAACTCAACCTACCCAAATAAGAAACCATATCTTGGACCTCACCCTCGATGCAACAACTGTTTTTATCACCATCCCCTTACTTTACCTTGTCGACTATGTGCAACTTGTGGATGCTATGGTCATTTGAGCAAGGTTTGCCGCACCTTTCAAAACCAAACCTCTTCCCCTACTCAAAACATGGCCCAAACCTATCAACAACCCCATTACCCCGTGTTCCCATATGTTCGAGCTTGTTTCAATTGTGGCGACCCTACCCTCTTTAGAAACACATGCCCTCAATTGGTTAACGTCATCAACACTCAAGCCCAATCAAACCCAGTTAACCAAGTAAACCAAGAAAACCCAACCGCGAGGCCACCAGCAAGAGGAAGAGTCTTCAACATCAACGCCAATCCTGTCGAAGATAATGACGGCCCAAACGAAAATACCCAACTAGTCCTTTTCACCGAAAATCCAAATTCAACTCCTATCGTTTAGTTTTATGTTTTTCTTTATCACATAGAACCAAACATAACTTAAGGATAAAGCCAATGAAACTTTGACGAGAATATGGTGGATACGCCGCTGGTACTTCCTATATATAAGTATTCTTGTCAAAGGATCAGAAGCATTATCTGGCGGTTATGAGAGGTTTCATGTGTAGACTGTTAGAGTAATTATTGTTTATTATTTTCAGTATATGCAATTGCCGAGGCCGCCGCTCCCCATTTATGAGCGTTGAGCCTGCTCCCCATATATGAGCGTTGAGCCTGCTCCCCATTTATGAGCGTTGAGCCTGTTCCCCATTTTATTATGCGGTTGAACCTGGCGTGCTCGCATACGATCGGCTCCGTTTGATTGAGCCTTGATCGCACAGTTCATTTTACATTTTCAGTACATGCAATACGATCGGCTCCGTTTGATTGAGCCTTGATCGCACAGACATTTTCATTATCAGTATCTTGTGGTTGTTGCGTTTGTTGTAGAGTCGCATAGAACTAATCATAACTTGCGGATAATGTCAATGAGAATTTGACAAGAATATGGTGGATACGCCGCTGGTACTTCCTATATATAAGTATTCTTGTCAAAGGATCAGAGGCATTATCAGGCGGTTATGAGAGGTTCCATGCATAGGCTGTTTGTGTGATTGTTGTTTAGATTAAGTTATTCATTTTCAGTACATGCAATACGCTCGGCTCCGTTTGATTGAGCCTTGAGCGCACAAATATTTTCATTTTCAGTACATGCAATACGATCGGCTCCGTTTGATTGAGCCTTGATCGCACAGACATTTACATTATCAGTATCTTGTGGTTGTTGTGTTTGTTGTAGAGTCGCATATAACTAATCATAACTTGCGGATAAAGTCAATGAGAATTTGACAAGAATATGGTGGATACGCCGCTGGTACTTCCTATATATAAGTATTCTTGTCAAATGATCGGAGGCATTATCAGGCGGTTATGAGAGGTTCCATGCATAGGCTGTTTGTGTGATTGTTGTTTAGATTAAGTTATTCATTTTCAGTACATGCAATACACTCGGCTCCGTTTGATTGAGCCTTGAGCGCACAGACAATTTCATTTTCAGTACATGCAATACGATCGGCTCCGTTTGATTGAGCCTTGATCGCACAGACATTTTTCATTTCAGTATTTTATGTTTGTTGTATTGGTTGTAGAGTTATATAGGACTAATCATAATTCACTGATAAAACCAATGAAAATTTGACAAGAATATGGTGGATACGCCGCTGGTACTTCCTATATATAAGTATTCTTGTCAAAGGATCAGAGGCATTGTTAGATGGTTATGAGAAGTTCTATGTAGGATTTAGTAGTTTCTTGGTAACTAATCATAACTTGTGGATAAAACCAATGAAAATTTGGCAAGAATATGGTGGATACGCCGCTGGTACTTCCTATATATAAGTATTCTTGCCAAAGGATCAGAGGCATTATCAGGCGGTTATGAGAAGTTCCATGTAGGATTTAGTACTGCCTTGGTTGAAATTTGTGTTACATTTATATCATCTTGCTATTTAAAGAGATTGGATTGTGTTCCATTTCTACATAAACTAACCTCTCCATCACAACAAGCGAGAGAGGAACTGCCACCATTCAAACATATATGCTATCAGAATGTGGATTCAAATGTTAGCTGTTGTGTTTATTTATGTTCTATAGTCATAGAACCAATCATAACTTACTGATATTAGCTGTTGTGTTTATTTATGTTCAAATATTAGCTGTTGTGATTATTTATATTCCATGTAGGTTGTAGTATTAGAAGTTTTGCCTTAGGATATAACCATACCCTTCCAAACATATCCAAACTCTTATGCATGATATCATAGTTAGCAAATCAATTCTGCTTATCAATACTTTTACAGTAGGCAACAAAAAGCGATTCCTATAATAGGGTACTTAACCCTTACAAGGGACGCTACCGCCTCAAACAAAAAAATTAAAAACTCTTACTTTTTCTAAGTATGTAACTGTCAAAACTAAACACCATCATTCTTTTAGTCAAATATATCACTATTTAAATTTCGGGACGAAATTTCTAAAAAGCAGGGGATACTGTAACATCCGTCAAAAACGGATTTTACCAAACCCGCTCCGTTTATTAACCGAACAGTCAGTTAAAAAATTTCGTTGCGAATTAAATGCCTAAAATAATTTTAAACGATACATAATCAATTATTATATGGGAATATATAATTAGTTTTTGAAAAACTGTTAAAAATATGAAAATAAAAATGTTTTGTTCCTGCCGGGTTTCGAACCCGGGTCAGTCACGGTTCAACAACAGACTTAACACTCAACACTTAAACCACTGCGCCACTGATGTTCTTTGTTAAATGTTAGGATCATTTAATTGATAACGTGTCTTTCCGAATTCAAAACCGGCGCCCAAAGTTGCAGTCGTCGGAAATCCCGGCAATCTCGCGAAACTTAACGATTCTTTCCGTTATAACGTAAACTTTAACTACACATCAGTTATAACCGACGTCCGAGTCCGCGACACAAATTATAACCGCCGGAGTTTTTCTAACCGACGAATCAAGTCGAAAATCGGACCAAATTCATCGACGATTTGCCTTATAAATACCCCCTCGAACCTCTGCAAACATTTTCGCTCAAAACCGCACCCTTTCTCGGCGAAAACTCACTCGCCGGAATTCTTCTGCTCATCGCCGGAAAAACGAGTCCTTAACTTCTAAGCCTTACTAAACCCTCTGAACTTATACCGAAGTCACCCACATACTTTGTAAGCTTTCTGAAGACTCTCTGCTGCAAGACACTCGTCGCCGGAAGTGATTGCTGTCGCCGGAGTTACGCCGGAGAAACAGAGGAATCCAGTCGGTATACCTCACGCCTAATTTCTTCATTCTTTTTATTTAATATCACTTGTATTTAATCATCAGACACTAAAGAAACCGATTAAAACTTTGAACCAGTCGGATTTCCGATGCTGGTTAAAACTGACGAAGAAGATGAAGTTCGGTAAACATATAAGTATAATTAAAATCAAGTCATTACTCGGGTTAGACACACAGTCCAGCGGTGGACTGTGTGCACATTAAGCACACAAAGGTCTCGAGTTCGAATCTTGTTCCACACACGCTGCCTTAATAAAAATGCCTTTTTTTGTTAACCGAACCGGAAGCACCACTGTTATATGTTAAGTATATTAATAATTGGAATAATAACCAAGTTAGACACACAGTCCAGTGGTGGACTGTGTGTATGTTTAATCAAAGCGCACGAGTTCGAGTCCGGTCTACTACATCGACCCGGACAATTATTCAAACTTTTTAATATGGCATAAATGAAAATGATTAGTTTGTATTTAAGAATAATAAAAATAAGTTTAGTTAACAAGTTGGACACACAGTCCAGCGGTGGACTGTGTGTTTGCATAAGCCACAGGTCCCGGGTTCGAGACCTGTGGAGCGCACCGAGTATTGAATTAAAATCGTTTTTAGAAAATAAAGGATTTTCTGTTTAATCTAATTAATATATATATGTAATTAAAAACAGAAATATTTCGGGTTAGACACGTAGCTCAGTTGGTAGAGCTGCGTGCACGCGTACGGGAGGTCTCGGGTTCGAGCCTCACTCGGCGCACAATTTTCTCGCATACGAACCGGTCAACTGTCACTGTTACAGTCAAAGTCAAAGTCAACGGTCAAAAAAAGTCAACTTTTTTTTATTATTTTTATTTATTTATTTTAATTAAAAATCAATTAAAAATACTTAAAAATAACATTTTTAAGGTTAGAAAATAGCCTTAAACTCACAAAAATACACCCAACAATCCTACTAAAATGGATTAATAAAATCCGTTTACTTACCAAACCATAATGCTATTTATCTAGGTTAATTTCACTCGTGGTTAAAACCACTTCGCGTGCATTCAACATCATCAACCGAACGCACCCACTCTGAGTGAATCTTACAACTCCCCCTTTTAAATTACACGTTTTGGGGTGTGACATGTGTCTCAAATAATTAACTCGTTTATTTAAATTTGTGCCATACCATATCGTGACCTAAACTTAGATTGTTTATATTTGTTGTGATTACTTATTTCATTTTGTCAAATTATATGAAATTCATTCATTAAGCCCATCAGTTCCTCGTGGGAGACGAGTTGAACAACGCGTGCCTCAAAACCAATCCATTATTGTTCATGTGTGTATCATTGAGTTTATATTGTTTATAGTTATGTCTTTCATATTATCATGTTTATGCAATTCATTCATTAGGCCCATCAGTTCCTCGTGAGAGACGAGTAGAGCAACGCGTGCCTCTAAACGTTCCATTATTGTCCATGTGTGCTTTATTTAATATCTAATGATTGATGAATAAGTTTACATCTATTTTTACTCATGTGTGGTTGTGCACTCATTTCATAATCAATTAAATAAACTTGTTCAAATGTTTTCCATAGGATTCACTCGTCAACTTTTTATTGATCCAAAAACGCTTTTTACACATGATACAGGTGAACAGGTTGAAGCAAGGAAAACATAGGAAATGCCTTAGAAGAGAACAAAGAAGCTTAGATTGATAGTTTGAACATGTTGTAATATTTATTGTAAATTTCCATTAAATTGTATTAATGAATATGAAACGTATAATAAATGTCATGAGCTTTGATGATAACCCAATCATGCCCTGATCACCTTTTCCGCTGCGGGTCGGGGTGTGACAAAAAGAATATAAGCAAAGTATATAAACTGTGGTTCGTAGTACAACGTAATTGACTTTGTTTCACGAAACCTAATGATACTTCAGGTGATCCAATTGATGTTTGCAATGTACCTGCGCCGCAACACGTGCGGATGTATTTACTAGTAACTATTATGTGTATATAGGGATGGCCAGACTTAGTCAACAAGAAAAATTAAGTAAATCTTAATTACCCCTTAAACCCTAAAACCCATTTATTGTTAGAGTTCCGTTGGCTGACCCACCAACTTTTGAGGCTTCAAGTAATTATACCGCCAACACATACATGCTTTTATATATTTCCCATTTATGAATAAATATGAATATTATTATGTATATTCATAAATAATTATGCATTTCTCTATTTTCATATGTTTTTTTTAAATAGTATTTTAAATTGCTAAATCTACCTTAAATATCAAAATACTTTTCCGTTTTGTGCCATCTCCTCCATATTGTACAAATCTTGGTTGTTCAGTAAATTACGTTAGAAATCTGGTTGAACGCACATAATTGAAAATTCATCAAATATCTTCTTAGTTGAAAGGAATTTATTTATACTGTCTACCCTTAAAATTTAAATCAAGCATGAAAGCCATTGACAAATAACATTCCCAAAACTATTGAAAAAGAAATTGTCGGTATAGATAAAGCAAAAGAATATGAGAAATGTTTTTGTTTTAAATTGCCTTCTTTCACGCGTATAATGAGGTTGCTTTATATTGAATTTTTTGTACACGGGTGACTTTAACCCACGTTAAACATCGCTTTATATTGAACTTGTTGTACACTTAATTTTAATCTTTTTTTTTAAATTAAAAACAAAACCTTTTAGTTTCTTTATGTTATTAAAATATTTCTTTTTAAATATATATTTTTTTAATTTTGTCTTGAACATCTTTTTATTTTTTAAACCTTATCATTTTGTAGAATACTTTTAACGCGCGGATAATAGCCTGCTAGTTTAGTTATTATAAGTTAAGGCTAAATAATATATATATATATATATATAGAGAGAGAGAGAGAGAGAGAAACGATAAATTGAAAACAAATTTAAGTTAAAAAACCGATGAAAACCATTTTAGTTATTAAAAGTTAAAGCTATTATTATTATTAGAGTTAATTACTGTTTTCGTCCATGTGGTTTGTCAAAAATCATTATGTCAGTCCATTAGTTTAAAAATTGCGATTTCAGTCCCTGTGGTTTCACTTTCGTAACCATTTCAGTCCCTGTGGTTTCACTTTCGTAACCACTTCAATCCATTTATTCTGTAAGTACATGGACTGACATGGTTGCGAGGTGGACTGAAATTGTTACGAAAGTGAAACCACAGGGGCTGAAATCGCAATTTTTAAACTAATGGACTGAAATAGTGATTTTTTACAAACCACATGGACGAAAACAGTAATTAACTCTTATTATTATTATTATTATTGTTATTATTATTATAATTATTATTATTAGAGTTAATTACACTGTTAGTCCCTATGGTTTATAGCAAGTAACAAAGTCAGGTAATAATAGTTTAAAGTCACACTTTGAAGTATCAACTTTCAATTTTGTAACAATCTAAAGTACTAAGACTAACATATGTTAGTTTTTGTGTTAGGTTTATATGAAATGACAAAAACACTCTTTATAACTTCAAGGACCACTTATGAAATTCTTTCATTTAATTAGGATTAAAGTTTCATTAAAAACTAATTGAATAAATTAATTTAATTGTTGCATAATTAAGAAAATAAATTTAGATTAATGCTTTCTTATTTATTTTAAATCAAATAAATACAAACGAGTAAAAGAGGCTCTTCATTGCCTTAATTCCGATAGCTTCATCTTGTTTGATGAAACACTGGATCAACGTTAGATCAGAATCAATCTAGATCTGGGAGTAGGGTTTCAACATAAAAATGTTTATCCTAAGTTTGCTCGCCGATGGATCTGATTCGCCGGAAGATCACTGCAAAACAGAAACGTCGTTAGCCTCGCCACGGGGAGAATGGGGGCTCTCTCCGTGACCACCCTCCGGCGTGAGAATAAGTACAGTGATCGGAAAGTAATAAGAAGTAGAGAGTGAAAGTAAGTGAAAGTAGCTGGATAGCTTGTACCTCAAGTCTCTTAATTATAGCTGGTACTTTGGGGGCCAAAATCCTAATGGAGAGTTAACGGAATATTCTGCACCATTAGCGGTTATTTTCCCATCCATGCTCACGGATCATGAATTGATACATGGTTGGGAAGATGCCACGTGTAAAGTGGTTGCTTCTAGATCCACATGAAGGTTATGCCCTCAGTGTGATTTAGATGAGCGTCCAGGAAATCGCCACGTCATATTCGGTTGTAACCGAATGAGGTTTTGCACGATGGACATTAAATGCTTCTAGAAGATACAGCTGTGAAGCCTTGGTCACCTTGCCATGTGTCTAGTCAGTTGTAACAGAAAAGATTCCTTTTGTCCAGAATTGAGTTCCCTTCACACGAGTATGTTTTAGATTTGAGAAATTAACTTCAAGCTTAACTGTACCCTTGTGCGAGCCCGCGCAAGGGTGTTAAATGAATATTAGTCCTTAGTATTCCCGCGCGTGGGTAATTAAGTGACTGTTTGTTCCAGATCTTGTTTAAGTAGTCTGCGCGAGGTGCGCAGGAATTTACTTTTAAGATGGTCCTAATGCTGTTGTGGTATGGTCTCCTACGCTTGCGCAAGGTTTTCGAGACCATACCCCTTCAAGTCCCCCCATTCCAGTGTTGCTCCTATGCGCGAATGGCAAGTAGGTGGAGTAATGGACTTAAATAAAAGGTGTGCGCTTTGTTGCTTGGAACTATTTCACAATGAATTGTTGCGGTGTCTTAAGAGAACTTCATGATGAAGATTAAAGTTCTGGACAAGGGGCAAAAATTTTGAATTTGAAAAAGCTGACCTGTTATATGACAGTGTGTCAGAAGTTTGGTGAGAAGAACGTGCAAAATACGACGTCTGGCTATTGTGTGACATGCAGTCAACAGTGTCAGACGCCAAGCATTTATTGGTTTACGGCTGCGTGCAAGACGATTCCAACAGTGGTTATCCCTAAGCCAGATGGTTCCAAAAAGATTGATGAAACTGAAAACATCTTTGCAAGGGAAAAGGAAAACACAAAGAAAAGGGTAATGGTTGAGAGCAGAGCTTTGGTGGAGAAAAAGATAGCTCTGCAAAAAGAAAAGGAAAATGTTGGGTCCTCAACAAAGAAGATGCCTCTTGTTAGAAAAACAAGGCAATCAACATCAACATCAATCCCTTCTAAGACAGCTGCTATTCCAACCATATCCTCTGCTCTCTCAAACACACTTACACCTATTTCTTCAAAAGCAGATATACCAATCTCAACAGATGTTACAACACCTGCTATGGTCATAATTTCCACTTCCACCACATCTCTACCCACATCCACAAATATTTCACAACCACAATCACCAAATCTTAGCTTCAAAAGGAGAAAAACCACAAATATTGTATTTGATGACAAGATCATACCTCCTCCTATACTTGTGTCTTCAAAACCTGTGTCCACCACAGCAGTTGTCAAACCTTCTTCTTCTCAAATGTCTATAAAGCCTCTTGGTGCTCAATTTCCTCTGGAATTATAAGCTCTCAAGCCAGAAATCAAATCCTTCTTTGTAGAAGAAGATCCAGATAAAAGAGAATACAGCTCAACAGACAAGAGAGTGTATGAGCACATAAAGGAAGGCATCCAAAATATGAATGACTTCCATACTGATGAGACCCGTCAAAAGCTTGCAGAAGATCTGTCTCTTATGGCACAACAAATAATCCTTCCTACCTCAACAATAACTTTCCATCCTAGAAAGCATCAGACCCAAAAATTCTAAAGTGGAAAGTTGATAAAAACTCCCACGAATTGACTCTGGTCAAGTCTGATGGCACAACTACCAAGATCAATATGGGGGGTGCATTTGAGCTGTGTGTAGAAGACCTCCAAGAACTCTTAGATCTGGTGCTGGAAAAGGATGATGATGATGAGGAATCTCTGAACTTCGAATTGCAGTTTAAAGGTCAAATCAGAGATCTCCTGTTGAGGAATAAAGACCAAGAATAAAAGGTATTTTTGGCATCATCTGTTCCAGGGGAGATTGTTGGGATTGATCCTGTACAAAGAAACAGATGATATAAAGCCAAAATACTCTATCAGAGGATTGGTCCTTCTATCAGCACTTAGAACTGCTGATTGCCTAAACTCTGCCTTCTAAAGTCTGATACATGCAAACATCTGCCTACACAAATGCCAAAGGTCTGACAGAAGAAAGGAAGCAGAGCTTAGCCATCAGAGTTTAGTTTATTTGTTTTTAATTCCAATGTAACAGTGCTTTTGCACTAACAAATGTTAGGGATCAGTGTTTCTAGTTAGTTAGGTTATTGTTAGATGTCACTATCAACCCTGACGTCATCAAAGATGCTCAGTGGTTAGATGGTTGGTATAAATACTAGTGTCAATGTAACAGTTATTCTTATCTTCTTAAAAAGATCTTTACACCAATCATCTTCTTCAACTTTCTGTACTATCAAGCTTTATAATAGGCCGAGGGGGAGTTTGTGAATCACATGCAAAGTTTACATACTTGAAAGCATGATGATGATGAAAACAAATGACCTTTACTTGTAGTAAAAGTTTCCAGTTCATTCCGTTGCATTTACTTTGATTTTTAATCATATAAACATTTTGAAAACAAAAACTACAAGTAAATCAAACTCAGATCCTATCACCTACCATCCAATACCTTTGGGGCATTGAAGGAGGTCCTGGTAAGCTTGAACCAAGTCCTCGCAAGATCTATACACTGAACGAGACAAGAACTTTACCAAACCCACCTTCTAACCCCCTTACAAGTAGTTAACGTGCTTTATATAGACCGTAAAGACACGAATGAGTATATCAATGACATCATGAAGAAATGGTTAGGAAAATTCACTTTCAACATAAGAAACTATTTATTAAAGTCACTAATACATATCCAATAAAAAGTGCCAAAAGATTAAAATCAAAAGTAATACATTAAAGGCTTGTCTTCACCAAGTGATGTAAGAGATTAGCCAAGCATGGCCTTTGTTTGACAAGAACTCTTACAATCAATCTTGGATCCCGAGACTACTACACACTCTAAAGATGATAGATGGATGATGGTTGTGGGTGTTGGTGTTGTAGTGGTGGTGGAATGGTGGCAGAGTGAGAGAGAAGTGGGTTGCTAAGGGATGCCTTTGAAGTGAACCAAGCACCCCTATTTATAGTTAGAACAGTGCCTCGCCCGGGGCCCTGTGTCCATTGGGCACGGCCCCGTGGTCACTTCGTTCTCTTCCTTCATTAATTGCAGCTATCAGCAGAGGGTCCTACACGCCCCCGTGGCTTCTAGACACAGCCCGTGGGGTCAACTCTTCGCTGTACTATAAAGAATCTGCAAATCTGAGATTCTGACCACGCCCCCATGGCGAGTTGGGCACGATCCCGTGGTGGGCGTAGATGTTTCTGCAGGCCTTGTCTTTATGTGTGAGGTCTAACCACCACCCATGCCTGGCTGGGCACAGCCCTGTGGTCAGCTTTTGTCTTCTTGTTTTTGTCTTTGAGGTGCTGCTAAGGGGTCGGGCAGGATGTCACACCCCAACGGATGGCGGAATCATCGGGGTAGTGGCACTAGGCGAACCAGATTGTCTCAAGAGAATCCATAACAATTATTTAAAGATAAAAAGTCAACATTTAACATCCCATACTATTAAACTCATAATATCCTTAAACAATCATTACATTAACAAAATCCCTTAAACAGTCAAATCTGATCCGATCTCCCCTAGATTTTTTACACTTGAACTAAACAAAATAAAACAAAACTAAACTAGGCATGCAACATCCAATGCATCCAAGCTATAAATCCTCAACCTGTTACATACGTTAAAATACAAGTCAATACAATTAAGTAAAGGTGAGCATACGAGTTTGAATAATACTAGCATAGTCGAGAAAGCGTTTGCGAAACAATCTAATTACATATCATGATACACCAAAACACTTAACATAACATAGGCTCATTTCTCATGCTAACTACCGTGAGAAGGCTTGCGCGTCCATACTAACTAGACCCCGCCGGGTGTAAGCCACACTATAGTATCATACTAGCTAAGGAGGCAAGTTAACGAAAACAAGTCCTAGTCACATGTTTCTAGTATCACGTATTGAGCATACACAATCAGATTATTCGCGTGTGAAAAACAGTTTGATTTGTGATGTGATTTTAATATAGGAATGTATGTAACACCCAAAAGTGTGTTTAAAGCAAAAATGGGTCAAGTATACTCACTGTGGGTGCGTTTTAGGTAGGATTAGAGATATGAGAAGAGTCTAGAAGAGCGCCGGATCAGCCTGCATACACGAACGGAAGTGCATCAGTCTCCGAAAAGCTGAAACGGTTAAGTCTTGGTTGGGGAGTAGCCAAGTTCGGGCGAACTTGTATGATTTTGCTGAGTTTGGTGCCAAGTTCGGTCGAACTTGATGAGTTTCCTAAGAAACTTGTCAAGTTCGGGCGAACTTGTAGAAAAACCTTACTGACAAGGCAAGTTCGGTCGAGCTTGTATGGTTTCCTAAGAAACTAGGCAAGTTCGGGCGAACTTGCAATGATGAAGAAATACTCAAGTTCAATCGAACTTGACCCAAATGGTATAAGTTCGGTCGAACTTGACCTGACAAGCTGGTGATTCTCGAGCGAACTTGATGTTTTCGGGTCCAAAATCTTTCGTTTTCGCGTCGTTTGCTGAGGAAAATCGAGTGTTCATCCCTCCAACCCTGTGCTACTGAGAAAACTTAGGTCGGAGAGGTCTTTTAGAGCTGTTTCAGCCATTTTACAAAAGCGTGGGCTAATCCGGGCGAACTCGGGGTTTGTTCGGATTAGTCCGGCTTGTGTAAACCAACATAAACGTCCTTGCGCTTCCAGATCTGGGATCTTGAATGATAGATGCTTCGTTTCATACCAGAAAATGAACAAAACATCATCAAAATGCCGTATCTTGTGTAGAAATCAATGGTTTTCAAAGGTTTTTCTCAGATCTATCACTTACAAGCCGAGATCTTGCAGATCTCGTGTTTGGGAAGTCTCTACTATCGCCAAAAGAACTCGTATTGTGTAGATCTAAGCTTAAAACAGAAGTTTTTGAAGAAAAAGATGAAGGTTTTCGTAAAAGAATGAGTTTTGATGAAAACAAAGGCTATGCCTTGTGCCAAAATCGTTGTAAACCTTTGTAGATCGTTGATAAACGTTGTTGTAGTTGAAATCCGGTTGATTCTTACTTAGAACACGAAGGTTTCGGGTTGAGAAAGCTCTGGGCGAACTTACAGCAAGTTCAAATGAGAGGAATGAGCTGAGTATTTATAGGCGAAGGCAAAAAGTAGAGCTGATGAGACCAAGTTCGGTCGAACTTGCATGAGATTCATGCAAGTTCGGGCGAATTTGCTAGGATTTCAAGAATGGATGACTAAGTTCGGCCAAACTTGTACAAGTATGTACAAGTTCGAGCGAACTTGAGGGAAGGCAAGGATCCTTGTGTCTCAGGCAAGTTCGGGCGAACTTGTGTAGTCAAGTTCGGCCGAACTTGTGTAGTCAAGTTCGGCCGAACTTGGCCTGAAGACCAAGTTTTGTTTGCCGATTTCGTGTTAAGTGTTCGTTTGGTTATTCGGTTCGCATTAGATAGTTATATTAAGCGTTATAATAGAGTTTTAAGCGTTCTACTTGATAAAATAGTGCGATTTAGCGATTCGAGAGTGCGAGAGCGATGCGATAGCGATTGCAACATAACAACAAAAACACATAACACATAAATAACATAAAACCACATAAATAACTGCGATTTGCGATGCGATGAAATAGGCGATGCGATTTATTAAGCCATTAGACGCGATAATAACGTAAAGTACCATAATTTATTAACATACACTTTATTATTAACCGAATCTCGGATTTACAACAAGATAGATAAACAGAGAACAAAAGAAGAGATAACAATCGGATTTTCGAGTTGTTACAGTCTCCCCTACTTTAGGGAATTTCGTCCGAAATTAGGTAGTAGCTGTAACAAATAGATGTGGGTACTTGGCCTTCATATCACTTTCCAATTCCCAAGTAAACTCGGCGCCGCGTATGCCCTCCCATCGGACCTTCACGATTGGGATACGAGAGCGTCGTAGTTTCTTAGTCTCTCGGTCCATGATTTCCACAGGCTTTTCCACGAAATGGAGAGTCTCGTTGATTTGCAGATCTTCGAGAGGGACATGCAGATTTTCTTCGGCGAGGCATTTCTTGAGGTTAGACATGTGGAAAGTCGGATGTACGTTATTGAGTTCCTCCGGTAATTCGAGACGATAGGCTACTTTACCGATCCTTTCCAGAATCTTAAAGGGATCAACGTATCGAGGCGCTAGCTTTCCTTTCTTGCCAAAGCGGACCACCCCCTTCCAAGGTGCAACCTTTAGGAGAACGTGATATCCCACTTTGAACTGTAGGGGCTTGCGGCGTTTATAGGCGTAACTCTTTTGACGACTCCGAGCTTTCAAGAGATTGTCCCTGATTTGGAGGATCTTGTCCGTCGTTCCTTGAATTAGCTCGGGACCGGTGAATTGCGCTTCTCCGATCTCGTGCCATGCAATAGGCGATCGACATTTTCTTCCATACAGTGCCTCAAAAGGAGCCATTTGAATGCTGGTATGGTAACTATTATTGTACGAGAATTCGATTAAAGGTAAGTGTGTATCCAAGTTACCATCGAAATCTATGATGCACGCATGAAGCATGTCTTCGAGGGTGCGAATCGTGCGCTCAGTCTGACCGTCGGTTTGAGGGTGAAAAGCGGTACTGAGATTAAGCGTAGTACCGAGAGCGGATTGAAATGTCTCCCATAGACACGAGGTAAAGCGACCGTCACGGTCAGAGATGATGTCACGAGGCGTCCTGTGTCGACATATAACTTCGTCGGTATAGATTCGGGCTAACCGTTCGACCTTAAAGTCTTCTCGTATAGCAATAAAGTGCGCAGATTTGGTGAAACGATCAACGATAACCCAAATGCTATTGTGACCGGATGAAGTGCGGGGAAGTTTCGTAACGAAGTCCATGGCTAAACTCTCCCACTTCCACATCGGGATTTCGGGTTGTTCAAGTAAACCAGTGGGCCTTTGGTGTTCCGCTTTAACCTTCAAACAAGTTAAGCATTTTGAGACGTACAAGGCGATTTCCTTTTTCATGCCTGGCCACTAGTACTTAGGACGAAGATCCTGGTACATCTTGTCGGCACCGGGGTGAATGGAATATCGAGATTTATGAGCTTCGTCCATTAGCAACTTGCGAAGATTATCACGACTGGGAATCCAAATGCGATTGAGATAGTAATAAATACCATCAAATTTAGATACAAGCTGAGTTTCGGCACCACATTTCATTTCTTCTTCCAAAGTATTCTTGTTAAAACATGCGAATTGAGCGGCACGGATGAGGGTTTCAAGTTTAGCACAAGCTTGAGAGTCACGAATACCATATACATAGCTTCGTTGACTTAGAGCATCGGCGATGACGTTTGCTTTGCCGGGATGGTAGCGTATCTCACAATCGTAGTCGTTGAGAAGTTCAACCCATCGTCGTTGTTGCATGTTTAGTTCTTTTTGATTAAAGATATGTTGCAAGCTCTTATGGTCGGTGAAGACCGTACACTTAGTACCGTAAAGGTAGTGTCGCCATATCTTTAATGCAAAAACAACTGCACCGAGTTCGAGATCGTGGGTTGTGTAGTTCTTCTCGTGGATCTTGAGTTGTCGAGACGCATACGCGATAACCTTGTCTCGTTGCATGAGAACACAACCAAGACCAAGATTAGAGGCATCGCAATAAACAACGAAATCGTCGTTTCCGTCGGTAAAGTGAGAATGGGAGTGTTGCATAGCATACGCTTGAGAGTTTGAAAAGCTTCCTCTTGCTTGGAATCCCAAACAAAAGGTTTGTCTTTATGAGTCAAAGCGGTTAGCGGAACGGTGATTTTCGAAAAGTCGGTGATGAATCGACGGTAATAACCCGCCAATCCAAGGAATGAACGGATTTCGGAAGCATTCTTCGGTGTAATCCAACTCTTGACGGCTTCAATCTTTGCAGGGTCGACGTGAATTCCTTGACTATTAACGATGTGGCCGAGAAATTAGACTTCTTCGAGCCAAAATTCACATTTAGAGAAGTTAGCATAAAGGCGATTTCCTTGAAGAAGTTCGAGGACTAAACGGTGGTGACGCGCGTGTTCGTCTCTCGACTTCGAATAGATAAGGATATCATCGATGAAAACAATGACGAAACGATCTAAGAAAGCTTTGCACACATGGTTCATCAAATCCATGAAAACCGCGGGTGCACTGGTAAGACCAAAAGGCATGACCACGAATTCGAAATGGCCGTAACAGGTACGAAAGGCGGTTTTAGGAATGTCTTCTTCCAACACGCGTAACTGATGATAACCGGAACGAAGATCGATCTTGGAAAAACAGGTAGCACCTTGAAGCTGATCAAATAAGTCGTCAATACGGGGAAGAGGGTAGCGGTTCTTTATCGTGAGTTTGTTAAGTTCACGATAATCGATGCACATACGGAATGATCCGTCCTTCTTTTTCACGAAAATGACAGGAGCGCCCCATGGCGAAGTGCTTGGGCGTATGAAACCTTTACCAAGAAGCTCTTGAAGTTGGCTTGATAGCTCGCGCATTTCGGATGGTGCGAGGCGATAAGGAGCTTTAGCAACTGGAGTAGCTCCGGGAACCAAATCGATACGGAATTCAAAATCTCGAGTAGGGGGTAAACCGGGTAAATCGTCGGGAAAGACTTTGGGAAATTCACAAACAACGGGAACATCTTTATAAGTCTTCTTTTCTTTCTCCGGGTTCACGATATGGGCGAGGAAGGCAACACATCGATTTTGCAAGCATTTTTGTGCTCGAGTACACGACAAAAGCATCAACTTCTTTGAGGGAGTTTCCTGTAAACATGGAGTTGATCACCATTCGGAAGGGGGAAGTGAATCATTTTATCGAAGCATACAACTTCAGCATGATTCTCACGAAGAAAATCCATGCCTACTATGATATCGAAGCTACCTAACTGCATAGGTATGAGGTTGATCGAGAAGACATGGTTGTTGTGATAGAGATTGCAACCACGTAAAACGGAGGTAACAGTAATGGTTCTTCCGGTGTCGACTTCCACATCAAAAGTCTTTGGGAGTTTTGCACGCTTACATTTTAAAACCTTTTCGAATTCTAAATATACAAAACAATTATCGGCACCAATATCAAATAAACATGAAGCATAAGTACCATTAACGAGAAACGTACCATTGACAACATTGTTGTCATTCTAGGCCTGGCAGTGATTGAGATTGAAGGCTCTTCCACGCGCAGCTTGTTGTTGCTGCTGAGGCTGCGGTGGTGGCTGCTGCTGAGGCTGCTGTTGCGGCTCTTGTTTCACAGTGCGGTTTGGGCAAACATTAGCAAAGTGGTTTGGATCACCATACACGAAGCACGCTCGTGCCTTTGGAGCTTGCTGCTGGTTGGCTTGAGGAGGAGCAGGTAAAGCTGGAGCTGCTGGAGCCTGAGGAGCTGGCTGGCGAGGACCACTACGGCAGCTGACAGTGAAGTGGCCGTAGATGTTACAGTTGGTGCAAAAACGGCAATTGCCACCAACGGCATGATGATATGTGCACTTAGGGCACATAGGGTGAGGACCAGTGTACGCACGCTTGCTGGCGGTGCGTTTGGTGCTGCTGATTGGAGTGGCTGAGGGTTCGCTGGAGCAGTAAGAGCAAAGTTCTTGCTCGGGTTTTCCCTTTTGCGATCACGACGACTGTTCCTTGGCTCTCGGGGCTGCTCGGTAGTAGGAGCTGCTGATTCGGTGATTGCCTGATTTGCGACCTTGCTGCTTTTAAAGTAACCAGACTAAACTTGTTTGTCATTAATCTCGGTGGCTAGCTGGTATGTCTCCTCGATAGTAACAGGGCGTGCTGCTTGAACAAAGTCAGCGATGCAATCGGGGAGAGCATTGAGGTATTTCTTGATGGCTTTCTCGGTCGTATCCACTTGACCGGGACAGATGATGCTCAACTGTTTGAAGCGAGCGGTGAGACCAGCGTTATCGGGACCATCTTGCTTGATATTCCAGAATTCGTTCTCTAACTTCTGGATCTCGTAGGGAGGACAGAAGTCCTTGATCATAATTTCCTTAAGTTCCTCCCAGGTGAGTCCGTAAGCTTCGTCGTTCCCACGCCTGTTGCGCTCGGCTGTCCACCAATCGAGAGCCCTTGACTGAAACACACCGGTAGCGTTGACAGTGCGCAGAGCCTCGGGACATCCGCTCTGGCGGAACGTGATCTCGATAGAGTCAAACCAGTGGAACATGGCACTCGGCCCTTCGGTGTCTGAGAAAGTGAGCGGCCCACATGCTTTGAACTGCTTAGAGCTGAAGTGGGGTTTCAGGGCATCTCCCTTGGAGTCCACAGATGAGTTGCTGCTAACCGCTTGAATTTCCCTGACAATCTGTGGGATCACCTTAGCCATTACCTTGGCTACCATAGAGGCGATGCGCTTGTCGGCGTTGCTGCTTTGGAGATTCCTTCGGGTGTGCGATCCCATAGAAGACATCTACACGAAGGATTTAGATTAGACGAGATTCGATTATAATAGAGTTATGTTTAAAATATTTATTATAATTATTCATGCAAGGCACAAATACACATAAGCGCATAGGCACGTAATCACGTAAGCACATAAGCACGTAAGCACATAAGCACGTAAACACATAATCCACGTAAGCACACATTTTGCACGTATTCACCTTTTAATAAAAATAATGCGTAGCGCGATACGAGATGCGAGATATAAGCGATATATAATAGCGAGATAATACCATGTATGAGGCACACGTCTTCATAGGCGTAAGCGAGTTAAGCGATTAGTTTGGTTGGTGTATTAATTTCGTATTTTAGATTACGAGAGCTGTGCGAGTTGTGCATACATTCGATGGAGCGTAAATACGATAAATCGATGATATAATAAATCATCAAAGTGAGAAATCGAATAAAGCGAAAATTCTCCAAAATTTTAAGCACATAAATAATAATAAACTCGATGATGCGTAAATCGACGATATAGGCTTAAATCAATTGGGAGTGTCCGGGGTTTTAAGATATTTGACACACCAAAGTGATTCGACTACCCTTTGCATTTGGGCCCACGCTTTGGCCTAATAGATAAACGTTCTCACCGCAAGCGGCTAACGACGTGTACCCTTCCAGTTAATACGTGTTCCAAACCATCGGCATAATCGAGACTTTGGTGAGATTGAAAATCGAAGCACGGAATTAATTATTAAGATGCGGGTTTCACCCCTAACTTAACAACATCATCCCTAATTAGAAATGGAGATTTTTCGTCGAGGTTTGGATGTCACTCCTAACTCAACGAAGATATTTCGTGCGAGAGAATGCGTGGAGTGAATGATCTCAAAGAGAGTTCTCGGTTTTCACACCTATTCTCGACTTGATCATTCGTTTGGTGTGATGCGAGCGTTTCCAAGCGTGTATTATTGTATTAGCCTTAGGAAAGGCCCATATTTAAGCATTTATGGCAAGTAGTTTAACATTTAAGTCAAAGATATGTCAATCGGGTACTTAAACATGCTACTAGGTCGAATCATGGCAAATCTACCTATTATCCTAAAGTTATGGCGCTCTGATACCAATCTCTCTCACCCCAACCGATGGCGGAATCATCGGGGTAGTGGCACTAGGCGAACCAGATTGTCTCAAGAGATTCCATAACATTTATTTAAAGATAATAAATCAACATTTAACATCCCATACTATTAAGCTCATAATATCCTTAAATAATCATTACATTAACAAAATCCCTTAAACAGTCAAATCTGATCGGATCTCCCCTAGATTTATTACACTTGAACTAAACAAAGTAAAACAAAACTAGGCATGCAACATCCAATGCATCCAAGCTATAAATCCTCAACCTGTTACATACGTTAAAATACAAGTCAATACAATTAAGTAAAGTTGAGCATACGAGTTTGAATAATACTAGCATAGTTGAGAAAGCGTTTGCGAAACAATCTAATTACATATCATGATACATCAAAACACTTAACATAACATAGGCTCATTTCTCATGCTAACTACCGTGAGATGGCTTGCGCGTCCATACTAACTAGACCCCGCCGGGTGTAAGCCACCCTATAGTATCATACTAGCTAAGGAGGCAAGTTAACGAAAACAAGTCCTAGTCACATGTTTCTAGTATCACGTATTGAGCATACACAATCAGATTATTCGCGTGTGATAAACAGTTTGATTTGTGATGTGATTTTAATATAGGAACGTATGTAACACCCAAAAGTGTGTTTAAAGCAAAAATGGGTCAAGTATACTCACTGTGGGTGCGTTTTAGGTAGGATTAGAGATATGAGAAGAGTCGAGAAGAGCGCCGGATCAGCCTGCATACGCGAACGGAAGTGCATCAGTCTCCAAAAAGCTGAAACGGTTAAGTCTTGGTTGGGGAGTAGCCAAGTTCGGGCGAACTTGTATGATTTTGCTGAGTTTGGTGCCAAGTTCGGTCGAACTTGATGAGTTTCCTAAGAAACTTGTCAAGTTCGGGCGAACTTGTAGAAAAACCTTTCTGACAAGGCAAGTTCGGTCGAGCTTGTATGGTTTCCTAAGAAACCAGGCAAGTTCGGGCGAACTTGCAAGAAAATTTGGTGAAGAAATACTCAAGTTCGGTCGAACTTGACCCAAATGGGTATAAGTTCGGTCGAACTTGACCTGACAAGCTGGTGATTCTCGAGCGAACTTGATGTTTTCGGGTCCAAAATCTTGTGTTTTCGCGTCGTTTGCTGAGGAAAATCGAGTGTTCATCCCTCCAACCCTGTGCTACTGAGCAAACTTAGGTCAGAGAGGTCTTTTAGAGCTGTTTTAGCCGTTTTACAAAAGCGTGGGCTAATCCGGGCGAACTCGGGGTTCGTTCGGATTAGTCCGGCTTGTGTAAACCAACATAAACGTCCTTGTGCTTCCAGATCTGGGATCTTGAATGATTGATGCTTCGTTTCATACCAGAAAATGAACAAAACATCATCAAAAGTCCGTATCTTGTGTAGAAATCAATGGTTTTTAAAGGTTTTTCTCAGATCTATCACTTACAAGCCGAGATCTTGCAGATCTCGTGTTTGGGAAGTCTCTACTATCGCCAAAAGAACTCGTATTGTGTAGATCTAAGCTTAAAACAGAAGTTTTTAAAGAAAAAGCTGAAGGTTTTCTTAAAAGAATGAGTTTTGATGAAAACGAAGGCTATACCTTGTGCCAAAATCGTTGTAAGCCTTTGTAGATCGTTGATAAACGTTGTTGTAGTTGAAATCAAGTTGATTCTTACTTAGAACATGAAGGTTTCGGGTTGAAAGAGCTTTGGGCGAACTTACAGCAAGTTCATATGAGAGGAATGAGCTGAGTATTTATAGGCGAAGGCAAAAAGTAGAGATGATGAGACCAAGTTCGGTCGAACTTGCATGAGATTCATGCAAGTTCGGGCGAACTTGCTAGGATTTCAAGAATGGATGACTAAGTTCGGCCGAACTTGTACAAGTATGTACAAGTTCGAGCGAACTTGAAGGAAGGCAAGGATCCTTGTGTCTCAGGCAAGTTCGGGCGAACTTGTGTATTCAAGTTCGGCCGAACTTGGCCAGAAGACCAAGTTTCGTTTGCTGATTTCACGTTAAGTGTTCGTTTGGTTATTTGGTTCGCATTAGATAGTTATATGAAGCGTTATAATAGAGTTTTAAGCGTTATACTTGATATAATAGTGCGATTTAGTGATTCGAGAGTGCGAGAGCGATGCGATAGCGATTGCAACATAACCACAAACACACATAACACATAAATAACATAAAACCACATAAATAACTGCGATATGCGATGCTATGAGATATGCGATGCGATTTATTAAGCGATTAGACGCGATAATAACGTAAAGTACCATAATTAATTAACATAAACTTTATTATTAACCGAATCTCGGATTTACAACAAGATAGATAAACAGAGAACAAAAGAAGAGATAACAATCGAATTTTCGAGTTGTTACATGACATGTTATTCTTTCTTCTTGTATTTATGTTGGTTTTGGCTGCTTAGTTGCTTCCTTTGTTCTTTTAAGCTCATTTGGTCCTGTAAATTCAAACGGAACAAACAAACGTGCTTTTTCCAACATTAGTACTAGAAAAGGGTTGGTTTTATACCTCATTTGATGTAATGTATATGTTGCATTTTGTACACATCAAATACCTTCACACTTGAATGTTTGCTTGTCCTCAAGCAAAACTCTTTAAATGTGGCTTACACACCCTAATGGAGAAGGTAGAGAAGAAGTTTTGTAGCTTGCCTTGAGTGTCAGGAATCCAAGATCTTTATTTAATTTTGTTTTTATTTATTTGCAATCCTATTCATCATGATTTATTTAGAACACTTTTTTAAGAAAAAATATTTATTTAGGCATAACATGCCTCTTTAAAATTCTAGTTATTTATATACAAGTTCACGTACCTCACAAGAGATCACTCAACAATCGACCGAAAATGTATTTTTGTGATAACACTCGATTCTGGCATGGAACTTACTTCTACCATATGCTTTCTAAGCAATCAAAAACCTCCTCCTTTTTAACTATAAACCTTTGTAAATATCAAGAGGACTTTAGAAAGGGTTAGGCTTTGGCTAAGGGTAGGTGGTTTTTGGGTTAGTAGTTAGCAAAATGGAGAAAAGCGTAAAAAGTGTCGGTTGTCGTAAAAACCTTTTTTTTGTGACATTTATTTGAACTAACCATATTCAAACAAGATTTTTGAGGAACTTGTTTGCTTATAGCAAGAACTATGTGTTTTTTTGTCACAAGATAACCGAGCTTTTTACTAAAACAAATGGGTTTGAAAGAAAAAGGCTTTTGGTGGGTAATGTGTCACACCCTGGTCGTAGCGGAAGCGCAAACGTGTGACTTAACGGTAATCATTGCAATCAATCGTGCAAACATAATTATAACCAACAACGATGCCATATGTTATACAAATTCAAATTCAAGTTTCATAAGTTTACCAAAACAATATTTAGTTAAGTTACATCACCAAAATAGGTTTGCTATAATCGTAGATTTAAATCGAGGTTTTGACCCCTATATGCCCAAACAAGGAAGGGATATATGAGGCAAACCCTCCAAAAGTGGTCATCGTTGTAAGCTCCAAGAATCCATCACCGGTTAAGCCCTGTTTCCTGAAATACATGTAGTTTGAAAAATCAATAAAAGTTAAAGTGAGTTCATGCAGTTTTGTTTTCGAATAAGTTGTCATGATTGTTATCCATTATTGAAATCCAGGTATGTAAATAATTATGGAATATAAGGATCTATCAGTGGGCAGCGAGCCCTCCAATATTATGCGTCGTAAGTATATAACCAAACCGAGGACACTTTGTTCTCAATTGGGATCACAAAAGCACCCCATGGTATACAACTAGGAGTGGAGCGTGCCTCAAGCTCAATAGATCTACACCTTTTGCACTTTGGTCACTAAGTAATTAATGGTTACTAATGTTATATTGTTATCCAATCCTACTTACGCACATCGATCTTATTGTCATCTAACTCCATAACTAACATACCATGTGTCTTGACATGTATTTCCCCCGAATGTTATAAAACCAAAAGCGTTTAAAAGAAAGGGGGACATGAACTCACAAATTTGCGTTCCGTGCGTATGCTAGCAAAACCAAATGTCCAAAATAATTCCCGACCTAGACGTGTACTAACTCATATAAGACACTAAGTTCCATGACATAAAGCCCTAGCATATGTGTTGGTCATAATAAAATCATCCAACTAGCTAGTCTTGAAATAACTTGTTTCTTGTTTTAACACGACACGCTGACACGTTGGTGATTCGTTTCGAATTGACAATATATATATATATATATATTTACTCTGAAATATATATTTGTAATAATATGTATCGACATTATTGTATTCGTAATATTTTTGACTAAATCATATTTGGGTATAAAAGTAATTATACCTTCAATCCGGTTCAACGATAACTCGTTATATATATAAAAAACTGTGTATTTTTATTTAGAGAATTAACTCTCATAAACGAACAATATTTATGTACAAAAAAAATAATAATAATATTTATAATAAGTTTGTATTGGTTTCGTTCAAAGTCTATACTTGTCTACAAAAAGGCTAGTAATACTCTCATAAGTAAAGGGAATATGAGTTCAGTGCCTTTATGACATAAAATTATGTCATTTAAGTTTTCTAGTCATCTTTCTAAAAACAATCGTACTTTTTGCAATATAGCCAAAGAGAAGTTATGACACCATAAATACATATTTATGACAATTTCTTACAACAATTCTTCCAACTTACCTTACGTATTCATGCAAATAATTTGTCATAATTACATAATACTAACTTTTATTTTATGATATAACCTCAAGATCATCAGTTTTATGTTTTATACTTAGGACTCGAGCTTTTTTTTTAATTATTTTAATACACCATCAGTGTAATACATGGTCCCTATCTACATTTATACTTACTACATTTGATACGAAATATATGTATGTATATAAAAACTTCATTCAGTATGCAAAATATATACAACCAGGTTCAAAAGAACATGCTAATTAACCTTCTGTAAGAATTTTATGAACCACCAGATTCAGTTCTCAAGAACTAACTCAATTAATTGTTGGAAGGATCATGTTTAGCCAAGCACATGGGTCAAAAGACTCATAGATTTTTAAGTGGAAAAGCACTACTTGGATGACTTAAATAAATGATCAACATGGAAGGTTGAAAGGATGATCAAGACGAACACTTACAATGGCAAGCAAGGATGCAATTGAAGGATGAGATAACGGAGAACTCGAACTCGCTTTCCGGGGAATTTGAGACTTCCTTCTTGCGGATCGAGAACTAGTTTTGATCATAAAAACGACTAGATAAGAAGGAGATTTATGAAAACTAGTTTTGATCTAAGGTTCGAACTCGGAAGAAAAACTTACGCTAATGTGGGCTCGAACTAGACGACAAGGTAGTGAGAACGGTGTCGAACGAAACCCGTGACGATACTCGGTCTCAGACAAGTTCGATTGTTGAAGGTTAACCACACTTAGAACACCTTAGAATCACTTGAATGGGTTGAGGTTTTTGGTTGTTTTGGATGAGGTTACAGAAACAAGAGGGCTGGAGGTAGTGAGTTTGAAAGTTATCTTTTTGGAAAAGTGTCTACTTGTGATATGAAGTGTATATATAATGATCTTGGGAGTCAAATACTTAGCCCCTAACTAGATGATTAGAACAATTTGGGTGGAGTTTAGTTGGTTCCTAAACATGTGGATCGGTTTTCACAACCGATAAGGAGGGACAGAACAATGGTCATGATGAGGTTACTTATCTTTTGCATGGGGAATTAGGAATCGCATGGTAGAAATAATAAAATAAGACAAGCATGTTTGTATGGATTTGATGGTTCTATGTTTGACTTTCCTTTCTTTCCTTGGGATGATTGTCGTTGGTTTCCAACACCAAAAAGAAAGAAAATGTGCTGAATTTTTATTAAATAATTACTAGTGGTTGTCCTTGTTGTTTAAGTTTGCAAGGAAACTAAATAAACAAATGGCAGGAAGAAAAGAAAAGTGTTTTGAGCACATGGTATTTTTTGACAACTATAAATTGGCTTGGAGAAGTAGTAGATCTGTTTGATTTTTTTATTATTATTAGTATTTTTTTTTTTTTGGAGGGGGGGGGGGTGTTTGAGTTTAAAATAAACCATGAACTTGAATTCCTCCGATGTGACAATTTCTTAGTTTTGCTTAATACGAAATCAATATAGAATTTGTGAGTGTATGAATTTGTGTCCCGCCTATATGTATGCATATTTATTTATATTGGTATCGATCTTTAATCATTTAATATGTACCAATATAATCATATGAATAGGCAAAATAGAATATTCAACTTTAGAACTTCTCATTTCGTACAATCACCAACGTTCGTGTTCGTTTACCAACTAATCCCATGCCCACAATTTCTGTGAACGACATGAAATACTTGGACTTTGCTAGACTTTATGGACTTAATTAAAAAAGTTAATTCTAATGCATGAGGTTATGTAAATTAAATAGTGATTAAAGTGTACGAAATTACCGATTATTTGCCGTCTGTCACATAATGTAACATCCGTCGAAAAACGGGTTTTCCAAACCCGCTTCGTTTATTAATCGAATAATCAGTTTCATATTTTGTTGCTCATTTAATGCTTATTTTAATTTTAAACAATACATAACTAATAAACATTTTAGATTATGGAAATTAAAATTGTTAAAAAATAAAATTAAAACAATTAAAACTGAAAAGGGGCTGCCGGGTTTCGAACCCTGGTCAGCCGGAAACCTTAAACATCAAACACATAACCACTCCGCCACTAGCTGACTTTGTGAAATCTAGGAAGCAATTAACACATAAGTTCACCCGTGAATCACCTGTTTGCGCCAAAACTGAAACCGGTAATCGGTTTTCAGTTTTCCAGACGTTTGAGTGTTGATAATTACTGGTTATAACCGACGAAAACATTACGACGCACGATCTCAATCAATTCAGCTTTTATTGAACTTGAATTCATATGATTTCGGGTTTAATAACCGAAATCATTCACTTCCTAAATTACTCCAACATTATCATCATCTCGCGACTCAAAATCATCCACAGAACCTCCAATTTCACTTTCGCTCTATTTTCAGTTCGTCGGAAAAGCTTTCTGAACTCGCCAGACTTTCGCCGGAAAACCGTGTCTTTCATCAAAACGGTAAATTTCTCAATTCTTTCATCTTCTATCAGTTGTTAGGCTTTTGCTAACTCAAACCTTTTCAATCAGAATCAATCCCAGACGACGATATCGGATAATCAACACTCGCCGGAAGTTTTCTGAAAATTCCTAGATTGCGCTGTGAAACGGTATAATCATTTAAACATTCTGATAACTCTTGTTTAGTCCTTCAATTCCACAATTAGTTAATCAAAACTGTTAATTGGTCCGCTCAGACGGAGTTCATAAAACAGAGCCGACGACTTTGCCGGAGTTCTGAGAAAAGTCATCATTCCGGTATGTTCATTCCCAAAACCTTTCCTATCCGTTACATTTTAATCACTTATATACCTGTTAATTGAATTGAACAAGATCAGTCGAAAATCAGTTGTCTGGGTTATTGTAACGAAGAAGATGAAGTTAGTCTGTATATAAATTTAATATAAATTGGATTATATCTCGGGTTAGACACACAGTCCAGCGGTGGACTGTGTGCAATTGAAACATAGCGATACCGGGTTCGAGACCGTCCTTGTTCCGATTCGTCACAATATTCAGGCTTTTTATAAAACCCGAATACGGAGACTTTCAGTTAGTTTATAAGAGAAATAAAAACAAGTGTTTTAACCAGGTTAGACACACAGTCCAGCGGTGGACTGTGTGCAACGTTAATCAACAGGTCCCGGGTTCGAGACCTGTTACGCACGCCGGTTCGATAGAATTAAAATCCTTTTTAAAAATAAATGAATTTTGGAATAAATTAAATAGTATATAAATATAATTAAAAACAGAAATATTCGGGTTAGACACGTAGCTCAGTTGGTAGAGCTGCGTGCACGCGTACGGGAGGTCACAAGTTCGAACCTCACTCAGTGCAAACAATATACACGACTGAACCGGTCAACAAGTCAAAGTCAAATAGTCAACGGTCAACCCAAAAAGTCAACACTTTTTTTATATTTTTATTTATTTAATTTAAAAATCAATTAAAAATACTTAAAAATAATGTTTTTAAAGCTAGAAAATAGACTTAAACTCACAAAAATATACCTAAAAATCCTATTAAAATTATTAATAAAATCCACTTATTTACCGTACCTTTTCGTTATTATTTAGGTTAGTTATTCCTCGTCGATCAATCCTCTAAACTCGTGCGCATTCAACATCATCAAACGAACGTACCCAATGTGAGTGAATCTCTACAAATTCCCCGTTTTAATCACGTTTTTGGGGTGTATCATGCGTCATATTACTTATTTCATTTAAACACTTGTGCATCCATCATATCAATGATCAAATGTGTATTCATTATGTATCAACTGTTTGCGTGGTTAATGTTTAGATTAAATTTATCGTTTTCAGTACATACATTATCATAGGCCGCCGCTCCCCATTACCTAAGAGCGTGAGTTGTTCCCCATTACCTATGAGCGTGAACGAGGCGTTGCCAACATACGATCGGCTCCGTTTGATTGAGCCTTGATCGCACATACATTTATCATAGGCCGTCCGTTCCCCATTACCTATGAGCGTGAACGTGACGTTGCCAACATATACAGTATCATTCATGTCATATATTCGTGCAAGGTGGTTTGTTATTGTTATTGTTACTGTTACTGTTATTGTTATTGTTATTGTATGTTTATTTACGTTTGCTCACATATGATTATTGCACAATTTTTCCATATTAAATATAACAAGAAATCAATAATAAATGTTTTCTAACAAGGTTCACTCGCCAACTTTTGTTGACCCAAAAACCCCCATTTTTACACATGATACAGGTGATCCAGTTGCAGCAAGAAACATATAGGATGGCTTAGAAGAATAAATCGGTTTAGACTTTAGATTGTTTATTTAGTTATTTTTCTTTGTAATTGTATGAACTTGTTTGGAATATTGAGGATGTAATTTTGAATTTAATAAATATGAAACATATTAGTAAACATCATGAGCTTTGGTGATAATTACTTTTTTTTTGTAATTGTATGAACTTGTTTGGAATATTGAGGATGTAATTTTGAATTTAATAAATATGAAACATATTAGTAAACATCATGAGCTTTGGTGATAACCCAATTATGCCCCGACTCTTATTCCGCTGCGGGTCGGGGTGTGACACATAATGGGTGTTTGTTTTGCGGGTTTTTGAAACAAAAAGGTTTAGGCTCAAAGGGGTTAACTAGGGGATTTTTGGTGGGGAGTAAAAAGAAGGAAAATAATGGTTTTTAATGAAAATGGGTTAGTCCTAGTGCCTCCATCATTTACTTACCCTATGTTAGTAAGGACCTGGAATGTATCATCTTGGCAAGTTCTAGAGTCGTAAAACCAAGCGGCTATTCACACAAGAAACGAAAAGTGAGTATTTAGTTTAAAGATGTATGCATGTATGCTCGACAAAGGCTCAAAACTCACTTATTATGGGAATGGATTATAGTGTGAACAAGTATATAAAATCAAATTTTAAAAAGATTTGTAATGCCTTTTATAATTTTCTTGTTTGGTTCTTTTTATCACGACGCTATCGGTTGTAAATTTGTAAAAACATAACCTTTTTAGAACTTGTTATTCCCAAATTAAACCAAGACAAGTAAAAAAAGAAATTTTTTGAATAGATTTGGGGTGATTAGCGGTTCCAATGCGAATTTTTTGTAAGGCTTGTTATTAGGACTTGCAAGATTCAAGGTTTTAGCTCCCCCCCCCCACACACTTAAATTACACATTGTCCTCAATGTGTCCCAAAAATAAGTTTTTCAGTTGATTCGAATGTGCAAAAGCATGTTAAAAACAAGAATTTATGTTACTAGGCATCTGGCCACGGGCCCCTGTTGTCGGGCATGGCCCCGTGGTCAGACTACCAGTAACAAAAAATACAGAAGGCTGACCACAGAACGTGTCCATTAGGCACGACCCGTGGTCAGTTACCTGACCAAATGTTTTTCTGCAGGTCTCTGGGCATGGGGCGTGTTGGGTTGGGCACGGCCCCGTGCTGCATATGCTGGGAAGCTGAAAACGTTGTCGGAGGGCACTGTTTACGTGCATGGGGTGTAGTTTTAACGTTCATTTGGCAGTTTTCAAATTTTCGAGTGTGATTTTATTCCTGAAATGTAAAACTAGACTAGAAAACATAAAAGTTAAACTAAATTAACACTATGGGTAGTTCCGCGGAATGCCTCCATGGTGCGCCATGTTTATAAGGGTCCTTTGCTAGACCAAAAACCCGAGCGGGATGTCTCGCATCTTGTGTTGCACCGTCGGAGAGCGTCATCCATGCTTGGGTCTATGCCATCCATATAGTTGACCGGATCGTCCTCTACTCTTTTTCCTATCTCGAACTTCATCTCCTTGTCTCCTACCCTCAATGTTAATTTCCCGTCACTCATATCTACCATGGCTCGAGCGGTGGCGAGGAATGGTCTTCCTATAATGAGGGGGACTTTGGCGTCTTCTTCCTTGTCGAGTATGACAAAGTCGGCTGGAAAGACAAACTCACCAACCTTTACCAATAGATTTTTGATGACACCTTGTGGGTATTTGATCGACCTATTGGCGAGTTGTATGCGCATTTTTATGGGGCTCGATTTTCCTAGTCCGAGTCGGTCAAACATTGATGTGGGCATTAGATTGATGCTAGCCCCAAGGTCGGCTAATGCATTTCGTATGGGTGATCCCTGATGGAGCATGGGATTGTGAAGCTTCCGGGGTTGATCTTCTTTTGGGGGAGTTTGTTGAGGAGCACGACTGAGCATTCTTCACCTAGGTTGACCAGTTGCAAGGTTTCAATCTTTCTTTTGTGGGTGAGGAAGTCTCTCATGAATTTTGAGTATTTTGGCATTTGAGTTAGGACTTCTACAAATGGAATATTGATATGCAATTGTTTTAGTAGGCTTATGAATTTTGTGAATTGCTCATCGGTCTTTTGGCGAAGTAAATAACCGGGGTAGGTACCGACGGGTTCTTGGTAGATTCGGGATTTTGTGGGGTATTTGTTTCCTGGTGGGTTGGAAGTGGGTTTGTAGTTTGTTCGGGTGGAGTGTTGTTGTTTATGGGTAGTGGTGTTTCCTCGGTACCTACTTTCCGGTTTATTAATGTTATGAAGTGTACTTGCGCTTTTAGATTGGTTTCGGCATTGCTAGGTAATGCGCCTTGTGGTCTCTCGGAGAAACTTTGGGCTAGTTGGCTTATTTGTTTTTCAATGTTTTGAAGACTAGCCCGTTGATTTCTAATGTCGGATTCCGTTTGTAGGAACCGATCCGAGTACCTTTTGTCGGTTTCAGAGATGAGGCCTGTGATGAGGTCTTCAAGCCTCTCTCGGCCCCCTTGTTGTTGTCTGAAATCCTGTGACTCATTTCTTGGTTTTTGTTGAATGTTTGGTCTTTGATTTTGTTGGTTACTACTATTCTCGGTTTCCTCCAACCAAGGTTAGGATGGTTCCGCCAACCTTGGTTGTAGGTACCCATTGGGGGACCTGATGGTCTAGGTCGAGTGTCTATGTAGGTTACCATTCCGTTTGATTTTCCATTTCTATCATACAACTCCAATTTTCTTGTGGCCCACCACACCCTTCACAAGCCATAACTGATGTCGTTTTCGCTATTTCTAGTTTTTTTTTTGAGGATAGGGCCTCGATTTGGGCTTATAAAGAGGTGTTCTCATCTACTTTATGGGCACCCGGGGCAATAGACTTTGAACCTCAGGGGGTGTGCCATTGAATTTTTTTTAGCAATTTACTCAATTTGATTATTGATTTCAGTTGGGCGTCCATTACCTAGAAGTCCCCTGGAGCTTGAGTCGAGTGTTTGTCTTGTGTGTGGCAACAATCCATTATAGAAAGTGGATACTTGTTGCCACACTGCGAGACCATGATGGGGGCATTTTCTCAACGGCTCCTTGAATCTTTCCCAAGTTTCAGATAGAGATTCCCCGTCCTCTTGGGAATAAGTTTTTATTTCAATCATTAATTTAGCGGTTTAGAGGGTGGGAAATACTTATATAGGAAACTTTTGGGAAACTTCATCCCAAGTGTTTACCGATTGACTTGGGAGGGTGTTGAGCTAAGCCTTAGCTCGGTCTTTAAGTGGGAATGGGAACATTAGGAGGCGAATGGCGTCATTTGATGCTCCATTTATCCGGAAAGTGTCACATATTTCCAAAAAGTTGGTAATATGTAAATGAGGATCTTCATCGGGTAGGCTGGGGAATGTGGTGGAGTTTTGGAGCATTTGGATCAAGTGCGGCCGGAGCTCGAAGTTGTTGGCATCGACATTCGGTGCATTGATGGCGGCTTCGAGATTACCGACCTTGGGCCGTAGGTAATCCATTAAGGTCGTTGATCCGCCATTAGGATTCGATGCCCAGAAGCTTTCTCTTGATTCTTGGCTTTAGTCTTTTTCTTAGAAAGCGTTCGGATTCGTCTAAAGGTTCTTTATGTCTTTATCGGAACTGGAGCTCATGCACTGCGTAGAGATTTCAGGCCCTACGATTGAGTTCTAAGTCCTGCGATCAAAACAAAAAGAAAAGTTGATCAGATACTTTACCACGGCCCCGTGGTCAATGGCCACGACCCGTGGTCGTGACACGGTCTGATGTTTTCTGGATCCCAGTTACTGGGGAGTTGGGCACGGCCCCGTGGTGCACCTCTACGGCCCGTGGTCACTCTTCTGTAACTCAGAAAACAAAAACTTCCAGTAAGGAGGATGGGCACGGCCCCGTGTCTGATCGGGCACGACCCGGCTAAACTCTGCAGAATGTGCATAATTTGCTAAAAACTGAAAAAAATCCTAAAAATAAAAGGAAAAATGTTAAAACTAATTAGGCCGCTGATATTAAACTTTCTTAAAATCCTTGTGTCCCCGGCAACGACACCAAAAACTTGGTGTGCGTCAAGCGTGATATGATTTTATTAATATTTTAAGTCTGTTTTACGCATTAGTCAAGTTTTAAATTTATAAAACACGATATTGTACTAACACTAAACACACACTAGGGCAAGTGCACCCATCGCGAGCGTAGTATAGTGTTGGTAAGATATCGAGGTCGTCCTAGGACACAAGTGCTTTTAATACCGGTTTATCGTCAATATCTAATTGCTCTAATTTTTTTATAAAAGTTTGCAAACATAAAAGTAAATCTAAAAATGAAAAGATAAATAAAATGAAATACAAATAGACAAGATATAATCACTTGGATCCAACTCCTCTTTAATGTACCCTTTGATGATTTTCGCACTTTCAGACTTTTCAAGAGATTATCTTAGTTATAGTAGTAGGCCACTCTTTTGAAGGGGACGTTACCGTCAACCCAGTGGTTTGAGTCAGCAAGGATACAATCCCAAAGGGTCGAAATATTGAAAGATAATTAAATAAGTTATTAATGCAAAAATTGGTAGGCCCATCTTTTGAAGGTGACGTGACCCTCGGCTAAGTGGTTTTAATAAGCAAGGATACAATCCCAAGAAGCCGGTTTAATGTTTTAATAGTAGTTTACATATGAGGAGTTCAAGCTATTCGCACCCCCGCCACCCAATACCTTTGGGGCATTGAAGGAGGTCCTAGAAATCTTTAACAAGTCCTCGCAAGATCTATACACTGAACGAGACAAGAACTTTACCAAACCAACCTTCTAACCCCCTACCAAGTAGTTAACGTGCTTTATATAGACCGTACATATACGAAGGAGCAAATCAATGACAACATGAAGAAATGGTTAAGAAAAATTACTTTCAACATAAGAAACTATTTATTAAAGTCATTAATACATATCCAATTAAAAAGTGCCGAAAGATTAAAAATCAAAAGTAATACATTAAAGGCTTGTCTTCACCAAGTGATGTAAGAGATTAGCCATGCATGGCCTTTGTTTGACAAGAACTCTTACAATCAGTCTTGGATCCGGAGACTACTACACACTCTAAAGATGATAGATGGATGATGGTTGTGGGTGTTGGTGTTGTAGTGGTGGTGGAATGGTGGCAAAGTGAGAGAGAAGTGGGTTGCCAAGGGATGCCTTTGAAGTGAACCAAGCACCCCTATGTATAGTCAGAACAGTGCCCCGGCCACGGCCCCATGTCCATTGGGTACAGCCCCGTGGTCACCTCATTCTCTTCCTTCATTAATTGCAGTTGTTAGCAGAAAGCCCCACACGGCCCCGTGGTCAACTCTTCGATGTACTATCAAGACTCTGCAAATTTGAGAGTCTGACCACGCCCCATGGTGAGTTGGGCATGACCCCATGGTGGGCATAGAAGCTTCTGCAACCTTGTCTTTATGTGTGAGGTCTGACCACGGCCCATGCCTGGCTGGGCACGGCTCCGTGGTTAGCTTCTGTCTTCCTTGTTTTTGTCTTTGGGGTGCTGCTGAGGGGTCGGGAATGACAAGTTATTCCTTCTTCTTGTATTTATGTTGGTTTCGGCCGCTTATTTGCTTCTTTTGTTCTTTTAAGCTCATTTGGTCCTGTAAATTCAAAAGGAACAAAGAAACGTGTTTTTTCCAACATTAGTACTAGGAAAAGGTTGGTTTTATGCCTCATTTGATGTAATTTATATGTTGAATTTTGTACACATCATTTTTCTAAAACATTTTTCTTTCCATTTGGTTCTGTGACTTTGATTTCTTGACCAGCCATGTTTGTAGGAATAATTTCAACCAAACCAGAATCATTTACAGCAGTGTTTTGATAAACTTGGTCATTTTTGTGAAAACCTTTGCCAAATTTTACATTGCTTTTGATCTGTTTTTCTAACATCAACTCATAACCTTTGTAGGACTCTACCAATTTTTCACATGTGATGTGGGTAGATTCAAGCTCCTTTTTACAACTATGATATTTTTCTATCATTGTTTGGAGTTGATCGTTGGTTATGCTTGATTCATGTTTGAGACTGTTGGTTTCACTTTCTTTTTCAAATAGTTTTGATTTTAACTCTTTAACAAGTTTTTCAAACTTAATTTCAGCATCCAAGGTCTTGTTCTTAAGGTTTTCATTCACCTCTTCAATGTTTGCAAAAGCAATGATACATTTGTTAGAACACAAGTCTTTAAGAACTTGAGGTGATACCTTAGCAGCAACCATCATGGCACAATCACATTCTCCTTCACTGTTGATGCAGATGTCTATTATCTACGTCTTAGGTCTAGTCATGTCATGTAATAGGGCATTTAATGTTAGATTTTGAAGTTTGATGTGTATAAGGATCACTTTGTACGAGGTGTTACACAACTCGTACGAGGTGAGCACACCTCGTACGAGTTGGGGTGTCCCTTGTGCGATGTGTGTTGCCTATAAATAGGTTGATAGGTTATTCAATGCATAGAACTTTTGAAACATTGATGGCGAAGCTCTGTCAGATTTCTACCAGATCTGTAACTAACATTGAATGAAATCGTTAATTTGAAAGTATATCTTGTGTAATTTGTCACTAATTCATAATAATTCCGCGATTATGGACTACATACAAATTAGGAACCTTTTCTAAGGAGGAAAACGATCCTACAAGTGGTATCAGAGCGTATGGTCAAAGGATGTTTTTACAGGATGGGTTATCGAGGTTATGTGAACGCTACAACTTTCAAGAAGGCGAATCTGGGTCGTCCATACAAGTTCTTTATTCATTCACTTGTACAAGCTCTAAGCCACATGAAGGGAGGATTCAATGATATCGTTGATTATTAAATGTGCATGGCTACAGTACTCATACTTAATCTGCCGTACAACTTCTCGTGCGTTATATTAAAATAGATGGCTCAGAATACTGGAAGGGAGAAGTTTCTACAGTATCCGTGATTTGTATAGATGTTACTCGATGACAAATTTCCTAATCTGCCTAAAGACAAAACTTATGTTTTGAAGCTAGATCACATGGATATTGATACGTTATTGAGGTTAGATTTATATCTGAAGCAAGATTCCGAGCCTATTGCTAAAGCTGTATTTGGAGCTATAAAAGACAAAGATTACGTAGCACCAGAGAAAGGCAAATGGCGTAAAGATGGAAGTGGTGATGCGAAAAAGGAGTTAGAATGATTTGAAGAGTCTGCCGTATTGGGATATTGAGGAACTTGTACAGACCAAGAATATTAACTTTCTGATGAAGTTTCACGATCAGAGGCTATGGAGATTGATCAAGTTTGAGGCAACTCACGATTTTAGCAGATGGAAACCGTTCATTCCTAAACGAAGAATCAAGATTGATAAAGTATCGAAAGAGAAGGATGTCACTCTGGTGATGAAGCGTCCAAAACTAGTGAAGAATATGCCTCTGATGAAGATTGAACAGGATTTTCATGAATTCTTTCAGTGGTGGCAAGTAGATCCAGAGACAAGTGAAGCAGTTATTGTTCTAAGGGTTGATGAGAATGTGACGATTACTGATGAGTTGACTCCAGAGATGATTGAGCGTCGAAGAATATGGGGAATCTGGAGAACTATACGCATACTAGACCCGATGTGTCTAGTAAATTGTTCTAAAGACAATGTCAAGTGTTTGTTCTTCAACAAAATCTACTTTGATAAGAAAGAGGAAACTCAGGCTATGCAATACCTGGGCGTAATCAACATTTGTTATGCGCACGGTATTAGCTCAGGTAGAATGTGGGAATCGAAGTGGAGAGAACTTGAACGGGAAGAGTTTTTGAAGAAGAGGAGAAGCGCGTCTCAGGAGGCTTCAGTTTATGAAGTGGGCACCAGCTACAGATCAAACGTCGATTCCTTCTGAAGAACGTCGTCGCAAACCAAGAAAGAATTCTTCGGACGCTGAATGTTTTATTTGATAAAGTTATTGCATGATTTTGAAGACTGACCAAAACTCCGACAACACCAAGGGGGAGTTTGTTGATGCAGATGTCTATTGTCTACGTCTTAGGTCTAGTCGTATCATGTTATAGGGCATTTAATGTTAGATTTGAAGTTTGATGTGCATAAGGATCACTTCGTACGAGGTGTTACACAACTCGTACGAGGTGAGCACACCTCGTACGAGTTGGGGTGTCCCTTGTGCGATGTGTGTTTCCTATAAATAGGTTGCTAGGTTATTCAATGCATAGAACTTTTGCGACATCGACGGCGAAGCTCTATCGGATTTCTACCTGATCAGTAACTGTTAAACATTGAATGAAATCGTTAATTTGAAAGTACATCTTGTGTAATTGCAACTAATTCATAATAATTCCGCGATTATGGAGTAGATACAAATTAGGAACCTTTGCTAAGGAGGAAAACGATCCTACATTCACAAACACTGGATTCCCATGGGCCTGACATAGGATTCACCATTTCTTCACCAACCTTTTCTTTAGAAACATTTGTTTTATCATTATCACAAATCACATCAGAATTGGACACCACTTCCTCAGACTCAGACTCTTCCATAAAACAAAAATCATCATGTTTCTTTTCAACATTGGCAACTAGGGCAAAATTCTCATTTGTAACTTCATCAGGTAAGCTGCTCTAATCAACAAAGCCTTGTGTAAAGAAGCTTTGTTGACTGTTCTCTACCTGAGTAGGGATTTGTGCAGCTTGTGGTGCAGGTTGAACTTGAACCTGAGGAACTGAGGTTTGAACATAATGTATATGAGGAACAGTGGTTTCGACATACTGTACTAGAATAGTGGTTACAGGGTATGCAAAGTGAGCAGTGCTTTGCATATGTGGAGCAGGGGTATATTAGGTATAATGGACAGTATTTTGAGTGTTTGAGGTCTAGGACTTGGATGTAACAATAGGACCAGTTGTTTGGCTCCTTCACTCCCTAACAAAATGGCCTAACCTATTACACTTATAACACTTGATTTAGATTTAACCAACCCAACTTTCAACCCCCCCATGCAACCCTGAAAATTATGTACCGGTCCTTTTTTAAAATCTGCTAGTTCTAACACTTAGCAGGGCAATTTGATGCAAGATGTCCATTTCTTCCAAATCAATGGGATCAAAATGTTAAAGATCATTTAACTCAAAACATAAATTGTCAAAAACTTGGTTTTCCCCATTTTCTGCAAAAGCATAATTGGGTGAGTAACAATCAGAGTTAAATCCTCCACCGGAAGTTATGTCAATATAAATGATCATAACCCTGATCCTTACTTCTACCAGAGGTTTCCTTTTGACCATGAAGTGTTGTACTACCAAAAGCATAGTCATCAACAACTTTTCCTGACTCTTGAAGCTTCTTTTTCTGGTTAAGCTCTCTCTCATAAGTTAAGAGCCTACCATAAAGCTGAGTCAAAATCATTGTAGGACCGATCCTCAATGCATAGGAACCCAGATTTGATATCTATTGTCCATAATAGCGGAAATATTACGACAAGTTTACCAATAGACAAGAATTAATCAGTTAAACGTCAATTTTATTGATTAAACGTCAAGAATCCAAATTGACAGAGCTTGCCTCTAAAATGCCAAAAGACATGCTAGCTATTTATAGAAGTTCAAGTTCGCGGGAGTGATAGCTAAGTTCACCCGAACTTGCCTTAGCAAGTTCGGCCGAACTTGTTTTTACATGATTCTCATGGCGAACTTGACCTCACACTACATAAATTCTTCGTATTGCTAGCCTATTCAACTTTTTTCTATACAGACTCGATATAAGACTAAGACATAGACATTATGCACCAAAAGACTCCCCTTGGATATCGTCTTCGTCTTCGTCTTGTATCAGTCTTCAAAAACTCTGTCTTTGAATAAACATTAACGCACACGACCGAAGAAGTTCTTGTAAGGCTTCTTTCGTCGTTCTTGTTTCGGGTCCGGCGTCTGATCTGTAGGAGGCACTTTGTTCATAAATTGAAATCTTTTAAGTCTTGCCTTTTTTTCCTTTCTCGTATATAGCTTCAAGACGCTTCTCCTCTTTCAGAAACTCAACCCGTTCTAGTTCCCTCCAGCTTGTCTGCCACATTTTCCCTGAATTTACTTCACGTGCATAACGAACGTTCACTACTCTTTGATACTGCATAGCCTGTTCCTTTTCATGTTCCTCAAATACTATTTTGCTGTAGAACAAGCATTTAATATCTTCTCTCGAACAATTAACAAGCCACATCAGATCTAGAATCCTGATTGTTCTCCATAATCCTCTCATGCCTTGAAATCCCAATACCTCAACTCTTTCCTTTGTAATATCTAAGTGTTCTTCGAATCGTAACACAATAACAGCTTCACAAGTAGTTGGATCTATCTGCCACCACTTGAACACTGGATAGAAGTTTTGCTCAATCGGCATCAATGGCATGTTTCTCATAGCTCTAGGTCGCTTCATTATCAAAGTTATGTCTTTTTCCCCCGTCTTTTTGTTTGTTTTGATTCGACGACCTAGAATGAATGGCTTCCAATAGTTAAATCCTTTTACCGCTTCATACTTGATCATCTTCCATAACAACTGATCAATGAACTTTATCTGATATGTAACATTCACAGTCTGAACCAGCTCCTCAACATCCCAATACGGTAAAGTCTTGAAATCAGCAAGATACTTGAAGTATTGCAATCCAAATTCTCTTTTGATTGCATATACGTTCAGCTCTTTAAACCAACCCCATCTGAGAATATCCCCCAATGACACGTCTTTGTCTCTGGTAAAGAATGCTAGAGGACGTCGAAACTTACGTTCGCGCGACATTTCTTTAAACCAGGACTTCTTGGCTTGAGCAATTTCCTCTTTCGTCATCGGCTTTGGAACTTTACATTCACGAACTGATTCCTCTATCTTTTCTTTCAACATGCCTTCATCTAATTGCTTGTACATCTCCTCGAATGTAGGAAAACTATCAGTGTTAGGACCAACGTACTTCACAGTTTGATCTGTTTCATCATCAGAAGACCAATCTTCAACAATCACTATGTTGTATTCATCAGCTTCAAACCTTCATTGGTACTGATACTCGTTAGGCTCAAACGTGTTAACATTCAACACTTCCTCTTCAAAATCAAACTCTAGTGATTCTGCATCAACTTCAATCAACTTTGCAAGATCTTCTTTGGTATAGTTGTGCACGAATTCACCTTCTTCCATGTTATGTTCTAACATCAAGATCATATGCTTTGTCGCAGCAACAGGCTTTGCAAACTTATCCACATTCATCATATCAATATCATCAGATGGCCCTGTCTGTCCTGACTCCCCCTGAATCTGATCATCCATCTTATTAGATTCATCGTCCATCAAAGAAGAAAAATCAAAATCATCAGCGACCTTTGCTTCAGTAATCTTTAAGCCAACTCCACCCTGATCATTATCATCCTCACCATCATTATTCCAATTCTCATAATCAGAATCATCTTTATTTTCATCATCATCTTTATCCTCTTTCTCTGCTTCTTCATCGTCCTTATTTTCAGAAGCAACAATAGGATCAGAATGCTTGACATATTCGTCAACCTTTGGAATATCGGACTCAGAAGCTATAAGAACATCATAAACAGATTTCTCTGCAGCTTCAGATGATTTAGGGGCTTCACCTTCAACCCTTTTGCCTTTACCACTTGTTGCGAACTCCTTTTCAGATCTTTCCTTAGCTTCTTGTCGATCTAGACGATCGTACTCAGCGATGAAATCAATTCCCAGAGTGTTAGATAAAACTTTCTGCATTCTGGTGAATCTTCGATCATTTAGGGCTTGGATTGATTTTAGATCAGCAGTAGCTGTCTGCAGCTTCTCATTTGCATCTTGCAGACTCTCAATTAGGGCTTTGAAGTATTCTCGTTCATTCTCCAACACTTTGACCTTATCGTCCAACATCTCTTTCTCAACTGTGCTTTGATTCATCTTATTGATTAGCTCATCTTTCTCCTCTTCATTCTTGGCTACTTTATCTTCCAAGATCTTGACACGCTTTTCGAGAAGATCAACATTAGTGTCAGGAAATAAATCATTCAGATCTTGAAGACTAATCGGATCATGCGGCATATCACCAAACAAATTTCCTCTTGGAGTTTTTGGTGTTGACTTTGGAGTAGCATCTTTTGGAGTAGACTTCTTCGAAGTAGAACTTTCAATATGAGAAGTCGTTGGAGCAACTGGAGATGTAATGATCGGTACTTCGAGTAATTCAGTCTCAGGAGGTTCTTGTGTAGCTCCTGGATGTTCAGCTTCGGCAGAAACAATAATAGGAGGTTCTTGTGTAGGAGGTTCTTGTGTAACTCCTCCCTCCTGTGCGTCAGAAGGTTCTTGTGTAACTTCTGCGCTTTTTAGCTTTCCAATATATCTCCTTCTTGGTGACTTCTTGGCTTTCTTTATTTTCTTGCCTTTTGTCTGTGGAGAACCTGTGGTTTTAGTTGTAGAAACCACTTCAGACTTTGAACGTTTCGCCTTTTTCTTTGGCCTATCTTCTTCAGATTCTTTCTCAAGATTTGGATCGAAGTCAGCATCAAACTCTTTCTCTTTTTCAATTTTTTCTCTGCTTCAGACTTTTCTGGTTCTCTCTCTGGTGTTTCATCAGAATCTTCATCGTTTTCAGATGTAGCATAGATAACATCATCTTCCTGAGTCGTTTTAACTGTTTCTTGACTCTCAACAACCATTGCTGCGCTAGAACCAGCTTCAGCTTGAACATTTTCTGCTTCTTCTTCATCAATAAGCATCGTATCAATCTTTTTAGCAGCTTGCTTCCTTTTAGGTTTTTCGACTTCAGCTTTTACGAACCAATCACTTCGAGATTTCGGCTTGAAAGCTTTAAACCACTCTTTCTCATCATTCAGCTCTTTCTCGTCACCACTTCCATCTTTTCTCCATTTGTTATCAGACGGCACTAGATAATTCTCATATTTGATAGCCCCAAATACTGGTTTAGCAACTGGTGCTGATGCTTGCTTTTGAAACTTGATCAACTTCTTCACCGTTGTATCATCGAGGTGGCTAAGGTAAATAACATCATTTGGATCTCGTGCAATATTTGTGTACTTCTCATCGATTAGCATCTGAACAAACCTCGGATATAAGCACAATCTTGAATCATCCATGTTTTTCAAAATAAGTGTAAACACAAGCTTTGAGTAGTTGAACGGCTTCTTTAGAATCAATGTCGTTGCCATACAGGCCATGTAATCTTGTACGTCATCTAAGCCTGCCTTTCTGTGACTAAAAGTATGAATAATTGCATGCATCAGAAGCTTGTAGGGGTTAGGCACTTCCCCTTTCTTCAGTGTCGGCTTATTAACACTCCCTTATAACCCATCCTGTAGAAACAACCTCTCACCATCTTTTCGTCCAAGAAAATCAGATCGTCTTTATCATTGTTGAACTGTAAGATCCATCGTATATCATCTTCTGTAACTGTGATAGTTTTGTTCTCGTTTCCAACTTGCACAGATGATGTAATGGTCTTTTTATCATCACTTAGGCTAGCATTCATCCAGAAATGGTACGTATGAGATCTGTAAGACACAGTGCGCTCCGTAATAGCTCGATGTATTGGACATTCTTTAAGAAACTTCAAAATACTGTCGCATTCTTTCAATGATGGACATAACGTCTTGTCGAGCGTGATACACGTATTGTGGAATTTTGAGAAATCCATAGAAATTACCCTCGCTAGTACTTGAGCCTGAAAAATGACGCAAAACAATTAGCACGCAATACGAGAAACAGTTACAAAATTTCTCAACACTTTTTCATCAAGTTCGGACGAACTTGATAAGTGTTTAACAATCTGAAATTCTCAAGTTCGCCCGAACATGCCTTACACAACATGTTCATCATTCAAGTATAAGTTCGGGCGAACTTATATCAGTTTACAACATTCAGAATACCTAAGTTCGGTCGAAATTATAATCTCAAAAATGTTCAGATTTAACACAGAAGTTCGATCGAACTAAAGTTTTACAAATTTTATTCATAGTTTAGTTAACAAGTCCGGTCGAACTTGATAACAAGTTCGGCCGAACTTGTCATCTCCTTCAAACCAAAACCTGCACAGTCTAATCATGACCATTTTAATCAAATTTATCATTAATCCATGGTCGATTTTAAATGTTTAACAAGATTTTAAGTTTAATTCTTTCATTAAACCCTTAGATCTATCAGATTTTATCAGTTCAGATCTAAATTCATCATTTACGGTCCAATCTATGGTTCAAATCACAAACTCTCACCTCTTCCATTGAAAGTGGTGTGTGAATCACCAAGATCAATTACAATTTTGACAGAGTAACGGCTCTAAAACATTAATCTCGCTCAATCGCTCAACTGAGTTAAGTTCGATCAGAGACTTGTGATGGTGAATAATGAAGTTCGGCCGAACTTGCAAGGTATTTATACCATGACAAGTTCGGGCGAACTTGATAATCCCAGGTTATAAGGCCCAACAAGTCCGGTCGAACTTCTGATATAACAACCAGCCATCATTTGCAAGTTCGGTCGAACTTGCTAAAATGACTTTCATTAGTTTAGCAAGTTCGGCGGAACTTGCCAAACCCAAATTCAAACATTTTAAAATTTTGCATTTTTCAACTTTTACCAGTTATGAAAATCCACTCAGTTGACCAAGTCCAAGTTAATGACCTTGGTTAACAGTTTTGTCTGCCGAGTCCAAGTTAATGACCCCGGTTTGACCCGTTACGAACAAACTGTTGATATTTTCAAAATTTAAAGTTTCAAATTAATGAACTTTTCATCGTTTTGGCTTTTCAGACTTTACAGATTAGCTCCCAGCCCATTGTCAAATGAGATTCCCACCAGTTCTAGCATCTTACCAGACTTCGAAGACCCATCTTCCAACATTGGTTTGCTGAAAACAATGTAGAAACAAAATCGTTTTGTATTTTTGTAAGTTTATGCTAAAACACACTGAACATCTTTTTGGTTTTAATCGGTAAAGCAGATAAACTATGTACAGAACAATATAAACTATGTACAAACATATTTACAAACATATTTTTGTGAATTCGTGTCTAAGGATCATATCAGTTGTATGAGACATATCACCAGTAACGTTGACCATTATATGACTTTAAGTTTTAAACTCGTTTACCTAGATTGTCGATATGTTTGTCCACTTAAACTTTACCACGTTTCTTAACTGTTTCAAGATATGTTAAGGTATGAATTATGAAACTTGACTTATCTGCAGTTCCCACTTCTTAAATATACTCCCATATCAAGATTCCTTAGATTTCATCTTACATGTGAATATAGCGTAATTGATATCTGTATCTGGTTTAGTGCGAGGCCTTGAGAGCTCAGGTTAATACCAACGTATCGACAAAGAGATGAAGGCTCGACTTTAGGTGTGTTCCACTTAAGAAATCTTTTCAGCACTGCAAATGATTAGATCTTTCGATACTTTTCAAGATTGCATACAGTTTAGGGTTTTATAGCGAAAGTATTATAGAAGTTCTAGGCTATTGCTTTCGCAAAATCAGAAGAACTTGTATAATACCCCAGATATCAACTATCTATAATGACCTCGTATCTCAGAATCAGGCAATCTCTCAAATGAAATTTCGGAGTACTAAGTCCATATATCCAAGATATGTTAATCCACAAGATTAAGCAGCTGTAAAATTTAGTTTATATCTTGAAAACAATTTACTGTGTTAAGTCTAACGACATATCCACAGTAAGACTTGTTTATCACTTTTAAACTTTACATTTCTTTAGCATACTATGATAGTCCACTGATGTACTATCATTTCCTTTTTGTGACATCGAATTCTTTTTGTCTTTTTCAATGTTTTTGTACATTTTTAAATTTTTTCATATGTTTTTGTATTTTCCCAAATATTTCTCCCCCTAAAATCAAAAACATATTTTTGTATTTTAGATTTTTAAGAAATACTAACTAGAAAGATAGACAAACCAATTCGGATTACGTGAACTCGTCGTCCGATCCATATTCAACCTCAGCTTCCGCACCTGTAAGCAAATTTTTAATACCGTTAAACCTCATTAGATATTTAAATCTTGTTAAAGGAAATGCTTTGGTATAAAAATCAGCCTTTTGTTCATCGTGTGTGGATTTTTCTATTCGCACCAATTTCTTTTCGTAGCAGTCACGAATGAAATGGTAACGAATTTCAATGTATTTTGTACGTGAGTTATGAACCAGATTTTTGGTTATATCAATGGCTGCTTTGTTATCTACGAATAAAGGCGTGTCAAGAAACTGCAGAACATAATCCCTCATCTGTTGCTAAATCCAGAGGATTTGTGAGCAACAACTAGAAGCAAAAATGTATTCCGCCTCACAGGTTGAGAGAGAGACCGTCGTCTGTTTCTTACACTGCCACGTTACCAAACGCGTTCCAAAGAACTGGCATCCTGACGTTGTAGATTTCGAGTTCAGTTTGTCCACTCCAAATTCTGAGTCAGCGTATCCCGTTAGGTCGAAATTGTCGTTTTTAGGATGCCATAAGCCCGTGCTAGGACATCCCTTTAAGTAACGGAAGATTCGCTTGAATATCTGCATGTTTGACACTCAAGGACTAGACTGATATCGCGCACATAAGCAGGTAGGATACATGATGTCGGGGCGAGATGCCGTCAGATACATCAGCGATCCTATCATCGATCGATAGAGTGTGTCATCAACTTTCATTCCCGTCTCGTCTACTCAAATCCCATGGTTCAGTGCCAGCGGTGTCGAGAGAGGCTTCGAGCTATCCATTTCAAACTTTTTGAGAATGTCATGCACATACTTATTCTGATGAATGAATATCCCGTCTGGAAGCTAATCCACTTGTAAGCCTAAGAAGAACTTCATTTCGCCTGAGGACATCTCGAATTTCTTCTTCATGATCTTTTCAAACTCTTTGCACAGACTGTCATCCGTAGAACCGAAAATGATGTTGTCCACATAGATTTGTACAATTATCAGATGTGATCCCACTTCTCTGGTAAACAAAGTGTTGTCCACTGTGCCTCTCGTAAAGCCATTTCCAACGAGATGTTGCGATAACGTCTCGTACCAAGCTCTCGGGGCTTGGTGTAGTCCGTTCAAGGCTTTATCCAGGAGACATGCTTTGTTCTTGTTCAGTGGATCGACGAAACCCGGTGGTTGGCCGATGTACACTTGTTCACGAAGTTTACCGTAGAGAAATGCAGACTTCACGTCTAATTGGTACACCTTAAATCCCTTCCATGCTGCGAAAGCTAGGAATATATGGATAGACTCTAATCGCGCAACCAGTGCGTATACCTCCGTGTAATCTATACCTTCCCGCTGGTGGAATCCCTTGACAACCAACCGAGCTTTGTTTCTGACTATTACACCCCGATCGTCTCTTTTACACTTGAAGACCCACTTTGTGTCAATAGCTTTCTGCTTCGGTGGCAAGTCTACAAGCTTCCAAACACCCAACTTCTCGAACTGTAACAGTTCCTCCTGCATAGCTATCACCCAGTTCTCGTCAGCCAGAGCTTCATTAACGGTCTTTGGCTCTATTTGAGAAATGAAACATGAGTAGTAGCAGTAGTTCTGAGTTGGAGCAACTCGGTGTAGAAACAACTAAGTGCTTTATTGATTTGGCTTCGAGTACGCACACCAGTTTGTAGTTCTCCTATAATATTCGTTGAAGGATGGTAAGAATATGATCGCGGCATTTCTTCTGTTGGAACATCAACTGAACTTTGCTGATTTGAAACAATCAGATCACTGTTCATATCAACATTAGGAACACTTGATGAAGCTTTGTTCTGATTTCTCGGACTAGCAGATTGATTCAACATGTTAGATATCTGCTCAACTTCTTCATCCGATGAGGTTTCACCATCAGCATCAAATGTTGGTACTTCATCTGAGTCAGAATTCTGATTCTGAGGCATGCTGGGACTTCATGTTGTATTTCCTGGTTCATTAGAAGCAATAATTGGAAGTGTAGAAGGTGTTACTTCTGCTTCAGAAATATTTTCAACTTGAACACCGCTATTGCTCGGACCTGCTTCGGAAGATGAAGTATCCAACGTGGGTTGATTAACCACAATTGGTCTAATGATTTGTTCTTAATTCACAGACTGTTGAAGATAGTATAATGCTGCAATTTCTTCTTCAGACGCTTCTTCCGGCAAGTCGAATGACTTCCAAAGATCTTGGTAGTTGAACAGCCACGCGTCACCTCTCCTTTGAATAGGATCCGTATAGTTAAAGCAATCCACGTGCTGTGCTTCAATAACCTTTCTCAACGAAGGAACATATACTCTTCTTAGCGGACTCGCATATCCGACAAAGAAACTTTAAGAGATTTAGCTCCAAATTTGCCATCTTGATCGATTACAGTACACGGCGCACCAAATGGCTCTAGGAATTTCAAATTTGGCTTCCGTCGATTTATCATCTCAAAACATATTTTCTTTGTTGGTTTGACAGTGAGAACTCTGTTTAACGTGTAGCAAGCCGCAGCAACTGCTTCACTCCAGAAACTGACTGGAAGTTTAGAATCCGCAAGCATAGTTCTTGCCGTTTCAATCAAGGTTCTATTCTTCCTTTCAGCAACACCGTTTTGCTGTGGAGTATAGGGAGCACTAAACTCGTGCAAGATCCCTTTAGCGTTGCAAAATTCCTTCATTTTGTTATTCTTAAACTCTGTGCCGTTATCACTTCCAATGCGTTTGACCGGCATATGATAAAGATTCTCTAGTTTCTTGAATAGAATCACCAAGTTTCGAACGTTTCGTCTTTTGATTCCTGAAAGAATACCCACGAATATCTGGAATAGTCATCTGTCACGACCAAGAAGCATAAGTCTCCCGAAATACTTCGAATATTTATAGGACCAAATAAATCCATGTGGAGACGTTCTAGCGGCAACTTGATTGAGTTCAGAATTTTTTTCGAATGTGATTTCTTGATCTGCTTCCCTTTTTACATTCTAAGTAGTGATCAGACATATGAAAACTCTGAAGATTTACACCCTCCACAAGATCATTATGAACCAGGTTTTTCGCAAATGAATATGCCCATCTTACGATGCCAAAGAATAGAATCTTTCTCGGTAGCCTTTGTCACAAAACATTGCGCTGATTTTGATGAAGTGGTAGCAATACCCATATCCGAGACATATAGATCATTCTCGCGCGGTGCTCGCATCAGAATCCACTCATCTGGAATCATAAATATCGGCTTCAAGATAATACATTCTTTGTCCTTGAAATGCACCGTGAACTTCTTGTCGCAAATCTGCGATACGCTCAGAAGATTATTCTCCAGTTCTTTAATATAGTTCACGTGATCAAATGAAACAACGCCATTGGAAAGTTTTCCCTCGGCGACTATCCTTCCACCCTGGTTACCCGCAAATCCAACATATCCGCCATTGATAGCTTTTATGTCGAACAACAATGCTTTCATTCCCGTCATATGCCTGGACGCTCCACTATCCAGAATCCACTTGGAAAGTATGGATCTCTGGAGCCCCTGCACATGTCAACAATTAGTTAAACAGCGCGACCCAAGCCTTTTTGGTCTTGGATTGAATTGGATAACCATCGTCGTAATCAAATTCACATTTGACAGCATAATCAAATTCATAATCATCATCTGGATTTTCTACGATGTTTATGTTTGAAAATTTCACTTTATTTTTATCTTTCAAATTGCCACTTGTAATTTTGACAAGTTCGGATTTTGTCTCAAATTTTATTTCTTTCTTATTATCAATTTTTACAGGCTCAGACTTAATAACATCGGATGTTGTTGATTTCTTCTTAGCAACCCAGGTTTGTGATTTGATATTAGCCTTTTTTTATGTAAAACTTTGTTTCGTTTGCTTTAAAGATTCACCTTTTTTTAAAGTTGAATTTACAAATCTCTTTTCAGTTTTAGGTTTAACTCCTGGTTTTGATTCATTTCTTTTCAAAATCTTTACAGGTTTTACAAACTCTGGTTGCTTTGTTTTCAAAACATCTGAACTTTCTTTTCTTCGAAGATAGGCTGGTTTTGACATCGGACACTTACGTGCAATATGACCAACTTCGTTGCACTTGAAGCAAGTTCGATTATCATGTGAATGACCACTTGTGGCTTTCGCCTTATCTCGAAGTTCTTTCTGTTTCTTGAATTCATCATGTGATTGTTTTCTGATCAAACTCTCTTCATGAACCGTGTTCGTCCCATAAACAAATTTCATGTTTTTATCTTTATACTCATGAAATGGTGACCTTTTCTTTTTCGGTTCATCAGATTCCTCTAATCCCAACCCAGCTCTCTGGTTTTTCGGATGATCACCACCATTGCTTCGGTAGTTATTATAATTTCTTTTGGGTTTATAATAAAATTTCTTTTCATTTTTCTCCAGGTCATCTGATGTAACTTCAACCAGCTTGAACAATTTGTCTACTTGATCTTCTTTGACGTTCCGAATCAGAAAACTGTCATCAAAGTATAATCTATCAGATTCCTTAACCTTGTACATTACAACGTTATGATCATCACATAGATCATCCTCCGATGATGTATCGTCATCTTCGGAATTTGTGTCAGAACTGTTCAAACTCGAGGTGGCGCTTTCGAAGCTGCCATTATCAGAATCGTTCAGAACATTTTCAACCACCTTTTTTACTACCGCATTGTCATCATCTGATTTAGTATAGACTACATCAATGTTCTCCTGCCGCACATTTTTCTTTTCAGATAACAACTCAATGTTGAGTGCCTTATCCATCCCATCAACCGTTTTGCGACAGTACTTCTCGCATAGGGGTGGAGGAACATTGCTATATTCTTTACTAATTTTCTTTTCAGGTTTATCTTCCGATGGAATTATGGGAAGAATGTCATCAATGATATATGCGTTAGTAGTGTAACTTCTTAAAAGTTGTTGAACACGTTCTGTTTCAATTTTCATGTCCTGGAGTTGTTGTTTGGACTCAGCAATGGTGTTTATATAGATGTTTATTGCTTTTTGTTTATCCATTATTGTACCTTTTAGTATTCTCACAGTATCATGTTGTTCTATATTATTTCTATCGAGCCTGCCATAATCATCTTTCATTTTGTCATACGCTTCCTTCATTGTACGATAATCGTATTTGAAATGTTCGTTATGTACATTGAGTTCAGCAATGATTTGTGATTTTTTGGCTTATTCAGCACATGACTCGGTACATTTTGTACAAGGTTTCTCAACCTCTACAACTTGTACTTTGACAACTTCCTTTACCTCTGGACCTACCTTTGTTAGATTTGCTGTAGGAACGTCCAGAACAGCTTGGGAACCTAAGTTTGCTATCTATTGTCCAATTAGGCGGAAACTAATGACAAGTTAATCGAATAACAAGAATTACTCATTTAAAGATTGATTTCATTGATCTAAAGTTCATATACATTCGAGATCCAGATCCGGTAGAGCTTCGCCTCTAAGATGCCAAAGTTACAAGTTGGTTACAAATGAAAACCCAAGGCTCCTATTTATAGGCAAGCAAGTTCGCCCAAGGGACAACTCAAGTTCGCCCGAAGATGGTTAAGTTCGCCCGAACTTGACCTTAGTCAAGTTCGGCCGAGCTTGACTTCTCAAGTACTACTTCCAGCGAACTTGTCCTATTCTACTCTTAAATACGCCTAGTTTCTAACATATTAAGCTCTAACCACTTAGACTCGATACATAATGATATTAATGACGAAGGCAACAGACATATGCACCAGCAGACTCCCCCTGGATGTTGTCGTAGTCATCTTGATGTAGATATCCCTTTTGATATAAGCACCAACAGACTCCCCATACAACTTCTCTTTGGATATATCCAGTGTCATAGTCTTTCTTGAGTATCCCGTAGTCATCAGACTTCAAATAAGCTTCTGAGTCTTTATCTTCATTCTTGAATAAGTATAATCTTTTTGATCTTCAATTTTCATCTTTATCTTCAATTTCTTGATAACACTTTAATCTCCAAGCTCTTCCTTGCTGTGAGCTGTGCTCCCCCTAGCTTTGAGCTTTATCTTCAATCACGTTTCATCCTGCTCCCCCTAAAACTTTACTTCCTGTTTCAGAGTACTTGGGAATTCAAATAAACATTCAGATTCTACTTTGAAATTTTGTACCACATGAATTACATACCACCTGTACAAACCTTGTACTTCAAATTTTAATCTTCATTTTTCATTTATTTCAAGTTCAAATTAATGAAACATTTTACGTTTTAAAACTATCAACCTTCAATTATTGAAATGAAATCCACTTAGTTGATCAAGTCCAATTTAATGACCTTGATTAACTAATTTTGTTTACCAAGTCCAAGTTAATGACCTTGGCTAAACCCGTTGTGAACACCTGATGTTTTTGTCAATTTTAAAGTTTCAAATTAATGAACTTTTTCTTACCAGACTTCGATGATCCGTTCTCCGACATTGGCTCGTTGAAAATCTTTTTGGATTTTAAAAAGTAAGTAAAGTATTTATAGAACTTTTAACAAGTAAAGTAAACTATGTACAAACATATTTACAGACATATTTTTGTGAATTTGTGTCTAAGGATCATATCAGTTGATTGAGACATATCACCAGTACCGTTGACCTTTAAATGACTTTAAGTTTTAAACTTGTTTACCTGGATTGTCGATATGTTTGTCCACTTAAACTTCATCATGTTTCTCAATTGTTCCAAGATATGTTAAGGTAGATTTCTGAAACTTGACTTATCTGTGGTTCCCACTTCTTGAATATACTCCCGTATCCAGATTCCCTAGATTTCATCTTACAGGTGAGTATATCGTAATTGATATCTGTATCTGGGTTGTGGGAGACCTTGAGAGCTCAGGTTAGTACTACCGTACAGACAAAGAGATGAAGGCTCGTCTTTCAGGAGTGTTCCACTAAATGAATCTTTTCAGCATTGCAAATGATTAGATCTTTATATTTTTTTTCAAGTTTGCATGCTATTTTGGGGTTTTTAACAAAAAGCATTATATAAGTTCTAGGCTATTGCTTCCAATCAGAAGAACCTGTATAATACCCCAGATATCAATCATCTATAAATACCTCGTATCTCAGAATCAGGCAACCCTTCAATCGAAATTTCGGAGTACTAAGTCCATATATCCAAGATGTGTTAAACCACAACATTAAGCAGTTGTAAAATTTAGTTTATATCCCGGAAACAATCTACTGAACGTGTAAAGCCTATCGACATATCCACTGTAAGACTTGTTTATCACTTTTAAACTTTACAAATCTTTAGCTGTGATAGTCCACTGATGTACTATCATTTCCTTTTTGACAACAAATTCTTTTTGTCTTTTTTATGTTTTTGTACTTTTTGGATTTTTCAATGTTTTTGAATTTTCAACTTTTTCATATGTTTTTTATTTTTCAATAATTTTTAAAATTTTCTTACTCCCCCTAAAATCAAAAACATATTTTTCGATTTTAGATTTAAAGAAATTCTTCTAAAAATGTAACAAACCAATGCGGATCCCGTAACCTCGTCGTCCAATCCTTTTTTTTAATCATGTATCTGCAGTTGTTTAATAAACAATTATTAGACTCATTTACCACTTGTAAAAGCAGTTTGAACATGTAAGAAGTTTGAAATCAGTTTTTCTGTTCAACGGTGTGGATTTTCATAATTTGACTTTTCAAATTTTTTCCTTTTAACAATCACTTGTAATTTCAAAAAACTTTTCTTCTTAACTACTCCCCCTAAAAAAGACAAAGATATGACATTTCTTGATAAGTTAAAAACTCATGGAGCTCCGCTATCCTGTATCAACTTTGATAAAGTGGATCTTGGGACTCCTGCACATGAAACAATTATTTGAAAAATGAAACCCAAACCTTTTTGGTTTTAGGTTTGACATGATAAGCATCATAAACACTTTCAAAGTCATCATCATATTCAAAATCATCATCAAACATATCGTCTGATGTCAATTCTGAAAACGTTTTGACTTTTTCTTTCTTTGTCTGTTTGATTACTGATTTAGTTGATTTGACATTTTAAGTTTTATCAGCAACAGACTTTCCTTTCTCAGGAGACTTCTTTTTCGCAACCCAAGATTGTGACATGTATCTTGCTTTCTTGACATAAAACCGTGACTCATCGTTTTTGTTTAACTTTGAAGTTTCTCCTTTTTCAAAAGACAGAATTTTCAAACTTTGATTCATTTTTGAGTTTTATTTCAGAAATAGATTCACTTTTTGGGTTCATAATCTCTGGTTCCTTTTTTTTTTCATCTTTTGAAACATTTTTTCTTCGTGAAAGCAAAGGCTTTATATTTAGACACTTTCGAGCAATATGACCAATGGTGTTGCATTTAAAGCATGTCCGTGTATCTGAATCATGTCCATTAGTGGGTTTTACTCCACTTGTAGACTTAGTCTTAGCCTTGTCCCGAAGTTCTTTCTCCTTTTTGAATTCATCATTTGATTGCTTACCAATCTTACCTTCTTCTTGAACCGTATTCGATCAATACACAAAGTTGATGTTTTTACCTTTGTATGCTTGGAACATCAACTTTGAGTTCTTCATCGGTTCTTCTTCAGCTTCTAAACCCAGTCCAGCTCTCCTGTTCTCTGGAAAATCACCTCCATTTCTACAGTAATTGTTAAAATTCCGTTTGGGTTTAGAGTAAAACCTTTTCTCATTTCTTTCAAGATCATCTGATGATACTTCCACAAGTTGAAATAGTTTATCAATTTGATCTTCTTTTACATTCCGAATCGGAAAACTTTCTTCAAAGTACAATCTATCAGATTCCTTAATCTTGTATAATACAACATTAGGATCATCACATAGATCACTTTCTGAAGATGTATCGTCACTTTTGGACTGTGAACAAGAACTGTTTGAACTTTCATCAGAATCATTTCCTAAAACATTTTTCACCACATTATTTACAACCCCTTTAATGTCATCGTGTGATTTTGTAAAGTCCACGTCAATGTTCTCAGGCAATTCATCTCTCATTTCTGACAAAAGAAGATGTTAAATTCCTTTTCAACTTCATCATCTTTCTTGCAACAGTAATTTTCAAGAAGTAGTGGAGGAACATTTCCGTATACTTTACATTTTGATTTTTCACCATTTTCCTCCGACTTAGTCGTAGGTAAAATGTGATCAATGACATAGGCATTAATGGTATAAGATTTTAGCAATTGGCTTACCCGTTCAGTTTTAATTTTCATAGCATGAAGCTCTCTTTTTGTTTCAGCAATTGTGTTAATATACATGTTAATTGCCTTTTGTTTATCAAGTACTGTGGCTTTTAACATTTTTTCATTAGCACCAAGTTCAAGATTAGCTTTTTCGACATTTTTATATTTGCCTTGTATCTTGTCATAAGCTTCTTTCATGTTTCTGTAATCATAACGAAAAGTTTCATTATGTTCAGTTAATTCTCTTATGATTTTGACCTTATCAAGGCATGGTTCACAAGGACTTGTGCACTTTGTGCAAGGTTTTTCAACCTCCACAACTTTCACAACTTCCTTTTCAGACATTCTTACCTCAGCTTTTACCTTCTCAGCTTCCTCTGTTTTCTGCTTTTCAAGATTCGCAATAACCTCTTCCTCAGCTGCATTTTCCAGAACAGCATCAACATCTGACGCTTCGGAATCTTCCATAACCTCAGCCATCATAGGAACTCCAGTTTTCTTTCCAATGTATCTGTTCCAGTCAAATCCATCTCCTTCTTGATTAGCAACAAGAGCTTGTTCAGTTTTCTTTGAAGATTTTTCTTCAATATCAACTTATGTCTTCTTTGGATATGGTTTTTATTGAAGAGCTCTCTTGTAGTAATCATTGCTGCTATCGAAAGGATTTTGGCCTCCACTTGCTTCTTGATTACTACACTCGCGTTTGAAGTGTCCCTTTTGTCGACACCTGAAGCATGTGACTTTTGATTTGTCGAATCCAAGCTTGTTGTTTGAATTTCCAATGTTCTTCCAGTGAGTGCCACGAATTTAGTAACTCTTCTGATGATGGACGCAAGGCTCCATTTAATATCCATCAGCTCCAATTCTTCTTCGTCTACCTGATCGTAATCTTCTGCTGTCATTTCTGGATTTTTGATCTTTCCAGCAAGACATTCATACGATTCAAGAACGGTAGCGAGAGGTGCTATGTGCTGTTTAGCCACTTTTTCTGGAAATACATTCTTCAAATCGACTGCTATGTTGCACTGGAAAACATTTGAATCAGAACTAGCTTGACTTGTCTGATTTTGGAATGAAGAGCTTGAACTAGCACTAGAATAGCTAGAATATGGAGAGCTTTAATTCAGAGAAGAATTTGCATTTGCACTAAAGCCGTTTGAATTTTCGGGCTTTGAATCGGAGTATCTTGGATACCTCCTTTGTAATAGACACCGACATCTTGAACAACATTTGCATTCTTTGATTTAGCCATCTTCATCAATTCCATTTCATGACTTTCTAATTTGTCGATGAAAGATGATAACTTGAAATGTCTCCAAGATGGACTATTTTTCAGAATCGTCAGATATGTCGTCCATTCTCCTTCTGGAAGCGCACCGGCCAACTTCTCGATTTGTTCTTCGTTAGATCTTTTGATATCATGTATTCGCATCTGGACCATAAGGTGACAGTATCTATCAATCATTTGCTTCATAGTTTCACCTTTGATCATCGTGAAGATTTCAAATTCTTTCTTAATTAAGGCCTTCTTGCTCTTGATCATTTCATCACTTCCTTTGAATTTATTACAAAGAGATTGCCATAATTCTTGTGAAGTTTCAAACTCTGGCAACAGTATCAGAATATCTTCCTTTACTGATTGTTGAATCAAGCTAATCATTTTCTTTTCGGCGACATAATTTGCTTTATCACCTAGTGAGAACTTGTTCAACGGAACATCTTGATCACGCTCATTCTTTGGCCATTTGTAACCATCCTCAACTGCAACCCAGCTGTCGAATTGGTTTGCTTGTATCCAATTCACAAACTTTTCCTTCCATCCTTCAATCTCATCTATACACATTAGCTTCGCCGGTTTCTGAGTAGTACCCGTTTAATTGTCGATATTCATCTGATTCACCGTAAGAGTATTAGCATTTGATGAAGAAGCCATTTAAGAAACGAACACATTGTGAAAATCTTCCATCTTGACAACCTGAAGACTTATCTGAAAATATGATCAAAAACACTTGGAAATTGATTAGCAACAGGAATTTTAGCAAAATCTGACGTTTTAATCAACAATCGGTATGTTAAAAAGGTTTAAAATTTTTCCAAAAATAATTTTTACCCGATTTTATATCTTTAAAATCGTCTCGTCGATACGATTCTAACGATATATAATATTCTAACATTAGGAACCTTAGACAAGTTCGGGCGAACTTGTTAAAGACTTACCAAGTTCGGTCGAACTTGATATGGATATTTCAATAAATAGGTAAGTTCGGTCGAACTTATGAAGAGTTTTCAAAACTTTAACTAAGTTCAAGCGAACTTAAGCAAATTTTCAACAAATTTTATACAAGTGCAGTCGAACTTGATAAATTTTGAAGAATTTTATGCTAAGTTCGGGCGGACTTGAGATAAAAAGCTTGAAAACTATCAAGTTCGGTCGAACTTGAGTAAAATTCAGTGAATTTTCGTCAAGTTCGCTCGAACTTGGTCTCAAGTTCGATTGAAATGGTTTTGCAAATCATGGTATTTTGAACTTTTTGAAATCAAATCGGTTGAATTTGATATCCAAACTCTCAAGGGTTTACCACAAGTGTATTTTACATGACATATTAAAAAATCACCCATTTTTTACCATGAAATCATCAAGTATGTGAAAATGTTAAGAAAAATGATAGAATGGAGTAGAATAAGAGAGATTCTTGTCTTGATTCTAGCAAATTTAGGTATCCAGGCTCTGATACCACTTGTAGGAACGTCCACGAACAGCTCGGGAACCTAAGTTTGCTATCTATTGTCCAATTAGGCGGAAACTAATGACAAGTTAAGCGAATAACAAGAATTACTCATTTAAAGATTGATTTCATTGATCTAAAGTTCATATACATTCGAGATCCAGATCCGACAGAGCTTCGCCTCTAATATGCCAAAGTTACAAGTTGTTACAAATGAAAACCCAAGGCTCCTATTTATAGGCAAGCAAGTTCGCCCGAAGATGGTTAAGTTCGCCCGAACTTGACTTCCCAAGTACTACTTCCAGCGAACTTGTCCTATTCTACTCTTAAATACGCCTAGTTTCTAACATATTAAGCTCTAACCACTCAGACTCGATGCATAATGATATTAATGACGAAGGCAACAGACATATGCACCAACATTTGCCATCAAAGCTTTATCGGCAATGTCCTTGAGGTTTTCAACATTCATTTCTTGAGTAACATCAATGACTTCTTCAGCAATAGATTTCTCCTCGGCAACTTGCTCCTGAGAACTTCCGTCAAAGTGACCTGCAAAACTAACACATGAGTTAGGAGATAAAATGCCTTGATTCTGCATGTGAATATACTCCTCTTCTCCTGTTGTTGTTGCCAGATACTGTTCCAATAAAATATTCTCTAGAGCTGCTACTTCTTCGGCAGATGTATCTTCAACAATTTGAGCCATTAATGCAACTCCGGTCTTCTTACCGTTATAAGAGTTCCAGTCAAAACCATCATCTTCCTTTGATGCAACCATAGCTTTCTTAGTGTTGCTATTGTTTGGTTTCTCTTGGATTTCAATCTGAGTCTTCTTCGGGAAAGGCTTGTACTGAAGTGACTTCTTATAATACTCGTTGCCTCCCGAATGGACTTTGATTTCCCGTTGCTTCAGGGTTTTTGCATTCTCTCTTGAAATGCCCTTTCTGTCGACATCTGAAGCACGTAACCTTCGATTTGTCAAAACCTAGCTTGTTGCTTGAGTTTCCGATATCTCGGCATGTGAGTGCAACAAACTTTGTGACTCTTCGAATGATAGAAGCTAAACACCATTTTATGTCCATCAGTTCAAGCTCTTCTTCGTCCACCTGATCGTAGTCTTTGGCGGTCATCCCGGGATTGCCGATCTTTCCAGCTACAAGGCTTTCATATGATTCTAGAACAGTGGCGAGAAGTGATATGTGTTTTTTTGCAACTTGCTCAGAAACAGCATTGTTTAGATTTATAGCAATGTTACACTTGTACACATTCGAATCAGAATTTGTTTGTTGGTTCTGATTTGCTTGACTCTGATAAGACGAATTTGAACCAGTGCTTGAGAACGAAGAGCTCTGTGGACTTTGATCATATTGAGGATATGATTTGTTCTGATTCTGCTGCGAATGGTTCGAAGAATTCAAATTCGCGTTGAATGTTGTCTGAATCTTTGGGCTTGAAATGTTGTCTTGCATTCCGGTTTTGTAATACAGACCAACATCTTGAACAACATTCGCATTTTTAGATTTTGCGATCTTTAGAAGTTCTATTTCATGGCCTTTGAGTTTGTCGATGAATGTAGACAACTTGAAGAATTCCCCATTTGCACTTTCTTTCAGAACCATCAGGTAAGTAGTCCACTCTCCGTTAGGTAATGCATCTGCTAGCTTATCGATGTATTCTTGTTCCGTCTTCTCGAGACCGTCTCTTCTCATTTGGACTTTTAGATGACAGAAATGCTCAATCATCTGTTTCATTGTCTCTCCCTTCAACATGTTAAAGATATCAAACTCCTTCATAATCAGAGCTTTCTTACTCTTGATCATCTCTGCGCTTCCTTGGTATTTCTTTTGCAGCGATAACCAGAGTTCTCTCGCAGTCGTGTATTCTGGCAACAGAACCAGAATATCTTCTTTAACAGATTGTTGAATGAGACTGATCATCTTTTTCTCAACAATGTATTCATCTTTCTGAATTGTGGAGTACTTGTACTTCTCTAGAACTTGCTGATTTTCGTCCAACGAAACTGTATAACCCCTTTCAATCGACACCCAGCCTAGAAAATGCATGGCTTGAACCCAATATGTGAATTTCTCCTTCCATCCTTCATACTCGTCCATGCTCATTAGCTTTGGCGGTTTAACAGTCGTGCCCATCTCGTTGTCAACATTGACTTGTTGAATCACGTTGGCATTGGATGTACCCACTCCGGACATAAATGCTTTCTGAATATCATCCATCGCGAATAACGAGACACGTACACTGAAAACACGTTAAACTTTTTGAAAATGTTAGATTTACTACAAGTTCGGTCGAACTTGTAGTTGTAAATGAAGAATTTTCAGAATTTATCACAAGTTCGGTCGAACTTGTGATTTCAGATTTGAAAATGTCCCTTGAGAACTTCGGTCGAACTTGCAATCTAGAATTTATAAAAAAACTTGTATGTTCGGGCGAACTTAACCTAAATTTTCTTGATATTAATCAAGTTCGGTCGAACTTGATATAAAATCAATGAATATTTGGTAAGTTCGAGCGGACTTGGAAAATTTTTTCCTCAAAAACACCTCAAGTTCGAGCGAACTTGGTAAAAACTCACTGAAATAGTGACTTTTAGCACAAGTTCGGCCGAACTTGGCTAACAAGTTCGAAGATTAGGGTTTTGGAAAACATGGTTTTTTGCACAATTTTGACACCAATTTGTTTGATTTTAGTCTCCAAACTCTCAGGGGTTTATCTATGTTGTATTTAACATGTCATATTAAAAATTGAACAGAATTTGACCATGAATTCTTCGTTTTTGATCAAGAGTTAAGAAAAATAGAAGAATGGAGTAGAATTAGAAGTGTTCTTGTCTTGATATCAATCAAATCAGGCTATTCTAGCTCTGATACCACTTGTAGGGCCGATCCTCAATGCATAGGAACATAGATTTGATATCTATTGTCCATAATAGCGGAAATATTACGACAAGTTTACCAATAGACAAGAATTAATCAGTTAAACATCAATTTTATTGATTAAACGTCAAGAATCCAGATTGACAGAGCTTCGCCTCTAAAATGCCAAAGTTACAAATGAGAGAGACATGCTAGCTATTTATAGAAGTTCAAATTCGCTGGAGTGATAACTAAGTTCGCCCGAACTTGCCTTAGCAAGTTCGGCCGAACTTGTCTTTACATGATTCTCATGGGCGAACTTGACCTCACACTACATAAATACTTCGTATTGCTAGCCTATTCAACTCTATTCTATACAGACTCGATATAAGACTAAGACCTGGACATTATGCACCAACAATCATCTCTTTGAAACCAAAAAAGTTTCTTGTTACAAAAGCAATAGTGTCCCATTTATCTGGTAGTGATCTTAGAAATTGACTATTCAATGTTGAATTAGGAAAATTAACATTTACCAGTTTTAATTCACTCATTAGACAACTAAACCTTTCGAACTGTTGAGTTAGTGATTCTCCTTTAACGTGACAGAATGTTTCATACTGTTGGTTTAAAACTTCTCTGTTGTTTTCGATAACTTCTTCTGTACCACAAACTGCTCTTTCAAATCATCCCACAACTCATTAGCATTGTTGCAATGCAACAAGCCCACATAGATATCATTTTGCAGAGCCGTAGCAACAATGCTATATGCTTTGGCATCTAGCTCAATTTTATGAAAATCTTGCTCATAGTAGTTTTCCAAGTTCTTTGGTACTTGAACTTTGGGGTCTTCAGTACTCGTCACCATTGGAACATGTTATCCAAAGATAACTGATTTCCAATAACTCGTGTTCTGTTGAGCAAGTATGTGACCCATCCGACGTCGCCGAATATTGTATCCCGATCTGACAAGCATTAGAGGTTTGTATAGAGTACCAGTGTTGTGTGGATCTTGTGAATTTTGAGACATTTTTTATTGTTTACAAACAGATTTTTGTTTAAGTACTTTTGAACGTAAATAAACTTTTACTCTGCTTTCAATCCAACGAATAAATGATAATCAGTAGTAGGAGCTGATCTGTGTATATCAGATTGATTGTTTAGATCGAGTTTGATTGACCAGGCTCTGATACCGATTGTTAGGATCTGAGTTTGATTGTTGTGAAAGTTAAGGTGTAAATAATGAAGGAAGATAAAACAAAGATGAAATATGCAGTGGAATAATTAACTTTTGAATCACAACAATGAAGATGTTTCTTTCATCGACATGTTTTTCATAAATATACAAACATATATTTACGTGTGCATGAAGATTACAACTCCCCCTCAACCTGATCACTCTTATTTGTTCGTACAAAAATGTTAGGTGAAAGTGATAAATAGAATAGTATATGCACTGTTCTATTTATAGCACAAACGAAACATCTGAAGAATCTAAGCTGACGTCACCTAGACAGTGACATCTAAAGCCTAACAAACTCCTAACATCTGCTAGACCAAAGTACTGTTACATTGAAAAACAAATAAGCTCTGTTGCATATCATCTGTTGAGAAACCTCTATTGAGTCTTATCATCTGTTAAGCCCAGCAGAGCTTAGCTTCAACAGTCTTTATTAATCTTCACTATCAGAGGTTCTCTTTAGCTGACCTTTGACTCACAGCAGTGTTTGTCTTCAACAAATCTTGTAAAAAGACTTTGGTCTTGGCAGACTTTTAGAGTAGATGTTGAGTCTTTTCCATTGGAATGAGTAGATCTTCAAAGCACTGCTATTTGAATCAGATGTTACAAAACATTCTGGCTTTCCAATCATCTGTTATTTTGTGGGGTCCACTAGATCCAACATTACAAGAACCACAAGAAGACACTAACCAGAAATCATGTCAGACATGCACACTCGAACACAAATATGTATAATCACGTTGGCATGTTGACATGTACATGATCTTGTTAACCTAAAACTATTCTTATGTTATTTTATTTTATGCATTTAAAATAAACAATGTATAACAAAAGAAATCACAAGGTAGTACTGCATTTAAACAATATAAATCTGTTCAACTTTTAAATCTTCTTTGGACAATTTAAGCTAAAGACAAACTTATAGCACTTGTATTAAATTCATATCATGTCAAAAATCCAGAAGTTACTTAGCATTAACACAAGATGACGTGGGTAGCTCAAGCTTAATAAAATGACTAGAATGCAATACAGCTTAAAGGGTTGAAAGGTAAAAGGGTTCGACAATAGCCAACTGTCATGAACAGTAAAAGGACAAGTCAGAGTCTTGTCACATCACCATTTGTGTGTGAACCCTCCTGCCCAGCCGCAACCAGAGCTTGTCGGAGAGCACACCCTTTTACCCGCAGGTCCGAAGCCTTCAACCCCCAAATCGACAAGTCCCCCACTGTAGCCAAGGATCACTGGTCAAAGGCTTCTTCTTATGGAGAATCTTTTCCCTATAAATCTCAGCCCCTTGTCTTCAGCTAACATCATCCCAGATCAGCTCAGGTCACTCTTGATCTATGATCTTACTTCTCTTCTCTAGAACTTGCATCTTGCTTGTTCTATTCTTGGCTCACTACAAAATTATCTCACTAAGCATAGACATTCTGGGTTGAACATTCTTCAATCCAGAATTCAAAGTGAATAATAACAAAGTGATCCACCTCCACGTGCTACAAACATGGGGGGACCCCACGACCTGCGTTAGGCTAATCGAAACCTTGAACCCTTTAACCCTGGAGACGTCACTACAGTCCTTGGTCTTGTATTTGTTGTAACAACAAGTTGGCGCCCACCATGGGGCTACGCCGCTTACTTTATCTTAAAGACCAGTTGTGTAGCTCCATTTTCTCTTTACATCATGTCTGAAAGCGAGTCTCTTGGCAAGGTAAATCGGGTGCCTAACAACACCGACGTAACACCAAACTATGGCCGGATCTCACCGGTTAGATCTACACCTCTCTCTACTCCCAGAAGTAATCCAACGGGACTATGTTCCTGGAATTCACTTCTTTTCAAACATCAACCCCATCTCGATCAGGGGTTGCATCTCCTCAAACCGGTGCTATGCGTTACCGGAACATATAGATCTAACATCCGAGAGAGTAGCTTGAAATTTCTTACAACTGAGATCTCTTCTCAATCAACATGTGAGCCGAGAAAGAGAAAAAGAGGTGAGAATAAGACTACACTTTGAGGAATCCGAACCCTCATTGTCACTCGGTCCTCCACCTCTTTATTTTAGTAGCTCATGTCCAAACACATCATACTTTGAAGCTGGTCCAAGCCCTTGTACTTTTGGGAGGCCAAGTCCAAATACTTTTCCTTATCTACCTCCCAACCCGTTGTAACCGGTGAACCTATTGGGCATGAAACCACTCTTGATCAATTATGGCAATCACCAGCTTCAAGCATTCCACATTCTGCTGCCACTTTATGGAAACAAGCCATGGCCACCTTGCCTTTGGCTCGAGGTGCGGTATTGAGCACATCCATGGGAATGCCTTATATAGTACCACCAGAAAGCCTTCAAGGCTTTAACCTCATGCCCCAACTGATGACACAGATGATGGCACAATTTCCTTGGCAACACTTCATCATCCAGGAAGCCTTCAAGGCCTTATACAGTACTCACCAGGTTACCTCAAACGGTAACCCAGCTTCAGGGTAGAGGAAGACCTCACAAAATCCTACAAGCCCAGCAACTTGCCTTGCTTTTCCCAACAAGTTGCTGATTACAAGTTTTAAACCCGGATAAAGATGCCATCGCACATCAGAACTTGTGGTGAGTTTCATGAACGCCATAACCTCCAAATCTTCACCAGGGCAGCAAGAATTGAAAAATGATCTAACCCCAAATGTTGTCTAATGTTCATGCAAACCCTTGAAGGTTCTGCACGTATATAGTTCAACAACCTTCCTGAACGAAGCATTCAGACCTTCAACGAACTCAGCAAAGGTTTCTTGGCCAATTTCTCACAACAACTGAGGTAGGTCAAGGATGCCACGTTAATCTTCCAGATAAAACAACACGATGATGAAAGTCTCAGAGACTTCATCAAAAGGTACAAAAAGGGAGGGTTAACCTACATGGGTGCTGATGAAAAGATGAGGGTTGCAGGGTTCATGAATGCTCATAAATTCCAAATATCTCACAAGAGATTTCAACAAATGCCTGCCCAAAACCCTTAAAGAAGCACTCAAGAGGGTTGAAGCCCACATTCGAGGAGGAGAAGTTGTAGACATCAAAGAACATCCTAACTGGCGACACGATACTCCCAATAGAAAAAAAGGAAACTATGGATCTTGTGACAAACGGTTCGAAGGTTCGGATTCCATAACGCCTGAAGGCTGGAACCCTCTAAGCTGAGAAAAAACCATAAAACTTTATAGCCTTAACCAAAACTCCACAAGAGATCCTAGCAACCGAAGACGTAAAACACAGCTTCTGCCTTCCTCGACCATTACCGAAAGGCAACAACAACGAAAACTCAACATTATGAGTTTCATGAAGAAAATGGTCACCATACCAATGATCGCTTCCAACTCAAAAGGAGGATCGAAGACGCCGTCAGGTCTAAGGAACTGGCTCACTTAATTAAAGGGGTCAAGGACAAGATGGTTGACGAAAAAAAAGGAAGTAAATACGGTAGACTTCGAAAACAAAGCTTCCCACAAATGTCATCCCTTGAAGGCATGGGAATGCCAATGTGTCTGTTTCCCTCCACAGAAGAAGGGTTGCTCTTAAATCCTTTGATAATGGAAGCCAAGACAGGAACCATCAAGATGAAAAAGGCTTACATTCACACCATCGCAGCCACCGAAATCATGCTTGAGAAACGCTTCAACCGTCTCAGCAATGATGAACGTTCAAGGCTTCAACAGTCTGAATCCTACATAAAAGGTATCGCTGACATACACATCAAGCCTTTAGGCCAATTAACCCTTGATGTCTGTTTTAGTGAAGGCGAGATGGAAAAAACCAAACCACTCACATTCGTGGTTATTAACATTCCTTCCAACTATGATGTTATCATAGGAAGGCCAGGACAAAGTGCATTCAGGATGGCAGTCTCGGTTGGCCAAGGCACGGTGAAGTTTCCCACTGAAAAAGGGATAACAACCCTTCAACCTACCCAGGAGGCTTTAATGGTTGAAGGGGAAAGCTCAAATAAGAATGAAGAGAATGAACAAGGGTTGGTCATAAACTCAAAATATCCCCATCAAAGGATAAGGGTAAACACCAGTCCCTCCAAATAAACTCTCTCATACCTTAAGAAGTTACTCTTGCCCTATGTTGATGTCTTTGCCTGGTGCCCGGAAGACATGACCGGCATCCCTCGAAGCATTGCCGAACACGAATTAAAAATCCCACCTGATGTCAAGCCCTTTGTCTAAAACAAACGAAGTCGAGCTTCTAAAAGAAACCTTGCAACGTACCAAGAGGTAGAAAAAAGCTTGTCTTAGTCGGAATCCTCTGAGAAGCTAAGTACCAATCATGGGTAGCCAACCCGGTTATGGTTCGAAAATCCGACAAGTCTTGAAGAATTTGTATCGATTTCAAAGACTTGAACAAAGCACACCCAAATGATTGCTACCCATTACCAGGAATAGACCTTAAGGTTGACTCGCCCACAAGCTTCCCATTCAAGTGTTTCCTGGATACCTACAAGGGTTGCCATCAGATTCACATAAAAAAAACCGCATTTCACAATGATAAAGGTATCTTTTGCTATAAAAAAATATCCTTTTAAGAAATGCAGGTGCCACTTATCAACGCCTGGTTGACAAGGCTGCAGGTCAAATTGACAAAAATATGGAAGCTTATGTTGATGATTTGGTCATCAAGAGCAAAACAGAATATCAAATGCTCGACGACATGCAAGAAACTTCCCAAAACTTGAAAAAGATCAACATGAAGCTCAATCCAGTCAAGTGTTCGTTTGGTCTTAAGGAAGGCAAGTTTCTTGGGCACATTGCGGGGAAACAAAGCATAAAATCTAACCCAACAAAGTCAAAGCCGCCCTAGAAACCAAGTCCTCACAAAGCAAAAAAGAAGTGGAAAGCCAGAATGGAAAGCTTGTAGCTTTGAAGCGTTTTACCTCAAAGTTACCAGAAAAGTCCCTACATATCTTCAAAACACTCAAGGGATGCGCTAACAAAAAAGACTTAGGATGGACTGAAGAAGCAGATAAATCCTTCAAACGAATGAAGCAACACCTGGCTTCACTCCCGACCAATGCGGCTTCGGAAACAGGAGAAATAATCTATGTCTACCTCTCGATTTCTAAAGAAGCCATAAGTGCGGTTTTAACCATCGAACAAAACAAAGTTCAGGAACCGGTTACTTCTTCAATAAAACACTAAAATTAGCAGAGATCAAGTATCCTCCTTTGGAAAAGCTAGCTCTAGCTATGGTCAAAACAGCCAGAAGGCTTCGAGGGTACTTTCAAGCACAACCAATACAAGTGGTCACTGACCAATCCATTAAAAGTGTGCTTGAAAAACTTGAAACTTAAAGACGATTAGCCAAATAGGCAGTGGAACTAGATGAACACTATATCACCTGTGTTCCAAGGAAGGCCGTAAAAGCCCAAATCTTGGTTGATTTCACTGTGGAAATTCCAAAAGAAACAATAATGGAAGTTAACACCACAACCACTGAACCCTCTGACCCTGATACTTGGAAGCCTTTTACTGATGGAGCTTCCAGCCTTGAAGGGTCAGGGGCTGGGCTAGTCTTAATCAACCCTAAAAGATTATAATTTACATATGATCTCCAGCTTGAATTCCAGACAATCAATAATGAAACCAAGTATGTGGCATTCATTGTTGGATTCAGGCTAGCCAAAAGAATGGATGTTCAAAGGCTTCAAGTCTTCACATACTCCTTGCTTGTCTCAAACCAGGTAAACGATAGCTACCGGGAAAAATCAAAAGAGTTGATTAACACATTCCAAAGCATGTACCGTCAAGCAAGTCCCAAGATTTCAAAACAAGAGATCCGATGCACTAAGCAAACTTGCATCTCTCACATTTTCCCACCTCACCAAAAAAGTATTGGTTGAAGTGTTAAAATCATCATCCATTCAGGAACTTGGGTTCAAGATGTGATCACTGAAGAAGGACCAAGTTGGATGACTCCTATTGTCAAATCCCTAAAAAAAGTGAATTACCTAATGGCCAGACAGAGGCTGAAGGGTTCGCATCAAGCCAAGGCAGTATGTGTTGTGAGGAGAAATCCTTTACAAAAAAGGTTACCTTGCACCACCACCCCAATGTGTTGGCCCAGAACAAATCCAATATCTGATCAAGGAAGTCCACAAGGGAATATGCAGGGCTCATTATGGTCCAAGATCTGTGGTTTCAAAATTGATGAACCTTAGATACTTCTGGCCCTCCTTTCACCAAGATACCACTAAACAATTACGAAAATGTAAGGACTGTCAGCTACATGTACCAATACCTAAAAGTCCTAAACACAATCTTATTCCCATTACCTCAGCTTGGCCATTCCACAAATAGGGAATGGATATTGTCGACCCATTCCCGCCCGCCAAGGGAGGAGTTAAATTCTTATCGGTAGCCATGGAATACTTCACGAAGTGGCCAGAAGTCAAGTCACTAGGAGGAATCTCGGAAAAACAAATCATATCATGTGGGAAAGTATCATATGTCGCTTTGGGCTTCTAAGGGTGCTGGTCACAGATAATGGCAAACAGTTTGCCGAGAAGCCTTTTAGCTCATGGTGCAAAGAGTTCAGAATTACACAAGTGTTTAGCTCGATAGCCTATCCCCAATAAAACGGTCAAGTTGAAATAACAAACCACAACCAAGAAAACAAGTCACCCTATAGCCTAGTGTTTGGGTCGGAAGCTACCATCCCGGTAGAAATAGGAGTTACTACACAACGAACACTCAACATCGACCTTGAAGCCAACCAGGCTTAAACCATGTTGAACTTAGAACTCCTGGAAGAAGCTCGTGACCAAGCCGCTATAAGGGAAGCAAAATATAAGCAGAAGATGGAAGCTTATTACAACACCCGGGTGAAGCATGAATGCTTTAAGCCTGGAGACCTGGTTCTCAGTAACAATGAAGCAAAAAAAAAAAAGAATCAAGGCTCTCGAAACATACACCACTCTCAAAACACACAAAGGAGGATCATACAAGCTAGATGATGTAGAAGGCAAAAAGCTTCCTCGTCACTAGAACGGCAAAAACCTTAAAAGGTTCCACGTCTAGAAAAAAGTCTTAGAAAGAATTTCAAGAAATGTTCTACCCTCTCTTGTAATCAAAACACTATCAAATGAATGAATGACAAAGTTTTTTTGTCAAAATTTGTCTTTCTATCCTATAATCAGGTTGAGAACCTAGCAAAAAACTCCATGGCAAGGGCCCATGTAAGGGGATGAGCTCCCAGGCCATATCGCTCAATAGGTTCAAGGGTTTAATGGACCTATATACGGGGTGAGTTCCTAAATCAATCCAACTCCATGAGACTTAAATAGAATTTTTTAACTTGTCTCATAGACGGGTCCGAACAGCCCACACCAATTGTTCCTTAAACCTCATAAAAAGGTTTACGAAACAAAAAGACACTGAATGATGTCACAAAAAGGATAGACAACATGTATCTTTTATCCAAAATACCTTAAAGCTAAGTGACTGCAGCACTGAACCTTCCAAGGTATAATGGACAAAGGGCACATAACAAAACAACAAGACAATTGCAAACATTATCAACACAAGGCAAAAGTAGAGCATAACGTTAGAAACATCAAGTTTCAAACATACGGCCTTAAGGCCCATAAACCTAAGATATTGTTTAAAAGCCTTCAAGGCTAACAACCACGAAAGGAAACCTTAATGGTTCCCCTAAAACCTACTTGTCCAACATACATCATAATATTGTTTAGAATGCTAAGAAAGCTACGAATAAAGTTCAAAGAGTCTTAATTTACAGCATCAGAAGTAGTAGGCTTCGCTGCCCCCGCTTCATCACCACTGGACTTTTTGGCTTTCTTCTTCATCCTACCTTCACCAGCCATCTCAAAGGCTTCAAGGCTTACATCCTTCAAGACTTCGCCCCCATCAGAAAAAGTATCCTCACTATCGCCAGACAAAGAATTTTTCTTCGAAAGAGACTCCAATACTTTGTCACAAACGGCCTCATTAAGGCCAACGGGTTTTAGCTCCTATAAGACAGAGAGAGGCCTACCTGAGCATTTTGAAACTACACCCACATAAGGGTAGGTCATATGCTCCATGTTAAGAACAACTTCTGTATACACGTTAAAAGCTTGGGTTGATGACTTCTCCAAAGGCTTCCCAGATTCACAAGCCTTATAACCAACAACCAAGCCTTGATACCGTCCATGGGCTACAAGCTTAGTATACACGTCACCCAAGGCCTTTTAAATTCAGAGAAGTGAAGAAGGTAGGTAACAACCCACTAAAATCCATGCTCGATGAGCCATTTGTAATCACTAGTTGCATGGGCCAGCGAAGCCTCCAACTTATCCTTCTCCTCCAAGAAGGCCTTTTCTAAACTTCCAAGACAGCCCTATCAACTCGCACCTGAACCCTGTCAGCCTCCAAGCATTTTTCCAGTTCCACCATCTCAATCTTATGCTAAGAAGAAAGCTCATCAATCTTTACCAACAACTTCTTCTCATTCTCAGCAAAACCCTCTGCTTCCTTTTCTAAGGCAATCATGAAGTTTTCATTTCGATGCTCCTCTTGGTGAAGACCACATATTCTTGCATTCTTTTACGAAACCAGGACACACCTTCGGGAAGCAAGGTAAAGAGGTTTCAAGCAGCCAACATCATCTACGAGATCATCAAGTCATCTTCCATAGATGAGCAGATACCTCGTACAACAGAAGGAGCAAAGTGGCTCAAGACGTCCTTACATAAAGACGATTACTTGAAACTATCAGTAACCTTCCAATCCGAAACATAAACCTCTATTGAGGTTACATTGGAAGAACTTTCAATACCCTTCCCTGAATTCTTTAAGCTCGCAACCTTCTTAACCATTGTTTTGTTTCTCTTGCTAATAACCAAGGGTAACTCCTTTTCTTCCTTGGATTTTCCTTCAACCCCAACATCAAGAACATCTGAAACCTCTATATCATCACTCAACTCGATCGGCTCAGAGGCCGACGGTTAGTTAACATACTTTATCAACCGAAAATTCGAACGGCGAGTAGAAACTTTGGAAGTAGCAACTTTGGTAAAACCCTTGACATTGGGGACATTCACATAGTCTGAACCCTCGAACCTATGTTCAGACCCCCTGACAACAGCATCTTCGTCGGGTGTACACTCAGCATCGCCAAACACAACATCAAAAGTATCATCGCTTTTGATAAAATCTAAGACAAACATGACTGCAACAAACAAAGTAAAACATAAACAAAAATGCAAAAACACAATGCACAAAGCATATAAAAATATCATAACCGATCATCTCTCATGGGCACAGGGTCACGATCGGCTTGTCCCACAACTTGCTAATTCCCACCAATACTAAGCGATGTTTGGGAAAGGGACGAAGCCTCGAAGGACATTCCCTAATAGTTTTCAACAACCAACTATCTACCTCAGACTCGGAAGGTTCAAGTTCATTTAAAACAACATCCGGATGCCCCCAAACCATTTTAAACGAAACAATTGACTCCAAAAATTTGATCCTTCCAAAAATCGAGAGTTGTAACCATGGAGGGAATCAAACACACGTCAATCCGTGATGTTTCAAAAATAAACCAATCAACGTTTTTGGCCAATTGGAAAAATCAACGAAACATCAACAATGATGGGTCATAGACCAACGCACGACATAAAACTTCAAAGTGCAAAACCTAAAAACCCCTTGAGGGTGCAATTGCCCAAAAGACATGATAATATTCCAAAACGTTGAGAAAAAAGATGAAAAAAAAAGTAACAAGGGTTAGAAAACTCAAAATGGCGATAATACAAAGCAATGAAACTCGGTGGACATTGATCAATAGATTTATTACAACCCGGAACAGCCGGATCGACAGATGAATCAATACTCCAATGTTCATAAAAGGCATTGACTTCCTCTTGTGTTAATCAAGAGTAACTCACTCCCATATCCTTCTTTGCACCAATTGCTCCTAAGGATGATCAAGGAAGATCGAAAAAATATTAAACAACAACCCTTCAAGCCTCGAAGCCTTTAAGCTACAAAAATATTGCATAAAAGTCAGAAGCATTCGAGCTTACACCTCAAATACCTCTGACTTGGGGGTGATGACGTGGGTAGCTCAAGCTTAATAAAATGACAAGAATGCAATACAGCTTAAAGGGTTGAAAGGTAAAAGGGTTCGACAATAGCCAATTGTCATGAACAGTAAAAAGGACAAGTCAGAGTCTTGTCACATCACCATTCGCGTGTAAACCCTCCTGCCCAGCCGCAACCAGAGCTTGTCGGAGAGCACACCCTTTCACTCGCAGGTCCGAAGCCTTCAACCCTCAAATGGGCAAGTCCCCCACTGTAGCCAAGGATCACTGGTCAAAGGCTTCTTCTTATGGAGAATCTTTTCCCTATAAATTTCAGCCCCTTGTCTTCAGCTAACATCATCCCAGATCAGCTCAGGTCACTCTTGATCTATGATCTTACTTCTCCTCTCTAGAACTTGCATCTTGCTTGTTCTATTCTTGGCTCACTACAACATTATCTCACTAAGCATAGACATTCTGGGTTGAACATTCTTCAATCCAGAATTCAAAGTGAATAATAACAAAGTGATCCACCTCCACGTGCTACAAACATGGGGGGACCCCACGACCTGCGTTAGGCTAATCGAAACCTTGAACCCTTTAACCCTGGAGACGTCACTACAGTCCTTGGTCTTGTATTTGTTGTAAGAACAACACTTGTAATAGATCTTTTAAAGTAGAGAAAGTACGACTAATTTTATGGAAATTGTAAGGAAATTAGTGAAAAGATGATGGAGTGGTTGTTAGTTAAGTTCAAGTTATACACGTTTACGTGTGTTTCAAACCCCAATTCAGACTCAATTTGCGAATCAAAAGTGACATGAAAGATTTTTCATCATAACTTTTATATTTATATTCTCCAATGAAATAGTCATCTTGTTAAATGCATACAGTAAAATAATCATTTGTTATAGTTTTTTTTTTACTATTTTTACAAAAATATGCTTAGATTTCTATACTGTATCAAACGCTATGTCTTAATCATTTTTTTCTCATCAATGTCATGTTTCGACGGAAAAGCCAACCGAATCTCAACAAATATCATCCAGTTTAAAATTTTATAGTATTTGTGTTTCACCTTCCGAAATTATAACATTTTCTGAAGTATTTGTTCTCTATTTGTAGTTTTTTACTTCTTTTAAAATACTTATAACAATGTAGAAGTTTGAATTTTTCTTGTCGAGGTAAGAACGGTCAACATCATTGATCTTGTGGTGAAATTTCCATATGAGCCTAAAGAAACCCAACCACCACAACACCATAAGATTCGATGTTAAATCTTTGACGAACTCGTGACTTGTTACGATATATAAAAGCAGGGGGACCTAGGTAGAGGCCTAGAGGGTTGGGTGGGCTGGCGCACCCCTTGAAAACATATTTTTAATGTATTTTATAGGGTAAAATCCTAAGAACATCCTTTGAAAATTTGGTTTGACCACTCGCCCATACCCCCAAAAAATAATTCATGCCCCCGCCACTGTATAAAAGTGAGACTATAATCGTCACAAACCATCTGACAAATTTTCCTTAACTAAAAACTGTTAAAAATAACCTCTATTAAATTTAGAAGGTTATTATTGTGTAGTTATTTGCTTTTTAGTCAAAACTAGAATTATCACACGCCACAATGCGGCGGGGATCGTTAGCTATATATCATATTAGATGAAAGACAAATGTTTCTTACATGACCGTAAGCCTATGTGTAAAACATAAAAAAAATAACTGAGTCGATCTATGACCCGCGCATTGCGATAGACCTATCAAATGGGGAAAAATAGACGTGATGCGACGGGCCTGTCAAACAGGATAAAGTAGATGAAAAAACTTTGAACTCCACAAGCAGAGGTGAAGGTTAGAAGGGGCCGGGAGGGGCGCCCGACCCCCGAACTTTTTCGCTCGGTAGTGTTATATATGTAGTTTTCGTATAGAAATTTTTGGGTATATATGTTTTCGACCCCCAGTTCTATAGAAATTTTGAGTATATATGTTTTCAACCCCCCCGAATATCTCAAGTTTCGCCACTGTCTACATGCATGTTGTGGCATGTTAGCTCGGAAAATCTAGAACGAAACATTAAACAGATAACTTACGAAAGATGAAAAACATAAGAGACCAAAGTTGCAAAAAATGAAAAGTTTTGGGTTAAAAGTAAAAAAAGTCAAAGGGGTTAAATCGTAAAAGATAGAATTTTTTGAATTAGAAGTGAGAAATCAAATTAATCAAAGGGGTTAAATTGCATAAGATTTTATTTTTCACTGGTTAATAATTAAATTCAAAAAGCTTGACAAGTTACATCAAAACAGAAGGTAGCCGGGCAACAAGCTGCGCCACTAATCCTTTCTGAATTGTAAACCCTAACCTTCCAAATACAAACCCTTGCCCCCTTGGGGTTGAACAATTGCTGTAGACAACCCGTTGAACCCTCGTCAAGAAGTGGATAGCTTCTGACGCTAGGGAGCCAAAAGTATCAAAGATAAAAGGGACAAAGACATGCTGGTTCTTTGCGCAAGCTTTAGCGTGCTTAAGCACATATAAGATGGAAACTTTTGATTTAGAAGTGAAAAAATCAAATCAATTAAAGAGGTTTAATTACCAAAGATTAAAACTTTAGACTTATATTGTCAAATATTGAAACTTTCGGGTTAGAAAGGAAAATTTCAATTTTTTTTAAAAAAAATTCCCAAAGCTATTAGTATAACAACCTTGAGCACATATAAGTTGCTTATTTATAGGTTGTTAATGTTAATATAAAAATATTTCATTGAAACCATATATCAATAAAAGCATTATGTACAAAACACTAAAGCAAGAAAAACCTTTTAAGCATATATTACTACACCATATAGCCAAGATATGTTACAAATTAATAGTTATATAACAATAAAAGCATTATGTACAAAACATTAAAGCAAGAAAAACCTTTTAAGCATATATTACTACACCATATAGCCAAGATTAATAGTTATATAATATAATAACTCTTTTAATGATGGGATTCAAAAGCATACAGTCAATATCGTAATCTATATATTTAATATAAGAAACCATTGGGAACACATGTCATTCCATGGTTGCACCTCATGTGATTTTCCAGCCTAAATGAAATGCATTAAACGGATGGCCCATTTGTATATTTGGATGATCCGAATTCCTATAGATATAACTAAAATGGTATGCCACATGACCCGAAAATTAAATGGTTCACCCGCACGGTGAAGTTAAGCTTCCTGCGCACTCTTCATTGTAAACAAACCCTAATAAAAAAAAATCCTCAGCCCCTCTCTCTCTCTCTCTCAACTCCATCAGCGACATCCTTCAAAAATATCTTTTAGTCATCATTCAGTCGGATCAACCTTCAAGGGATTTGAAGACTTTCACTCTACGGTAATGTCCGTTAGGGTTTAATTCCGCGATTTGATGATCGATTAACTTATGCTTTGTTTCGTATGGGTTTAATCGACGATTTGATGTTGTTTCTTTATTTTTTTGTTGATTTTTTCTTTCGGATGATTTCCGTAAATGTCTAATGTTAGGTAACAGTCTTAACATTTAGGCATGAGTACACACTATTTTGGATCATGGAATTGATAACCTAGAAGATGAAGCGGAGTACACACTACGATGATTAATTGGTGTAAGGCATGAGAATAGTCTTGATAGACCACCGTTGCCAACCCCCGCCAGCGACGGAGATGGTGATGTTGAAGAGTAAGGGATATGGTTAAAGGTAGCAGTCAATATTTTGGATCACCTACATGGATTGTTTAAGACATCATGCTATATAAATAATTTGTTTTTTTTTTCTTTTTTTGTGTGTTTCATATTCAATTATTAGCTTTCTTTTTCCTTGGTGGTGCTGCCTCCCACCAAATTAAAAAGGTTGCCCATGTTTAACGAGGTTTGTGATTTATCTTTTTTTTTTCAATTTTTAATTGTTTTACTGGATATTATATGCGGATTTTCCAAGTTGATTTTATACTTATTGTCACAATTTAAGGGTTGAGGTCGAAGATTTAAGGACGATCATCATTGTTTCGCAGTTGCAATTATAAATTAGCATCTGTCATTGCAATTTCAGAACTCTTGTTGCGAGTTCGTAAGTAAAAGTTGATGATGAGGGATTGTTTCATTCAGGTAATGTTTAAGCTTATTTCATTACTCATCTTCCATAGGGAATTTAGGTGACTGAAACATTAAAACAAATGTTGTGGTGATTCCCAGAAACTATGGACATAACTGATCTTGGTGGTTATTTAACAAGGTAAGTTTAAATGTTTATTTTTCCATAAGCGTTATCAAAAAGAATTTATACAAATATTTTTTTAATGTGATTGGAATATCCATGTGGTGAGAAAGTTCTATTTGAGTCATATAATCCCATGTTACTTAACTTTATATTTCCATTTTTCGAATTAAAGAATGAGTTGTGTATTGCAGAGAATAGGCATGGATTAAGAGACATGTAAGATTTGATCAAAAGTATAGGTCTTTCATGGAAAAGGTTCTATTGTGTACTCCTCTGATGGTGTTTTATTGACACAAAATGTAGGAGACACTTCACCAAGGAATGTTTAGGCTCCTTGATGTAAATTAAATTCGTATATTAATTTGTGGGAGAGAGTATCCTTCACCCGCTTATGAATATTATATGATTTTCAATATTTGATCAGTCACATCAATGCTCCTCTAGCTCAAAAAAGTAAGATCTTGCTTTTTAGGGGTTTTTTTTCATATAATGGATTGTTGATTCTTATAAAGGGTGTTGTGAAGTACGACGACGATGATTGCCTAAAACATGCGATTGAATCAGGTGAGCGTTGATCTATACATACATTTTAAATGTTACTTTTTTATTTCAGATCATGTGCCGTCCCCTTCAACTGATTCAATTTCATAATATATCTTTCGTATATATTGTTAGTAAATTCAGTATTTGGTCATCCTTGATTCCCGATTGTGGGTTTTGCTTATGCGACTTCCTTTGTCCGTCCTTAATCAATAATTGAATGATATTTGTTCATAGTATATAGATTTATGGCATATGAAGGTACGCTAATCTTCATTCATATACATAAATTAATCCTTTAATGAGAGCATTCTTAATTTTTTGTTGTGTTCTTTTGACTTTTAACTAACATGATAGTATTAGACAGTGACACCTTGTATTTCCAAAGCAAATATAGATGGATTGTAAATTGATTCACTAACAAAAGATTTAATATTGTTTTTCAGACCGTGTTCTTATTGGACTCATTCATCAAAACAATGCCAGTAACATAACAAGTAATCAACGGATGGCAACCAAAGGTCATGGGTTAAAGTATCAGAAGAGTATATTATGCAGTTGCTAAGTAACCGGCATGGATGCATTGGTAAGCTTTAAAAAAGATCCCATATTACCATTTTTATAGATATTTCCAAGCTTTAGCCATCTTTGATAAGTGCATCCATGGCTGCACTAGCAAAGGTCTCAATAGTTTTTGCAATTCAACTAATTACATTGTTTAGACATGAAGATAGAAAGTCAATGCTCTTTACCTTATAGCTCAGAAAAACAATGAAATAAATATAGTCTGCCGAGCAATTCAATCCAGATAAATACAATTTTAAGAATCAAGTTAATGAGTAATAATTCTAGATCCTTCTACATTGTTTGTAGTAATTCTAATTGTGCTTGATCTCGATATGATTTTCTATTGTTATTACTTTACTATTGGAAATTTTGATTGCCGAAGTCGTAGGATTAATTGGATATGCTTGATTTGGTTCAAGATTTTCCGTTGTTGAACCATCTTCCTCCACTTTTCCTGACCAAAAGGCTTTCTTTATTATCATTATCAAAGCTCGAGTGAACTCAGACAAAATTACAAGAAACCCATTCTGTTTTTTCTCCTAATGGTGTTGGGACTAAAATGCATAATCAGTACAAACGTCAAATGATTTTGATGATTTTCACTTAATGGTGCTTATAATGTTCTCTAAATTTGTTAATATCTCAAATAATTTGTTTATTGGTGTAATTTGCATTTCATATAGATGGCTGCAAGGATCGTGGTATCGAATCTGCAGAAGAGCACCAAGGTATTGTTTTTTAAGAAACGTAAGTGAATTTTCAGAAATGTACTTGAATGGAATTGGTATATACCTCAATAGACTGTATGTCTCTGTATAGGTGTGTAATTTAGGAGCTTGATCTCAACCTATCAGTTTTAATCACAAAGCTAAGGTACATATATGTTTATAAGTTTATTACGTTGTATCTTATGGTTTGTTTTATGACTTTTATAAAACAGTTTGTTGCTAAGTTGGACACTGAAGGGGACTTTAACTATGATTATTTTGGTTTTAAGACACTTGAGAGATCATATCTGTTGAAGATCAGAGGGAAAATTGTTGAAAGACTCCAACATATGCTGATGACGGTTGTGGTTGGGATACACCAAAATGACATTAATTTTGTAATCAGTCATCAATACTCTTTCGCATTTTTATGTACTTTTATGTGAGTTAATGTGGTATTTTAGTTGAGCAGTTGATGCATGAAAGACAATAGCATTGAGGGTATGTATGACATTTTGAAAGAATTTGTTATTAACTTACTATCAACAACTCAACATGTGAAATTAATATCCGTTCAACTGGAAGTTGCATATGGTGGACAAATAGTACATGCAATGGTATTATCCCAATGTTGCACATCTTTGATGATATCGTACGTTATGTTGACCAAGAATATGTGATTCTATTGATGTTGCCTTTATGGGTGTTAACATTCACACACCCCTCCTCTCTATAGAGTCTATATATTAATAGATTTATATAGAGAAAGATAGAATGACCCTTTATTTATGTGGTTGTGATCTATTTCAATATTTTATTTAACTATAATTAGTTATTAATTTTTTAGTTTTTCTGAAAGGAAAACTTCACTAAAAAACTATTAAGTTTACACGATTACTTCAGAAAACGGAAGTTTTTGCTCTAGAATATGACAAAATATGTAGTTTATTATAGTTAACTTAGACAAGAAAACTTGAACTCTTAAATAGCTTTAATTTTGAAAATTTGCACTGTGTGCATATGTTATTATAGTTTTTGTATGAAAGTGTTAACTTTATACTAGATTCATTAAAATCTTATTGCCCTTTTCTGTTTAAGAATTCATATTGAATTTACAAAACTGAAAGTGAGTTTTTTAGAGGTTGGAATACAAGTTAAATTAACTTCCAGTATAGTATACCATGTCATACTTGTATGATTTTAATTAAGTTGTTTTTTTTCAATGTATTTGTTTTTTACACAATCTTAAATTTCAATAAATATAAATATTTTTTTGAAACCGCGTTTAACGCGGGCAATAGCCTAGTGTACTATAAATGGCAGTTGGCAAATAAAAAAAGTTCAACGTCGGACTTAGGCTGTTGTGTCGGTCCATATTTGTTTTTCCCTTTTCACTTTTTTTCCTTTTTTGTTGTTTATTTACAATCAAACGCGAATAGCCTAATGCGTGTCGGTTTTCTTTGGATTTTGTATATGTTGAAATAATATAACATTTAAGAAAATAATTAGAATTAAACACCCCTGCGTTACGGCAGGTACGCAAAACTATGTCAAATAACATCAATGCCACACCATCGATAGCGACCACCAACACTGAAATTGCGACGTGTTAATGTGAAGAAATAAGACCAAAACATATAACATAGGCGTAAAAACCTTAAACCACACACGGACGTCGCGTCGTGTTAACTTGCAAAATTTTGAACGAAACGTAAAAACGTTGAACTACACATGCATGTTGCGTCGTGTTAACTCACATAATTTAGTACGAAACTTTAGATGAAAATTTATGAAAGATGAAAAGTGTAGGGGAACAAAGTTGAAAGTAAAAAAATTGTGATGTGTTAAATTATAAAAGATGAAAAGTTTTTTGCTATAAGTAAAACCATCAATTTTGTGAGATTGAAATTGCAAGAAATGAAAATTATGGTTAAAAATAAAATTTATCTTTTTTTTAAACCGTCCAAAACATGTGGTAAAACCCCCAAAACAAGAGTTACTTATTATTAATGGTATATAAATTCTAAGGCTATAGGGTGTGGTCATGACCCTCGGGACCACCATGACCATCCACGTTTGCATCGTGTCACCCAACTCTAATCCACCATCCAAAACCACTACCCTAAGGGTATGGTCATAACCCAAACCACTATCCCCTTATTTATTTTAATTTATCTTTGTCTAAAGAAAAAAATGAAAGGATTTCTGTGAAAATGGAAATGAGGACCATGGTTGCCATGGTTTAATCCATGCAAACTATGGTGGATCACGTAAGGGGGTGGTGTAGCCTTTCATTCATGTTCCTACGTGCGAATCATGTACCAACCATGATCCCCGCACCCTTTATCAGATGGCAAAATGCGGTTTTCTATGTTGTATTTATTTTATAATTGTGCATTTTTAGTCACTCACTTTGAGTGTAATATTTGATTTAACATTTGAAATGTAATGATTAATATATGAAAAGAATTAATTTCTTCATTAATGAGCAATAAACTTACAAAAAAGAAAGAACTTTATATATCTTTATTACTATTATTATATATAAACATACAATCAATAACTTAATATAAAGTCGGGGGATGAAAGAAAGAATTAATTGTTTGTATGGATAAAATACTTGAACAATTTAGTGAGTTGATTAAATATTCATACATGTCATAAAGAGAGTTTTAACCTAGATATGTATGAATCTAGTTTGTAACTATGATATGGATGATATATGCGGAAAAAAACTACATATGTAGTTATTCTAGATTAAAACGTCCATGAGAGATGAAGTGGGTTTAGACATAATATAAACAATTAACCTCTTTAGGGTAATTTGTGAATACTAATCATATATTTTGATGATTGATTTATGAATTAGTTATGATAACTGAAAGTTTCTGTTAATTTGATGTTGAGAAATGTATGAATTTGTTGAATTGAAAGAAACATAGTAATTTTGTACGGCAAAATTAGCTAATATGATAGCCTAAAAATAATGTCCACCAAGTGTTTGATAATATGCATAATTGAGTTTTATGAACTTCTTAATGCATTAGTGTATATGTCAATCGGCAGTTTGAAAAGTCAAACTGGCCTATAATAGAGTTGAATGCGAAATATGGTATTAAAGTCCATAAGGTGTGATGGTCATAATGTAGGATGACTAATCTAAACATATTGTGGATGTTATGATAGTTTGACTCTTGATAAACTAGGTGGAGCTTGGAAAAGAATGAGTCAAGCGGGTCAAAGACGCGAGAATGGTTAAACGGATACAAGGTAAGTAAAACTTACACCCCTTATAATAGGGTCATTATATAAGAAATGTGAAGTAGTTGAAAATAAACGATGACTTGTAAAGTCGAGACCCATGGTGAAGATCAAATGGGTCAAAATGGGTAAGATTATGTTAGATCAAACTTTGTGATCAAATCAAGAATTTTAAAGTTAGGACCCTATGATGTAAACCAAATGGATCAAACAAGTATAAAGTGAATTTTGATAATAAGCACTTACTAAAGCAAACAAAATGGGTCAAACAAGTATAAATGAATTTTTGATAATAAACACTTGTTGACGCAAACCAAACGGGTCAAACAAGTAAAAAGTTGATTTTGGTAATAAGGTAATAAGCACTTGCTGACACAAACCAAACGAGTTAAACAAGTAAAAATAATTTTTTAATAATAAATACTTCTTGACGCGAACCAAACGAGTCAAACAAGTAAAAAGTGAGTTTTGGTGATAAACACTTTGCTAACGCGAACCGAAGGGGTCAAACAAGTAAAAACAAATTTTGGTAATAAACACTTGCTGACGCGAACCAAACGGATCGAACAAACAAAAATGTGAGTTTTTGATGATAAGCACATGTTGACGCGAACCATACGGGTCAAACAAGTAAAAACGAATTTTTGTGATAAACAACAAAAAGATTGATTTAGATGCAAATAAAAAAAGAGAGGGGCGAACCAAGAATGGCCAAAAGGACAAACGGGTCATGCGGGTCAAATGGTGATCGCCATTTGAATCCGGTATTTAATGCTTTGTTTTGTCAAGTTTCATGTTTATAGGTAAGCATAATGTATGGGCATGCAATGCCACGAATTAGAAAGAAATAACCATCGTAAGGTAAGGTATGGATAACAAGTCAATGGTTTTGACTTGGGCCAGATATGTATAAAAGGTTATGCTTTCGGTAGGGGATTATTGCTCGACTAAAGAGGGATAGGTCAAATTTGGGTAATAGACTAACCCAAGTGAAATGTATTTAGCATTTTGGGTAAAACGGCCATTTGAGCTAAGCGCGTGTCCATTATGTGGAAATAGACTAAGTTGACTAAACTGCACCGGGTGATGGATCGAGCAAATTGCCCCTAGGGGTAGATTAAAATGAGTCCCATGATTGGGTTGGTCTTTAGGTAACATTAAAATGGGTGGCGTAGACCTTTTGAATTATGTATCTTAACGGGTCATTTTGGTAAAATGTCATACTTGATGGTAAAAGTTGAAAAATAATGGTTTTACTAGAATAATCCATCACAAAGGAAGTTGTGTTGGAAGTTATAATGAAAATATTGATAAGAAAGTAGGAGGCATGAGATAGAATGTGAAATTAGGGGTATGCATGGGTCGGTTTGGGTCGGTTTTGGCCTAAAACCATAACCATAACCTCGATGTCGGTTAATGGATAACCATAACCGAGCGGTTATGGCGGTTATGGTTAATCGGTTTTGATGGTGTATTTAGCCTAGCTAAAAATAGCTTATTTTTTTAACATGGAATAAATTGTTATTGCACATTTGTATATATTAGTATATTACATAGTATAAAAATACATATAATCTATAATATTCATACCAAGTAGTATCGAATATTCAAATAAAATGATATGATATATTCCATAATTCAAATAAACATTTAACCAAAACCACAAAACGATATGAAAAACCTATAAATACTAAATATCTTCAATAAAAAACATCAAATATTACAAATATGGTGAAAAGTCTTAAATTTTACAAAGATTTATTACATGTCGGTTCAGTTCGGTTATGGTGGATAAGGAAACATTGATAACCATAACCGACCCGCGACCTTCGGTTTTCAAAAAACCATTAACCGACCCACCGGTTTTTGATTTGGTTCGGTTTTTTCGGTTCGGTTTTGTCGGTTAATTCGGTTATGGTTCGGTTAATTCGGTTTTCTAAACACCCCTATGTGAAATGCCTCCTAACGGGTTGGTTTGGTAATTAACTTCAAACTAAAAGATTGATTTGAAGAGAAAACATGTTTTCAGCTAACACGGCTGGATGAAAACCTGACCCTGGCGGGTAAGGATGCTGAGAAAAAGACACGTTGCAGTTGACACGACCTGGTGGAAACCTAACCCTACCGTGTAAGAAGGCTGGCAAAAACAATTGTGCTTAATGTTTTCGTTCAAGTGTGAAGGTCCGAGATCAGGCGGTTCTAGACGGAAGTTAATGCGTAAACGTAAACCGATTTGGTAGAATGTTATTAAGAATGGAGTAGAAGCAGAATGCAGCGGAAGTCTTCATTCATACCGAAAGAGTATACATCATTAAGTCCAGCTGCCAGAGTTCCTAGAGAGAATTCGGCGGCACCTCCCCGTAGGGATGCCAAAAACTTAAACTACAAATGAAGACACACATATATATAGGGAGACAAGTTCGCCCGGATGTGCCGTAGTCAAGTTCGGGCGAACTTGACTAAAGACACATCAAGTTCGAGCAAACTTGACCAATACTGGTCAAGTTCGGGCGAACTTGTTCTCTTTAACACTATAATCTCCGTATTTTGGTCGTGTGTTCGATTCTAACCTATACAATATTCAACACACGCTCAATCTAGCATGTTCGACAAGTGACGAACACAATAGTGCATCAACAAAGTGTTTCAATTACTAATCGCCTGACCGTATAACTTAGACACTAACTATTTTTAGTGTATGACAGGATTTCACTAAGGCGGGAACCAGATGGACAAAGTACCAAGCACACAAAGAATCGGACACTCCTTAACCACCATTTCTTCCGGAACATCCCTTCAGGTTAATTAAAGCATGATCATGCGTGTCAAAGGTTTCGTACTTAAAAACCATAAAATACAATTCAAGTATAATAATTTGTTATATCGATCGTCTCGGTTGTCGGTTAACCCAGTCGTATAAGTTCTATGTTTATGTATTGTTAAAAATATATGGGACCTAATTATACGTATTTATTAACATAACTACTTAAACGAGTTAGTGTGTTACAAGTGGTATTCAAAGTTCAAGGTTTAAGGAATTAAAGTGTTCGGTTCCTGACTTGGTCGCGTGGTCTGGTAAGTTATTATGATTAATAACGGTCTAGTATGGATGAAAGTTATTATAAACAACACACAGGGCTATCGTGTGAATACACATTAACCCCAAATACATTGGTAAAATTCAAGTATGGTTAGCGAATTACTTGTGTTAACACGTATTATAGGATGCCTCGTATTATAGTATGGACACTTATTAATTTTAAAGTTACTAATCCTAGTGAACGTTTCAGCAGTATGATGTTCGCATATGAAGATAGTGAGAGTCTAATGATCTACTGTTGTGATGGTGGAATGGTTGGAAGTATAACAAATAAGACATGCTCACCAAGGACTGAAATCAAGTAACGATACGGAACAAAAGTTGAACGACGAAGAAAGTCCATCAGGACGAGTATCATCTAGGTACACGTTTTAAATTATTACATGAACGATAGCATGCAACATTCACACAATGAATGATGGTTGCATGCGGAAAATAAGGCTTGGGAAAACTGAATGGGATAACCATCCAGGATGATATTCCCAAGATAAATTGGGTGAGTAATACACATTATTCACAATCGTAAATAACAAAAGTATAAAAGAGTTCGGATTTTGAAACTTGGATGGGGTAACCCTCCAAGTATACATTCTCAATAAGATCCTATTGAGGAAAAATGTAACAATCACATTGATTAATGTAATTGCATAAAAGGCTTATATAATGAAATCATTCAACATGTTTTGGAATGAAAGTGGGTAAATCTAATAATTCTTAAATGACAATAAAAAGAGGTTTTACCAATTAAAATCGAAGACACGAACATGAATTGAGAATTTACTTACATGGGAGGTAATGTGTTAGTTATAATAAAGTCACACGTGCCATATGTTGATTGCTTACCTTGGCCAAGTAAGTAGTAAGCATGTGATACCATAAACTTCTTACAATAAACACATATGCGTCTGATGTAGTAAGGACAAGTTTAATGGGAGGATTTAAAAGGTCCTTGGGTCAAGAAACCTTAGGGGCATACTTGTATATATAGTTCTCACGGGAACCATAAAAATAAAGTATGAAACGCGTAGAAATAAGTGACCCAAGGAAATCCTTGGATTTAGTCATTTGGACGAAAGAGCCATGGTTGACCAAAACGGATTAGAATAATGAGCCCGGGTAATGGGGGTAACTGAATATAAATGTAAACACAAACCGGGTAACGGGAGCGTGAAACATTAGAATAACGATCCCGGGTAATTAGTCGTAATTGAAGAAAAACATAAACGCAAACCGAGTAACGGGAGCATGAAATAAACCGACACATTAATGACGCATGGGGTCATAAAAGCGGAGGAGTTGCCCGAACGGAAAACGATCATAGTCATCAACTACGGTTAGTGTAAAAAAATGGACCATGATTGACGGGTAAAAAAAGAATAGGAAAGTGATTTTTATAACCATAAAAAGGGTGTGCATCAAACACACTTAAAGAATGAAATGGGTAAAGGGCGTTCTATGGGTCACCATGACCTTCGGGTCATAAATAAAGGTAAAGGTCTATAGGACCAATGTGACATTCAGGTCACAAATAAAAAGGAATGCTTAAAGAAATTGCCTACAGGGTAAAGTTAAAAAAGGCATGTTGGTTAATTGGGTTAAGGCATGGGAATCGGTTACGATTTCCCGCATAAAATAAAATTGGTAAAGAGAAAAGAATTGGTTGTCAACTCCTTGATGTGAGTAATGGACACAAGTTAAGAAAAATAAACGAAATGTTGAACTAAAACTTTGTTTTAGTCAATAACAATAATTTTAACCAACGTAAAAAATTAGCGACAAATTGGAAAATAATTTTGGCACTAGTATGTGCAAGACGATGTTTCAAAAAGGAAATATTCGAAAAGGAGATGTTGATCTAAACTTAACCATGAATTGAGTTGATCACGGTAAAAAAATGTGGGTATACCAGAATGATGGGGTATAAAGTGACCGGTGACTAAAGAGTCTAATCGGTAAGATTGGTAAAGGTTAAATAGTGTTTATAACCTAGCCATTGCGCTCGTCATAATAAGATTATTGAACGATTAAAGTTTGAGTTGTGCTCAAGTGGAAACCGAAACTAATTCCCTTGGGCTTGAACTAAGGAACAACTTAAGAAAGGTTTCGGGGACGAAACATCTTTAAGGGGGGTAGACTTGAAACACCCCAAAAACAGACTTGGTAATTAAACCAAATTAACCAGGGATAAGCAGGTAAAATACCGTTAGTGACAAAAGTTAATGCGTTAACATTGGGATTTAAATAAATAAACCTAATGTAATACAAAAGTGAGTAAATGATTTTAGGAAATTAAAGCTTATATAAGTTTTGGACTATCGGTACATAATCTAAGCCGGGTTGTAGCATCCCCCAACTTAGTAAATAGAATTACCATGTTCGTTGATAATTGAGGAGAAGTACGCAACTAGGACTATTAACCTAGTTAAAAACATGTTGTGTGTACTAAATTGGGTAAACTATGGTCTTTTATAATAAAACCAAACTGGAGAGACTAATGTTGATAAAATGAAAAGATGGTGTTTTAAAGTGAGAAATTAGAAACATCACACACACATGTGTGTGTATGTTGAACCAGAGGGAGATAGGAGGGCAAACCCTTGTTCTTGCTCATTAACATAAAATCATGCAAATTAAAACGAAAATCAAAGTGGGTTTGATGCATGTTTGAAGATTTAACACATACTACGTCATCTCTACATAAGGTATGTTAAAATTTGTTCATTGGTGGAGTTCTCTATTTAAGAGAAATCACTAAAGAGATGATTTTGCAATTTAGTTATGGAATTTATTTGTTTTGAAGATAGTAGAAGTGTTCTTGACTAATATAGTTATTGATTAGGTAAAATATTTAGCACATGATACACATGGATGATTGTTCGAGTAGTTAATCAAGTGGGTTTTGATGATTTGACGAAATTGATGACGTTTTGATGTTCATAATAAGCATAATTGCTTGTATGGATAAAATACTTGAACAATTTAGCGAATTGATTAAATGTTCATACATGTCATAAAGTGGGTTTTAACCTAGAAATGTATGAATATAGTTTGTAACTATGATATGGATAATGTATGTGTAGAAAACTACATATGTGGTTATTCTAGATTAAGACCCCAATGAGAGATGAAGTGGGTTTAGACATGATATAAGATATTAGCCTCTTTAGGGTAATTTGTAAATACTAGTCATATGATGAGAGATTTTGATGATTGATTTATGAATTCGTTATGATAATTGAAAGTTTATATTAACTTGATGTTGAGAAATGTATAAACTTGTTGAATTGAAAGAAACGTGGTGATTTTGTATGGCAAAGTTAACAAATATGATAGCCTAAAAATAATGTCCACCAAGTGTTTGATAATATGCATAATTGAGTTTTATGAACTTCTTCCTGCATTAGTATATGTCAATTGGCAATTTCACTTTTAAAAGTCAAACTTACCTATAATAGAGTCAAATGCGAAATATGGTATAAAAGTCCGTAAGGTGTGATGGTCGTGGTGTAAGATGACTAATCTAACCATCTTGTGGATGTTATATGATAGGTTGACTCTTGACAAGCTAGGTGAGAGCTTGGAAAGGAATGAGTCATGTGGGTCAAAGACGCAAGAATGATAAACAGACGCAAGGTAAGTAAAACTTACACCCTTTATAATAGGATCACTATATAAGAAATGTGAAGTAGTTGGAAATAAATGATGACTTGTAAAGTCGAGACCCATGGTGTAGATTAAATGGGTCTAAATGGATAAGTTTATGTTAGATCAACTTTGTGATCAAATAAAGAATTTTAAAGTTAGGACCCATAAACCAAATGGATCAAACAAGTAAAAAGTGAATTTTGACAATAAGCACTTGCTGAAGCGAACCAAACGGGTCCAACAAGTAAAAATGAATTTTTGATAATAAACACTTGTTGACGCGAACCAAACGGGTCAAACAAGTAAAAAGTAAATTTTAGTAATAAGCACTTGCTGACGCGAACTAAACGGGACAAACAAGTAAAAAATATCTTTAGGTAAACACTTACTAACACGAACCAAACGGGTCAAACAAGTAAAAAAGTGAGTTTTTGGTGATAAACACTTGTTGACGCCAACCAAATGAGTCGAAAAGCAAAAATGTGAGTTTTTGGTAATAATCACTTGCTGACGCTAACCAAACGGGTCAAACAAGTAAAACTGAATTTTCGTGATAAACAACTAAAAGATTGATTTATCTGTAAATAAAAAAAGAGGGGGGCGAACCAAGAATGGTCAAAAGGACAAACGGGTCAAATGGTGATCGCCATTTGAATCCAGTATTTAACGGTTTATTTTGTGAAGTTTCATGTTTATAGGTAACCATAATGTATGGGCATGCATTCCCACGAATTGGAAAGAAATGGCCATTATAAGGTATGGATAACGAGTCAATGGTTTTGACTTGCGTCGGGTATGTTTAATGAGGAGAGAGAGGGCCGGAGAAGAAGTCCGGTGAGTTTCGCCGGAGGAGGTGGTTGCTGGTGGTGGTTGTTTGTTTCTCTTGGAGAAGGTGGTTGCTGGTGGTGGTTGTTTCTCATGTTTGTTTGTCTTCAAGATTAGGGAAGAAGAAAAGGAAAGAGAAAGAGGTAAGAGAAAGAGAAGCTTTTATGGTGATTTGATGGTACTCTCAAATTTAAAAATCAATAAAGTTGCCTTTTCATTACCCATATTGCCCTTAACTTGTACCAAAATGGACTATTATATTGTTTTTAAAGGTAAGAATCCTCTAAACAAATGAGGGCCATTGATCTATTTAGATCAAACATAATCGATGGACAATATAAGGTTTTCAGGGTTTTCCCAAATATGTGAGGTTTTCTCCATAGCCCAGCCCTATATATATACATATATATATATATATACATATATATATATATATATATATACATATATATATATATATATATATATATGTATATAGGGGATGTATCATGAGAAAACTAGTTTTAATGAGAAAACAAAAAAAACTAACTAAAAAGCCAAAAAAACATATCAAAAATTTTATTTTTTTTGATTTTTTATTAAAAATCGCTATATATTATATAAAAAAACTTAAAAAAAAAATATAAAAACATATAATGCACATGTGCAATATATACATATAATGCACATGTGTAGTACACATATAGTGCACATGTGCACTACAAGTTTTTTTTTTTGAAAAAAAATTATACATAAAATGCAGCGATTTTTTTTAAAAAGAATTGTAAAAAAAATTGTATGTTTTTTATGTTTTTTTTTGCTTTTTGAGTTAGTTTTCTACTTTTCTCATTTATATTTAGTTTTCTTATGAACCTCTCCTTACATATATATATATATATATATATATATATAGGGTATTTTTCCATATTTACTTAAATAAATAGACATATATAAAAATAAAAGAACATCTTTAACTTCTGCCCACATTACCGTTCCAAAAGAAAAAAACTTCTGACCATCGCCCCACACCCTAGTTGAATGAAATCAAACCAAAAATTTCATATGCATTTAGCAACAATAGCAACAAGTTCATGGTCTCAGTAACAACCATCAGCAGCAGCAGCAAAAAGTAGCCTTCTCTCCTCCAACACCCTCCCCACTCTTCTGCACCAAATTAAAGTCCGCAAAATGCGGTTTCCCTTTCATCTCAACTGATTTCACCTCCGGAAACTACCAAAAATCATAACCCAAGGGTTTATAGCGTAACAATTTCCGACGAAAAGCTGCAAATCTAGCCGGAAAAGTTGTTCGGTGAACCGATCAACACTGATGTGAGCTTGTTACTGTGTGTTACGTGAAATAGGTCCATAACCAATCAAATCCGCCCAAACCCAGCCACCATCGAAGCAGCCACGCGCCACCGCTGATCCTCAGTTTAATGTCACTTTCTAGGGAGTGTGATCTCACCATGGTGGCAGATGGGGCGGTGGAGGTGGAGTTGGTAGTGGCGGTGGAGATTTAACCATTAAAATGGTAGTGCCATGGTGTGTAGGTGATGCTGGTGGGTGGGGGGTGTGTGAGAGAGAGAGAGGGAGAGACCTGAAAGTATGTTTTGAAAAAAACTAGTATAATTTTTATAAAATTGTTTTATATAAATAAATAGTAAAAAGTCTAATTTGCCCTAAATGGGTAATTTACTATATATATATATATATATATATATATATATATATGAGAATGTTTAAATGAGAACGCTAAATATTGTGAGAACCGTGAGAACAAATTTTAAAACCACTAGAACTTGGTCAAAAACAATTCAAATTCAAAATTTCATTTTACACTTATCATTATTATTCGAATACAATGTTAGAAATTTAATTTACATGTCAAAATTTACGTGAATTCGTAAATAAAGAAAATTTACACATGTGTAAATTTGTCATTTACACATGTGTAAATTTGTTATATTTACACATGTGTAAAAAATCTAATAACAATGATTTTGAGATAGAAATGAATTATTGATGTTGTAAATTCTTTTTTTTTTATGTTGTATTTTAATTACAATGAGGTTGGTATTAAAAGAAATTGTTTTGATTGGTTTTTTCATTCGTTCTCACGGTTCTCACGATATTTAGCGTTCTCAAGATAACCCTCCCCTATATATATATATATACATATATATATATAGGGTGAGGTTATTGTAAAAAAAATATTTTTTTGTGAGAAGTGCAAGAAATAGCAATAGAATCATTCTAAATGTTTAAAACACCACGACTGTATTATGATTCAATTCATGGTGTTTTTGGAATCTGTATTGTGTTTTATACCTGCCAAAATAACAAAAATCATTACAGATGTTAGAACGCCATGGCTGTATTAGATTCAAGTTGTGGTGTTTTCTGGAATTCGTGTGATGTTTTATACCAACTGGTGATGAATTCCTAAAATAACTGAATTCCCTAAAAAACTCCTTAAAAACGGTTACAAAGATTTTATCTTTAATTAGGATTATTAGTAAATTACCATTATAGTATTAAACTAATAAAATGGATAGGGATATATGTCATCACCAGAATTTTTCTTACCCTTCTCACACTTTTAGTCTTTTTTACAAGCTCCTCTCTCTCTCTCTCTATATATATATATATATATATATATATATATATATGGGTCCGTTAAAAACCACCATTTATTACTTATTACAAGAACCTCGAGAACCAATGTGAACACAATCAAAAATACAAAAAAAAAAAAATCTAAAAAAGCACACAAAAATATTTTTTAAAATCGCTATATTTTGTAACTAAAAAAGTGAGTGATAATTATCAATGCATATGTGCATACGTATTATTTCTTTGACAAATTCTGTAATACATTACCAATATTAGACAATTGAACTTTCATCTACACTATCATCCGTAATACACTATTTTTTTATATTACCAATATTAGAAATGCATATGTGCATCTATATGTATGAACATGATATAATGTATTTTGGTACACTACTTTGAATACACTTTCCCTTACATCTATCATACCATCCATAATACATTACCATTACCTCATACCATCCATAATACAATACCATTACCTCCTACCATCCATAATACAATACCATTACCAATATATATAATATTTTCATTTTATGCATATGTATATCAACACCATTCATACCATTCAAAAAACATATTATATCATAAAGTGACAAATATAACCAAACCATCAACCACTATATATCACTAACCAAAAATCATATGATATGGGTCTACTTTATCAATCAAAATCACAAACTTTTTGTACCAAAACACGTTATATCATGGTTATACATAATGATGCACATGTGTATTTTTAATATTGGTAATGTGAAAAAGTATTGTATTACGGATGGTAGTGTAAATGAAAGTGCAATTGTCTACTACTAGTAATGTATTACGGAATTTGTAAAGAAATGATACATATGCACATGTGCATCGATAATTGTTGCTCGAAAAAAAATAGTGACAAAATATAGCGCTTTTAAAAACAATTGTGTATTTTTTAGATTTTTTTAGTTATTTTTTGTGTTAATATTGGTTCTCGCAATAACGGTGGTTCTCGCATGAACCCTACCCTATATATAACTAAAAAATCTAAAAAACACACAAAAAAATCGAGTAACACTAACATTTATCGATGCACATGTGCAAATATATCATTTCTTCGACAAATTTCGTATAAATTACCAGTAGTAGACAATTGCACTTTCATTTATACTAACATGCATTACACACTACTTTTAAATTACCAATATTAAAAATACACATGTGCATCATTATATATAACCATGATATAACGTGTTTTGATACAAAAAGTTTATGATTTTGAATGATGAAGTAGACCCATATACATGTTTTTTGGTTAGTTATATCTAGTGGTTAATGGTTTTGTTATATTTGTCACTTTATGATGTAATATGTTGCTTGGATGGTATAAAAGGTATTGATATACATGTAATAAAGTGAAATATTTGTAATGACATTATATTATGGATGGTAGGAGGTAATGGTATTGTATTATGAATGGTAGGAGGCAATGGTAGTGTATGGTGGATGGTATGATAGATAAAAGGGAAAGTGTATTCAAAGTAGTGTACCAAATCATGTTATGTCATCTTCATACGTATAGATGCACATGTGCATTTCTAATATTGTTAATGTAAAAAGTAGTGTATTATGGATGGTAGTGTAAATGAAAGTGCAATTGTCTAATATTGGTAATGTATTACGGAATTTGTCAAAGAAATAATACATGTGCATGGATAATTGTTACTCGATTTTTATTGTTTTTGGTTTTTTTAGTAACGAAAAATAGCGATTTTTTCAAAAAATAAAAAATAAAAAATTATGTGCTTTTTTTTTATTTTTTTAGGTTTTTTGGTTGTGTTCAAGTTGGTTCTCGTGGTTCTTGCAATAAAGTGTGGTCCTAATGGATCCTTTATGTATATATATATGTGTGTGTGTGTGTTTGAGTAATGAGATAAATAAAAATTAAAGAATATAAAAAATTTAGATAAAATAGATAAATGCTAAAAGAAATCATTAATGAACAACATAAACAAACATGAACGAATATTCACGAACACATTGCCGAACGTTCACGAATGTAATTGAACAAAGGAGACATATGTTCGTGTTCGTTCATTTAACTAACCGAACGGAATCTCTTGTTTATGTCCATTCATTAATTAAACGAACGAACGTAAATGAACTTTCCGTCAAACGGTTCACGAACTGTTTGCTGAGCGTTCGGTTCGTTTATGGCCATAAATGGAAGGGTACACAAAAAAGCTGCTAAACAAATTTCTTTTGAAAAAGGTTAAAAATCCAATCTGAGTAGTTGATAAAAATAAATGAATAAAACAATTAAAATCAAGTTTTAATTAAAATTTTAAAGGAACCTAAAAGAAAATTTTGAGGCATAAACGACTATTTCTAGAAATCAAGTTAACCCAAGAGATATTTTGAAGTTCAAAGATGCATAAACGGCTATTCCTTATAGAAAATGTATTTATATAAAAATTACAATAAATATGTTGATATAAAAACAACAAAAGAACCACATAATAAATTTTAACAAAAAGAGAACTTTGTATTGGAAAACAATGACGGCGACAAATTTATGATCATAGCGACGTGATATGTACCCCATTCAAGTGTACGCGAGAAAAAGAAAGAGACAGGCCCAAGCCCAAAACCAAGAAGAGATCCAATCGATTGTTGGGCTGAGCCTGGACCCATATGCTAAGAAGAGTGGTTGAGTGGGGCGGTTACCCAGTAGTTAGCGTCTCCTTTTGGAGACTAGTTTAGAGGATCGCATGTTTCATTGTCTTTCTGTTTTTGTTCAGTATTTTTCAAGTATTGTTTTATTGGAGATTTGCCCATCTCGAATCGGGCCGACCTTTGTATTCCATTGTTTAATTCAATCAAAGCGATCCTAGTTCTATCAATTTTGGTTCCATTACCGGGAAACGAATGGCACCAGCAACTCGTAGTGGCACCAACTTCTCATCTGAAGGTAAAGGTTCTAATCCAGATCAGGTAGCTGCAACAATTAACAACGATTGCTTCGAAATTAGAATCAATTGAAAGCTTGAAGGATGATGTCGCTATTTTAATAGCACGGGCAGTTTCAAAAGGGAAATTCCATGGAGGTTCAGGCAGGAATGATGATGGAGAAAATTCTTGGAGGTCCAACAATTTTTCCAGACCCTACACAAAGATTGATTTTCCTTCTTACAATGGTGGAGATCCTCGTGAATGGATTTTGAAAGCTGAGAAGTATTTTAGATATTATCATATACTCGACAAGGAGAAGGTAGATATTGCTTCGATGCACCTTGAAGGGGATGCACTTAATTTTTTTCTCTTGGTTCTGTTGATCAACCGAGTAGTTTTTGGGAAGAATTAACCACTGTTTCTCACAAGAATTTCGGGCCGGCTGAATTCCCGAACCCTCATGAATTCTTGTGTAGCATCAAGCAAACAGGAATTGTTCATGATTATCGGCAAGAATTTGCAAAGCGTTATGCAAGAGTTTCCAATTGCCCAGAGAATTGTCTTTTAGGGGTTTCTCTTAATGGGCTTAAAGAAGAGCTTAAGGCTTATGTACGGATTCAGAAGCCCAGAACAGTATATAATGCAATGAGCTTAGTCCTAGAATATGAAACAAGGTGGGCCATGTGAAGAGTAATAAAAGGTCTAGCTTGGAGCCCAAGTACAAAAGTTATGCAGCCTGATAACAAGTCCTTTCCCTACTCGCAGAATCAAATAACAGCTCCTTCTAAACCCCTTCCTCCTCGCATAACTGATACAGAAAAGCAAGCAAGATTTTTACGTGGAGAATGCTTCACGTGTGGGGAAAAGTATGGCCTTGGTCATAGGTGTAAATTGGGAACCTTCAAGCTATTAGAGGCTAAAGAATCGGAATCTACTCCGGCTGGTGAAGGTGAAGGAACGGCTAAACAGATTAACGAGCTTGCAGAAACCAGTTTACACGCGACTCTCGATAAATCTCACATGACTAATATGAAGCTTCACGGTACTCTTAATTCAACCAAAATTCTTATTCTTGTAGATAGTGGTTCTACCCATAATTTTATTTTTGATACTCTGGTTCAAGAGTTGAAACTCTCCTCACAACTGGTAGCTTCTTTTGGAGTCCATATTGGGAATAGTGATATTATTCATTGTAACAAGGTGTGTAAGGAAATCTCTTTACAGCTACTAGATCTAGCTATTACACAAGACTTTTACCCATTTTCGATAGGAGGGGCTGATGTGGTTTTGGGCATACAGTGCCTTGCATCACTACATATCGTCCAAGCTTATTGGAATGAAATGTTTTCAATTTCTTCAATTGATGGCAAATATAAGCTTCAAGGTGTAACATCGGGCTCTCAAAAGTCAGCTTCTTTCCAGCATTTATGTGTTGAACCTGAGGAAACACCTGCCATACCAGCCTTCCTATAACCCTTATTAATCGAATTTCAGGAGGTCTTCCAAGACTTTTACCCATTTTCGATAGGAGGGGCTGATGTGGTTTTGGGCATACAGTGCCTTGCATCACTAGATATCGTCCAAGCTTATTGGAATGAAATGTTTTCAATTTCTTCAATTGATGGCAAGAAATATAAGCTTCAAGGTGTAACATCGGCCCTCAAAAGTCAGCTTCTTTCTAGTATTTATGTGTTGAACATGAGGAAACACCTGCCATACCAGCCTTCCTATAACCCTTATTAATCGAATTTCAGGAGGTCTTCCAAGAACCTACAACTTTACTTCCTTTTCGCTCTCACTATGACTCTATACCCCTCTTACCAAATATTACCCCACCTAACACATGCCCCTACCGCTACCCGTATTCCAGAAGGCCGAAATTGAAAAACAAGTTGATGAATTGCTAAAGTCTGGTGTTATCCGGCTCAGGTGCAACCCATTTTCGAGCCCGGTGTTATTAGTTAAGAAGAAAGACAATACCTGGAGGATGTGTGTTAACTATAGAGCTCTGAATCGAGTAACAGTGGCGGATAAATATCCTATTCCTAACATTGATGAATTATAAGATGAATTACATGGGGCGATGGTTTTTACGAAGTTGGATTTGCGAGTGGGGTATTATCAGATATGAGTTAATCTAAGGGATATCGAGAAGACTACGCTTAGAACTCACCCGGGTCACTATTAATTTAAGGTGATGCCTTTTGGGTTGACAAACACCCCGGCCAAGTTCCAAGCAGCAATGAATTACCTATTCTGCCCTTTTCTACGTCGGTTTGTATTGGTTTTCTTCGATGACATATTGATTTACAGGCGATCTTTAGATCTTCACTTGGAGCATTTGAAAAAGCCCTATTACTATTACAAAACCAGAAGTTTTTCGCAAAGCTTTCAAAATGCTATTTTGGTTAATCCTAAGTATCCTTCTTGGGGCATGTTGTGACCGCAAAGGGAGAGCAAGTCGATAAGAAAAGATCTCTGTTGTTTTAGCTTGGCCAATACCTACCAATGTGAAGGAAGTTCGTGGGTTTTTGGGCTTAACCGGGTATTACAGACGGTTTGTTCATAATTATGGCATTATCGCCCGACCACTTGTGACAACGGGCAAAATTTCATGATAAATTCGTACAACTTAATCACTATTTATACAATTTAATTGTGTTATTTTGACTTAGTTTATGAATGATTGAGTCGCATCAAGTCTAGCAGTGATAGGACATGTTAAAACATTACAATTCATATTTCCGATTCGTCGTGTCGCGAAAACAAACAACTATGTCCTAAAACGTTGGTAGTAAATGCTGAAAAGCACTATTCACCTTAACACACTATTAATGCTAGGAGAGTTACGAAACTTACTGAAACGACTAACGGATGATATGAAATCATATCATCGTAAACATATATATAAAACCCTAAATTAGGGGAATAATCTACAACAATATATAAACGTTTCGGAATAATGCCTGAACGATGAAATTGTCCGATCCGAATAAAAATATAACAACCTCAGCTTGTCCGCAACATAAATTCAGCATTCCGCAACATCCATAAAGCTAGTAGATAATGCTAATTATCTTAAACAATCGTGAGGATACGAATATTTATTCCAGACATTATTACCGGTATTATCCTGCGCCTTACATATTTCATCCGGTAATGACCCGGTATTGAAACTAGAAGCTAAATTATCTTCCTAACATCTAATATACTAGTCTAGTGAACTAGTTAGGAGTTATTTAACATCATAAACGTCATTACTACACTAATTGTGCAAGACTACCACTAATCTCCTAAATATCTATATCTAACATATATGCACATGTCGATATGAAGTTTATAAGATATATATAGAGCCTACCCCCCATGTGGGCCCCCACACTCACATTCTACATGCTAGTCTTGATGATGAGTATTGTATGATCAAGCATGGCTAGAGATCATATGTTGACTAACTAGCTATGCAAGAGTTATAACCACACTTCATCACTCCATCTTCCATTCATCCATCACACTTCAAACAACAAAAGAAAACCTTTCTCTCTCTCTTTAAAAACTTTCGGCAAAAAGACTCTTTCTACTTCTCCTCTTTCATAAAATTACATCACAAAATACTAGTACCATTCATGCTTTGAAGATGATCTAAAGGGGTTTCAAGTGTGGAAGCTTGCAAGAAGCATCATTCTCTTCTTTGGAGCATTTACATCATCTTATCATTTTCACTTTGATCTTCCTTAGCCTTAGTGCTAGTAGTAAGCCATCTAAACCCATTTATGCTTCTTATTTCATATGGTTTAAAGAAGTACAAGTGAGATCATCTTGAATCTAAGGATAAAATACAAGAAAACCTTAAATTAAACAAGATAATCTAACTTAACTATGTATTTTTCTTGTTATTCTTGATGTTAGTTTTGTGTAGATTATGTTCGATTGAAGGATCTTGTATGATGATGTTCAAAATTATGATTTAAGCATGTAGATACTTAGATCAGGCAAGATCTACAAACTTGAAGTATCATGGACATCTAGTCTTAAATATGATTTTTGAAGATATAAAGTTTGTAAAGTAACTAAAAATATATCTTTAAAATGTAGATCTTCAAATTATAACATAAACAAGCTTATGGAAAATGTTAAAGTAAGAAGATGAACATAAAAGTGTTGTTATTTAAGATCTTAACCAAATATATAATAAAAGTTCATGATACCAGAAGTTGTGATTAGATGAATATGCATGAAAAATGATATTGTTTGATCTTGATTGGGTTTATGATGATAATGCGGATCAAAAGTTGTTTAAAAATACGTTTTAAAAACGTGGAGAACGCCCATAGTATAAGGGAAACTATGGCGAAATTTTCTAAAATTCTAATCATGATTAAAGTGTGGTTTAACAAGTGATTATCTTAAATAAATGAGATTAGCAACTTTAATCATGATTTGGAAAACTTTGGTGGAAAGTTTAAGCTATAAACTTATAAACATTTTCTTAAACACTTATAGTTATTTCATAAATGAAATTGAATTTTATATATATATATAGGGTGGGTTCATTTGAGAAGAACAATTTTTTGAAAAAAAAAAGAACAAAGGGTAAAATGGTAAAATAATATTTTGTAGTTCTTCTTGCATCTCATTTATTACTATTATTAAGTAATTCATTACTTATAAAGACAATTATTATTTACACTATTTTTTGCTTACACACATAAAAAGTTATCCTAAATATTTCAAAAATTATCCTACACATTTTTAAATTTATCCTACACAACTTGTAGTTTATCATACACAACTCGTAATTTATCATACACACCTAGTAATTTGTCCTACACTCTAAATTTTATTTTTTGAAAAAAAAATACATATTTTGAAAATAAGTTACAAATTAACTTAGTTAACTATTAAAGAGAAAGACTAGAAATTAATGATTTATGTATGTTTACAATTATACCCTTACATTAAAATTAAATGCAAATATTAAATGAAGTAAAATGAATTATTCTTATTGGTTCGAGCTTCTTTTTTCTTCTTACAAAAAATTTATTCTCATTTGAACCCTCCACTATATTATATATATATATATATATATATATATATATATATATATATATAATACACACACTTAGGGTGAAAAATTATATATTTAGAATAACCACCTTATGTGTATATATATCTAAGTGTATATCAAAGTGTATGTATTTAGAAGCCTTAGGTATACACGTTTAAATACTAGAATGCACAAATACATGACACTAAATACTAGTAAATGATCAAGTATAAAATATATGGATACACATATATATACACACATATCGTTGAATGGATACTTGGAAACTTAATACATGAAAAAAGATGTGTATAAACGGATTTATATTGTATCCTAACATAGATTCGGATAAGGGACAATTTGGACAAACGGACAAACTAACTTTTAGATATATAAAATTATATATATATATATCCTAAACTGACACTAAGACATAATAAAAGTTTGGTATTAAACTAAATATATTGTCATCGACAACAACTGTTCATATCGTCTCGACAAGAAGCTTATACATATTACCGAAGACACTTGGGCATTTTCGACAAGGAAAATATATTTAAAAACGACTATGACGACAAGTTCTAAAATAATATATTTTTAGACACTTAACTAATATATATCTTGCCTTATGTAAATCCGAAAAGTTATATAAAAATTACTAAGTGTAAGAATTGAAGTATATAATGTGACATCCCGGCTTTTCAGGTATCTTAAACGCGCTACTGCACGGTTATTCATTCCTACGTTAATTTGATTCGGAGAATTTAAGTACACGCTCGCAATAACTACGCTAACTTTTGAATGCATTGGGTAAATTACGTGCTATGTGTTATTAGACGTTTATAAAGTTTGTGAATTATTATATCACGTTTTGATTTCGCGATTATTAGTTTATAAAAAAAATATATAATAAGTAAATAGCCGAACCAAACCGAGCCGCGAAACGTATCGACCTCACCTCCTTGTGGCCCAAGGAACTCCTAAACTTAAGGCCCAAGCTAATGACCCAAACCGCCCCACCCCCCTTGCGGTCGCACGCGCCCCCCCACCCCTTGCTCCTTTTCTTTTTTCCCTTATGCTATATATATACAAGTATGCATGAGTAGGTTTAAAAAAAACAACAAGAACCCTAGCACCAAGAAGGCCGACGGCAGCCCCCCCCCTCTCTCGATCGCACAAGCCTCCAACCCCGGATTGATTTCCAATCTTGTCCCGGTTCGCTAATCTTCATCGTTTCAAGGTTAGGGTTTTAATTGTTTTACAAATCACATTAGGGTTTGTAATCTTGATCATGACTATAAGTATTGTTAGGATCATTGATATAAAAAGTGTTATGATTTGTGATTAGTTCGGTTAATTGTGCGAGTTTTTGCGATTGTATCTTAGGATGAATACAAAAATCATAGGCTGCGTTTTAGCGATAAAATCATATTATAGGATTAGGGTTTGCATGAATATTGATGTACATGATGATATGTGACAAATAAACCTGTTCTTGATCATTATTATTTAGCGTCTTGATCGTTTAAGCGTGTTCTATTACGATAAAAGTCGAAAACAGGTTGCTGAATAGCATTTACAGCCAACTTCAATTGGCTGTAACCTGATCATTATTTATCGAAAAGTGGATTTTCTGAAGCCTAAAACATGTATTTTTGAAAAACGCTTCTAATGGCGCCAAATTCATATTTTTCTGAGGTCGTTTTCTATTTTTAAGTGGTTATTTAAGTGCAGCAGCTGAAGCTGCGTAAATTCTGAAAATTTGCTAGTTGTTTATCGAGTCGGATCTCATAATCTGTAGAGGGTTGGGTCACGAAATTTGTACAGTAACTGGAGACGGGAATTTTCGGAAAACTCTCACTGGAATTTTGTTAATTGGATGAACGATGATTTTTAAATAATTTTTCCCGTCGACTGCAGTCAGAAAGCGACGAATCTGACTGCAGCCTAGTATATAAATGTTTATAAATAATTGGTAGAGTTTTAGGACTTGAAAACTTTACATAAAATTCTAGAGTTTATTTGACATCTCCTGTAAAGAAATTGGAATTTTTAGAACGTTGGAACTATTTTATAAAAATCCTCCAAAACAGCCTAGTTAGGAGCGTACAAGCTGAAACATGATAACTTGCGTATGTGTGTACCAAAGTGTTGTATGAGTTGATTTGTGTTTATGACAAGTTGGTTTGATCACTATTTTGGTATGATGATACTTTGCATGCATGATTGTGTTTTCGAATTTGTTATTATGTGTGCCGCATTGTGTGTTAGTTATGCGTAGGGTTTGTATCAGTGGGTTCACACACTAACTTTAAATCGATTGACATGTTAGGACGCAATTAGCGGTCCCATCATTTGCTACTTCTGTACACTAACCGAGCAATTAAAGGTGAGTTTACGGCCCCTATTTTATCCGGTTTTAAACAACAGGGGGAGAAACATGTATACCTTCTATAACTCTATCTTTTTACGTTATGCGAAATTAACGTCGTTAAACTACTCGGTAACTAAGTTAATGTTAATGTACGTTATGGTCACTAAGAAGCTATATCACGTAAGTCCTCGACAAACTCTCGGATCGTTAGTATTGGGTTAGATAGCGGGGAAACTATAAGTAGTACTACTGGGCCCGACAAGCCCCACCCGAGCTAGTCGCGCTAGCCGACCGGGTATGGTCAACGGGTGATTAATTTGGCCTAACTTTCGCCATGGTCAGTGATAGGCCTGGCAACACGGAGGCACAACAGTCAGCTTCGATCGCGAACACTTATGTGACGTAACTTTAGGCTCGCTACCTACATGTTAACATTGAACTTAATTACGAACCAACATCATTATTATTACGGGTTAGGAATAATTGAACCAACATTATTATTCCGGGTTAGGAATAATGGAACTAAATCGTTATCCCGGGTTAGGGATAACGGGGGAAACAAACTTTTAACCGAACTTATGAACTTATAAAAACCTGTGAACTCACTATTCTTTAATGTTGACACTTGTTTCTTTACATGTTTCTCAGGACGCTAGGAGCGCTAGGTGCACTCACTTGCATTGACCAAGACATATTTTTATCGAGTCTCATTCACGAATATTGTTTGGGATTTTTGGTTTTGGCGTTTATGTTGGCGCCCGTTACTTTATTTTACTTCCGCCCAACTTTGAAACTAATGCTTCCGCTAAACTTTGAAACTAAACTAAGACGACTTAAAAATAACTATGAATGGTTAAACAAATGTTTTTGGAAAACGTACAAATAAATCATATAGAGTCGTTCGATATTACTAGTGTCTCAGATTCTGGTTTGATCACACGCCTCGCGGTAAAACTCCGCAAGTGGTAAATTGAGGGTGTGACAGATTGGTATCAGAGCCTCTAGCTATAGAGAACCAGGTTTGCATTAAAAGTAGACCTAAACTATAGCTGATTACACGACACTAGACCTAGTTGGCACCGAACTGTGATATCTTGTTATGTGTTATACTACAACTGTTTTATGTAAGATATAAATGTATATTTTGATGCACGCAACTCGTAACTAACTACACAACCCAACAGGCAATATCATCATCATCATCCGACAAACCTCTACAACCAAGGGCGCCGGGGAAGGCACCCATGGTCGAACCCTCACCACCTCATGGCGTGGAGACCTACGCTAAGCGTCTCTAGGAAACACGACTCATTAGGAAGGGATGTTGTCCTCGCGTCCGACCACCGCTATGCCGGTCGAACCGGGAACTCGTTAGAAGTAGGGACGACCTACTTAGGATATGTTAAGAAAACAACAGGAAAACTAGAGAGAATGCAGGAGACGATCGAAGCACAAGGATGGATGATACGTCAAAATAACTGGTAAAACTGGAAGGCTCGAGAAGAGCAACATGAGACTAGGAAAGCTCGAATATTTTAGCTAAGATCTTCGTGCCAGCTGAGGGCTGAAATGGACTTGAAGACAGAGTTCTTGAGTCCAGTTGCAGGATTCAAGACTGGAGGCAGAACCAAGCACCAGTCCTAGTACCCGCCCCAGCACCGGTCCCCCAGCGCCAGTAGAGGAAGAAGAGGAGAACCCAGAGGAAGACCCCGAGGAGGAACCGGAGGAAGACCCGAGGAATCCGAAAAGAGGAGCCGGAACAGGAACCGGTTGTTGAAGCTGAAAACGCCGCAGAGGATGACGGCAACGATGCGACTTGGGAGATGGAGACGTAGAAGACTGACTCGTCTCGCCAATTCCCGCTTTGTTTTCTTTAGTTTGTTCATTTTCCACTTATGTTTGAACTTGAAACTTTATAATTAAACTGAGATGTTTGATTGGTAATTTGTGAGACATTGCAATTTATCTAATCGAATGTTCCTTTTTATTGTTTAATTTGTTGGGTTGACATAACTTGTGTGATGATTGAAGTTTGGATTATGATAACTATATTGGATCTATATACTTATCGGTGTGTGTTTGTGTTGTCTTGCAAAGATCTGAAATGGCAACTGGACGTCGCGGAAACCTCAACATGACACCTGAAGAATTAGCCGCAATGATCCAAGAACACGTGAATGCTGCTCTGGCAGGTGTTCAAAACCCACCAGCAGGTAACCATTATTAAATTTTCATGGGAAAATCTAATAGTTGGGCTAGTAGACTTTCTCGCTGACTACCTATCCTCTGTCTTCAGGAGGGGGTCTTAACCCCTACAAGATGTTCCTCGATGCGAAACCGAGCAAATTCACGGGTGCAGAAGGACCCATAGGACTGGTCCGTTGGATTGAAAAGTCTGAATCGGTGTTCGAGATGTGCAATTTCCTTGAGGCCAATAAGGTCAAGTATGTTGCCTCAACGCTGGAAGATGGGGCATTACCTGGTGGAACGCACAAGTCCAAACGCGTGGACTTATTGCTGCGAACGCAATTGCCTGGGCCGAGTTTAAGGCCCTAATCAAAGAGGAGTACTGTCCGCGGGACAGAGTTCAGCAGTTGGAGCAAGCGCTATAGAACCATAAGATGGTAGGATCTGAAATTGAAGCGTACACGGCGAAACATCATGATCTGGTGTTCCTATGTCCCGATCTGGCTAACACCATTGAAAAACGACTTGAGTTTTATCTTGGGGGTCTGGTCCCTGAGATCCAGGGCATGGTAATGTCTAGCAACCCTGCGACGGAACATCAAGCGATCAGGTTGGCGCACAAACTCACCGATAAGGCGGTGAAACAAAGGAAGTTGCCATCTCGGGGTGCAACCGAAGTTGTCCCTGATAACAAAAGAAAATTTGAAGACTCACCTGCTCGACAGTCTTCGTCAGCCCAGCCACAACAAGGAAACCAGAAATGGTTCAACAATTTCAACCACAATCGGGGTCACAATAATCAGTCCGCCAACAACACCCAGAACACAAGCGGCTATGTGGGTCGAAAGTCGTAATGTAATCGTTGTAACCTCCATCATCACGACCCTTGTGCCGGAAATCGCTGCCAACGATGTGGCAAAACGAGACATGCGGCAAAGGATCGTCGCGGGGAAATCGTGTCTCGGCAAAATCAAAATCAGCACCAGGTTCAACAGCAAGGTATTAACCGGGGGTGCTATCAGTGCGGTAGCACTACCCATTTCAAGAGAGACTGCCCGCAATTTCGCAACAACAACAACAATGGTGGGAACAACAACAACAACAACAACAACCACAACAACAACAATAACAATAATGGAAATGGTGGCACAGGAGGTGCCAAAGGTCGTGCGTTCACGCTAGGCCGCGGAGAGGCCAGAAACGACTCGAACGTGGTCACCGGTAAGTTTCCCCTTAACGATAATTTTGCTACAGTACTTTTTGATACGGGTGCGGATAGGAGTTTTATATCTGAGTCTTTTAGGAAGAACCTAAATCTCACGCCTAAACCCCTAGAGACCCCTTACGTCATAGAACTAGCCGATAGTAAATCTGTAGATGTGACCCATTTAGTAACCGGCTGCCAACTTAAACTCGCGGGCCACACCTTTACCATTGATCTGATGACAACTACCCTAGTTTTGACGTGGTAGCCGGAATGGACTGGCTATCCGACGTCCGAGCTGAAGTTCTCTGTTTCGAGAAAGCTATCCGTATTCCGCTCTCTAACGACGAAGTCTTGATGGTGCAAGGCGAGAAGGCAGGAGCCGTCACAAACATCATCTCTTACATGCAAGCTCAGAAGTATCTTCGGAGAAAGAACTCCTTTCTTTGCTCGCACTGGTCACCGAGCAGCCTAAGGACGAGAAGCGTATTGAAGATATCCCCGTCGTCCGTGACTTTTCCGGTGTATTTCCAGAGGAGTTACCTGGTCTTCCACCACATCGACAAGTGGAGTTTGAAATCGAATTGGCGAACCATGCTACTCCTATCGCCAAGGCCCCGTACCGCCTGGCTCCAGCAAAGCTGCAAGAGTTGTCTACCCAACTTCAGGAATTGTTGGAAAAAGGATTTATCCGACCCAGTACTTCGCCATGGGGAGCTCCGGTCCTTTTTGTCAAGAAGAAGGACGGGACCTTCGGCATGTGCATCGACTACAGGGAACTCAATAAGGTTACCGTCAAGAACCGATACCCATTACCTCGCATCGACGATCTCTTTGACCAACTTCAAGGGTCAAGCTACTACTCCAAGATTGATCTACGGTCCGGTTATCACCAGTTACGGGTCAGAGAGGAGGATATCTCCAAGACGCCATTTCGTACTCGGTATGGCCATTATGAGTTCTTGGTTATGCCCTTCGGTCTCACCAACGCACCCGCGGTGTTCTGGACCTCATGAACCGCGTGTGTAAGCCGTATCTCGACAAGTTTGTCATCGTGTTCATCGATGATATACTCATCTACTCTAAGGGTGAAGAAGAACATGCTGAGCATCTACGATTATTGCTGGAATTACTTCAACAGGAGAAACTATATGCCAAGCTTTCAAAGTGTGATTTCTGGATTCGGGAAGTTCAGTTCCTCGGGCATATCGTAAATGAAAAGGGTATACACGTTGATCCCGCCAAGATCGATGCTATCAAGAACTGGGAAGCACCCAGGACACCGACAGAGATCCGCCAATTTTTGGGTTTGGCTGGTTACTACAGACGTTTCATCGAGGGATTTTCAAAGATCGCGCAATCGCTTACCACTCTCACCCAGAAAGGCACTAAGTATGCTTGGGGTGACAAGTAGGAAGCAGCATTTCAATTGCTGAAGCAGAAACTTTGCAGTGCACCCATTCTGTCCTTGCCGGAAGGGACTGATGATTTTGTGGTATATTGTGACGCTTCCATTCAGGGATTGGGATGCGTACTCATGCAACGTGATAAGGTCATCGCGTATGCGTCCCGACAGTTGAAGGTTCATGAGAAAAACTACACAACACATGACCTGGAATTGGGAGCAGTTGTGTTTGCACTTAAGATTTGGAGACACTATCTATATGGAACAAAGTGCACAATCTACACGGATCACAAGAGCCTCCAGTATATCTTTGACCAGAAGGAGTTGAACATGCGACAGCGTCGCTGGGTCGAACTCCTGAACGATTATGAATGTGCCATTCGGTATCACCCGGGTAAAGCTAACGTGGTAGCTGATGCCCTCAGTAGGAAGGAGCACTTGAAACCTCGTCGGGTACGAGCACTACAGTTCACCATTCATTCGGGGTTACCCGAACAGATACGCGATGCGCAGCTAGAAGCAGTTAAGGAAGAAAACATTAAGGTCGAATCTGTGGGAAAGATGGACGCGATTGGGAAGTAAAACCTAATGGTGCCCGGTATTTCATGAATCGTATATGGGTACCTCTCTAAGGAGACCTCAGAAAGCTAGTTATGGACGAAGCTCACAAATCCCGATACTCTGTCCATCCCGGTTCGGACAAGATGTATCAAGACCTTAAAGCCGCGTACTGGTGGCCCAACATGAAAGCGGATATAGCCACCTACGTGAGCAAGTGTTTGACTTGTGCAAAAGTCAAGGTGGAATACCAGAAGCCATCAGGGCTACTTCAACAACCTGAGATCCCAGTGTGGAAATGGGATCAGATCTCGATGGACTTTATCACTAAACTCCCGCGAACTCTGGGTGGTTGCGATACCATCTGGGTAATCGTGGATCGTTTAACTAAGTCCGCACACTTCCTAGCGATCAAAGAAACAGATAAGATGGATAAGCTGACTCGCATCTACATTAAGGAAGTAGTTTCTCGGCACGGAGTGCCAACGTCCATCATCTCAGACAGAGATGCTCGTTTCACGTCCAACTTTTGGCAGTCACTTCAGAAAGCGTTGGGCACACGCTTAGATATGAGCACAGCTTATCACCCTCAGATGGATGGTCAAAGTGGAAGGACTATTCAGACCTTGGAAGACATGCTTAGGGCATGTGTGGTAGACTTCGAGAACAGTTGGGAAATCCATCTGCCTTTAGTGGAATTCTCGTATAACAACAGTTACCATACGAGTATTCAAGCAGCACCGTTTGAAGCATTATACGGTCGCAAATGTAGATCACCGGTCTGTTGGGCAGAAGTCGGTGACAGTCAACTCACAAGTTCTGAGTTGATACTTGAGGCTACTGAAAAGATTGTGCAAATCAGAAACCGCATGGCAGCGGCACGAGATCGACAGAAAAGCTACGCTGATCAACGACGCAAACCGCTCGAATTTTGAGTAGGCGACCGCGTCCTACTGAAGGTGTCACCCTGGAAGGGTGTAATCCGTTCTGGGAAACGAGGCAAACTAAACCCACGGTACGTAGGTCCATTTGTGATCTTGAAGCGTATCGGACCCGTGGCTTATCAATTAGACCTTACTGCCGAACTCAGTGGAGTTCCACAACGTTTTTCACGTGTCAAATCTGAAGAAGTGTCTATCAGATGAGACCCTAGTCATTCCATTGGATGATATTCAAGTGGATGAACAACTGCACTTTGTGGAACAACCTATCGAGATCATGGATCGTGAGATCAAGACTCGAAGGCACAGCAAGATACCGATCGTCAAGGTTCGTTGGGACTCTAAGCGTGGACCGGAGTTCACGTGGGAAAGAGAGGACCAAATGAAAAGCAAATACCCACACCTTTTTGTAGCTGAGCAGCAATCTAACGTTACCACCAACTAAATTTCGGGACGAAATTCTTTCAACATTGGGATGATGTGACAGCATGGGAATTTCTTGTACCATTGAATTTCTTGTAGCATTGCTAACAAACTGAATCTTTGTGCGTTGCATTCTAAACCGCGTTTACTCAATTTTCGGGACGAAAATTCTTTCAACATGGGGATAATGTGACATCCCGGCTTTTCAGGTATCTTAAACGCGCTCCTGCACGGTTATTCATTCCTACGCTAATTTGATTCGGAGAATTTAAGTACACGCTCGCAATAACTACGCTAACTTTTGAATGCATTGGGTAAATTACGTGCTATGTGTTATTAGACGTTTGTAAAGTTTGTGAATTATTATATCACGTTTTGATTTCGCGATTATTAGTTTATAAAAAAATATATAATAAGTAAATAGCCGAACCAAACCGAGCCGCGAAACGTATCGACCTCACCTCCTTGTGGCCCAAGGAACTCCTAAACTTAAGGCCCAAGCTAATGACCCAAACCGCCCCACCCCCTTGCGGTCGCACGCGCCCCCCCACCCCTTGCTCCTTTTCTTTTTTCCCTTGTGCTATATATATACAAGTATGCATGAGTAGGTTTAAAAAAAACAACAAGAACCCTAGCACCAAGAAGGCCGACGGCAGCCCCCCCCCCCTCTCTCGATCGCACAAGCCTCCAACCCCGGATTGATTTCCAATCTTGTCCCGGTTCGCTAATCTACATCGTTTCAAGGTTAGGGTTTTAATTGTTTTACAAATCACATTAGGGTTTGTAATCTTGATCATGATTATAAGTATTGTTAGGATCATTGATATAAAAAGTGTTATGATTTGTGATTAGTTCGGTTAATTGTGCGAGTTTTTGCGATTGTGATCTTAGGATGAATACAAAAATCATAGGCTGCGTTTTAGCGATAAAAATCATATTATAGGATTAGGGTTTGCATGAATATTGATGTACATGATGATATGTGACAAATAAACCTGTTCTTGATCATTATTATTTAGCGTCTTGATCGTTTAAGCGTGTTCTATTGCGATAAAAGTCGAAAACAGGTTGCTGAATAGCATTTACAGCCAACTTCAATTGGCTGTAACCTGATCATTATTTATCGAAAACTGGATTTTCTGAAGCCTAAAACGTGTATTTTTGAAAAACGCTTCTAATGGCGCCAGATTCATATTTTTCTGAGGTCGTTTGCTATTTTTAAGTGGTCATTTAAGTGCAGCAGCTGAAGCTGCGTAAATTCTGAAAATTTGCTAGTTGTTTATCGAGTCGGATCTCATAATCTGTAGAGGGTTGGGTCACGAAATTTGTACAGTAACTGGAGACGGAAATTTCCGGAAAACTCCCACTGGAATTTTGTTAATTGGATGAACGATGATTTTTAAATAATTTTTCCCGTGGACTGCATTCAGAAAGCGACGAATCTGGCTGCAGCCTAGTATATAAATGTTTATAAATAATTGGTAGAGTTTTAGGACTTGAAAACTTTACATAAAATTCTACAGTTAAGTTGACATCTCCTGTAAAGAAATTGGAATTTTTAGAACGTTGGAACTATTTTATAAAAATCCTCGAAAACAGCCTAGTTAGGAGCGTACAAGCTGAAACATGATAACTTGCGTATGTGTGTACCAAAGTGTTGTATGAGTTGATTTGTGTTTATGACAAGTTGGTTTAATCACTATTTTGGTATGATGATACTTTGCATGCATGATTGTGTTTTCGAATTTGTTATTATGTGTGCCGCATTGTGTGTTAGTTATGCGTAGGGTTTGTATCAGTGGGTTCACACACTAACTTTAAATCGATTGACATGTTAGGACGCAATTAGCGGTCCCATCATTTGCTACTTCTGTGTTACACTAACCGAGCAATTAAAGGTGAGTTCACGGCCCCTATTTTATCCGGTTTTAAACAACAGGGGGAGAAACATGTATACCTTCTATAACTCTATCTTTTTACGTTATGCGAAATTAACGTCATTAAACTACTCGGTAACTAAGTTAATGTTAATGTATGTTATGGTCACTAAGAAGCTATATCACGGAAGTCCTCGACAAACTCTCGGATCGTTAGTATTGGGTTAGATAGCGGGGAAATTATAAGTAGTACTACTGGGCCCGACAAGCCCCACCTGAGCTAGTCGCGCTAGCCGACCGGGTATGGTCAACGGGTGATTAATTTGGCCTAACTTTCGCTATGGTCAGTGATAGGCCTGGCAACACGGAGGCACAACAGTCAGCTTCGATCGCGAACACTCATGTGACGTAACTTTAGGCTCGCTACCTACATGTTAACATTGAACTTAATTACGAACCAACATCATTATTATTCCAGGTTAGGAATAATGGAACCAACATTATTATTCCGGGTTAGGAATAATGGAACTAAATCGTTATCCCGGGTTAGGGATAACGGGGGAAACAAACTTTTAACCGAACTTATGAACTTATAAAAACCTGTGAACTCACTCTTCTTTAATGTTGACACTTGTTTCTTTACATGTTTCTCAGGATGCTAGGAGCGCTAGGTGCACTCACTTGCATTGACCAAGACATATTTTTATCGAGTCTCAATTACGAATATTGTTTGGGATTTTTGGTTTTGGCGTTTATGTTGGCGCCCGTTACTTTACTTTACTTTACTTTAATGCTTCCGCCCAACTTTGAAACTAATGCTTCCGCTAAACTTTGAAACTAAACTAAGACGACTTAAAAATAACTATGAATGGTTAAACAAATGTTTTTGGAAAACGTTCAAATAAATCATATAGAGTCGTTCGATATTACTAGTGTCTCAGATTCTGGTTTGATCACACGCCTCGCGGTAAAACTCCGCAAGTGGTAAATTGAGGGTGTGACATATAAGTATATTCATACGTATGAAATACGTACAACAAAACACTTGGTAAAATACAAGTATTACAAGTAATGTACATGTACCAAAGTATGTATAAATATGGTACGAATACCGACAATAAAAGTATGCTAGTGAAGTATATACATGGTATACGTATACGTATAAATACACAAGTATATAGTAATGTACAAAAGTACACTTGATGAAGTGTACACATACAAGAGGACACCATATATGCACACATAACAAGTTCGATGTTAAAAATAGTTATTTTTAACAATATCAATATATATATATATATATATATATATATATATATATATATATATATATATAGGGTTAGGTTCATTAGTGAACAACCCCCTTGATTGTGAACACTAGTGAACTAATCCTAGCCCTTGATTATCAATACACAAGTGTATACATAAGTGTAAATCAATGGCCAGGATTTGATGATGAAAATACACTAGTGTATTCTACGGTTTGATGATGTAAATCAATGGTCAGGATTTGTTCACTCAGTTCACAAATACATTAGTGTTCACTCTAGAACTCCACCCTATATATACATGTATATATATATTTAAGAATAGGGGAAGGTTCTATGCAGAACACTAAATATTGGCAGAACACACAAAACACAATCACAATGAATCACCCATTTTTCCAATCCTAAAAACCTAAAATGTAAATGAAAATGTTACAAATATCAGATTTATTATTTCTCATACTAGAATTTAAATCAAAATTTGGAAAATTTTCAATTTTTATATGTATAGGCTATGTGTAGTTGAAAATTGCAACACCTCGTAAAAACCCTCCAATAAAATCCCAACACGTGTCCCGCTGATCCTCGTATGCCACGTGCTAAGCGAGAGGGACCAAGGTTGCCGTTATGTTATAATTATAACCTCTGAATGGCGACTATAAAACTTGAGGGACCAATAGTGTCAAAATGCCAAATTTTGGCTTCTGAAGAGGTCTTACGGACCGTAACCATACATGGTTACGGACCGTAAGATTTAAAGAGGTTGATGAGCTGAGAGGCAGTTACGAACCGCAAGGCTAAGTCCTTACTGTCAGTAACAAATTCAAAACCAGGGGCGCCAAGATGGCTTACGGACCGTAAGCCATTACCCTTAGGTCCGTAAGGGACTGCCAGTGGCAGATGGTTGGGCAGCTTGCTAGCCTGCCACCATTCACATGACTTGCCACCATTCTTCAGCTTTTTCCATGTCCAAAAACACTTTGAGACCTCTCACAACAGTTCCTAACACCTGGCATGATCTCATGCTTCATATTCAAGTATAAATAGCCCCCTTGATAGCCTCACTTCCTTGCTCATTCACTCTTTTCTCCTCTAATACTCACTTGGCAAGTTCCTGAGCTTATTGGGAGCTTCCTCTGAATTCTAAGTTTTCTTCTGGATCACTTGTAAGTGTTCCAACCTTTTCTTTTCATTTTGTAGACTTTAAACCAAAAGTCAAAGCGTTTACGTAATAACGCTTTGACCTTCGGTTAAGACCATTATGGTCCAGCCATTGTTTGATGCGAACATGACTACATGATCGTAATAAGGTAGGTGTTAATCCCTCAAGAGGGCACCTTCGGGAAATCACGTTTGCTTGGTCAATTGACGGGTCAAAGTTATGTTCATAAAAAGTCAAACGTGTCAGATTTTAAATAAATTCATTTATGATAATGTAGGTGTTATAAAATGTGTTTTGTCACTTTAATAACTTGGTAATAATTGTTAGAACATGTGTAAACATGTTCGGCTCGTCAATTCCAGGTTTAAGGTCGGTTTGCAACCGAAAGTCGAGAAGTTTGACTTCTGCTTTGACTTTCAGTTCTGACCCGAATCAGCAACTTAAGCTACTGAGTATAAGTTGCATTATGACCATGTTATGTTATAGTATATCCCTATGGAGTTATATTACATGGTCATATAGTAATATGAGTTTATATGCAAGTTTCTACTAATATGCTTAACTTTGATTAAAATGCTCTTTTAGTTTAAAATGAGATTTAAACATAAACAACTTTACAAATGGATTAGTTACTGATATGTTAACTTGATTAGCATATTTTGATGTTATTATTCTGGTCATAAACTGAGTTTTGTATAAATATCGTAAATTAAGCTTTTAAATGCCCAAAATGCCCTTTTGGCATCTAGAATGGTTTCTAAACATAATTTCTTCACCAAACTTAATACCTACTGATGTAATGTCATAAGTAGGACTCATTGGGATATTAAATCGGAATATAAACTGAGTTTGCATACAAGATCTTGTATAAAAGCCGATAAATGACGATAACGCCCTTACGGCGCATTAAATGGTTTTAATGATACTTTTCATAACAAAACATTTTACCTATTGTTATGTTATATTAAATAACATATTTTAAAAATATAATCCTGTTCATAACATCAGTTTTCCTTAAACATTGCCTAAATCGTCATTTAGCGAATTTTACGCTTTTTCGGCGCATAGTATGGTTTAAAACCATAACTAACCATCAAGACTTGTTACCTACTAATTATAAAACTTATTTTAAATATTTATACAGTAGGTACATGTCCTAAACTCAGAATCCCAAATAAGCTATCAAAACTGTCACACCCTCAATTTCCACTTGCGGGGTTTTACCGCGAGGCGTGACAAACCAGGATCATAGACACTAGTCATATAGAATGACCTCTATATAATAAAGGATACGTTTTAAAATGAAAACCAACTGAAGTAATCAAAGTGCGGAAAGTAAATGCGGAAACGTAAAGATAGTAAATGTAAATGACCGCAAAAACAAACGCCCATGACCAAAAGATTGTTTAAAATGCAAGACTCGATTAAATAGTTTTCCATGGCGTGCACCTATTTCCTGAGGCTAGCGTCCTGAGAAAACATCCAAGAAACACGTGTCAACATAAAGAAAAGTGAGTTCACAGGTTTGATTGATGTTTAATAAATTATCCGTTTATAAAGATTCCATTATTCCTAACTCGGAATAACAAGTTGTTAGTTGATAAATAGTTTCATGTTATGATCTAGGTAGCTAACCTAAGCTATGTTACATAAGAGTTCGAAACCGAAGCTTACTGTTGTTGCCTCTGTGTGCCAGGTCTATCACTGACCATGGCGTGTGTTAGGCCAATTCTACACCCGTTGACTATTACCGGTCAGCTAGCGCGACTAGGTCGGGTGGGGCTTGTCGGGCCCAATAGTACTACTCAAAATTTCCCAGCGATAAATCTCATACTAACGATCCGAGAGTTGTTGAGGACTTCCCGTGATAAAGTTGCTACTTAGTGACCGTAACTGTATATAACATAAACTACTTTATCAAATTATGCGACATTATTTCACAATAACTTTAAAGAATAAGTTTACCGTAAAGCGTACATGTTTTCTCCCCCTGTGTATTTAAAAACTTTAAAATATAGGGGCCGTGAACTCACCTTAGTTTGCTCGGTTAAAAGACGGAAAGTAGTGCGGAGTGGAACGGGTCAATCATGTCCTAACATGATTATCGGTTAAAAGTTAGTGGGTGAACTTACACGGAGACGCGGATCCTACATGTATCTAACACGTAACACGTAAATATTATAACATATATACACACATGCATGCAAAGTGTCGCTATCGAAATAGCGACCACATTTTCGTCACAAATCACATAATAAATCTTGTCACAAAAATTCAGCTTTTAAATGCATTTTCGGACAAATTGCGGTGCGTTAATCGGGACCGTTCGGGAATCGGATAGTTCCCAAAGAATTACAGAATGTGTCAATCTTACCTGAGACCATTGCATTAAAATTTGTGCCCAAATTCCTTACGGATTTTCCGTGAAAAATCTTGCGCCAAACCACGATCAGATTTGACGTAATCTCGTCAGGTTTGCCGAAAACATTATTTAAAAATATCTGTGTATCCGATTGGCGTGAAACCAAAAACAAAATCGCATGTCCGATCCCTAGTATCTACAGTATTATTATCACATTCAAACAGTAAACACACACCGGGTTATAACACAAAACATTCGCTGCATTTTCTGTAGAAAATGGCAGCTCATAACAGTTTTACAAAAAATTCCGCTAAAAATACCTAGACCTATCCGAAAAATACGAAACCACTTCTGTTTGAAGCTATTTCCGGATACTTAGTTTTAGACTCTGAAAGCGTAAGGTTTCGATATTTTAAAGTCCCGGAACAAGCTACGCAAGTCAGCGTATTTTCTGCAGAAAATCACTGAATTGATATTCACTCGTTTTAGTCACTTTTTCATGCATCCTAACAAGTTTCTAGGTGTCGTAAGCGCATAACAAACTAGTGTAAACATAATACAAGGTATGTACATCAGATTTAGCATACTAAACTCTAAGATCATCAAGATTATCACAGAGGTCTGCAAACACAACCATAAAAAAAGGGTTTGTTACATATTTCCCCCTACTAAGTAGTCTTATTACATATTTCTCCAAATAAAAAAAATAATTACATATTTTCCTATTTTCTGAAAAATTACCCAATTACCCTTTTGTTTTTCCCAAACCCTCCATCTACAGATATGTTTTTTCGAGTATCCTCTTATGTTTTGAGTATCCTCTTTATTACATCAACGCAATGGAACATTGAACATTTTGTATACAACCACAATTGTGATGTCAGTCACAGTTTTAATACTTGCTTATAAACGAATAAAGGAAGAACAAACCTGAGGTTGAATAAACAAATAAAATATAATTTGATTTTTTTTTAATTGCTAGGGTTTCTTGGGTTGCCAATTACAGTTTTAATAATTGTTTATATATGATTCATCATTTTGTTTTCAAATTTATCTAATCAAGATATATTTATTATTAACTAATTTCGAGTATCCTCTCATGTTTGGTAATTTCGTTGTTAGATAATTTCACCAAAAATCAATGATTTCTTTTGTCATAGTAAGGCATTAACGAATTTATAATCAAGTTAGAACCTTTGTATCAAGCTATTTTTGTTGTGTAAAAAATTAATCAAAGTGAGCGGTTGATTTTCAAATTTTGGTATCGTATTTGTACTTCTTAATCTTTTTATGAAACTTTGTGTTTTTCGAACGGAATTTGATTATGAAAAATTAAGGATTGCATTTTGATGAAAGTTTGTGTTTTTTATTATGAGTATTATGGTTTTGTTTGTATTGTTTGACAAGAATTGGGTAATATATGTAATTAGATGATGATATTATAATGGGGAAATACGTAAATATTCATTTAATACTTTATTAAGGGTAAAATAGTCATATATATGAGTCATTTTAATGAAAAAGGGAAATATGTAATATATATGGGTTGGTGAGAGGAAATATGTAATTGTTTTTTTTATTTGAGGAAATACGTAATAAGGCTGCTTAGCAGGGGGAAATATATAAAAATTCTTAAAAAAAATCAGTTCAACGTCGGCAACCATACATATGCATATTCAGATTTGCAATATAGTACCCTCCTTCCTAAAATTTATTTATAAAAGCTTTCCTGTTTAACCACACTCATCTTCTACCTATATACCATTGCCACTGTACATGTATAGCTATTACATGGTTACATGAAAATCATTCAATTATGAATACATACACATTCACAGTTTACCCACATAAACTCATATACTTGCAAGTCTAAAAATTAACACGCACGATCGCATTCGAGTTCGTGTTTTTGGACAGTCGAACCAAAACTCGTTCCCATACATCTATACACTTACACAGTTATATAATCACATATTACACGGATTTCGGGTACGGGTTTTTACGGCTTTAAAATGGAGTCGAGTCGGAACTTTTATATGCTCAGCCCTATGCGTGAACATCACAATCAGGATCTACTATCGCTACCAACCTAATACATAACATCATACTTCACAGTTATATACACATCATTGAACACGTTTGATTCAGTAATGGCTTCATACATTCACTAGACAACAGATATAAACACTTATTATCTACACTTATATATATCATCACCAACATACTTTCATACCCGACATGGCTAGAGTTAAGTATATACATGCATACATATTTACACATACTAATTCATGTTTGCGAAAACATACACAATTAAGCATGGTATCACGTAACAAGGATTCACAAGCCAAACCGAAACCGTGCCGAAAAAATAACCGCGACAATTGTGTTAATTTAAGGAGTTACGGACGAGGGAGAGGGTTTTACCGGAGATTCGAAGGCTGCGTTTTGGCTGGAAAGGGGGTGGTGATGATGGCTGCCGCAAGTTTGAGTGAGGAGGTTAGGTTTTGTGATGTTGAGATATTATAAGCTAACATGATGTTACGTAATGAAAATTATAAGAATTTGTGAAGTGGAGGCGGTTTGCATGAATGGACCGAAAATTGCATGGGTTTGGGGTTGGGCTGTACTTGGGCTGAAGACAACAAACTACATATCCTTATTTGAGTTTTGAGGGTAATGGGGAGGGTAGCAGCGACTTCATGTGATTATTATTATTATTATTATTATTTTAAATAAAATCAATTCACATACATGCATGCGTCGCATACAAGTAAATTACGTGGACGGTTTGGGCTGCACATGACATAGAGAGTGGGCCGGGAACGCATAGGCTGCACAAAGGTTTCATGTTCGGGAATTATTACGAATCGTACACACTTAACACGTTACTACTTATTCGCGGCACACATTAATTATCTTTTTATAACTAAAAATATAAGCTGAGTAATACGAGAACTGAACCACGAAAGCTACCTGATTTTCCGGGATGTCACAAAACTATGTGTGAAATGACTAAAATGTCCTTACGGAGCATAGTTGTATTTTAAACTATAAACCACACATATATTTGATATCCTACTGATATAACATCATAAATTTTTTCTAGAATGTTTATGATCGTAACATCTGTTTACTTGTAAGCTCCTTTTATAAGTTTTAAAAATGACCAAAACGCCCTTTCGAGGCTTAAGTTAATTTTATAACGGGCATACATGTTAATATCCTACTGATATTATAACATGTTTAAAGTATAATGGCATACCGAACTTGTATATGACTCGTCCGGTTACCGGTTTCGCTTATATGCGTACGGTTAAGCCTACATAACTAATTTACGTAATTTAACCGAAACGGGTTTAACCTTATCATTTTTACATCAAATTTCAGAATGTTATATGTTTACCCATTATAAACAAGTCTTAGTACTTGACGGGTTTAAACCACATTCTATTCCGGTCATCGCTTAATCTAGCGTATCGTACCGATTTCATAACTTAAGACTAGCCGGTTCGAGTCAATGACTCAACTAAGGACCCATTAGCATTCTAATTGGTTAATATTACCATCATTCCAGACTAGAAGCCTCCCGGTAGATTGTATTCTTTACTTATCTTCTTGATTAACGGCTAAGTTATTATTCATTTGAAGAACTAGCTCCGGTAAATACTTTTAACCTATTTTCCTTATACGGGCTTGGGATACGGTAAATTATTACCGCTTGGTTGGGTATGGGATCATGTTGTCAGATTGTGATTTAACTAAAACTCATAACCCGTTTTGATCTGTATTGTCTGATAACTTAAAACATTGGGGGTTAACTCGACCGTGTCCTGGATATCCTCGGTTCATTTAAGTTACTAATGGCCACGACCAAATGCACGGGGTGTAGGCATACACCTGTCAGATGCATATGCTAAATTTTTATATTCTCCATGTGAGTTAATTAAGTGGCGTGTCGGTTAATCAGGTTATTCGGTTTCTGCATCGGACCCCATATGTATTGACAGACCAGTAAAATGTATACAAGATCATTTTAAATTGTCCCAAGTTATTTATGAAAATGTGCCATGTGCACTTAAATCAAATTTTGAAAGATTTTCAAAATGTGTCGGTTATTTGTATTTACCAGTGTAAACTGACGTATTTTCAAAAGACAAGATACAGGTACAACACGTAATAGGATGGGAGCTGCTTGATAGTGACGTAGAGAATCTTGTAAGTTCTTAGTCGTGCCCAAAGTCTGTTGTACATCATTTTATGTATATTTACTATCCGCATGTGGATCTTTATTACAAGCCGTTTGTATTTATTATTTTGAACTTTGAACATTATCGGTTTGTAATAATATTTTAAATCCAAGACTTCCGTTGTGTTGCTCTGTGTTGTTTGACCATGATGTTATCAACTTATGTCACAATATTCCCCACCGGGACATACGTGGAAAACGGGGTGTGAAAAAAATATATTGTTTTTATGTATATATAATACACATATGAATATAAGAAACATAAAATTTAAAAAATATTAACACTGAATTCCAAAATTTAGTAATTTAGATTTGTTCTTTTGTTCTCGCAATAATTAAAGTTCTATAATGATCCTCATCCTTTAAGAATATATATATATATATATATATATATATATATAATATATATATATATATATATATATATATATATATATATATATATATATATATATAGGAGAATGATACGTTAGGAACCACCCTTTATTGCGAGAATCGCGAGAACCAATGTGAACACAACCAAAAATACCTAAGAAAATCTAAAAAACCCCAAAAAATATTTTTTAATATTTTTTTGGAAAAATCGCTATATTTAGTCAATAATAAAAAAATTCAATTTTTTTTTTCGAGTAACAGTTATACCATGCACATGTGCATATGTATCATTTCTTTGACAAATTCCGTAATACATTACCAACATTAGACAATTACACTTTCATTTACACTACCATACGTAATACACTACTTTTTACATTACGAATATAAGAAATGCACATGTGCATCTATATGTATCAACATGATATAAGATGTTTTATACGGTGTTTTGGTACACTACTTTGAATACACTTTCCCTTTCATCTATCATACCATCCATAATACACTACCATTACCTCCTACCATCCATAATACAATACCATTACCAATATTTTCACTTTATTACATGTATATCAACACCCTTTATACAATCCAATTAACATATTACATCATAAAGTGACAAATATAACCAAACTATCAACCACTAGATATAACTAACCAAAAAACATGTATATTGGCTTACTTCATCATTCAAAATCACAAACTTTTTGTACCAAAACACGTTGTATCATGGTTATACATAATGATGCACATGTGCATTTTTAATATTGGTAATGTAAAAAGTGGTGTATTACATATGGTATTGGAAATAAAAGTGCAATTATCTACTACTGATAATATATTACGGAATTTGTCGAAGTAATGATATACATGCACATGTGCGTCGATAATTGTTACTAAAAAAAGTTTTTTTGGATAACGAAATATTGAGATTTTATTAAAAAAATATTAAAAAAAACTGAGTGTTTTTTTTATTTTTTTAGATTTTTTTTGTGTTCACATTGGTTCTCGCGATTCTCGCAGTAAAGGTGGTTCTCGCATGAACCGTACCCTATATATATATATATACACACACACATAAGGATCGAGGATCCCTTCAAACATGAGTGTGTATATATAGATAGATATGATGAGGATCAATACAGAACATTAATTATTGCGAGAACAAAAAGAACAACTCTAAATCACTAAATTTTAGGATTGAATGTTTTTTTATTAAAATTTTATGATTCTTACATTCATATGTGTATTATATATACGTAAAAAACCCATATATTTTTATCTACACATAGTCTACATACATGTAGGTAATTTAACCTACACAAAACCTTTATATGTGTAGGTTATATAAAATTTGAATTTTTTCATATTTTGTTTTGAATTATAGTGTGAGAAACAATAAATCTTATTTGTAAATTTTCATCTACTTTTTACGTTTGAGGATTGGAAAAATGGGTGATTTGTCCTGCTTGTTCTCGCGTTATTTAAGTGTTCTGCATAGAAGCTTCCCATATATATTAGTGACATAATATATATTTCATAACAACGACACTTGTGTGAGACACAAGCACAAAACTAGGGGCTAGGCCAGTCATGCGTGACAAAGACATACGACTAGTTAGATGAATCCAATGCGAACAACTTAACATAAGACTATCCAGGGCTAGGCCCGTTCACACCTGTGCATGGCACATTTAGAACACTTGTACAAGGTCAAGTGAGACGGTGTGTAATACAATTAGAACACTTGTAGGTTGCGATACATATATGGACGCTCGAGTCTGCTAGCAAGCTATTTACTTGAACGCAAAACTGTGAGTTCATGTCCCTCCTTTCAAACTTTTCAATGTTTTACTGTTAAACAATCGAGGGGGAATACATGTTACAATAATGGTAAGTTTAGCTGTGGAATGAAATCACCTTAGATTATGTGCGCATAAGTAGAAAATGAACAAGAGTAACCATTAATCATACACAACAGCCAAGGTGCAAAAGGTGTAGATATATTGAGGTGATCTCCACTCCTTGTTTCTTAACCTTTTAGGAGTGCTTTTGTGGTCCTATATCGTAAGCGTCTGAATATCATCGTCTAGGTTTGGTTGCTTACTTACTTATGGTATACATCTTAATGTCTTTGCAAAACATTAATGATCAACAAATCTCATAGACGCTTTCAAATACCAGTTTACAATACAAAACTTTCAAATGTTTTCGAGATTCATTTGATACAAAGCAAACAAATACATGAATTCACCAACTTTATGTTGACTTTTCAAACTTACATGTATTTCAGGCGACTAGTGGATCCTTGCACTTCATGAAACAAGAACGAGCATGTCAAGAAACTAATGTCATCCTTTTGGAGGATTTGGTTCACATATCCCGCCTTTGTGCGAAAGATGGAATGCAAAAACCTTGATTTGTTAAAACTTTGTTTTTGTACAAGTCTTTTTATAAAACAATATAACTTGTGATGTCTTTTGAGAACAACTTGAGACTTGTAAACTATTTTTTGTTGATGAATGGATGAACATCGTACGTACTTTATTCGTATAGTTTCTTTACTTACATCGTATGCAATGGAAACTAATCAAGTTCACACCTTGCGCTTTCGCCTATGAGCGGGTGTGACACCACTTAGAACTCTTACTAAAAAGGAGGGGTTCAAGTGGAATGAAGAAGCACTACATGCCTTTAATGCCTTGAAACAGGCATTGGTTTCAGCCCCTGTACTTGGCTTACCAGATTTCTCACCCGTTCTTAATTGAATGTGATGCTTCTAGGATGGTGTGGGAGCTATTCTTACTCAGCATGAACATCCCATCGCCTATTTTAGCAAAGGCCCCCCCTCAACTTACTTCAAATCAGCATATGATCGTGAATTGCTTGCACTCGTACTCGTCGTTCAAAAGTGGAGTCATTATTTACTCGGGCAAAATCTTTTTATCCAGACTTATTATTTTACATTAAAATTCCTATTAGAGCAGCGGGTAACTACCAATAAGCAACAACGTTTACTATTAAGATTGATGCCATATGATTTTACCATCATTCACAAACCTGGGAAAGATAATAAAGGAGCTGATGCACTTTACCTTTAGCGGGTCCTCGTTGTTTTGAAGTAGCTTATATTCAACAAGGGCTGCTACATGACCCATTTACCAGCAACATTTTGCAGGAGTTAGCTGCTGATCCAAATTTTGTCCTCGGTTACTCGATGGTGGGACCCAACTTGTTTTATAAAGGTCATTTAGTTGTTCTGGATGTTGGATTAATCGGTTCAGTTCACGGGTTACTCGGGTCATGCGGGTTGCGGGTTTAAGTTCGTGTTCAACATGTCGAAATGAATGCATCGGAATAAAAGTGTCACGTGCATCAGATGTTGCATGGAATCTTAAACTAGGTGTTTGAAGTGTTATATTTTGTTTTATTTAATTAGCTTGGTAAAAGGTTTTGACCGAAAGTGATGGAAGTGTAGGTTTAGGGGTGGTGCAAGTTGGGTGAAGATGTGGTTAATGGTCATTCCTAGTACCGGTTCTTTAGGATGGAATTTTAGGATAATCCTTTTTTATTCTCACGTATTGTATAGATATATATTGGTTTTTTGTTTAATGAATAGAACAACCCTTTTCATTTTTTCCTTCATTTTCATTCATATACGTATACATTTAATTGAGTGTGTGAGTGGGACCTGAAACCAACACCGGATATTGCTGATTTGAGAAACAAGCTCCTGCATGAGGCCCATTCTACTCCTATCGGAGGTCATGGTGGCTTTCTTAACACACTTCCACAGCTCTCTCTACACTATTATTGGCCACGATTAAAACAAGATGTGCGAGTTTTTATCCAAAATTGTCTTGTTTGTCAACAAAACAAATACGAAACTCTCTCTAGTTGGGTTGTTACAGCCGTTACCTATTCCTACTAAAGTTTGGGAGGACATTTCCTTGGATTTTGTGGTGGGTCTTCCCCCTTCCAACAGATTTGATACGGTACTGGTTGTCGTGGACCGCTTAAGTAAATATGCCCACTTTTTACCGTTATCACATCCCTTTACTGCCAAAACTGTTGCAACCCTCTTTTACAAAGATATTGTTCGTTTGCATGGCTTTCCTCGATCCATTGATTCAGATAGGGATGTCGTTTTTCTCAGCAATTTCTGGCAGGAGCTCTTTCGGCTCAGTAAAACCAAGCTCAAGATGAGTACAAGTTACCATCTGCAAACTGAAGTTCTTAACCGTTGTTTAAATTGTTATCTACGTTGTTTTGCTCATGAACAGCGTACTAAGTGGATTCCTTTATTGCGTGGGCTGAATATTCATACAACACCGGGTTTCAGTAAGCTACAGGAACTACTCCATTTAAGGTAGTTAATGGTCGGGACCCCCTTCTCTACATCCATATGTAACTGGTGAAACAAACAACGCTTATTTGGAATCTCAGTTAGTTACTCGGGATGACATGTTGAAATTATTGCATCAGAACCTCTTAGAGCGAGCTCGGAATCGTATGAGGTCACAAGCAAACTCCAAGAAACGGGATTTATCTTTTGAGGTTGGTGACGTATTTTCTGAAAATCCAACCCTATCGACAACCGAGCTTGGCTAAACGTTGATATGAAAAATTGTCTCCAAGTTTTTTTTTTTGGCCTTATCGCATTTGCAAGAAAGTGGGTCCAGTAGCTTATGAGCTGGAGTACCACTAGGTTCCCGTATCCATCCTGTCTTCCACGTTTCGATGCTTAAACTTGCTCGGGGTCAGTTGCCACAACCCCTCTTGCCCCATTGCCTATTACACGAGACTGGGGGTTTGATGTTTATCCTCACGCAGAGCTCGATGGGTTATTGAAGCTGATAAACAAGTGCTGGAATTGCTTATTTCTTGGCAGCATTGACCAGGGGAGGAAGCAACTTGGGAGAATTATGATCTGTTGGCAGCTCAATTTCCTTCCTTCCTCAAGTCGTTTTTTTCTGGGAGGGTAGTGATGATACGTACCTAATTCAAGTGTATGCAAGAAAAAGAAAGAGATAGGCCCAAGCCCAAAACCAAGAAGAGATCCAATCGATTGTTGGGCTGAGCCTGGACCCATATGCTAAGAAGAGTGGCTGAGTGGGTCGGTTACCCAGCAGTTAGCGTCTCCTTTTGGAGACTAGTTTATAGGATCGCATGTTTCATTGTTTTTCTGTTTTTTGTCAAGTATCTTTCAAGTATTGTTTTGTTGGAGATTTGCCCATCTCGAATCGGGCCGACTTTTGTATTCTGTTGTTCAATTCAAACAAAGCGGTCCTAGTTCTATCACGACGACAATAAGAGATGCGACATCATGGACTATGGTGACATGATCTAGATTGCAACAGTTACCATGGCGGCAAGACAACACTAAGAGAAAATTGAATAGAACTTATATGTACATGCAATGCCATCTCCGAGACAGGGTGAAGTATAAGAAGAGAGAAAGTCGTCAACACAAGACCGACGACCAACTAAGATGTAGCTGTGCTTGCAGCTTAGAGCTTTCCCATTTGGTGTCAACAATTTATGATTAACGGAACTTAAGAGTTTGTTTTCTATCTGGTCTAACAATTTACCATTTTGGTATCTAGCTTTGTGGTTTAATCTTCAAAATATCAGCAAATGTAAGGAAACTTATCGAATGATTGTAATTGTGCTAAACCCTTTAAATAATTTTTTTTCGCAAATGTCATCATGAAGCATATGCACATAAAAACTCACAAAGTTACAGATACTTTGAACACAAATCTCTTTCAGAAAGAAAAAGCAATTGGATCATACTGAAACCACCATGATTTGCCCAACAATTACGAACTTTTTAGTCGTAAAAAAAAAACTAACTTACTGAACTTTATGCTAAAAACACAAGGCAGTGTGGTTATGCTTCAGTGCATTTGGAGATCGTGATCACATTAAAGTTCATTGAGTTTGGATTTTTGGCTATCATTCCTTTGATCACTTTAGCAGCATCCTGCAAAAAATTAAAAAAAAAAAACAGTTGACTTTACGTGTTGCAATTTGCTATTGAACAAGAAACAAACACTTCCGAAGAACAGAAAGATTCTGAGCAAGTATTTATGGAAGGATTTGAATAATACTACAAGTGACTTTCAACATTTTGACCTGTTTGATTTTTAGCTATTGGAGATTAAACAAGTTCATAGTAACCAAAATTGACCATAAATGAAACAAAGTTATCAGCTTTAGTCGTAAATCAATTCATGGAAGCAGAAGCCCACTAGTAGCCTAGTACGGTTAAGATACACTGTAGGCAGGCTCTAAGCTTTTTTAGTTATTATCAAGTTAGGCTGATATTGGGTGCCAATTTTGACTCGTTTATTTATGCATATGCTGGTTTGTTTTAATCTCAAACAGGTTAAATAAAAAATGAGTTGAAAGCTAGAGAGTCAAAGGTGTAACGCAATGACTACTCAAGGCACAAAATACTTGCCTTTGTGCAAAAGAAATAAAAATCGCAGGGCTGAGAAAATAGAACTAAGCACACCAACAAAAAATATATATTTATAGCCTATAGGTATAGAAAGTTAACACTACTTCCCTAATATAAATATAATCATAAAAAATATCTGATATAATTTGCAACTAAACTCCACCAACCATTATCAAAATTTTAGAAGTAATAAAAATCCATACAAGAATACTTTTTTTATGCAATATAGCACATTAAATACACACTCTGAAGCCCAACCAAAAAAAAAACTATTGTCAAAGCCCAACCAAAATAGGAAGCTCAAACCCATGTTGACTCTTAAGCTCAAGATTTTTAAGATCCAGTATATGGTATAAACTCGGACAAAGTTTTTGGCCCAAGCTTAAATAATACTAGCAAAACTCTTTGAATTCAGTGGTGTTTTGAGCATCTGAAGAGATTTTGCATAAAATATCAAAAGTTACCTGCAATAAGGTGGTTGGTGAAGATGGGCCATGTGAAACTGGTGCAGTTCTCCTTCCGTCAAGCTCATATAATTGCCCTGCAAATTATTAATTTACTTGCAGAACCACAACTAATATGAGAACTGTAAAATATAAAATGATTTCGCTTGATGATTTAATTTTCCTATTTTCTCTTCTCCTCTATCTCTTCCTCAGAGTTGTTAATGGCAAACAGCGGACGACAGTGACAAGCTACCTATACGCTACGCGGAGATAGCAGGCGCTATTCTATGTTTAGCAATACACTAGAAGAAAACTTTAGAAATCTTTTATATGTATAGTTTATCAAAATACGCTGTTTTTATATGTATATTTTATCGCTATTTATATTAAAACAAAAGAAAAAACTATAATCCCGCTATGTTCACGCTATGGAGGCGCCAAAATCAGATTGTGACCTATTAACAAAAGTTCTCTTCCTCGTAACGAGTTTCATACACATGTTTAGATCATAGAATTATAGTGACCCTACACGTGTGTAGATGTTTTGAACATAGCTATTAGAAGCGCACACCTGGTGCAACTAGGCTTTGATTTCCTAGGCGATGGTTCAGTTTTTTTATATTCAACACTTTATTATTCAGCTTCTCCACAATTTAAGCTTCCACAATACCGATTGAAGGTTCAATCATCCAGATTTCTGATCCAGTTTTGGAACTGATGCTTTATTGAACTTTTGGTACTTTGAACATTCCGTTATAAAATTTTGGAATTACATTTAAATCACTATTTTAGAACTTTTGGTACTAATTAGATTTCCAATTCCAATACATTTCCTATTTTCCAATTCCTATTGGGTGCCTTTGATTCGCGAAATGTTTTGGACTTGGAAATTGAATGAATTGGATTTGGAATTTAAACATTTCAATAGGAATTGAAAATCGTTGGAATTGGAATCTCAATTCCATTTTTGAAATATTTGGTTGTCAAATGAATTGGAATCTGTTACCCCGGCCCCCACCACCACCGGTTAGGGTCGAAACGGTTCGAGACAAAACTGTTGAAATGATGCAGTTTTGAAACGGTTCGGGTCGGTGAAGGTCTAAACGCTTCGGGTCGAAACGGTGCAGTTTGAAAGGGTACGGATCTAAATGGTTCTGGTCTAAACGGTACGGGATGTAAAGGTTCGGGCCGGAAACGTTACAGCTCGAACCCGTTTGGTCGAAAGGCTTGCAGGTTGATAATGGTACGAGTCGAAACAGTGTGGGTTGAAACTGTGCGGGTCGTCGGCGGGCCTGGTTGGGTCAAGACGGTGACCGGGAGGTCGGGCATGATGGATGGTTACGGGGTGGTGGATGCGAGTATGCGACAACGTCAACTAGTCGATGATTCCAATGAATTTACTTGAATTCCTTTACATGTAGCTAGGATTTTGAATTCCTTTAGTTAACGGAATTTGAAGTAATTCATGCGAAATTCCAATTCCAATTCCTTTGTCAACCAAACACATGATTCTGTGATTGGAATTGAGATTCCAATTCCAACAAATTCTGTGAACCAAACATCTTAAGAGTTGGAATTCACATTCCAATTCCACTGAATTCCAGGGAACCAAACGCACCCTAAAGGTTATAAAATAAGTTCTATTTAATTTATTTGAAGAATAGTATTATTTTTCAATACATAACATTTTATTTTATTTTTTCATTTAAGTGATAGTCCTCAGGTGTGTGCATTAAGTGTGCCTAGCGCCTTTGACAACTATGGTTTATAATACATGAATACACAAATTTACGCACATATACGTATATCAATTTACGTATATTCACATAAACATGATGTATTTTGATAGTCATGTTATAAAATCTTAAATAAATACACAAATAAATTGGTTCTCATAGTTCTTGCATTATTTATGGTTCCATATTGAGCCCTCCACTAGAGAGAGAGAGAGAGATGTTTACCATTGACACATGCAAAGCAGATGAAATGATCATTCACATCGTCAGAAGCCTGCATAAGAAAATGTGGATGTAAAATAAATGTAACCGTCTTTTACAACAAATTAACCAACACTAAACCAAATTCACCAAACTTTAAGTGGAACTTCAAAGTATCCTTATTAAACCAATAAACTAAAACTTGATTGGTCACTTCACTCAAAACAACAATGAAAAAGTTGTTGGTAAAATCATTAATTATTGTATATATGTAACCATAATCGAAAAAGGATTATTCAGGAACTTCAACTCACCTCAGTCTCACCAGCAGCTACTGCATCTGAATGTGCAACTTCCATCTCTCTATCATTCTCAAGATAAAGAGCACGCTGTACACAAAACAAAAAATATATACCACATAAATAAAAAAGAGTAGCAAAACATAAAGTTTAATCATTTCACACCATCAAAATTCAAAAGTAAGTTTATATAAAATAATACCTCCATTGGATCCATGTTGGCGGTAGATTTGTAAAATCTGTCCAAGAATGAATTCTCAACTGGGAAAAAAAACATATTATGTTGCTTATATATAACGTAGGGTACGAATAGAGTTTGACCTAAAATGGTACCAAGTTTTATCTCTGAGGTGATATTGCCTATAGCATGAAGAAGTCCAATTGTTCCACATGCATTTCCTACTGTTTGTCTCATGAAGTAAACTCCATCACAAGGATCCTTCAGTCACATATGAAAATAAACAAGGCTACATAAAAATGGCTTTAACTATAAATATAAGTTGTTATTGTAACTTTTGATTAGTGCTACCTGTTTATTACAGTCCTTCTGTAATCTTTGTTGTTCGGTCTGAAAATATGTAAAGTAAAAACAGTTGATCAGTATGTACATAGAACATGAAAAAAAACGGTTAGGGAACAAACCTCAGGTGTGATAGGGTAAAGAAATAGCACAGCAAGTACTGGTTTCGGGACCATTTCCAAGAGTTCTTCATCCAATCCATAAACATCATTGCATTCTGCCTCCCCTGGGGGAAGACCAAGGCCCCAAAGAAACTATACAAATATAAATGTTTAAACTCAATATGGCACTCTTAAATGAAAAACAGTAATACCAATTTGCAGATGCTAATCTAAACTAACTCATTCATAGGACACCTCATTATTAGACTAAGTGATATAGTATAGGACTACTGTGTAATATGGTAAACACATCTTATGTAACCCTAATAGTATCATCACAATCTAATACAATATTACCAAGTTTATCTCTTATGAATTCCTTTTTTAAAGCCAAAGTGAGTTTGACTCCCCCATTGTACTTGTGAAAAAGAAAGATGGAACTTGAAGATTGTGTGGAGCACAAAAACTCAAATCAATTTCCCATTCACATAGTGGAGGAATTAATACATGGAATCCATTTGTTCATAAATTCAGATTTAAAAATTGAATGTCATATCAGTGAATTCGGATGAAAGAGACTTGACAATAATAAAACTGCTTTTAGGACCCCAAGAGGGTAAATTTCTTGTCTTGCCCTTTGGGCTATCTAACACCCCAACAACATTCCCAAAACTCATGAATTCAGTCTTCAAACCTTTTTTTAGAAAGTTTGTACTAGTGTTCTTCGATGACATCCTCATTTACAGCAGAAAATGGAAAAAGCACTCAAAGAATCTCCTATTGGTCCTACAAACTTTAAGAGAACATTTCTTGTTTGTCAAGTGTACATCTGAAAGCCACCCAAGTAAATTATATGGGCCGTGTGGTTAGTGGCACAGCCAATTAGCCTCTACCGAAACCGCATACGATATTTAAGAGGTTTCCTAGGCCTTAGGGATATTATAAAAGGTTCTATGAGATTTATGGGATCTGTTGGAAAATGTTATCGATGAACCTTTTTTTATTAGAACTGAAGCCTCAGGGGTGGGTATGGGACCCTTCCTAACCATCTAATTACCTTCTTCAACAAAGCCCTAGGTTCTAACCATATACAGTGAGTAAGAGCTTCTAGCCATAGTAAATGCTACCGAGAGATGGAATGGAAACGGTACTTACCGTCATTGTTGGAACAGAACTACAGAAACAGCAAAATTGTTGGGAGGGCAAATATGCAATATAGTGTAGTTAATCAGGGTATAGTAAAAGGTGGTGATAATTAGGTGGGTGATGCCATCTGGGTCTTGTTACTTGTCTAGCTATATCTTATGTTTACCAGCTCAATAGATTTTAAGGGATGGGAAACTACACTGCAGGAAAGATCATTTCCGATAGAGACCTTATTTTCATCAGCAATTTCTAGAAGGAACTCATCAAACCTCCTTACCTACCATCCCCAGTCATTAACCAAACTAAAGTGTTGAACAGACGACTTGAAACTTATTTAGGGTGTTTTTACATTAGGTAACCTACTTCTTGCGCGCAATGGCTCCCCCACTAGTTCCATATTGGTAGAATACCTCAAACCATATCTCCATACCAGGAACTATATAGGCAACCTCCACTAGATTACATCCCCTACCAAGCAAGTATCACCACCCTAACCAAAAAGTGGATACCCTTTTCTGTGTGAGACATGGAGAGACTACCATTCAGTCCAAGTCCAAATTAATGAAGGAATGCCATATGATTGAGCTGCATGCATTCCCATGAAAGACAGTTTGCAATTAGTAATTGTGTTAATTTACAATTACAACCATAGTAGCAGCTGCGGCACTCGTTTGCTAGTTGCCAGATGATCATATTATATAAACCTCAAGTTATTAAAAGGGTGGGTAAAGCAGCATACAAGCTGGGGCTACCCCATAGAGGCAAGATCCATAATGCATCCTTCTCAAGAAGAAAATGGGAACTAACCAAACTGACCACACTTGACCTACTATCACTGAGTCTGGTGAGTTCAAGCTGCTACCCATGGTTTCAAATCGGTAAGAAAACGTGTAGGAAGCACGCCTCATGGGGTTATGTTTGTGCATACGCCTCTTAACGGCCAAGGCAGCAAGAAAACGTGCACCTAAATGGCGCCTTATGGGGTTATATGTGTTTTTGATGTTTTAGACATTCTGTTTCAATTACTCTATTTTTATAAGATATATAATTTTTATATTTATTTTTTAATTCCGCCTCGGGCTTACACCTTGTGAGGCAAAGAGAAAATGCCTCAAGGCTCGATTCGGGTCTTTTAAACCTTGTTGCTACCTTTAAAAGTTTTTGACAAAAGAATGGTGAAGAGGGACAAACACTGAAGTGGAAGACAAAACTTGGGAGGAGTATATCAGACGTCAATAATGAAATTTAAACCTTAAAGACACATGTTAGGCCATCAAGAAGACACATGTGCGCAAGATGAAGGCAGTGTAGGAGTAGTTGCCTTCGGCCCACTTAGGCTAGCCGTGAATTAGGAAAGAAAAGAGAAGGGACCGGCCGGCCCTAACCCTAAAGGGCCCAGTTTCCTTAGTAGCTTGTTAGCAAGTTTGGCAAAGGGTTAAAACCGTAATTAGCTAGTCTATAAATATACCTCTTGTACTTGTTACTTATAATCACTTAATAAAATATAGACCCTAGTTGCCCCCATGGACGTAGGTTACACACTGTAACCGAACCATGTAAATCTCGTGTCTTCTTTATTGCTTTCGTTTATTATTCGTGTGTGCTCTAATCCTAACAGGCAGTACAGATGAGGATGTTAAGGTGGATGTGCGGGCACACAAGGCTAGATTGGATAAGAAATGAGGGTTTTAGGGAAAGGTTAAAAGTGGCTAGTATATCGGATAAGATAAGTGAGTAGATGTTGAGATGGTTTGAGCTATGAAGCACAGGGATGCCCGGAAGCATGTAGTACCCGTCCCGCGGACGTTTTGGGGACAGAAACGCCATGGGGACGTTCTCTAAACGTTTCCGGATATTGGGGGCGGCTGCTAAACGTTTCCGGAAAATGGGGACGACAACTAAAGGGTTTCAGGGACGGATGCTAAACGATTCCTTTTATTTTTAGGGTTTTACCTTTTAATCCTTTCAAATTCCAAACAACCGTCGGCCTTTTACTAAAACATGGCGATCAACATTCACGTATTCAATAGTCTTCAGTTCTTCAATTCTCAATTCATCAATCATCTTCTAAATTCATCCTCTCTATTCATCAATCATCATCGATTATGGCTTCTCAAGAAACACAAGGATCATCAACTACATTAGTAGAAGAAACTCCATTGTGGGACTATGTAACTAAAACTGAAAAGCAAGGTGCAGTTGAAGGAACATGGAAATTTAAGTGCAACCTTTGCAGTGAAATGATTTGATTATTGATAATTGATTACCTATGGTTGATGTAGCGTTTTTGAAGTTTACACTTTACATCAATATATATGTATATATCTATTTTGGACTTTGTTTACTAGAATTTTATTTTTTTATATATTTTTTTGCCGTATCCGTATCTTGGATTTTTGAGTTTTGTCGTTCCCCATACCCGTATTGTCCCCGTACCCCAGTCCCGTTCCCGTGCTACATAGGGTTTGAGCATGTGAATAGGGCACAGACAATGGTGTGAGTTAGAGCAACGAAAACCCTCACTCTGGGGGGGAAGAGGAGTAAAGGCAAACCCAAATTAACTTGAGATATGCGGATTAAACAAGACTTGCTAGAGTTGCACCTCTCTAAGGACATGGTCTATGATAGAACTTCGTGAAGATGTAGGATTAAGGTCAAAGACTTTTAAAGATGGGTACAGATGTGCCTTAGCTTTGTCTTAAGGGTTAAATATTCCTACACTTTAGGCAGACATTGCATGTGATTGTATTCTTGTACTTGTGCATATATGTTGTCTTATGATGTTATATTTGCTTCTATTTTTACCATGTTACTCTTTCACCACTTCTTTTGTTTTTGTTATTGGTAATTTTCTATTTCTATATTTCTAGTTATGTTTGTTTGTCTGTTGTCTGGGGGTTAGAGCCAATGGTAACACTGGAAGCATCTTCTCAATTCTCAGGATAGAGGTAAGTTTTGCCTACCTACATCCCACCTTCCCCATACCATACCTAGCTTTGCTATATGTAGGATTTACTAGATACGGATGTTGTTTGTTGTTGTATTTCAACACTCGTGGCATTTTGGGAAACTCTCAACCTTGCTATCAGGCTAGCCGGTGTGGGGCTCGGCAAGGGCTCGCCCAACAACATTTCCACCCCCCAGGCGTCGTCTTGTCCAGCAGGCCCAAGCCGTTGATGCCGCGCAAAACAAGACAAAAAAACTATCCGTTGCCTTTTTTGACCGTTTGAGTAAAAAAAATTCAAAAATTAAATTTTTATAAATATAACCTTTTTACCCCATTTCTTACCCACTTCAACCCCTTCTTTCTCTCTACTTTTTATAAAATATTCTTCTACTGTTTACAATGGATCAATACAGCCCGAACAACCCAAATCCAAACCCGAACGTTTTTTCTGTGCCCGGCTACTATCCTCAAATGGAACCAAATCCTTTCTCGCAATTTACCGTCAACGCTTTTGCGAGTTTTCAACAATCTCCGAACCCGTTTTCGAATACGCAACAAATGCAAGCGTTACAAAGCTTTATGATGCGAAACCCGTTCAACACGCAACCCGCTCAATCTTCTCAACAACCACAACCCGTTCAACCTTCTCAACCACCACAACCCGTTGAAGACGACATTGAAGTTGTTCCGGAGACTCAACCGCAATCTTCTTCTAAACGTAAAAAAGGAAAGCAAGTGGCGGTAGACCAAAATAAACCTTCGAAACCGAGCAAACAACCATGGACGACGATCGAGGAAGAGGCCTTAGCAAAGGCGTTTATTGGCACATCCAAACACCCCATTGGCAGTGTGTAAAGTTAAATTTTTTTTTAAATTACATACTTTTATTAACGGAATTTTTATATTTTTTTAATATATACTTTTGTTAAAGATAGGTAACAGCCAAACTGGCGATGGGTTTTGGTAAGCGGTATTACCTAAGTTCCTTGAGTTATGAATCAAGGACATTATCGCGACTTAGACTCGATATCTTCGAAGTGGTGAAAGATGCAACCGGTCGTGAACCGGTTTGCGGAGATATATAATGAATTATATACAAGTAAGCGCCGTAGTGGGATGAGCGACGATGATGTATTCAAAGCAGCGATGGATAAATACAAATCGACCAATAGAAATGCTTTCCCACACATTCGGGCTTGGGAAGTTTTACGAACTCACAAAAAGTGGGTGCCAGTTCCAAATGAGGTCGAGATGGCTAAACGTCAAAAAACCTCGGAGACCGGTAGTTTTAGTGCTGGCGGGTCGAACGCAAGATGTCAAATTAATTTAAACGACGACGTCGAATTTAAAGAAGAAGAGTACGTCGTACGAGAGGAGAATGTCCCCCGGGACGGGACAATCAGAAAAGGAAGCGGCTACAAAGAAAAAAAACGATAAGGATGCAAAAATGGAGGCGTTTACGGCCCAATTCAAAGAGTACACGGAGGTCACGGCCCAAAAGGCAAAGGTGAAGGAACTCCTGGCGGAAGAAAAGGTTCGGGTGAACAATGAAAAAAACACACTAAAAGAATGAGACATATTGACAGCCGACGTTGAAAATTATCCCAAAGAAAAACGAGCTACTTTAAAAAAATTGCAAGAAAAAATCATGAAAAAGTATGAAAGTTCTTAGGTCTTTTTTATTATTTTATTTTTTTTAAGTGTGTAATGTTTGTTTTTTTTAATATTAATGAATTTAGTTTTTTGTTTTATTTAATATATGTTAAAAAAGTAGATGAAGTTTAAAAAAAATAAAAAAATAAACTTGGTAGGTTAGGCTCATCATCCATTTCCATTGCTTCTACCTTTGAGGGGTATCATCCAAGGAGTATGACGTGGCGCCCACGTGGAGGATCATCCTCCAAGGTAGGCTCATCACCATACCGCCTAGCCTCAAGAATACTTGAAGTAAACGGCAGTTAAGACAAATATGCAAGTGCTGACTGCAGAATGAACTTACCCCATAAACATACAGTAATACTGATAGCTATGCTAAATCAACAACATATAGACAAGCACCATCTGCATGATCTTAGAACTATAATAAATCAGCCTCCAAATCATAAAATATCTTATGAATCATATATTCCATACATGAGGATACGGAACCCTAATGAACGTATCAAGGTAATCAACTGGACTTAGTTCATATGATGTGTACAAAATGATAAACCCAAATTCCTCAACATCGGCCAGAAATTTCTCAATCCAAATCCAATGTTAACGATTACTAAACATCATAAGATCCTACCAGATAAAAGTTATGCCCGATTATAAGAGAAAAGCAAACAAACGGCGATCGAAATTCTAAGGGAGAAGAAACCTGGTTCATAACGTCGGGGTTTGCTTCGAGTGGAAGCCATCTTTTAGCAGAACGAGCCGTTTCAGCCATTGTCGATTGTTGGAGATTGATTTCTGCTTGTTTAAGATGGAGGAGAATATAGTAGTAGCGTGTATAATCGAACTATTTTGCACTCTGTTCGAAACATTATACAAAATATTTTGGGTTATGGGTCCTTTTGTCATTTAGTTTAATGGTTTCATTTATGTCGTGCGACTCTAAAAAGTTCTCAATATTGTTATTTTAATCTATCTAACTTAACCTTATCTATTGTTCTCAATTAGTCAGAGGCATTTTTATTATTTACCATGTTATTTTTTTAAATCTTTATGCGTTATAGTTGATGTCATAAACTCATCCATTTTTACAAAACCACTCTTGGAAATCAACTCACGAGAAACAACGAAAAATAGCTTTTGGTCTTTTAGGAGCTTTTCTCAATAACATGTGGGGTAACAAATAGATATTAAATCACGTTTTGCAACTGAAATTTGTTTTCAAATATGGAGATGACGTCATATTTGTAACAAAAATCTGCAACTGAAATTTGTTTTTGAATAAACCAGTCATTCCGATATGATTTCCTGCTAAAAACTGTGATGAAATCAGATTTGTAATTGAAATTTCAATATATCGAGTTTTCAGACAAATTAGTAATTCTGATATGATTTTCCGGCAACAAAAAGAGATAAAATCAGGTTTATAACTGAGATTTGCAACTGAAATTTGTTTTTGCATGAATCGGTGATGCCGATATGATTTTCCGGCAACAGATCAAGAAAAATAGAAGATGTATACACAAAACACCACACACATATATATCAGATTTATGACTGAAATTTGTTGTTAATTAAATCGCTCATGCCGATATGATTTTCCGACAGATGAAGAAGAAAGGTAGAAACGGAGAGATGATTTTCCGGCACTATCATCTTCGTAACCATCGCTACGCGAACCACCGGCACCATCGTTCCACGACAGCTGTGTGGTAGGACTACCATGGTGTTCTTTTTCTTTACCAAATTCGTTCGCAACGGCTGCACTTGCCGCTGCAGATTTCGATCTAATCTTTCAATCCCCCATCGAGGTGGCAGACTCATCGTAATTGTAACCGCTTTCTCTGTCGTCGTTTGTAACAAATCTAAATCAGATGAATGTTTCAGTCATAACAGAAGCTCATCCACTAGGACCTCGTTCGCCAGCGCTGGTTGAAGCTAGTGATCCTTCGTTGACATCTGAATCTAAATCTGACGAAGATGAATTGTTTATTGGGCAGGGTTACAGATTGAGGGGCCGTTTATTTAGCTCTTAACGGGGTTCTTAATGGTTCAGACCTCTTACTAGTTCAGCAGTTAATGGTTCAGACTGTTTGTTTCTAGAGCAGATGCCTCAATGGTTCAGACATTTGTCTTCAAATGGTTAAGCATTATATCGAGTCTGAATGGTTAAGACCTCAAATCTGAATTGGTAAGACATTTCCCTTTGAACGGTTAAGCACTATAATGGCTCTTAATGGTTCAGAACTCTTATTGGTTCAGCACTTAATGGTTCAGAGCTCATACTGGTCCAGCACTTAACCATTCAGAAGTTGTCAAACAACCTGGTTGTATAGAGTGTAGAGGGAGAGAGAGTGTGTGTTTGGATACAATATAAGGGATTTGGGGTGTTTGGACGCAAGTCAAACTACTGGTTATATGGATGTTTAATCTTGTAAAGCTTTAATTAAAATAATAAGATAAATGATAAAAATGCCCCTGGCTAACTAAGAACAATAGATGGGGTTAAGTCAGTTGGACTAAAATGGCAATGTTGAAAACCTTTTGAATCCATATGGGATAAATGAAACCTTTGGACTAAAGTGGCAAAATGACCCAAACCACAGGGACTAAAATGACATTTTACTCATTTTGAAAGTGCAAATCAAATCTGTTACACCATACGCTATGTGAGGAATAAGCGATGAAAGTCATGTCAGCAACTCTCAGAAATGTGACGTGATCTCAAAAAATCAAGGTGGGATGGGACATCAAAGGGTGGTATGGTATGACACGTAGCATATACCTTTTTATATTTATTTTATATTTAGAAAATAAAACAAATCTATTACATTAAAAAAAACATTAATATTAATTAGAAAAATAACGTTAATAAAAAAAGCACATAAACTAAAAATAAAAATTGCATAAACTTAAAAAAAAATACATAAACTAAAAATAAAATTACATAAACTTAAAAGAAATACATAAACCTTTAATTATCATTTTTCTCATGGTCGTTTCATGGAACGCCCCAAATGTGTTCAATCAAATCCGCTCGAAGGTTGTGATGTATGTGATTGTCATAAATTTCTCGTGCGTTCGCTTCCTCTCTTCATCACTGATATTTTTAGTATTTGGTTGACTCCCCCCCATAGTACTCGTAAATTGTGCGCCCCTCATCCTCCGAAATCATGTTATGTAAAACTGGTTAAGAATATTTAAATCGTTATTTGCAGCAGGCATACCAAATAATGCATGCCAAATACAAAGATCTTGTGATGCAACCGCTTCAAGCATCATTACTGGTTTTTATGATATATACTTGTATGTTGGTCGCGCCACACAGTTGGACAATTTTCCCACTCTTATTTCATACAATCTAAACTACCGATCATCCCAATCAAACCATGCCGCTCTTCATGAGCCTCCAAAATTTGTTGTATGTCACTAAACGTAAGTTTTCTTAAATACTTAGGCTTTCCCTCATCGCCATTTTTGACATTTTTATATACTCATCCATTATTTAGGAAGTCGTGCATAAGCCAATTGTCTAATTGCGATTGTGATTTTTTGCAATGTGCTAAATCCAAGAATATTATGCGTATCCGTTTTTGTTTAAAAAATACTTTCTAAACCGTTTGATATTCTTATAAATAAACTGTGGCTCATACGAAAACGACGCCTAAAAGTACTATCATATGGTTGGGTGAAAATAATCACTTACCAATAACTCATGTGCGGTGATTCGATCGCGCACTATATGTTTCCTCATTTTGGGTTATGAGGAGAATCCTTCGTCTTCAAATACAGTTTGAACCACTTCCTGAACCGCTGAAATGATTAGTTCCAATATCTCGTCATCTGATGAGAATAAACAAAGGTTTTCAAGCGAATACGATGAAGTTGAGCCTTCCATTTTTTTTAAATGATGTTAAAATTTGGAGTGGAAAAATTTGTGGGTAGTGAGAAATGGGTTTGCTATGTTATGTGTTTTTGAAAAATATAGGTTAAAATGGTTTAGTATATAGGTTTTTTAAAATTTTAAAAATAAATAAATTTTCTAGCCGTTCAACGGCTCTCCCAACCACCAATCCAACGCTGCCACATCACCTTCCACAAAACTTCTACGTCGGGTGATATATTGGTGTCCCTCCCCACGCCACCTACAACACCACCATTCGGGATGGTGTTCCAGTGTGGTTGAAGCTTCCACGTCATCCACACTGTATAGTGTTACATGGTAACAAGCCCTTAAAATTAAGATACGATGTGGGAAACTTTTATAAGTATGAAACCAATAATTCCTATGAAATTCATATTTGATTAAAACTAGGGTCGTAGTTATCCGCGCGTTGCATCGGAACGTGATTGGAATTTGGTTCATATCGCACATTGTGACAATGGATGAATAAATTCATAAAATTAAATATATATTTTTTTTATAAAATGTGTTATGTTATTTGCGTCGTAGCTCGGATCTAAACTTCAAATATAATAAGAAAAGGTAAAACATTAAGGTAAATAACAAAGGTAACAAATGGGGTGGTGGTGCACTGGTAAAGATAAAGTCTTTAAACACCTTGGTTTGGGTGGGGAGGCCTTGGGTTCAAGTCCCACAGATAACAGAGATTAAAGAAATTTGTTGTTCAAAACAAAATAGCTAGGGCAAACGAAAAAGAAAGCAATAGGAACTTGATCGGTTTCGGTGCACTCGTTATAGCAAACAAAAAAAAAAGTTAAACAAATATGTCCAAAAGGTTATCCACGAGTGTTCGGTTCATTAAAAAGATTTCAAAAGTTAAAAGCGTTTTTTTAGTACCAACATTGATCGGTTCTATTCATTAAAAAAATTAAACTAAAAAACGCAACAAAAAAAATAGGCACAAGTTTGCAAAGTCCTAAACTAAAAAAAGTGGCTCAAGTTATCAAAGCCTCCATGCTCACATTAGCATGTGGGCACTATTCGCTTCTTTGCTTTCATACAGAGATAATGTGTGTACATATAAACAGCTTCTTTGCTTTCATACAGAGATAATGTGTGTACATATAAACAGGGGCAGAGGATAATGCAGTCCCGGGGGTGTCCGCCCCTCATCGATTTTTCGCGCACAGTATTAGTTTACTGAACATTTGTTTTTTAGTGTAAAATATTGGATTTTTAAAAGTACTGCCCCCACTTATTTGGATTTTTAGAGTTTGACTCTCACCGAGTTTCCATTTAAACTCCGCCACTTCATATAAACATGCTATATATTTCATATCCCTCTCAAAATATCATTCATAAATATGGTGTGTATAGTTCTATAACGGTGAGTAAAATCCATGAACTTAAATTGTTTATGAAATCTTTTATAACGATAGGTGTAAAATGTAACAAGAATCCCTCTGAAATTGTGAGATTAATTAATGATATGTGTATGGTTTTGTAATGTGTGTATATAGTTTTGTAATGGTACATAAGAACTTCAACATCAATCTAATTTAGTTATACAATGACATGTGTAACTTTAACAAATTTGCAAAATGTTTAGATGATATTTTCTCTCATTATTCCTTTTATAATATTACATGAAAAACTTTGTAAGGAGAACTTCGTTAACGAGAGAAGTAGTCAGAGCTTATGTGAAAAAAGTTCAGTGGTCACTTAAGTGCATCCACGCCTATACTTAGCTAAATCCTAATCCAACTTGCTAACTTCATGAATTCACTTACGATGTTATTAGAAAAAGAGAGAGAGAGAAAAAAAAATTAATGGAAGCATCTGACTAACATTCTTCATCACAAAATAGAATTGCTTACGTTGGAAGGTGCTCCAAAAGAGGCATTTGACTCATGTTCTTTATTAAACTGAAACTGCTTAAGTTGGAAGGAGTTCGAAGAGATAAAGCAGCCAACGTGGTACCTTAACTATAAGAAAGTCTAAACTTAAATCTAAAAATTGCTACAAAGGAAGATGTTCTAGAGCCATTATTATATCATACACAAAGGCTTAATCTATATATTAATATTTGGTTATTTGGAAAAGTACAAGCTACAATATTCTATATGATATGGCATATTGGAAATAACCATATTCATTAATATTTTTGTGTTCTATATTAGCATATTTAACGTCCCATTTGTGGTGTGCACATATAGTGTATATATGTACGGACTCTCGAGTGGCAAAAGTGAAACTACACTAATTTTAATGTTATTCTACTAATTTCGTGAAAGTAACGTTAAAAAGCGGCGGATAGTTAATCATGCATCATGTGGTGCCGGTGATAGCCGAAAGACAAAAGGTACATATGCTAATCGGCCTTTGTCCCGATTGTTGAGTGTTATGTGCCTTATGTCCAAGGTTTGATGCAAAACTACTATTGAGCCAGAGTCTCACTGGAAGGAGTCTCTCTATTACTATGGGTAGAGGTAAGGCTGTCTACGTCCAGCGGCGAATCTATGTTCAATCACCGGTTCCCAGGAACCCAGTTGGTTTGAAATTTTTAATGAAAACGTATAAAGAAAATTGAAAAGGAACCCATAAACATAAATCTCTACTGATCCGCTGGCTAAATGCTTTTTCCCTAACCTTTACATCCCGAGTTGTTCAAATCCCCCATCAGCGCATTTTTGTTCCTTTTTCTTTTTAGTTCTTCTAAGACCCACCATTTAGAAAATGGTTAAACTAAAACGCACAACTTACTGCCTCCACCCCAGGGGCGGAACCATAGTAATATGAGCCGTAGCACGGGCTACGGCTCAACCCCGTATTTGCAGTGCTTTTTTCCGGTTTTATATAAATGATATCCCTAAAAAAATACGATGATACCTCTAATCAAAAAATAAGATATTTGATATTACTAAAATCCTATTTATTTATAAGCCCAAACATTTTTAACCCAAAAACTTGTAGAACAATTATGCCCGAATGATAAAATAAGCCTAAATTAAGAATAATAAAATTGAAAGGAGTCCCTAAATATAATTAATAAAGTTAACCAAAGACACATAATGATATGATAGTTGAATAAGTGATCTTGCTCATCTTATGGTGGAAACTGAAACACATAGTTCTTAGCCTTTGGTTTATCGGGTAGTGAAGCTAGCTTTGGTTTTACCGGTCGCAACCGCAACCGTTGAAATATATTTTTTTCTAAATTGAAGCTTGTCAAGACGGATTTAAGCAATTGAATGGGGCCCGGAATATTTGAACAATGCTATGGTTTGTGTGGTCGAAAAAGAAACTTTTAATAAAGTAAAAGACGACAATGTGATGAAACGATTTCAAGCTATGAAAAAAAAGATGACAAATCTATTCGGTACTTGTTTAACTTTATTTATTATCGTTTTTATAATTACACGGTAAAAAAACAAGGATACCCCTAAATTAGTGGGCTAGTTCCGCCACAACTCCACCCTCTCCACACTTCTCCAGCGATCAGCCCCTGCCCAACTCCCCCTTACAGCATCGGATCCATTACCCCAAAATCTACAATCTACAGCCTTTTCATCATCTTGAACCCTAAGGACCTACTGGCGTCCAACTCCGGCAGCCACCGTTGAATATATCTCACTCCCAGGTGCTTTTTCTATAACTATTTCTCTCAATTTGCTAAAATAGTTGCTTGATTTGTTAATTATTGTGTGTAAATTTATGGAAGTTGCTATGACCATGAGATATGGTATTTAGTATTATTTAGGTATTACAAATGTGAAACTTAATCTTACTTTGTAGTTAAATTTTGTTATTACTTGCAAAACTGTTTTGATTGTTGGAGGTTTTAATTTCAGTGGATCATGCCTGATATTTTTTGTTATGTGCTTAGAATATCATATTAGTGTTTTTTGGTTTAGATCAGTAGCTTTGGTATCAATTTGTAAATTGGTGGAAGAGTATTGAGGATCTTGTGACTAGTTCAGAACAAGGTTTTGTTCTTAGATTTTGCGAACCTAAATTAAAATACCATTAGATGTGTGTCTCTTAACCTGACTTCTTTTTGTATAAAACTAAAAAAATTATAAAAGACACACCCAATGGTCTTCTTAACTTTACTTCTTTATGTATGAAACTAAAAATCCATTAAAGAACAACTCATAGCATTATATTACAAAAATGCTTTAGGATTAAATAGGAATCAAGTTTTTATTAGTTTACTTTGAACGTTAAACTGGAGGTTTCAATCAACAAACGATCCCTTCTTAGCATTACTTAGGACATGAACCAGGAAAAAAACAAAAAAAACCAAAGCGTACAACAACATCAAAAAAATAAGACTAAACTACATGAAAACAACAGAACTTATTCAAGATATATACCACCAAAACCTCTACTTGGAAACAACGCGAAACTAGATCCGCCACCGGTGATAAAGCCTGTCCCGACCCGACTAGAATTTCTAACGTCAGTTTGACGAAAAATAGAGCACCTAAAAAGTAAACCCAGTGGAAAAAATCCTGGATCCACCACTGTCTACGTCCTACTTTAACTTTGCTATTAGAGGGATTTATGTAGGAATCGTTCGCGTAAAATATATAAAATCTTTTATAAATTCGAAGAAATAAATAAAGCTGTAAATTACAATACTTTTACAACTGAAATAATCGAAAATACAAGAATAAAATTCAAACAGAAAAATAACTTCTTGGTTGAGGATCGTGTTAGACACGGGTCCCTTAAAACAAATTTCGAGTCTCTCAGGAGAACTCGTTTGTTTCCAGGATACAACAGCCCAAGCAGTTGCACTGCCGGAGATGACAACAACCCGAAGGTGTACCTTGCTGTAAGAAAGGAGAAGAAAATGAATTTTCTGTAGAGAATTTGTTGGTGTTTTTTTTTTGGTGTATCTTCTGGTGTTGAGGTGATGCTGTTTATATATACTGCATCTGTGTTGAAACAGTCAAAAGGAATTAACTTAACGAATTAAATTGCGTTAAACGTCTTTAATGCACTTTAATTCGTCAGTTACATTCCTGGTCAAGACCCTTGACTCGTCTGTTTCAACTGCTGAAGTGTAACTGATCTGTCATTAACTCTAGAAGCAGCAGGTCGCGCGCGCGCGCCTCCATATGCCAGCCTGCTGGTGCGCGCGCCAGTGTGGCTCACATCCCTGCGCGAGCTTACTGGTGCGCAACCCCTTGCGCGAGCATCCTTGCTCCACAGTCCTATTGCGCGTGCGCCAGTATGGCTCACATCCTTGCGGGAGCCTACTGGCGCGCCAGCCCTTGCGCGCGCACGCCACGTAACCAGGGAACCCATCTGGTCATGCCACACAGTCGCGCCATATTGGTTCACTTTGGTGCGCTGCGCGCACGCACGTCTTGCATCTGCGGCGCAACCTGGACTGCCTGCACCATGCGCCACTACCTGTGTACCTGCGCGCGGTAAAAAATACAAAGATGGCTCGCGGCGTTGCGAGCGTGCGAAGTGCAAAGTGCGCCATCAAAGCGCCCATCGCCCACGCCACGCGCGCGCGCGCGTGTGCGAGTGCGAGTGCGAGTTAGGGTGCTCCGCACCCTTCGCGAGTACACTTAGTGTGTGCTTCCATGAAACAATAAGGAAGGAGTGTTCCCACTTAAATACCCATTTAAGTTTCCTCACTCCTCCTATGTGGGACAAGATGCTACTTCCCATTTATTTCAGCATTTTATGTTTCAAACACCAAACTTTGAGCATCGATATCTCATTCATCTTAGCTCCGTTTTGGACGTGGTTTAGTTCGTTGCGAAGCTCTTCCAACATAGAACAAAAACCCGGAAATAAATATCTATATAAACCTCAGTTTATAATATTTATTTATCGTCCAAAATTAGGAAATACCCATTTCCTATATTTGTGAAAAATGCTATTTTCACTAAATTTCCAACAATCCCCCACATGAATGGAAATCGATCTTTCCCCTTTCAAGTTTCAACGATACAACTTCAACAGTCAAGTATTGCAAGATAGGTAGGCGTAACCTTTGAACCCTCTTTTGTGAAGCATACTTAGCCTCCTAGGGTCTTGTAGACGCGGTGTCTTTGAACAATCCCCCATTTATGTAGGCGACAATATACATTCACACAATACTCTCCCTAGTTTTGTCATCTCCTCATGGTCGTGTCCGTTCATGGTCATGGAACACTTTCCTGGTTCTGCGAGAGCTCTAGGATTTGCGCCTCCCCACAAATCCATTCGAAGCGACCCCACTTCTCTCTAACATAGGTGATTCGTCGAATCATTAAAAGCAACATGGTTAATTTGATTTCCTCTAATACTTAACCTCAACATGCTTAACCTTACTTCATGTCACTGATTGGAATGGACTAGGAAGTATATAACTCCCTTTATGAATCTTTTGGGGCACCCCCCACAGTGACTCCCTTTGGGTTTATGATTAAGTTTGCCCATTGAACCTAGATCTTGGGATCTCCAGTCAACTAGGTTAGGTTTCCCTCATATTCCCTTCATCCATGGGCTTTAGTCCCATTCCTCTTGACGTCGTATAAACTAAATATTTGCTTAAGCCTTCCGTTAATGGGTCTGCAATATTCTCTTTTGACTTCACATAGTCAACCGAGATAATACCCGTTGATATTAGTTGACGTACTGTGTTGTGCCTACGTCGAATGTGCCTTGATCTGCCATTGTACATAGAGCTTTATGCTCTCACAAGCGCTGATGTATTGTCACAATGTATGCAAATCGCCATCAACGACTTTGACCATCTTGGAATATCTTCTACAAATTGACGTAGCCACTCCGCCTCTTCACCGCGTTTATCTAAAGCGACGAATTCGGATTCCATCGTGGATCTAGCTATAACAGTTTGCTTGGACGACTTCCAAGCTATAGCTACTCCCGCAAGTGTAAATACATATCCACTTGTCGATCTGTGATCCTTTATATCCGAAATCCAGTTCGCATCAGTGTATCCTTCAACCACTGCTGGATGACGGGTATAATGTAATCCGTAATCTCTCGTGTATCTTATGTATCTTAGCACTCGTGTGATAGCTTTCCAATGATCATCATTTGGATTACTAGTGTATCTACTTAGCCTGCTTATTGCATATGCTAAGTCGGATCTAGTACATGTCATTAGATACATGAGACTACTAATGATCCTTGAGTACTCTAACTGAGCAACTCCTTCGCCTCTATTTTTCCTTAGACGTTGAGTATTATCAATCGGAGTTCGAGCTATACTCGTATCTTCCGAATTGAATTTCTCAAGGATCTTCTCCATGTAGTGAGTTTGACTTAAGATAAGACCATCTTGCGTTCTAGTGATTTTTACACCAAGAATCACATCCGCTAAGCCCATGTCTTTCATGTCAAACCTCGCTTTCAGCATGTCTTTAGTTGAGTTGATCATATGATCGTTACTCCCAATGATAAGCAATCATCCACATAAAGACATAAAATCACATAACCTCTTGGTGTGTCTTTATAGTAAACACATTTGTCGCACTCATTTATTTTGAAACCATTGTCAATCATGACATTATCAAACTTTTGGTGCCATTGTTTTGGAGCTTGCTTCAAGCCGTACAAAGACTTGACCAATTTACATACTTTGCCCTCTTTTCCTGGGGCGAAAAAACCCTCGGGTTGTTCCATGTAAATCTCTTCTTCTAAATCGCCATTTAGAAATGCGGTTTTTACATCCATTTGGTGAACTTCGAAATTTCTTAAAGCCGCAATTGCAAGAACCAATCTTATAGAGGTTATTCGTGTCACAGGTGAGTAAGTATCAAAGTAATCTAGACCTTGTTTTTGTCTAAACCCTTTTATTACTAGCCTTGCCTTGTATTTATCAATACTTCCATCAGCTTTCATCTTCCTTTTGAATATCCAACGATATCCAAGTGGTTTACAACCAGATGGAAGATCTACTAACTCCCAAGTATGATTTTGCAATACAGAATCACTTTCATTCTTAATTGCTTCTTTCCATTGAGGTCCTTCCGCGGAAGAAACCGCTTTGCGATAGGTATTGGGCTCACCCTCAACCATATAGCTCATGAAGTCTGGCCCAAATGATTTTGCAATCCTTGGCCGTTTACTTCGTCTAAGGTCACCTTGGTCGACCTCTGGTCGATCATGTGTTTCATCTAACCACGTAGATGAACTTGGACCTGCTTCATCAACCATTGTTGGTGAGGTTTCATGTGGTTCTCCTAGCATAGTAGACATTTTCAAAGTATGAGACGATGTTAGGATTTGCCTCTATGATAGTGTTTACGTGGACATCGGGATTCTCGGACTCATGTACAAGAAAGCGATGTGCACTACTTTGATGTGCATATCCTATGAATACACAACCAATAGTTTTGGGTCCTATCCTAAGAGTCTTAGGAGGTGGTACAATCACCTTTGCTAGGCACCCCCACACTTTCAAGTATTTGTACGATGCTTCCTTATTCTCCATAACTCATATGGAGTTTCGTCCCTCTTTTTAAGTGGTATCTTGTTCAAAAGATAATTCGCTGAGAGAATCGCGTCCCCCACATTTCTCGGTTCACACCCGAACTGATCAACATGGCGTTCATCATTTCTTTTAATGTACGGTTCTTATGTTCCACAACGCCATTTGATTGTGGAGAATAAGGAGGTGTACACTCATGTACAATGCCACTTTTTGCGCATAAATCCGCAAAAGGTTGCGACATATTCACCTCCTCGGTTGCTTCTAACCGCTTTTATCTTCTTTTTAAGTTGATTCTCAACTTCGTTTTTGTACAAGATAAACTTTTCTATTGCTTCATCTTTACTTTTAAGTAAATATACATAGCAATATTTAGTACAATCATCAATAAACGTGATAAAGTACTTATTTCCTCCACGTGTGGGAACCGCTTTTAAATCACACACATCGGTATGAATTAAATCAAGGGGTTCGGTTATTCTTTCAACCGATTTAAACGATGATCTTGTAAGTTTGGATTCTACACATGTTTTGCATTTTTAATCAGAATCAATATGGAATGTTGGTATCATATTTAATTTAATTAAACGTCGTAATGAATTAAAACTTACATGTCTTAATCTACCATGCCAAACATTTGAAGACTCAATCATGTAAGTAGAAGTAGAAATTTCATTCATGTTTTTCTTGGTGTTAACCACCGTTATATTCATTTTGAACATACCATTAAGGGCATAGCCCTTTCCAACATCATTCCACGTCTAGATAAAACAAATTTGTCCGATTCAAACACTAGCCGAAAACCAAACTTGTTGAGCATTTAACCCGATACGAGATTCTTCCGTATATCCGGGACATAGAGGACTTTGCTCAACGTGAGCTCCTTGCTAGAAGTCATCTTCAAGATTACCGTGCCTTCACCCTTGATGTCGGCGGTAGCTTTATTTCCCATATAAAGCTTTTCTTCACCCGTTGCTTCCTTGAATGTTGAGAACAATGACTTGTCTCCACAAACATGGCGGGTTGCAGCCGTGTTAACGAACCATCCTGGTGGGTTGGCGCCCACCACGTTGACTTCTTCAATCATAGCCGCTTCCTCGGTTATCATTGCAATTAGAGGCATACCATCCTCATCAACCATATGCGCACGCTCACACTTAGGTTTCTTGCATTCGTTAGCACGATGCCCCGTCTCGTTACAATTGTAACAAGTACCTTGGAAAGGCGTAGACTTCTTTTTCAGCCCCCTTTCTTGGTCCAAGGTTGTTAACTTTTGCTTTACCCTTGTCCTTTTTCATTGGTTTGCCCCTTTTGCCTTTGGAAGATTCCCCAACTTCCACCATGTTTGCTTTAGCCGTAGCTTGCGCAATGGTGCTTTTAGGGCGACCTTGTTGTCCTCTTCAATTCGAAGACGGACCACAAGTTCCTCCACCGTCATTTCCTTTCGTTTATGCTTTAGGTAGTTTTTGAATTCTACCCACGAAGAAGGCAATTTTTCAATTATTGCTGCCACTTGAAATGTCTCGCTAAAAACCATGCCCTCAGCTTGGATGTCATGAAGTATAATCTGCAACCCTTGGACTTGGTTCGTAATAGTCTTGTTATCGACCATTTTATAGTCCAAGAAACGGGCGACAACAAATTTCTTTGTTCCCGCATCCTCCGTTTTGTACTTTTTTGTCCAAGAGATCCCATAATTCTTTGGAAGTCTTGACATTGTATTACATATTATACAATGCATCCGAAAGGCCATTAAGCACATAGCCTCGACATATGAAATCTGTATGCTTCCAAGCATCAACCGCGCACTGAGCTTGAGCGTCGGTCTCCCCTTCCGCAGGTTGGGGAGCGGTTTCAGTCAAGAACCTCGCAAGGTTCATGGTGTTCAAGTAGAAGAACATCTTCTGTTGCCACCTTTTGAAGTGGAGACCCGTAAATTTCTCGGGTCGTTCAGCATGATTTGCCACTGTGGTCGCTCCCACAGTGTTGGCAGGGGTTCCAACGACAAGGTTGTTAACATTCGTGTTCACATTGTTGTTGTTTTCAGTCGACATTCTGAAAAGTAAAATTAAAATTTTAGTCCGAAATTCTGTTTTAAACCAATAAAAACAGAAGTAAACTCTTAATTTTAATTTACCACAAATTTACCGTTTGGCTTCTAATTCTAACTTTGAAGACCAAAACAGAAAATTCTTATAATTTTAGTGCACACTAACTGTTTAGCTTCTAAGTCCAACTTTGAAGACCAAACCAGAAAGTTTTTATAATTTCTGTTACGAACGAATTGAAGTAATCCAAAATGGTTTTCAACCAAAGTCGCTCATTTGAAGATGAAAACCGGGGAAAAAAATGTTTTTAAAAACACAAACTGCCAAAACAGAATGGTTTTGATTCTACACGAACGGTGTTTTTAGAAATTTGTTTTAAGATTGTAGGAACCGTTCGCATAAAATATATAAAAACTTTTATAAATTCGAATTACAATACAGAAATAAATAAAGCTGTAAATTACAATACTTTTACAACTGAAATAATCGAAAATACAAGAACAAAATTCAAACAGAAAAATAAGTTCTTGGCTGAGGATCGTGTTAGACACGGGTCCCTTAAAACAAATTTCGAGTCTCCCAGGAGAACTCGTTTGTTTCCAGGATACAACAGCCCAAGCAGTTGCACTGCCGGAGATGACAACAACCCGAAGGTGTACCTTGCTGTAAGAAAGGAGAAGAAAATGAATTTTCTGTAGAGAATTCGTTGGTGTTTTTTTTGGTGTGTCTTCTGGTGTTGAGGTGATGCTGTATATATACTGCATCTGGGTTGAAACAGTCAAAAGGAATTAACTTAATGAATTAAATTGCGTTAAACGTCTTTAATGCACTTTAATTCGTCAGTTACATTCCTGGTCAAGACCCTTGACTCGTCTGTTTCAATTGCTGAAGTGTAACTGATCTGTTATTAACTCTGGAAGCAGCAGGTCGCGCGCGCACGCGCCTCCATATGCCAGCCTGCTGGTGCGCGCGCCAGTGTGGCTCACATCCCTGCGCGAGTTTACTGGTGCGCAACCCCTTGCGCGAGCATCCTTGCTCCACAGTCCTATTACGTTTGCGACAGTATGGCTCACATCCTTGCGCGAGCCTACTGTCGTGCCAGCCCTTGCGTGCGCATCCTTCCTCCAGAGTCTATTGCGCGTGCGCGCCAGTATAGCTCACATCCTTGCACGAGTCTACTGGTGCGCCAGCCCTTGCGCGCGCACGCCACATCACCAGGGAACCCATCTTGTCACGCCACACAGTCGCGCCATACTGGTTCACTTTGGTGCGCTGCGCATGCGCACATCAGGCATATACGGCGTTGCGAAGTGCAAAGTGCGCCATCAAAGCGCCACATTGCGCCCATCGCCCACGCCACCGCGGCGCGCGCCTGTGCGAGTTAGGGTGCTCCGCACTCTTCGCGAGTACACTTAGTGTGTGCTTCCATGAAACAATAAGGAAGGAGTGTTCCCACTTAAATACCCATTTAAGTTTCATTACTCCTCCTATGTGGGACAAGATGCTACTTTCCCATTTATTTCAGCATTTAATATTTAAAACACCAAACTTTGAGCATCTATATCTCATTCATCTTAGCTCCGTTTTGGACGTGGTTTAGTTCGTTGCGAAGCTCTTCCAACATAGAACACAAACCCGGAAATAAATATCTATATAAACCTCAGTTTATAATATTTATTTATCGTCCAAAATTAGGAAATACCCATTTCCTATATTTGTGAAAATGCTATTTTCACTAAATTTCCAACAATTTACTAAGTATGATAATGATATTAGCATATTTAAATTCACGAATAACCTTGTTAATTCTGAATGTTTCGGAGAAAAATATGGACATGAACAACCGTTCAAAATCACTACAAAAGACAATGTATCAAGTGAATTAACCATTTATACTTGCATATTTAGTCATTTGGTTTAATTAAATTGCAATTATGGCCCTTAGTTTATCAAGAATTTTGTATTTGAGGGTTTTTTAATTAGTAAATTTTGCGATTCTTTGTTAGTTCGAGCTAGATCGAGCTGAGCTGAGCCGAGCTAGCTCGAATTTTAATCGAGTCGAGCTCGAGCCTCAAATCTCAGCTCGATTTAAAATTCGAGCTCAAGCCGAGCCAGCTCGAATTGGGTTCGAGCCGAGCTCGAGGTGGGTCTAGCTCTGCTCGACTCGGCTCGTTTACAGCCCTATGCTAGACTTCAACAGTTTGTCATCAATTATTGATCACTGAACATTTAAAACTAATCATATAACATCAATTATAAACATGTAACTTCAAGCATAAGTGTGTAATAGCTAATAGTCACCACATATGTTTTCAAACATGAGTATATCGGGTAGCATGCATATGAGCCCGTAATAATAAAATGGACATCTAGAACTCACCTTTGAGTTAGCTTCCATACCAACTGTATTCAAGCAAAAAGTCACCTTTTGCGTGGACAAAATTCACTCACCCACAACATTTCGCTAACTATATACTAATATTTCACGTATTTTATATTTCGTGTGACTATTTGCACAATAAGTCTATTATTCGTGCTAAGTACCATGTGAAAACTAGTAAGTGAAAATTAAAACTATCTACCTGAAATGTGCCACGTCCTGTGTCATTGATCATAAGCGAAAAGGGACATATCGAAAACTATCTAAAACCCTAAAATGTGTTAACGGTGGCTGATCTTCATAACTAAGCATGTTCAATGTCAATATCCTAACATTTACATCGAAAATACATAAGGATCAACACATAACATCATTAAAAGCTTCAAGCAACATCTTAATTTTTACATGAATCTCACATTATTTTAGCACCCAAACCCAAGCTTGAGGCCCTTTAAAGCCAATGAGGAAACACGTTGTTTTCTATCCCAAATGCAAAACCGGCTCGTGATCTTGAATCCCCAAGGTGAAACAAACAACCCGTTGATCTAGGATTCAATTCAAGGTTTCTATGGTGAAAATGAGAAGGTTGTTCTTGCTTCCTTTCATAATAGGGTTTCATTAGCATAATTGCCATTTTTCCCTTATGGACCTTATCATCCATTTCCATTTTGGGGGTTTTTTAATCTAATAACCATACCATGTTTATTTACTCACCCTTGTAGTTTTTTAAATACACATACATTTGTTATAGAAAATTAAGGTGTTGTAAGTCTACAACCCTTACGATAAGTTACAGCCCCAAAAGTTGGTACACATCAACGTAACATCCCGGTATTTATCATCAATATATTCTATTTAATTTAAATAAAAGAATTGCAAGTACAATATGGTAAGTAACCGTGAGCATGATGAATTTGATATAATGGAATCACAGGAGCTTGGTTGTCGTTTAGTTTGAGTTTTATGGATTAGTGCGGGATCAAGATGCACAAGATCTAACCAAAGAGACCGAATGCAATTAATTGAGATTAAAACTCAATAAGGGTGAAACCCTAGGATCGAATTCGGCACTAGGGGAGTTCGACGGCAATGGCGAGCAAGGGAGAAAGAGGAGATGCGGTTGGTTCGTCGATTCTTGTGTTCAAATCTTCATTTCATGTAATTTCCAATTCGTTTTAAATTTAATTGTCTGTGTTGGATTGATTGGTTAATCGTGGGGCGTGGTTTGCGATTGGTGGTGTTGATGGACGCCAACAGTAACGTAGTTGGTGGTGTTTTCCTCAGTGATTGTGACGCTTGGCGGAGGTGGCTATGGTGGTGATGATGGGTGGTTCGGTGTGTGTGATGAGCCGGTGGTCGACCGGTTCATGTGTGTGACAACCGGCAAATTCGAGTCAATGTTCGAACGAATTTTATTCATATTTTCAAGATGTTAATGCATTTTTACTTAATTTTGAGTAATTGGGTCTTCACAAGTCTAACAAATCCCTTTCATAAGTTCTAGTCATACTTATGGTAATTTTTAGGAATTACTGATACGCGTTTAAACTTTTAACGAACCGATGTCAAATAAATATATCAAATGTGACCGATTAATGTATATTGTATATATATTATTGGATTGTTATATAGTCGACCGAGTGTGAACTTGGTACGAACGTAGTGGTTCGCAACACTAAAAGCATGTAAGTAAAAGACACCGGGTTAAAGATATCAAAATTCGTGATTATTAATCATAATAGATATTTTAGATATTTATTTCTCTATTTTGAGTTTTAATAGTTTACGATAAAATTTGGGTTGTTAAAACGATGAAAAATTCAAGAACAAATCATTATACATGTATATTCCTATATTGTAGGAATTAAAAATTAATATTTGAATTGAATTAGTGTAAATGATAATTGTAATAGAGCGATTCTGGTAATGACATGCAACATTTTTTGGAATCATTTATTATTATATATAATATGGATTAAAAAAAGGGAACACAATGTAAAAAAATTACACCGTGAAAATCATATACATTTTGATTCAATTACTTGTACAATTATATTCAATATGAGTTTTAAATACATTTATATTGAAACTTACATAAATATAATTATATTGCAACGTTATAATCATAATTCTATGACATATCATATTTAAAGTTATAAGAAAAAAACCGAATATTTATAAAATTAATTATAATAAAACAAATCATAAAATAGAAAAATCTAACTAATGTCCATCGAAATGTTTCTTTATGTATATAACTAGCAAGATACAACCCGCGCATTGTCACAGGACAAGATGGGAATGCAGTTCGGTTCGTTATGGTATGACTATATGACATAGCAAGTGTAAGAAAAAACTCAAAAAAATATTTTCGTAACATAACCAAAACAATATCTACACGTGTTCGGTTCATTGTGAGAAAAAATAACCTTTAACCACATATCAATATTCATATATTTTCCATAAACTATTTAAATTTCAATATTACCTTGAGATATTTTTTTTTCTTAAATTTTTGTGATATTTCTTTTTAAGTAATATAATAATCTTACATTAATATGTATATGGTTATTGTACAAGAGATCCAATTCGTACAAAGTGTAGGAGGCCTTCAAAGATTGGGGTATTGCAGGAGATCCAATATTGTTGACTATAGAAACTTACTTCCCCACGATTTTTAAATAGCTATAACTATTTCAAACGATATTTTATTTTAAATTACACCATATTAACAACGATTTTATTCTCTTTAAATTATACCATATTAACAACGATTTTTAAATAGCTATCTACCTTGTGTCAACCGGCAAAAATAATGGTAAGTCCATACAACTTAACAACTTAATTATACATTTAATTTCGTTCTTACAACTTAATTAATGCATGATTAAGTCATGTAAAGTCTAGCAATCATTGGACATGGTAAGTATGTCAAATAGTATCGTTACATTTGCCGCGCCGCGAGAAAACTGCAAACTATGTCCAAATATGTTGGCAAAATGCTGAAAACACTCCATAATACGCTATTCATGCCAGCTAGTTCTAAAAACTGTCCGAACGAGTAACGAATGTCATGAAAGGTTATGATCATTTAAATACGATTAAAACCCCTAGTTAGGGGCACCAAATCATTAAACATATAAACTTTCCGGAAAAATGTATATTTATAAAGTAAAGTGTCCGTTTTGCGCCAAACTGTAACAACAAAAATTGTCCGCAACATTAAAATTCAGCATTTTAATGTCCGTAGGACTTGTAAATAATATTTTAGATCCAAAATAAGGTTGGGGATATCAGTGGGATATCCAGAACATAAACTCCCGGCATTATGCCGCAACTCTCACACATTACCCGAATTCGAGCCGAAGGGCGAATAGATTATATTTTTACCATCCAATTTTCTAAACTAAAAAGCTAGAGAACTAGTTAGCCATAATTTGGCGTCGTAAACGCCTTGAATAAACGCTATAGCATCGATGGTAAAATAAAACCATAGCTCTCGATATTATATAGCGTCTTTTATATATCACCCGATATCGGACCGAAGAGCGAACTAGTGACATTTTTACCATCCAAAATCTATACCCACTATACTAATAAACTAATTAGACCATACTTAAAATCCTAAACTACCATTAACACCTAAATTAAACCCACTTTGCCTAAATAATCAAAATATCTAACAATTTCACATTTTATCACATGTCATATGTTAAAAAAAAAACAAAATCACCATACTTTCCCCAATGTGTTCGGCCATGCCCCCTTAATCACACTACATGTTAGGGTTAAAAATTATGGTAGAAATATTTTATGTTGACTACCGATAACTGGCAAGATATACACATATCAATTTCTTCATATCATTACTAACTTCTCAACACTCAAACAAAATTCAAAAACCTCCTCTTGTCTCCCCTTGCTCTCGGCCACAACAAACCTCCACAACCCCTTCTTTTTCATTCACTAAACACACTAATTTAACACTTGATAAGCCATTTTAAGTTAGTTTATGGAGCTTGCATGGATGGAAAATCATTAAGGATACTTTGGAGCTTTATTATCTTCTCTAGTCTTCATCTTAAGCTTGTGCAAAATAGTAAGATCATCTTTTATCATTTTTAAGCTCCTTATATATATAGATTATGAAAGTACATGTTAATCATCTTGAACTTAACTTAAATCAAAGATCAAACACACTAATTTCAACATAAAAAGTCTACTAATGTGATGTATTTTGTGTTGATTATGTTGTTTCGTGCTAATTGGCTTATATATTCTTGATGATTATGTTAAAGTAAGTTGTTTAGCTTTATGATCTTGTATGGAACTTGATTAAAATTGGTGATTTAAACAACTTGATGTTTAAATCTTAACAAGATCATCATCCACATAGTCCATGAACTTTACTACAAAAAATAAAAGTGATTTTTAACATTTTATAATATTCATAGAGATTAAAAATCATGATTTACACTAAGATAGTTTTAAAAGTGTGTTAATCAAAGTTGTTTAAATGGAAGAATACGATTAGTGTGTTAAATATGATGGTTAAATCATGTTTGTTAAAAGAATTAAAAAGTGTCATCATTTTTACTAGAAAGTGTGGTTAAATATATATATATAAAGTTCAAGGGTTATGTGGATAATTATGTGATAAATATTACTTACAAAAAGTGGGTTTTTGGAAACTTAATTTGAAGATTGATTGTAATTGTGTGTTTAAACATGATTACATACGTTTTTAAACGTGGAAAACGCCATAGTTTAGGGGAAACTATGGTAAAATTTTCTAAAAATCTAAGCATGATTAAAGTATGATTAACGGGATGAGTAACGGGGCTAAACTCGATTAGTGACCTTAATCATCATTAAGGAAGTTTTAATAAAAAGGGTTAGGCCCTGATCTTCCAAGAACTTTAATAAACAACTTATATATTTTTATAAGTTAAAAAGGGTGTATTATATATAGGGTTCCTGCGCAAAGTGTGTTTTTCCTACATAGTATAGGAAGCGATATGGGCCATATGATGGGTGTGTTTGATGGTTGAGATCATCTTGGTGGCATTTGGGTAATATGCGTGTCTTTAAAATAGGATGATTTAATTAATTAGTGGTAGATGTTTCATTTAGCTTGTTTTAAATATGGAAATAACTGTCATTCCATAAACCACCCCACATTTCTTGCGATTTTTTTTCTCTCTCTCTCTCTCTCTCTCTCTCCTTTCTCTCCTTCATGAAGAAACACAACATCAAGAAAACACATCATGACAATATCACACATCGTGAAGAAATCCAAGAAAACATATCATGAATCATATAATATAACACAACGTTATTTAACTTGTATGGTGTGTTATACAATATAACACATCGTGAAGAACCCAAAATTTATAAAACACAACATTAAGAAACCACAAAAGACATGTCATTTGTGAATTAACTTGTAACTGGTAAAACACAGCGTCAAGAAATTATTTATGAAGGATTGCAGCTGGTAAAACACATCGTCAATAAATTGTTCATGAAGGATTGCAGCTAGTAAAACACATCGTCAAGAAATTAGTCTGCTTGCTGCTAAAATACAACGGTATTAATCTGCTTGCTGTTAAAACACAATGTCAAGAAATCCTCCCGCATTACTAGCATGAATGGTAAAACACAGCGTCAAGAAATCCTCTAGCATTACCAACATGAATGCTAAAACACAACGGTATTAATATGTTTGCTGTTAAAACACAATGTCAAGAAATCCTCCAGCATTACCAGCATGAATGCTTGCTGTTAGAACACGATGTCAAGAAATCCTCAAGCATTACCAGCATGAATTTATACAAACGATAAAGTAAACGAACATAATTATACCAATCTTGCAATCAAACAATTGTGTTTGAAGCCATGACTTTCTCCACAAAAATATTCATGAAAATTGTGGTTTGAATGAAGCCAGTGACTTTCTCTACGAAAATGAATATTCGATGAAAACATTCATGAAATTGTGAAAAAATGAATGTCGTGATTGTTAGTTTACGATGAAGTAATTCGAAAACATTCAAAATAAGAACAGTTCAAATACACGTGCCTTTTAGTTAAAGATCCCTCATGCCAAAAATTCAATTAAAATGTTCCTTACACTTTGTGCAACTTAGCTTTAGAATCCCATCATATGCCACATGTTCAAATCTTATTGCTTACTAACTTTGTAGCATAATTATGGTTTGTGCCAAATCACATATGTATATATTTTAAGTATTAAATTATGATTACTTTGCCCCATATTAATAATTAAATAATATTTGTATGTATTAGAGTAGACTACTACTAAATACAAGAAACACGATATATGAACACACCACAGATACCCGTAATGGACGGGACAACGGACAATCAGACATCGGACGAACCTTAAAATAACTATATATATATATTGATCAAATAATATATATATATATATATATATATATATATATATATATATATATATATATATATATATATATCGAAACCAACACTAAACATATAATAAATGCTCTAACAAAATAAATGCGTCACCATCGGCGACGATTGCCCTAGCGTCACGACACGAAGTTGTAACATTTGTCAAAAACGGGTTTCCAAAACCCGCTCCGTTTTGTAATCGAATATCAAGTTATAAATGTCACGTTGAATATTTATGATTATTTTGATTTAAAATGATACATAATTAATAAATAAACTAAACTATAAAAATTATATTTGATAAAAAGTTAAAACAAAATAAATAAAAAGGAAACGTCGCTGCCGGGATCGAACCCGGGTCAGCCAGAACTGAATCCAAAGACTTAGCACACACTCACATCACCACTCCGCCACTTGTTGTTTTCTGTTATCTCTAGGAAACAAATAAGATTTATACACAAACTCGGTTAAACCGGTTGCGCCAACTGAGAAACAGAAATCGGCAAATCAATCGTCAAATCGCTTGATTACTCGCACATTCAGTTTATAACCGATGCACCGACAATTTTAATCAAGTCGGAATTGATTGAACATCAATTCTCATCATTATCGGTTTTTATAACCGAAAAATAATCAAGTCCAGATTACTTCAACTCCAGACCCCTCTCGCGACTCAGAAACATCATACCAACATTCCATTTCACTTTCGTCACACTTTCAGTTCGTCAGAACGCTTAAATCAACTCGCCGGAATTTTCTGCAAGATTCGCCGGAAAACCGTATTCATCCTCAAACGGTAAATCTTTCAATAACATTGTAGTTCAACAATTGTTAGGCTATTTCTAACTTAAACCTTTCAATTGAAATCGAATTCAGGCACTGTATTCAGCTAATTTCAGTTCGCCGGAAAAATTCTGAAAATCTCTATATTCATCTGAGAATCGGTAAGGGCATTCAAACCCTCTGTTAACATTTGCTGATCACTTCAATTTCACGATTAGCTAATAAAAACGGTTAATTGTCTTGTTCAGTTGAAGAGCATAAAAACAGGGACCGACACATTGCCGGAATTCTGAAATAAACCGTTCATCGGTATGTTCACCTCTAATTACCGTCTCTGCCATTTCATTTTAGCCTTAAGAATGTTTGTTAATCGTAAAAACAAGAAACGGATTAGTGAATCAGTTGACTGTAATCTGAATGTAGAAGACGAAGTTAGTTAAGTTATAAGTTTAATTAAAATAAGTAATATGAACGGGTTAGACACACAGTCCAGCGGTGGACTGTGTGCAAAACATAGTCGCATGTCACAAGTTCGATTCCTGATACACGCATTCCTTATGTAATAAAATGCCTTTTTGTTTGAAACTAAACCGGGTTAACTCCGTTAGTTGTTAAGTATAATAAAAACCGAGATATTAATCAGGTTAGACACACAATCCAGCGGTGGACCGTGTGCAACAATGAATCGCACGTCACGAGTTCGAAACCCGATACTGGCACCGGTTCATTGAATTAAAATGTTTTTGAAATTAAAAGAATTTTGGTTAAACCGAATTAGTATATAAATATAATTAAAAACAAGATTATTTCGGGTTAGACACGTAGCTCAGTTGGTAGAGCTGCGTGCACGCGTACGGGAGGTCTCGGGTTCGAGCCTCACCCGGCGCAAACAATTCCACTGACCGAACCGGTCAACAAGTCAACAAGTCAACGGTCAACGGTCAACGGTCAACGCAAAATAAACAATTTTTTTATATTTTTATTTATTTAATTTAATTTAAAAATCAATTAAAAATACTTAAAAATAACATTTTTAAAGATAGAAAATAGCCTTAAACTCACAAAGATATATCTAAAATTTCATTAAAATCCTTAATAAAATCCACTCATTTAATATATTTTTCCGTTATTATTTAGGTTAGTATTTCTCGTTGTTCCGCTCATCCAATTCGTGCGCATCTCACCATCTCCAATCCAACGCAACCAATGTGAGTGAATCTTTACAAATTCCCCGTTTAATCACGTTTTGGGGTGTATCATGTGTCTTGATATATATATTATATTTAAACCATTGTGCATACATCATATCATGAACATGTGTATTCAGTATGTTTCAATTGTTGTGTGGTTATTGTTGGATGCAATTTATTATTTTCAGTACATGCAATTTCATAGGCCGCCGCTCCCCATTACATTATGAGCGTTGAGCATGTTCCCCATTTCATTATGAGCGTGAACCTGGCGTGCCCACATACGATCGGCTCCGTTTGATTGAGCCTTGATCGCACAGACATTTTCATTTTCAGTACATGCAATACGATCGGCTCCGTTTGATTGAGCCTTGATCGCACAGTTTCATTTATGTTACTTATCGTATGATGTTGGTATGTTTATGTATGCTATCATATGTTATTGATTGTTATAGTTGTGATTGCTATTTGCCACTGTCTGATTATTTACATTTGCTCATTTATGATTATGTACAATTTTTCATTGATATACTAACAAGTAAATCAATAATAAATGTTTATCTAACAAGGTTCACTCGCCAACTTATGTTGACCCAAAAAAACCCCCATTTTTACACATGATACAGGTGAACCAGCAGCAGCTAGGAACACATAGGATTGGGCTAGAAGAATAAAATGATTTAGAGTTTGGGATTGTTATGTTTGGTTTATTTTCTTTGTATTGTATGGACATGTTTGGATTATTTGGAATGTAACTTTGACTTTAATAAATATGAAACATATTAGTAAATGTCATGAGCTTTGGTGATAACCCAATTATGCCCCGACTCTTATTCCGCTGTGGGTCGGGGTGTGACAGAAGTGTACATATCGCGGACGACTTTTGGTCACTCTTGACACGAATATATATATATATATATATATATTCGGTTACTACGACGAAACTCTAAAAATAATATATTTTTAGACATCAGAAATATAAATATATTTCAATATTAATAATTTCGTAAAGTATAACGAAAATATTCACTAAGTGTAAAAATATAATTATTCACATATACGGATACGTATGAAATACGTACAAAAATACACTTGGTGGTATTGCAAGAATAAAAGGAATGTACTTGTAACATATCACATCCATGAAAGCACACACCACATCATGATTGCTTTTACAATGATTTTTGTGTTTTCAAATCTCATCAAAGTGAGTTCTCATGACGGGCATGTAGTAACTGGAAGGGTACCAGTACCGGTAGTCGGAACGTCCTGTCTAGGCTGTCATTCGTATAAATCCAAAATAAAGGACCAGTTTGCCTACCTGGGGACTAACGATGAGAGTACGAAGTACCTATTAGGCCAAAGCATGCTATACCAAACGTCGTGTGAGCTAACCCCACTTTGAGTTGTCATTGTGTCTACACCTGGACACGTTCCGACCAAACATCTCATGAACATATTTTGTGGTTTGCATTCGGGTGATGCGAGTGTTAAATTGCCAATACTAATGTGAATCCTACCAAGCCAATAGCCATGGGGGCCCACATGACTATATAGGTGAAGGTATGGGGGACATTTGAGGCCCAACATGAGCAAACCCAAGACATCCTATGGATGTAGTTGCATTATTGATATTTATGTTATTTTCATTTTCTTAAAGACACATGACACCTAAAAAGACACCATAAACTCACAATCTTCTCATGTATGTTCCTGTAGATGTCGTCCAGACAACAACAAAGGGGTAAAAGATCAGGAAGGTCTCAGGAACGCTTGGCCACACAAATCGCGAAACAAATGGCCACGATACTGCCTGACATTATGGTCCAAGTACAACAAGCCCTCGCTACAAATCCTACTAACCCTCCCCAACAACATGACCAGAACATCGACAACCCTCCTACCAGCAAGTGCTCTTACAAACATTTCAAATCTTGTGATCCTCCTAAATTTGAGGGGACCGAAGGTGTCACTGCTCTCCTCCACTGGTTCGAGGAAATGGAAAACACCTTCCTCAATTGCGATTGTCCTGAGGATCGCAAGGTTCGATACGCCACCGGGAGACTATTTGGGGTAGCTCTCACTTGGTGGAATACTGAGAAAGGGAAGAGGGGAACTGAAGATGCAATGGCCTTAACTTGGGAGGAGTTAAGGGAAATCATGACTAGGCGTTTCTGTCCTAGGAGTGAAATTAAAAAGTTGGAGGATGAATTTCATGCACTAAAGCAGAAGGAGGGATACCATACCACTTATAACAAGAGGTTCTTGGAGTTGAACCAAATGGTTCCAAATTTGTTCACCCCAACTTATCGTCTGATTGAGCATTATATTCGAGGACTTCCCTTGAAAATTCAAGATTCAGTCCTCAGTACTTCACCGGTAACACTTGAAGCTGCTATGGAGCTAGCAACTGAACTGACTGAGAACCGAATTCGCAACGGGAAGTTCAAAGAAGAGAAAAAGAAAGCCCCTGTTGAGGGTCAAACTTCAAACCATCCTATCTCTTCCTCTAAGTTTGCTAACAAGAGAAAGCGCAACACCAGAAATTTTGCTGTTACTCAAGCCAACTCCCCTATCCCTGCTGCACCCATTACCCAGGTTGCCCCTTCACCCGCACCATACAGAAGACCTTACACTGGCCCGTTACCAAAATGTAGCCGTTGCCAATATCACCATTCTCCTGATCATCCTTGCCAATATTGCACCGGCTGCGGTCGCGCAGGTCATACTGTTCAAACCTGCCGCATGCCTCAGCGAACGAACCGCCACCAACCTTCAACCCAAACCCACCAACAAATAATGGGCCAAGCCCAACAACCCCTACTATTACCACCCACCCAACATTTAGCCCAAACATATTACCAGCCCAATTATCCTATGGGTCAACCAATGCGGGCTTGCTACAATTGCGGTAACCCGAGCCATTTCAGAAACACTTGTCCAAGGTTGGTAAACATTATTCATGCTCAGGCCCAAGCCAACCCGGTGAATCAAGCAAACCAAGCTCCTCCACCTGCAAGAGGGAGAGCTTTCAATATCAACGCTAACCAGGCCAGAGCTGACGGCAATGTGGTTAACAGTACGTTCCTTATAAATGGTAGATATGCATCTATGTTATTTGATACTGGTGCGGATAGAAGTTTTGTGTCTTTAGAATTTGAACCTATCTTAAACCAAAATCGGGATAAGCTCATGGAATCCATAACGGTAGAAGTTGCTGACGGGAAACCAGTTTCATTAAGCACTATTATATGCAACTGTACACTCACCCTAAACGACCACGATTTCTCAGTCGACCTTATTCCTATGAAGCTGGGAAGTTTTGATATCATAATTGGTATGGACTGGCTCAGTCAACATCAGGCAGAAGTTGTATGTCGCGAAAAATTTATACGTATTCCTCTTTCAAACGGTCAGACTCTTCGAATCTTTGGAGAAACCTCGTCAAAAGGGCTCAGCTTAATGTCTTGTCTTCAAGCTCAAAAATACATTCGCAAAAAATTATGTCGCGTTTTTAGCTCATATCATCAAAAAGGGGACCATGGAGAAGAAACTCGAAGACATTCCAGTAGTAAAAGATTTCCCACAAGTTTTTCCTGATGACATTTCAGGACTTCCTCCAGTTAGAGACGTCGAATTCCGTATTGATCTTATACCTGGTGCTACACCAGTTGCAAAATCTCCTTATAGGTTAGCCCCCTCTGAAATGCAAGAGTTAGCCAGTCAATTACAAGAGTTGACTGACAAGGGATTCATACGTCCTAGGTCATCGCCTTGGGGTGCACCTGTCCTTTTTGTAAAGAAAAAAGATGGATCGTTTCGTATGTGCATCGACTACAGAGAGCTCAACAAATTAACAATCAAGAATCGCTATCCTTTACCACGCATTGATGATCTTCTTGACCAACTTCAAGGTGCCAATTGCTTTTCAAAAATCGACCTTCGATCGGGCTATCATCAACTTAGAGTACATGAAGAAGACGTCCCAAAGACTGCTTTCCGAACTCGTTATGGCCATTATGAATTCATGGTTATGCCATTTGGTTTAACCAACGCACCAGCTGTCTTCATGGACCTAATGAACAGAGTCTACAAACCTTATCTTGATCGATTTGTTATAGTCTTCATCGACGATATTCTTATTTATTCAAAATCTAAATCTGATCATGAGCGTCATCTTCGACTCATCCTTGCACTTCTAGAGAAGGAAAAGCTTTACGCCAAATTCTCCAAATGTGAATTCTGGTTAAAAGAGGTGCAATTCCTCGGACATGTAGTCAATGATAAGGGAATACATGTCGACCCCTCAAAGATCAAAGCGGTACAAGAATGGCAAGCTCCACGTACACCAACTGAAGTAAGATCTTTTCTTGGTTTGGCTGGTTATTATCGTCGATTCATTTCAAATTTCTCTCGCATCGCTGTACCACTCACGACTTTAACTCACAAGGGAAAACCTTTCATATGGGGACCCAAGCAGGAAGAAGCCTTCCAAACTCTTAAACAAAAACTTTGTGATGCACCAATCCTTACTCTTCTTGAAGGTTGTGATGATTTCGTGGTCTATTACGACGCGTCAGGGCAAGGATTCTAATGCAAAGAGGAAAAGTTATAGCTTATGCTTCGAGACAACTCAAGACGCATGAGAAGAACTACACCACTCATGACCTAGAACTTGGAGCCGTTGTGTTCGCTCTTAAGATATGGAGACATTATCTCTATGGTACTAAGTGTGAAATATACACAGACCACAAGAGTCTTCAACATATCTTCAATCAAAAAGAGTTAAACATGAGGCAACGAAGATGGGTCGAACTTCTAAATGATTACGACTGCGAAATTCGGTACCACCCTGGCAAAGCAAATGTGGTGGCTGATGCGCTTAGTCGAAAGGGTTATGCAAACTCCATTCGTCTTCTATGTTCGCAAATTATAACCGACATTAAAGATCAAATTCGAGAAGCCCAACACGTTTCAATAACGAAAGATGATGTACGAAAGGAGATGTCTTGTGGAGCTGAGCTAAAAATTGAAACTAAATCTGACGGTATTCTGTACTACCTAGATCGTATCTGGATTCCTAACCACAACAATCTTCGCGAAACTCTTATGAAGGAAGCTCACAAAACGCGATACTCTATACACCCAGGAGCCGATAAAATGTATCAAGACCTACGATATACCTATTGGTGGCCTGAAATGAAAAAGGATATTGCTGTTTTTGTTTCCAAGTGCCTTACCTGTTCCAAGGTGAAAGCTGAACACCAAAGACCCTCAGGACTTCTGGTCCAACCTGAAATACCTGTATGGAAGTGGGAAAATATAACCATGGATTTCATTACCGGGTTACCTCGCACTTCTGGTGGGTATGACACTATATGGGTAATTATAGACCGACTTAATCAGCTCACTTTATTCCTATCCGCGAAGATTTCAAGAACGAAAAACTTGCTCGTATTTATATCAGCGAAATCGTAAGCCGACATGGGGTACCGTTAAGCATTATTTCTGATCGTGATGGTCGTTTCACTTCACGAACATGGCAAGCAGTACAATCCGCTATGGGCACGCGATTAGATCTCAGTACCGCCTATCATCCTCAAACTGATGGACAGTCTGAGCGCACCATTCAAACTCTTGAAGATATGCTTCGAGCATGTGTCATAGACTTCAAGGGAAATTGGGACGCCCACCTACCATTAGTTGAATTTTCGTACAACAACAGCTATCATTCAAGCATCGGCATGGCACCTTTTGAAGCCTTATATGGACGTAGGTGCCGATCTCCAGTATGTTGGCACGAAATTGGGGAAGCTCAAATCACTGGTCCAGAATTGATCCAAGAAACCACAGACAAGATCCATCAAATCCGAAACAATCTTCTATCGACTCAGAGTCGTCAAAAGAGTTATGCAGATAAACGACGGAAGCCTTTAGAGTTTAACATTGGTGATCATGTACTTTTAAAAGTGTCACCGTGGAAGGGAGTAGTTCGTTTTGGTCAAAAAGGCAAGTTAGCACCACGCTACGTAGGACCTTTCAAGATACTCGAAAGAGTCGGACCTGTAGCTTACAAGCTTGATCTACCAGAAGAACTCAACAGGATTCATCCCACATTCCACGTGTCGAACTTGAAGAAATGCCTCGCTGATGAAAACCTCCACATCCCTCTGGAAGATATTCAGATTGATGAATCTATTCATTTTATTGAAAGACCAGTACAGATCATGGACTTCGGAGAGAAACGTCTACGACGAAGTCGCATTCCAATTGTTAGGGTACGTTGGGAGTCGAAACGGGGACCTGAGTTTACTTGGGAACGTGAAGACTCAATGCGTGAAAAATACCGGCATCTTTTTCCTACTACTTCAACTACTTGAATTTCGGGACGAAATTCCTAAAAGTAGGGGATACTGTAACATTTGTCAAAAACGGGTTTCCAAAACCCGCTCCGTTTTGTAATCGAATATCAAGTTATAAATGTCACGTTGAATATTTGTGATTATTTTGATTTAAAATGATACATAATTAATAAATAAACTAAACTATAAAAATTATATTTGATAAAAAGTTAAAACAAAATAAATAAAAAGGAAATGTCGCTGCCGGGATTCGAACCCGGGTCAGCCAGAACTGAATCCAAAGACTTAGCACACACTCACATCACCACTCCGCCACTTGTTGTTTTCTGTTATCTCTAGGAAACAAATAAGATTTATACACAAACTCGGTTAAACCGGTTGCGCCAACTGAGAAACGGAAATCGGCAAATCAATCGTCAAATCGCTTGATTACTCGCACATTCAGTTTATAACCGATGCACCGACGATTTTAATCAAGTCGGAATTGATTGAACATCAATTCTCATCATTATCGGTTTTTATAACCGAAAAATAATCAAGTCCAGATTATTTCAACTCCAGACCCCTCTCGCGACTCAGAAACATCATACCAACATTCCATTTCACTTTCGTCACACTTTCAGTTCATCAGAACGCTTAAATCAACTCGCCGGAATTTTCTGCAAGATTCGCCGATAAACCGTATTCATCCTCAAACGGTAAATCTTTCAATAACATTGTAGTTCAACAATTGTTAGGCTATTTCTAACTTAAACCTTTCAATTGAAATCGAATTCAGGCACTGTATTCAGCTAATTTCAGTTCGCCGGAAAAATTCTGAAAATCTCTATATTCATCTGAGAATCGGTAAGGGCATTCAAACCCTCTGTTAACATTTGCTGATCACTTCAATTTCACGATTAGCTAATAAAAATGGTTAATTGTCTTGTTCAGTTGAAGAGCATAAAAACAGGGACCGACACATTGCCGGAATTCTGAAATAAACCGTTCATCGGTATGTTCACCTCTAATTACCGTCTCTGCCATTTCATTTTAGCCTTAAGAATGTTTGTTAATCGTAAAAACAAGGAACGGATTAGTGAATCAGTTGACTGTAATCTGAATAGAAGACGAAGTTAGTTAAGTTATAAGTTTAATTAAAATCAGTAATATGAACGGGTTAGACACACAGTCCAGCGGTGGACTGTGTGCAAAACATAGTCGCATGTCACAAGTTCGATTCCTGATACACGCATTCCTTATGTAATAAAATACCTTTTTGTTTGAAATTAAACCGGGTTAACTCGTTATTTGTTAAGTATAATAAAAACCGAGATATTAATCAGGTTAGACACACAGTCCAGCGGTGGACTGTGTGCAACACTGAATCGCACGTCACGAGTTCGAAACCCGATACTGGCACCGGTTCGTTGAATTAAAATGTTTTTGAAATTAAAAGAATTTTGGTTAAACCAAATTAGTATATAAATATAATTAAAAACAAGATTATTTCGGGTTAGACACGTAGCTCAGTTGGTAGAGCTGCGTGCACGCGTACGGGAGGTCTCGGGTTCGAGCCTCACCCGGCGCAAACAATTCCACTGACCGAACCGGTCAACAAGTCAACAAGTCAACGGTCGACGGTCAACGCAAAATAAACAATTTTTTATATTTTTATTTATTTAATTTAATTTAAAAATCAATTAAAAATACTTAAAAATAACATTTTTAAAGATAGAAAATAGCCTTAAACTCACAAAAATATATCTAAAAATTTCATTAAAATCCTTAATAAAATCCACTCATTTAATATATTTTTCCGTTATTATTTAGGTTAGTATTTCTCGTTGTTCCGCTCATCCAATTCGTGCGCATCTCACCATCTCCAATCCAACGCACCCAATGTGAGTGAATCTTTACAAATTCCCCGTTTAATCACGTTTTGGGGTGTATCATGTGTCTTGATATATATATTATATTTAAACCATTGTGCATACATCATATCATGAACATGTGTATTCAGTATGTTTCAATTGTTGTGTGGTTATTGTTGGATGCAATTTATTATTTTCAGTACATGCAATTTCATAGGCCGCCGCTCCCCATTACATTATGAGCGTTGAGCATGTTCCCGGCGTGCCCACATACGATCGGCTCCGTTTGATTGAGCCTTGATCGCACAGACATTTTCATTTTCAGTACATGCAATACGATCGGCTCCGTTTGATTGAGCCTTGATCGCACAGTTTCATTTATGTTACTTATCGTATGATGTTGGTATGTTTATGTATGCTATCATATGTTATTGATTGTTATAGTTGTGATTGCTATTTGCCACTGTCAGATTATTTACATTTGCTCATTTATGATTATGCACAATTTTTCATTGATAAACTAACAAGTAAATCAATAATAAATGTTTATCTAACAAGGTTCACTCGCCAACTTATGTTGACCCAAAAAAACCCCCATTTTTACACATGATACAGGTGAACCAGCAGCAGCTAGGAACACATAGGATTGGGCTAGAAGAATAAAATGATTTAGAGTTTGGGATTGTTATGTTTGGTTTATTTTCTTTGTATTGTATGGACATGTTTGGATTATTTGGAATGTAACTTTGACTTTAATAAATATGAAACATATTAGTAAATGTCATGAGCTTTGGTGATAACCCAATTATGCCCCGACTCTTATTCCGCTGCGGGTCGGGGTGTGACAGAAGTGTACATATCGCGGACGACTTTTGGTCACTCTTGACACGAATATATATATATATTCGGTTACTACGACGAAACTCTAAAAATAATATATTTTTAGACATCAGAAATATAAATATATTTCAATATTAATAATTTCGTAAAGTATAACGAAAATATTCACTAAGTGTAAAAATATAATTATTCACATATACGGATACGTATGAAATACGTACAAAAATACACTTGGTGGTATTGCAAGAATAAAAGGAATGTACTTGTACACGAATACGTATAAATACGATATAAATACCAATAATGAAATATACAAATACATATATATACGGTATACGTATACGTATAAAATACACAAGTACATTGTGATGTACTCAGATACACTTGTTGAAGTGTACTCTCACAAAAATACCGTATATGTACATCAACGTATATACGATGTTAAAAATAAATATTTTTAACACTTATATCTATAAAAGGTATACATAAATATTTGTGAAACAAATATACATTTCTCGAATTGAACATATTATTACAAGTGGACGAGGTTCACTAAACTTAAAAGTATATATTGAAATATATATATATATATATATATATATGACACATAACGAACGTAAGCCGTGCGTGGCACGGATACACTAATGGGCTAGGCCCATTCTCAGTTGTGCGAGGCACAAAGCCTCTCATGGGCTAGGCCCACATATGCTCGTGCGAGGCATGAAGACTCACAAAGGGCGAGGTCCGTTCGTACACATTATGAATACAATATATATATATATATATATATATATATATATATATATATATATATATATAGGGTAAGGTTATTGTAAAAAAGACCAAAAGTGTGAGAAAGGTAAGAAAAATCTCAGCCATTAGATCTAAATTAATTGAAAAGGGTAATCAAGTAATTTTATCATTGATTTAATTAATTCAAAACCTTCCATAAACCGCCACCCTAATTTATAGGAATACCGAATAACACTGCAAACACCATTCAGCATGTATATAATACTATTCAATACTTATATAACACCCTTCAATAAGTATATAACACCATTTTAAATATCTCTATAAAAACACTACGAATAACACTGCAACAACCATTCAGCGCATATATAACACCATTCAATAATTATATAACACCATTTAATAAGTATATAACACCATTCAATAAGTATATAACACCATTCAATAATTATATAACACCATTCAACACATATATAACACCATTCAATAAGTATATAACACCATTCAATAATTATATAACACCATGAACTGAAGCAAAAAACCATTAACTGAAACATTCGACTGAACGTAATTTTTTTCTGTATATAAGTATAATAATATGGTACTCATATTAAAGATTAAAAAAACACTCGCTATTATGGTGTAATTTTTTTTTAAAAAAATGAGTTACGTGTAAAAAGTTATTGGCGTTTAAAAAATAAAAGGGGAACTTGCATGTGGATTGCATGTGACTTTCTAAAATTAAAAAGGTTAATTTTACCTTTATACCCTTAATCTAGAAAATTAATTATTTTAATTGTTATACTATTTACAAGATTGCCATCATGATCTCAACCATTAGATTAAAGATCTAATGGTTTAGATTCTTTCTTACCATTCTCACACTTTGGGCCTTTTTTTATAGGATCCTCTACCTATATATATATATATATATAGGATTCGGTTCAAGGGAGAACCAACCCCAGTTGCGAGAACCGTAGGAACTATTATCAACCACACATTATTAAACTAACATATTTTATTAGAGGGGCAGTGTAGTCTTTTGACATCGTTTCTCTCTCATCTTGTCAAATCTCAATCAGTCATCTCTCTCTTTATATTCATCCATCTATCCACCTGCTTTCAAATTTCTCCTAAAACAAAACCAATCAAAACTCATTCCAAAACACACACATCACAATCTGAGAGGTTTGAGAGATGGATTGACGGTGGTGGCAGGGGGACGGTGGTGAAGGGGTGGGTTGTGGTGGTGGGTTTGACGGCGACGGTGGGTGAACGGTGGTGGTGGGTTTGACGGTGACGGGGGGTGAAGGTTGGTGGTGGGTTTGACAGCGAAGGTGGGTGAAGGGGGCGATGGTGGGTGAAGGGCGGGTGTGGTGACGGTTCCGGGAGCGGTGTGGTCAACGGTGATGGTGATGGCGAAGGCGGTGGAAGACGGTGGTGGGGAGGGGGGTCACGGCTCCTTCTCCGGTGACAAGACTGTTGGAGCCTGCAACGGCTCCGGCAACTGTCGTGAGAGAGAGGGGGTCACGGCTCAGATCCGACACAAGTGCAGTGGTGAATCGACGGCATCGAGACTTGTTCCAGTTCTCGACGACATGGAGGCTTGTTCTAGATCTCGACGGCATCTGTAAGATTTTTCGTCACCCTGTTCTTCGATCTTCAAGGATCATCAGGTTTTGTGAATCTGATAATAAAGATTGAATGTTTTTTGTGTTTTCCTATATGGGTTTCTGTTGAATATAATGATAAAGATTGAATCTTTTTTGTGTATTTCAAACAAACAATTCAATCATCTCAAATTTACAAAACATTTGTACCTGATTTTATTTTTTCTCTTTCTCTCGTCGAATATGCCACTCCAGGACGGTGGCTAGGGTTTCGTGCCCTTTTTTTAGCGCCATTTGTAGTTGGTTTTTATATTTTTTAGTTGATGATGATAAGTATATCTGAGACTTCTATGAGTCGTGACTTTTTGGGTGAGTTCGTTTGTTAAGATTCTCAATTTTGTAAACCCGAAACCGGGTCCGGGGGAGTAAAAAGACGGGTCGTAAATAAGTTTTTTTTTGTTTTGTTTGCGTAACGTTTTTTTGTTTTTTTCGTAAATAAGTTTTTGTAAAACTGTTAAAAACGGAGCGCAAAAATGGGGGCATAAAAAACAGGGCGTAAAACCGGGTCGTAAAACCGATCGTAAAAACGATCGTAAAAACGATCTTAAAAACGAGCGTAAAAACGGGGTCGTAAAAACGGGCGTAAAAACGGGTCGTAAAACTTTACGCTACCCGTAAAAACAATACACGTAAAAAATCTGTGTCTGAAAAGATAAAAAACTTTTTTTTAAAACTTTACTTAAAAATTTTACGCTATCCGTAAAAAACTATACACAAAAGACGGGTCGTAAATAAGTTTGTAAACCCGAAACCGGGTTCGGGGGCGTAAAAAGACGGGTCGTAAATAAGTTTATTTTTTTGTTTTTTTGGCGTAACGTTTTTTTTGTTTTTTTTAAATAAGTTTTTGTGAAACCGTAAAAAACGGGGAGCAAAAAACGGGTCAAAAAACGGGGGCGTAAAAAACTGGGGCGTAAAAACGGGTCGTAAAAACGGGGTTGAAGAAAATGGGTCGTAAAAAACGGGCGTAAAAACTGGTTGTAAAACGGGCGTCAAAACGAGTCGTAAAACTTTACACTACCCGCAAAAACAATACATGTAAAAAATCTGTGTATGAAAAGTTAAAAAAACTATTTTATTTAAACTTTACTTAAAAAATTTACGCTACCTGTAAAAAACTATACACAAAAAAATTGTGTATGAAAAATTTACAACCGCGGTAGAAAACGCTACCCGTAAAAAAATGTTTGGCGTAAAAAACGACGGCGTAAAAAACGTTTGGTGTAAAAAAACCGGGTGATATAACGTCGCGTTTTTACAGGGTGTAAAACCGGCGCGTAAAAAAGGCCGTAGAAAAACGACGCGCAAAACGAGGTGTAAATACGGGGCGTACAAAACGAGGCGTCAATACGGGGCGTAAATACGGCGAGTAAATAACGGGACGTAAAAACGGCGCGTAAAAAACGGCGCGTAAAAACCGGGGCGTAAATACGGGGGCGTAAATAACGCGCGTAAAAACGGGGGCGTATAGGCGTAAATAACGGCGTGTAAAAACGGGACGTAAAAAACGGCGCGTAAAAAACGGGGCGAAAAAACGGGGCTTAAAAACGGCGCGTAAATTCGGGCGTAAAAAACGGTGCGCAAAAACGTGGGCGTAAAAAAACAGCTCGTAAAAACATTTTTTTATAAAAAAATCTTGAAAAAAATTATTTATAAAAAAATTCTGATTTTCAAATTTTGTTAAATTAAATAATTAGATTTTTAATAAAAATAATAAATATAATATGACAAACTAAGTAATAAAAAACAATAAGTATAATAAGACAATAAACAAATTTACTTAAATACCCTTTTAACATTAAAATATTAAAAACATAATAAGACAAAAAGAATTTTATAATATTTTAATTACTTTTAATCTTATCCATCTATCTTAAAGATCTAACGGTTTAAAAGTGGTTCTTACGGTTCTCGCAACTGGAGGTGGTTTTCATTTTACCCAATCTCTCTCTCTCTCTCTCTCTTATATATATATATATATATATATATATATATATATATTAAAATGAACATACGAAACAAATGCCAACATATTGAAAATACACAAGGGTTCCAATACATAACAATTATAATAACGTAGACAACTTGTAGGTTACTACGCGCGTTTGGATACCCGATTTGCTAGCATTTATACGGACGCAAACTTGTGAGTTCATGGCCCCGTTTATCTTAAATGTTTTAGGTTTTATAACTCTCGGGGGAAATACATGTTTTGATGGTATGGTTTAGCTATGGAATGAAATATTAGATCATGTGCGAATAGGGTCTCTCTTAAGCACCATTAATCTTTTATAAGACCACGGAACAAGAGTGATAGATCTATCGGGTGTAGGCGAGCCGCACTCATGGGTCCTTGTGTGGCCGCATGTAGTGCTTTTGTTGTCCCAGCCGGGTGGACCGGATTGAAATCGTCTAGGGTTGAGTGCTTCCTATGTCGTCACACATATTAATGTCCTTGCAAAACATTAATGATCATCAAGTTCATTGACGCTTTACATACAACATTTTCACGCAACAATATTTCAAATGTCTTTAAGATCATTTGATGCGCATTTAAAACACATGAACTCACCAACTTTTGTTAATGTTTTCAAACTTACATGTATTTCCAGAAATTGAATGGATCTCAGCGCAGTCGGTTCTCAAGAAGCTTTTGGGTTATCATGTTAACGATGTCATCCTTTTGAAAGGGTTTGATCCGTATATCTCATCTTCAATGAGATATAGGATGCAAAGCCTTTGCATTTTAACTATGTTGAACTAGTCTTTTGTAAAAACTTATAACTTATGTTGTCTTGCACTTTGAACAACCTATGACGTGTATCTCTTGATTATGTCAATGGATGAACATCGTGTTTGTTTTTAATCATATAGTTGTTTACTTATATTGTATGCGTTGAAAACTAATCAAGTTCACACCGCGCGCTTCCGCCATCGGACGGGTGTGACAGATTGGTATCGGAGCTTCGATTGTAGTGAACCATGATTCTTTTTCGAGTCTAGTCTACAATCACTATAAATCTCTCATGAAAACTTTTTGATTTTGTAAAAATGTTTTTATTGCATTTACGAAAGCGCAAGATCTACTACACAAAACTCGTTTTCAAATAAATAATGCAAGGACAATATTTGGGGCATAGTCTATATGGGATAGACTTGCTAAACTAGATAGATTCGCACAAACCAACGTGATTATACTTGATACGCCCATATTCATATATATATATATACATATATAATGAGATATTATTTATTGATATATATATATATATTCATGTTGTACGGATTGTTTTGCCAAGGTACGATGGCTTCTTCTTCCGGTAGTGGCATCTACGATGATCCGACCTGATGGAGGTCGCATCGGACAACGAGTATCCACATGTAACTGAGATCATTTTGAGTGATGATTCGGAGCCAGAAGAGGCTCCCGACGTTGGTTTGTCATGCTATACCACTTGCCGTTATTCCTCCCATTATTGACCTATCCGATGACGAGGATGAGGTCCCCGTCTTTCATGTTGACCATTTGGACGATGATATCGATGACGGTGAGATTATCGACATTGCCATTACGGAGGTTTCATCACCGACGGGTTCAGTTGTAGCCATTTTATCATCGGATGTGAGCGATGGCGCATCTTCCTCTCCCATTCGCCACACGGGACTGCGGGCGAATGCGACGGGTAGTAGTTTTGATACTATCCCCATAGCCACACTGACTCCTACCCCGATTCCTACTCACCCATCAGTCCGCCTAGCTACTCCCACTACTACCCCAACATATACTCCTACTTCACGACACACTCTTGTTACCCCCACACCTAGTCCTACTCCTGTGGACGATGGCACTCGTCCAGGCGACCACTGTTCTCAGCGACCCATCCCATACCATGGTTACACCTCTCCCATCTTCACTCACGACATTCCTGCTCCACGCCCCAGAGAGGGTACGTCACACCCATCGATACATTCATTTCCTTATGTCCCAGCTGAGCACTTATCTACCCGATACTCCCCACTCCATATGTCTACTTCGGACCCCTACCATCCATGTCATCACCCTACTTACACTCGGGACGACCTCGTTCAGTCCCTGCAGTTACAGGTTCAGGTCCTCTCCTGACGGGTCTGGGAGTTAGAGCGTTTTCCGACACCATGCCACCACCACCCCCAGCCTACCCACCACCACCTGCTCCACCGCCACCATCACCACCACCACCACCTTCACATCCATCTACTGGCCTTGAGGCTCGCGTGCTGACTTTGGAGCAGCGAGCCAACCTCTCTGACACTCGTATTAGCCGTGTGGAGGATGAGATGGATCACCTCCATAGTTTGGTCGTTCCTACCCCACACCATAGTTTTATTTTATTGCAGTTACTTGCTATGGGACTAGGATACCCGCTTTTGATGTATATATGAAGACTAGGGGCAAGCTATCGACACTTGAAGACTTTTGAAGACCGTTGGGGAAGAAAAGATTTTACCACTTTTATCTATTATAAACTTGTATGACCGGGGTTATGTATCCACGTGTCCTTTTTTTTTCTTTCCCGAAAACAATGTAACAAGTTGTCGAATATATATGAAAGCTTGGTATTATGTTTTTTTCTTTATTGTACATTGTCATTTGTCTTAGGCATGTCTTGTTATTGTGGATGATGTTTGGTTGACGTGATGATTATTTATAATATGTATATATATATATTAGCCGACAATATTTACTATTAAATATTTGTCTAACATGTTCGTACTTATGATTGGAAGATCATGACACCCAAGAGAAGGAACGTACGATGCAACACACCGAACCCCATGCCTACCACCGAGGCAGAGCTGAACCAACTCTTAGAGGAATGCATCTTTTAAGCCCTCACGCAGTACGAGGCAAACCGCAATGAGGATAGCAGTGGTTCTGGCGGTCATGGCCAGGGAGGCTCTTTTGGTGGAAACACCACTAATGGTAATAGAAAGTTGTTTTATAACAACTTAAATGCCTTCCATATTCTATTCGTGCGCTTTCATAAATCTCTTTATATATAATATGTTTGTTCAACGTTTCAGGCTGCACCTACAAGCAATTTCTAGATTGCAAGCCTCTTAACTATGACGGCACTGGCGGTGCCTGTCACACCCCGACCCGCAGCGGAAAAGGTGATCGGGGCATGATTGGGTTATCATCAAAGCTCATGACATTTATTATAACGTTTCATATTCATTAATACAATTTTAAAGGGAATTATACAATCATTATTACATCATGTCCTAACATAAATCTAGGCTTCATTGTTTTCTTCTAAGGCATTTCCTAGGTTTTCCTTGCTTCATCCTGTTCACCTGTATCATGTGTAAAAAGGGTTTTTGGATCAACAAAAAGTTGGCGAGTGAATCCTATGGAAAACATTTGAACAAGTTTATTTAATTGATTATAAAATAGAGTGCACAACCACACATGAGTAAAAATAGATGTAAACTTATTCACCAATCAATTTAATATTAAATAATACACACATGAACAATAATGGATCGTTTTGAGGCACGCGTTGCTCAACTCGTCTCTCACGAGGAACTGATGGGTCTAATGAATGTATTGCATAAACTTGACAATATGAAATACGTATCTACAAACAATATAAACTAAACACATGAACAATAATGGATTTGTTTTGAGGCACGCGTTGCTCAACTCGTCTCACACGAGGAACTGATGGGCCTAATGAATGAATTGCATATAAATTGACAATATGAAATACATAACTACAAACAATGTATACAATCTAAGTTTAGATCACAATATGGTATGGCACCAGTTTAAATAAACGAGTTAATTTCGTGACACATGACACACCCAAAAACGTGTAATAAAAAAGGGGAGTTGTAAGATTCACTCACATTGGGTGCGTTCGGTTGATGATGATGAATACGCACGAAGTTGGATTTAACCACGAGTGAAACTAACCTAGATAATAACATAATGGTTTGGTAAATAATTGGATTTTATTAATCAATTTTAGTAGGATTGTTGGGTGTATTTTTGTGAGTTTAAGGCTATTTTCTAACCTTAAAAATGTTATTTTTAAGTACTTTTAATTGATTTTTAAATAAAATAAATAAATAAAAATAATAAAAAATGTTGACATTTTGACCGTTGACCGTTGACCATTGACCATTGACCATTGACTTTGACTGTTGACCGGTTCGTATGTGTGTTTGCATGCGCTGGGTGAGGCTCGAACCCGAGACCTCCCGTACACGTGCACGCAACTCTACCAACTGAGCTACGTGTCTAACCCAAAATATTTCTGTTTTTAATTATATTTATATACTAATTAGATTAAACAGAAAATCCTTTATTTTTAAAAACGATTTAAATCTAACGAGTCGGTGCGCTCCACAGGTCTCGAACCCGGGACCTGTGGTTTAGGTTAACACACAGTCCACCGCTGGACTGTGTGTCTAACTTGTTAAATAAACTGATTTTTATTATACTTATATACAAACTAAATAGTTTCATTTCTGCCTTATATAAAAAGTTGAATAATTGTCCGGACCGGTGCGGTAGTTCGGACTCGAACTCGTGACCTGTGTTTTAAACGCGCACACAGTCCACCACTGGACTGTGTGTCTATCTTGGTTATTATTCCGATTTTTATTAAACTTAACATCTTACACAGTGACTCCGGTTCGGTTAAAAAAAAACATTTTTATTAAGGCGAGTATGCGTGGGACATGTATCGAACTCGAGACGCTTGCGTGTTTTATTTGCACACAGTCCACCGCTGGACTGTGTGTCTAACCCGAGTTATAACTTGATTTAAATTAAATTTATAGACAACGGACACTTCGTCTTCTTCGTTGAATCTTAACCAGAATCGGAAGTCCGACTGGTTCGAAAATTAAATCATGTTCTTTTAGTGTTTGAGGTTAATTACAGGTGAGATAAGTAAAAAGAATGAAAAATTAAGCGTAAAGTATACCGAACTGGACTCCTCTGTTTCTCCGGCGAAACTCCGGTGACAGCAGAAACTTCCGGCGACGTATGTCTTGCGGCAGAGAGTCTTCAACGAGCTTGAGATAAATGTGGGTGACTTTGGTATAAGCTCTGGGGGTTCAGTAAGGCACAGAAGTGAAGGGCTCGGTTTTCCGGCGAGGTGCAGAACTTTTCCGGCGGGTGGAATTACGTCGGGTAAAGGTGTGATTGTGAGCGAAAAAGCTAGCAGAGGTTTGAGGAGGTATTTATAGGGCGGGACATCGATGAATTTGGTCCGATTTCCGTCTTGATTTGTCGGTCATTACGTTTTCCCGCGGTTATAACTTGTGTAGCGGGTTCAGTCGTCGGTTATAACCGATGTAGGTTTAATGTTTACGTTAAGACTTGAAGAAACCCTCCAATCTCGCGAGATCGCCGGGATTTCCGACGACTGCAATTGGGCGCGTCGTTATTTGAATTCGAGATTTATTTTATGTATTAACTGTTTCCAATATTTAACAAGAAACATGAGTGGCGCAGTGGTTGAGTGTGTGTGCGATAAAACTTTGCTGAATTCCTGGCTGACTGACCCGGGTTCGAAACCCGGCTACAACCTTTCATTTTTATTTCATTATTTTTAACAGTTTTTCAAAAATAAATTATATATTCCAATATAATTATTAATTATGTATCATTTAAAATTAATTTGGGCATTAAATACGCAACGAAATTTTTAACTGATTGTTCGGTTAATAGACGGAGCGGGTTTGGTAAATCCGTTTTTTGACGGATGTTACAGTGCCGTGGTCTTCGTACGTTGGACCAAGAAAACAAATTCCACCATTCGTATGAGTCGATGTACTCCCGATCAGACTATGGTTTATGTGACTTGATTGTTTATGGACGAAGCATTGACATGGTGGAACTTACAAGTTCAGACATTGGGTGATGAGGCAGCGTATATTTTAACTTGGGATGAGTTAAATGAGCGTATGCGAGAGAAGTACTATTCACGGGCTGAGTTGCAAAAGTTAGAAACGTTTTGGAATCTTGCTATGATTGGTGCTGATATCACGGGGTACACTCAACGATTCCACGACTTATCTCAAGTGATTCCCTATATGGTTGAGCCGAAGTTCAAAAGGATTGAAAGATACATCTGGTGTCTACACCCCAGAGTTAGGAGCCTAGTCACTTCTGCGAACCCCACTACTATAACCCAAGCGGTTACTTTGGCTATAAGTCTTACCGAGGAGGCGTTAAGGATGAAAAAGATTCATGTGAAGGGATCTGAGAAGGAGACTCATGTGGAGTCCACTAGTGAGGGCAAACACACAACTTCAAGAAGGGTACTCGGGCAACCAACGGTAACACCAAAAATAACCCTAACCCGAACAAACGAAGAGAGGTGAACCCACCAAGAGAAACTAAGGCTTTTGCAGCAACGAACGTCACCAATGGTAGAGGTTATACGGGCTTCTTGCCCAAATGTGATATGTGTAGGCATCATCAGTTAGGTCCTTGTAGAAATACCAAGTGTGAGAAATGCGGCAAGATGGGCACAGTAAGGAAACATGTTTGGCGGGTACTGGACGTGGAAATAGAAATCAAGGTGGGAATGGAAACCAGGGCGGTAATGGAAATCAAGGTGGTAACAGGAATAACAATCGAGGCGGAAATGGAAATGGAAGAGGCCAAGGCTGTTATGGATGTGGAGACAAGGGGCATTATCGGAAGGATTGCCTGAAGGAGAATCAAGCTAGTGGGAGAGCTTTTGTGATAGGAGCCAAAGACGCACGCCAAGACCCGAATGTGGTCACGGGTACGTTCCCTATCAACCAACACTTTGCATCTATTCTTTTTGATACTGGCGCCGACTTTAGTTTTATATCTATAGAATTTAAAAATATACTTGGCCTTGAGTCGAGTAAACTAGACGTCTCATATTCTATAGAAATGGCGAACGGGAAATTAGTCGAATCGAGATAAATTATTAAAGATTGCACACTTGAACTCGGAGGACAAAGATTTTCAATCGATCTTTTACCCATTGACTTGGGTAGTTTTGACGTGGTTGTCGAAATGGATTGGTTGTCCGACAACCGGGCGGAAGTGGTTTGTCATGAGAAAGCGATTCCTATTCCCCTACCAGATGGAGAGACACTCGTTGTACATGGAGAAAAGTGTGAGACACCCCTACAGATTATTAATTGTATGAAGGCGCAAAAGTGTCTCCGAAAAGGTTGTATAGCCTTCCTCGCCCACTTAGTCGACAAGGAAACTAAGGAACTGAAGTTAGAGGACATCCCCGTCGTGAAGGAGTTTCCAGAAGTCTTTTCGGAAGACTTGCCGGAACTGCCTCGACACCGTCAAGTGGAGTTTCGCATCGATTTGGTGCCTGGAGCGGCACCGGTGGCGAAGTCTCCATACCGATTAGCTCCGTCCGAGATGCAAGAGCTATCTACGCAACTTCAAGAGTTGTTCGATAAAGGATTCATTAGGCCGAGTTTCTCACCTTGGGGAGCTCCGGTATTATTCGGTAAAAAGAACGATGGGAGCATGCGCATGTGTATAGACTACCGCAAGTTGAACAAACTCACTATCAAGAACCGATAACCCCTACCTAGAATGGATGACTTGTTCGATCAATCGAAAGGATCGAGTGATGCGTGGTCGAAAACCGGTGCTTTATCATGTTTAGGTTCATGTATTTACATAGCTTTTAATTTCGAATAGCCTACTTTTAATTGGATTTGTGTTTTGCAGGTCTAACGGAGTTTAAGGAGCTATTTGGGAGCTTTACGGAGAATCAGGAATGTGAAAATGGAAAAACAGAAAACAAGTTGGTGTTAACCATGAAGATTGGATGTGTTGTAGGGGATGTTAATGCATTGAAAATAAAGATATTGGAAGATGGCATGATAGAGGGCTGAATTACGAAGACGTGGGCGAAAACGGTGAATAAAACATAGCTAAAATGAAGAAGTTATGAAGAAAACAAAAAAAACTGGAGTTGGGGGCACCGTCGCCGACACCCAAAAGGGCCATCCCCGACGCCCCCCAGAATGTTCCGTCGGCCAGAAACCTTCGTAAACAACAAATTAAGCCGTTGGGTGAAACTGAGACTTCCAAGGGCTGTCGGGGACGCCCTAAATGGCCGTCGACGACGCCACCTGATTTTTGAGTTGGGGGACGGGTTATATCACTTGTTTTGACTCTTTCTTTAGGGTTACGTAATTTTGAACCTAGAAACACCTCTTGGAGCCAAGAATCATCATCTACTTCAACCCCAATCCATTCCAATCCTCCATAATCATCCTTTCCTTTGATTCTAACCCTAGCCTACCATCATCCTTTCCATCAGTCCATCCGTCCATTCACTACAAACCCTAATCATCATCATCACCATCCTCAAGGCTTCAAGATGTTCAAGTTCAAGTTTCTCTCATCAGTTGATCAAGTTCCGTTTACCATGAGCGGCTAGTCACCTTGGTTTCACCCCGGTGTAGGTAGTTGTTTAATTTAGGGTTTTGAATTTGAAGGGGTATGGTCCCAAAAACCTTGCGCCAAGCAAGAAAACCATACCCACCATTAACTACCAAGGAGACCTTGCGCAGGCTTCTCTACTAAAGAAAGACGCATTGGACCCTGCGCCAGGTATCCAAAAAGGGAAAGTATCATTTAACCACCTTGCGCGGGCTCGCGCAAGGTTCAAAATTAACCTTAATCAATTCCCTTTGATAACTTCTCGCTCATAAACCTTGCGCGGACGTTTATACCAAAGCAAGAGCTCAGTAAACGTTGTGCCAACAACAGAGAAAGGAAAGAAGATCAGTTAACTACATTGCGCCACTCACGCAAGGAAACAGTTAATCCTGAGAAGCTTTCCCTTAGCAAAAATCCTTGAGCTGGTGCAGAGGTAAAGAGAATCTTTTCTGTTGTAACAGAATGCACATGTGGCGAGCAACAGATAGGTTACAGCTGTGAGATCTTCTAGAAGCCACTAATACCCAATCGTCCAAGCATCTTTCGGTTATAACCAATCGCCACGTGGCAGCATATGGGATGACCAAGAAAGATCACGGTGATAGCATGCTCACATCAATAAAACGTAGTGATCTCATGATGACACGTGGCACCTCCCTAACCGTTGATGAGCTCACGATCCGTGTGCACTAACGGATAACCACACTTAACGGAGTAGCGAAAGATTCCGTTAAGATTAACATCTCTCATTTTGGCGCCCAAACCCCGGCTATAAATAAGTAACTTGGGCTACAAGTAGAAGGTATTCACTCTCAACTACTCTCTCTCTTACTTAACTTTACTTCCGACTACCTGTACTATTCTTACGCCGGAGGGTGGTCACGGAGAGAACCCCCCTTCTCCACATGGCGAGCTAAAAGTGTTCTGTTTTGCAGGATCAGTCGGAGTTCAGTTGCAATCGTTATCATCACGAAACCAAACGAAGGATTAATCTCTTTATGATAGGAACTAAACCCTAGATCTAACTAGATTCCGATCGATTAGATCTATGTTTCTTCATTGGCGCCCACCGATTTTCGTTTCTGTTCTCATCTTTTGTTTTTTTCGTTTCGATTAGATCCACGGCTTCATGGCTGATGGATCATCATTTCCAGGTCCTCGATCGGAGATCCGCCGCGTTGGCGTTGCTCCTCAGGTCGACGGACAAATCGTTGAGGACTCGCCGTATGATCCAGATCATTCGAGCATTCCAGTGATTCCGGCAGCTCCTCATGCTGATGTCACATCAATTTTTCCACCTGGTGAGACTCCATTATCGTGGCTAATCAAATCCCAAACTGCTTTGAATGCTATGTATGCTCAACTATGTGCTCAAACCGGAACTCCAGCTTTTCAAGCTCCGGTTAATGCTCCTCAGGTCCGTGCTTCACCGGCACCTCGAGTGTTGAGTTATAATACTCAAACCGATGCTCGTGCACCTTCGCATGTGTTTGAAGAGGGAACTGAAACATACTCTAAAACCAGAAACGATTCCGTTCATTCTGGTAGCAGGAAACAAGAAGAAAATGTTCAACGTCGGCCATGAGTTGACTCATGTTTGGGCCCGAGATCATCACAGAAGCGGGACACCCAACACAATGAGTATGATAAGACCTATGAAGAAGGAGATAGTGCAAGTGTTTTTAATCGTCTATCTGCAGATCATGCTAGTTATAAGCCCAGGATCCAAGTAGTGTACAATCCTGAGGCTGAACATGATTATAACTTGATTTACCTACCTGCTGAAGCTGCAGAACAATCGAAATTTGTGAAGGAAATCGCTCTAGCCCCGCTAGAACGAGAAAAATTACCATCAAACGTTGGTAAGTTTAATGGATTGTCAGATCTAGACGATCACATGCGTCTATTCACCGGCGCAAGACTTATTGGAGGATGGAATCTTCCTATGTGGTGCCATCTGTTTGTTCAGACGTTAGCTGGAGCTGCGCGACTCTGGTTCGATAATTTACCAACAGGTAAACTCTCTTCTTGGAATGATCTTAAGGAAAAATTCCTTACTCATTTCAGTCAGCAGCGTCGTTACGTTAGAGATTCGTGGATGTGATGAACATCTGGCGAAGAGACAATGAGAGTTTTGAAGATATCATTACGCGATATAACAGGGAGGTTTTAGAAATCGGTGACGTGCATGAAGATCTTATCCGCGCGCAGTTCAAGTACGCGGTAAGATGTGACGAAATGATTAAAGTGCTTTCTGGTACTACCGGTCTGCCAAAGAGCTGGGACAAGCTCATGGCAGCACCCAAGGTTTACGCACAAACCCGGGAAACCTCAATGCAAACAGACCTCCTCTACCTCAGCATCGTCCTGAAGATCTGAGCAAGGGAGGTCAGAAGTTTAAAAAGGGTTGGAAAGACTCAAACCAGAGTTCTTATTCACCATATTCTCCAATGGATGCTCGCGCAATGATTAACAAGATCGCAACTCAGAAAGCAATCAAAAACGAGAATTGAGAACGACAGTGGACTCCTCTCACCAAATCTCCCGCGAGAGTCTTGAGCACTGAAAATTATCAATTTAAACAACCCCAGCCCATGAAAAACAAGAAGGGTCAAGACCCAAATCTTTTCTGTGATTTCCACTAAGACACAGGGCATACAACTGACAATTGCATTAGTCTGCGCATGGAAATCGAAAAAGCTTTGAAAAGTGGTAAGTTGACACACTTAGTACAATCAGTGCAAAAAGAAATCAGGCAACTCACGCGCGACAATGAAGGGCCAAGCAACAAAAAGATGAAACAAGTCGCCATGATTCAAGGAGGCTCGTCACGCAAGCGCAACTTTCAACGATTCCGCGAAGAAAAACGGTGAGAGCAGCAAGTGATATTTCCTGTGGTTCCAGGCGGACCTCAAGAAAAAAGACCAGTTGTAATCACAGGGGTTTTTGGCCATTACCAAACAGATTATATGTTCATTGATCCAGGAAGTTCTATGGATATCATATACGAGCAATGCTTCAAGCAGTTAGAACCAGAAGATAAGGCACACCTAGAACCAGTTAATTTCCCGTTAACTAGATTCTGCAACGAGGCTGTCTTCCCACTCGGACAAATAGTTTTTCCCGTAAATCTTTCAGACGGTAAACACACGCGCACCATTCAAGTAAACTTCATGGTAATGCCAGGAACATCTCGTCATGATGTTTTGTTAGGGCGTCGAGCGCAAAGAGATTTCAGCATGATCACGTCTGCGCCGCACGCTACATGTGGGTTCCCAACGCCAACTGGAGTAGCTATCATTTTCGCTTGAAAAGAGGTTATGTCTATTGAAGAACCAGTTGTTAAGGCTGCTAAACCATCATCGCCAAACGAACCTGAAAAGTGGGTGTTGAACAATAAGTATCCAGAGCAACCAATTATCATTGGTCCTGCAATTTCTATAGCAATTCTCGCAAAACTCAAAACCTTGTTGTTCGAAAATATGGACATCTTCGCATGGACACCTGCAGACATGATAGGGGTTCCGCGCAAAGTAGCAGAGCACTGCTTAAACATTTTTCCATCAGCGCAACCGGTAGTACAGAAAAAGCGCAGCCTTGGATCAGAAAAAACAAAAGCAATAAATGAGCAAGTAGCAGAACTATTGAAAGCTGGTATCCTGCGCGAAGTCAAATATCAAAACTAGGTCGCAAACCCAGTAATGGTGAAAAAACATAATGGTGGCTGGCGCATGTGTGTGGATTTCAAAGATTTAAACAAAGCTTGTCCCAAGGATTGTTATTCTCTTCCAGAGATTGACAAGAAAGTTGATTCATTAGCTTCTTTCCGTTGGAAATGTTTCCTAGATTGTTATAAAGGGTATCACCAAGTGCTGATGAAGAAAGAAGATGAAGATAAGACAACTTTTTGCACGGAGAAAGGTATTTTTTGCTACACAAAAATGCCCTTTGGCCTCCGCAATGCGGGAGCTACTTATCAAAGATTGATGGACACCGTTTTTGGTGATGACATTGGAAAGACACTAGAGGTTTATATCAATGACCTGCTCATCATGAGTAATTCAGAGGAAACTATGTTAGAAAATATCCAGAAAACCTTCGATTCCTTGCGCAAGGTCAATTTAAAGTTAAATCCAGGGAAATGCTCTTTTGGAATGGAAGAGGGGAAATTCCTTGGTTTTGTGGTTACAAAAGAAGGATTCAAAGTTAATCCAGAAAAGGTGGAGGCCATCCAAAAAATGTTGTCTCCCACCACCATCAAAGAAATGCAACGATTAGCTGGGAGATTAGCTGCGCTTAACCGCTTTTTGGCTAATCATGCTGCAAAGTCATTTCCATTCATCCGAACCTTGCGCAATTGTGTCAAAAGTAAAACGTTTTTGTGGACTCCCGAAGCGGAGAAAGCTTTTCAAGAAATGAAGGATTGTCTTATGCAATTACCCACGCTTACCGCTCCGCGCAACAAAGAACCAATGATTCTTTATCTTTCTGCTTCACCGATGGCAGTTGGGCCAGTGTTAATGGTGGATCGGGAAGGCGTTCAATCTCCGATATATTACATCAGCAAAATGCTGAATGATCCAGAGACACGGTATTCTATAATGGAGAAATTAGTGTTAGCTCTTGTTCACGCCTCGCGCAGGCTGAGACGATATTTTTCAGGACACGTCATTGCGGTGCTGATTAATTATCATATTGGCCAAGTCTTATCTAAACCAGATGTCTCGGGGCGACTCGCGAAGTGGGCAATTGAATTGGGAGCTTACAACATTTGTTTCAAGCCCAGACCAGCCATTAAGGGTCAAGTCATAGCTGACTTTGTTGCTGAAATTCCAGCAGATAAAGTTGAAGAGTGCGAAGCAATTCAAAATCCAGTGCCCATTGTTGATGACAGAGCATGGATCTTGTATACTGACGGCGCATCAAACAATGATGGGGCAGGAGCAGGCTTACGTTTGATAAGTCCAGATGGCGAAGAGTTTACTTATGCAATTCAGCTCGAGTTTAAGAGTACCAATAATGAAGCAGAATATGAAGCTTTCTTAGCAGGCTTACGCCTGGCTATTAAAATGGGCGCATCTAACTTAACTGCTCATGTCGACTCTAAGCTGGTTGCTGAACAAATTACTGGTTCTTACGATGCAAAGGGCGACGTTATGGCCCTCTATCTAAAGCAAGCGAAAGCACTCATCGTTCAGTTTAATCAAATCAAAGTTGTTCATGTGAACCGAAGTGAAAATAAGCATGCTGATGCCTTGAGCAAATTAGTTGCGACAAGTTTTCAGCATTTGGCGACAGAGGTTCGCATCGAAGTCTTAAGCAACCCATCTGTACCACTCAAACAGGTAGCGGAGATCCATCTTGGATGTCTCCAATTATTATGTACCTACTTGTAACGCCTCGTGTTTCGATACTTTCTATTTATAGCAAGCTAGCGTTGTAGTTCTATTTTTGGAAACCACTGTATTTGTATTCGTCATTTCGTTGAAATCATTGTAATCGAGACTTGAATCGTAATGGAATAAACATGTTCATCTTTATACTTGTTACACACAATCATACTTGTCCATACAATGCATACACATGATATATATACTCGAATACGTGACATACTTGCTAATACGCGGTGCTTATACTTGATACGTACTTTATACGCAATGTGGATACTCGATCTCGATCATTTTATACATACATATACCATGTGACATGTTACATATGTTATCATACCTTAAATATTCATAAAACACCTTAGTTAAACGTTAAAACCCGTTTTTTTTCGCTAATAAAACTCTAACTTATAAGGTTCATACTCCCGAAATAACTTGTCACACGATAATACATGTTATGTACATAATATATAACATCTATTAACTTAATATATAACATTAAATAACAAAAAAATAAGAAAAAAATAAACAAAATGGCAGCCCTATAGTTCAACTTTGGGTTGGATTTAGTGGACTAGTTTCAAGTCTAAACTCCCCAAAATCTTGTCCAAAGCCCAATCCAATGAAACCCTAATCCATCCCCTATATAACCCAAGCCTCCTCCAAGCATTTTTCCACTTTACAAAGCCTCCAAGCCTCCCAAAACACTCCAAGTTCGTAGCTGAATCCAATTTTCGGGCAGATTTGTACCTCTACACTAAAGTGAGCATAATTCACTCAATACTCAACAAAATTACCCCATTCTTTTTCCTACATGGTTAGTTTTCCTTTGGGAATGATTCCATGGTATCTCCTTGGAGAATTTAGACCTGAAAATACCCCGAAAATGTCCAAAACTTTCTGTTTGTTTTCAAAATCTTTCAAAACTTGTTTATGTTCATCCAACTTGGGTTTATCCCATCTCAAACCTATGTACGAATGCTTACAACACTTATTGTGGTTGATTAGGCTTAAAAACAAGGTTGAGACATTCAAAATAGAGGATTATCCTCACAAACTTTCTTTTTTCATAGAGCTTTAAGCTCACAAGTGATGCAAGTTCTTGAACTTGTTCATGTGTGTCCACCATGGTTAGCTTGGGTGGCTATCCTTAAACTTGAGACCACACATTACTTGATGATTTCACTATTATTCTAAGTTATTATTCTTGTCATTCTTGTTAATGTTATTGTTCTTGTACCCTCCTTGTTACCAATGGTAACTTGTGTAGCGGTGAACACTACTCGAGGTCTCAAAATGGATGGTTAATCCTCCCACCTCCTATTTGACTTACATGACATCAAGAGGTTCCGAAGTGGATGGTTCATCCTCCCACCTCCTACATGATTATATAACTATATTTATGAACTACTATAGTAAACCCTAGAAACCGAAATCTTGATAATAACTAATGAATCATCCGTCAAGTTAGTAAGTTTCATCACTAATGTATGTAGTTCCTTGTCACGATTCTCATAGGTCTTGAACCTATAAAAACACATTCAATCCTTAGGGATTTGCTATAGTGTCATCGACAAGTGCTATGTCTAGTGATTAGTTTCATGCTACAATACTTTTTGATACTTTTATCCTTTACATTTTCCCGAATACTCTCAATCCTCCGTTAAACTCGTTACTTATACGCCCTCGTTTCCTCTTGTTGGATAACTCGGCGTTCATCCCGCAATCAACCTCTTTCATGGACTTGACTTGTAGAAAAGACCCAACTAAAACCGTGAGTAAACTCGGCCCACTTACCATTTTAAATCACTTTTGGGTTGTAACATATTTATCTATCAAAATGCACATACCATAAACTCATGCTTTACATGCTCAATCCTTATACATGAATACTTGTTATGCCTAGATACATGCTCGTTTATACTTGCTTGATCATTAACTTAGCTAGCCCAACTTATCATATATAGCGCTATAGGAGTAGCACACCACCCGTCGGGGTTATGTTAAGATTATCATACTCATTCTAGTCTTGTCGCTTTTGTGACAAGGGAAGCTCGATCTCGTAAATTTTTTGTGGAAACTCGGCGTTTGATCTAGTATTGCATGATTAGTATGAACCTTGCTTACAATTACCATGTGGATTCGAGTTACACTTTTATACTTATGCTATGTATCACCAAAACTTGTGTACTCGCCTTTGCCTTTGCATTGAACTCGTATTTTTAATATTTTACAGGTTGATGAAGCTTTTCCATGAAATTGGAGTAGAGTTGATGCTTAGATACACATATAGACATTAGGTTTATAAAATGTTGTATCAAATTTTGCCTTTGTTATTGTTGTATTTGAAAATTCTTGAATTGTATGACAAAGTTACTATGAATGAAATATGGATTTTATTTAAATATTGTCACCAATTAGAATTTATGAGCAATGAGCAATCTCGTTCGTCTCACTCCGATGTTTCCGCCATCGGTTGGGGTGTGACACTGCTACATGGAACGCTTCCAGCAGACAAAGCTCAAGCATGAAAGATTCGATGCAAAGCCATTAATTATGAGATGGCAGATGGGATCTTATATCGGAAGTCGTATTCAGGACCCTTACTTCGTTGCGTAAGCAAACATGATGCACAATATTTATTACGAGAAATCCGTGAGGGGTTGTGTGGTATCCATTCTAGACCGCGCATGGTGGTTGCCAAGATCATGAGTACATGCTATTACTGGCCTGGGATGTACGTTGATGCAGTTGAAATTCTGCGCAAATGTATGTCTTGTCAGCGACATGCTCCAAAGACATTACGCCCAAAGAATCCCCTTGTTCCAATAACCACTGCGTGGCCTTTCCAACAGTGGGGGATTGATCTTATCGGACCGTTTCCCGATGCGCCGGGCGCAGTCAAATTCGTTATTGTTGCGGTTGACTATTTTACCAAATGGGTGGAAGCTAAGCCGTTAGCATCTACCACAACGATGGTAGTTCGTAAATTCACATGGGAACACATTATTTGCCGTTTCGGCTTACCATTACGAATCATCACCGACAATGGTCCCAATCTAACAGCTACAGAACCACAAGCTTGGATGCAGAAAATGAAGATAGAACATGTTTTTGCTTCTGTTGCTCACCCGTAGGCAAACGGCCAGGTGGAAAGCATAAACAAACAATTGGTGGAGGGCATAAAGGCACGAATAGGTACGGCGCGACGTGGCTGGGTTGATGAATTGCCAAGTATATTATGGGTGCACCGTACTATGCCAAAAACAAGCACTGGCGAAACACCTTTTTGTCTTGTTTACGGTACAGAAGCTGTAATACTTGCGGAGATCGGTCTTCCATCACCCAGAATGATTGATCTTGAAAAGCAGAATAACGAAGAACAACGCCGACTTGATCTCGACCTAGTTGAAGAGAGGCGCGAAAATGCAGCGATACGTGAAGCAAAGTATAAATCTCAAATGGAGAAATACTACAACAAACGGGTACGCGTGTGCACCTTCGTACCCGGTGATTTCGTACTGCGCGACAATGAAGCATCAAACGTCGAAAAGCCAGGGAAACTGGCACCAAAATGGGAAGGACCTTACGTGATCAATGAGGTTCTTGGAAAAGGCGCGTATACACTTAAACGTCTGGACGGAACGGCAGTTCATAGGACTTGGAATGAGCAACAACTACGTCATTGTCACATGTAATCCCAAGCTCATAAGCCTTGCGCTTCCTACGAGTCTGTTTACATTATTTCTTAATTGTAATCTTAGTGGCATTTTGCAGCTTTACGCTCTATCAAATAAATAAAATACTTCCTGTCGCTACTTACGTTCTTTTATATATTTATTACAACTGCATGCAATTCCTTTGGATACACAAAAACACATAATCATGAGCCATAAGACTACAAAGTGCTTCACTCACACATGAGGTTAGTTATTGTTCATTTGTTTATCCTAAACAAGTAACTGGTCACATGCAACTATTGTAAACTAAATATATTATATTCACATGAAAAAGTACCTGCGCATATGCGCAACGTTACATCAAAAGGAAAAATACAAACATCTAGAGAATTAAAGCAAGCTAGCTTTCTTTTTCCGCATCCTTTGTGCCTTTTTGCTTCTCCGCTACTATGAACATCTCTTTTAATCTGTCAACAAAGTCATCATGTTGCAATGAAGCATCAACAAGGTCCATGATAGGGATTTCCAAGTGGTCATATTTTTCTTTCGCAGCAGTATAGATGGCAACAGTATCAACACCATGAGTAGCAGCCCGACTTGTATCCCATTGAGTTTTCAACGCATTTGCCACGTGTAGTGTGCACTCTTTATAGCCTTCAGCATGCCCATCATTGCGTGCTGCAACCATCAGTTCTGCCACTCTCTCATCCAACTCCGTGGAGTTTAAGATGGAGTTTCCAATCTGTAAACAAACGCATCAGTATAAGATATGATAATATTGCAAGACATATTTCAAGACAAGGATAATACCTCCACAATTCCATACTCACGCAACCAGGTAAGATGGTTCATCAAAGACTCTGTCAGGCTCTCTGCTGTGGCGCGAGCGACCTCCGTATCATTAATTTTCTGCTCACCTTCAGTTAAACGGCGGGTCAACTCAGCCTTCTCAGTTCGATGAAGGTTAATATCCTTTTTCAAGGAATCCACCTCATCCTGCAGTCGCGCCTGATCAAATAACATAGAGGTTAGATCATCAATCTCTTTATTCTTAAGGATGAGAGTCATTTTGGTCGCTACCTCATTCTGTCACTCCTCTCTCGGTGTGAACGAGCCTCTGCTGCCGCAGCAACAACATCATTTTTCTCTTTCTTGAGCTTCTCAATTTCATTGCATAGAGAAATTTTTTCATTATTGTCTTGGTCACAAGCCTCCACAAAGCGCTTGCGATCCTCAGCATGTTGCGCAGCAGCGGCCTCACATTTCCACTTCCAAGAAACAACGGACCATTCTTCGGTCTTCCTTTCCTCCTCAAACTTGGGTTTCTCAGCCTCAAAATCTACGATCATCTTTAACGTCTTCTCTTTTTCAAATTTGGCTTTCGCCTTGTCAATCTCAACCTCATCCCACTCCTTGTTCATGATGCGCCATTCGCGCACAATTATGTTCATCGTGGAAGAGGCAAGAGCAGACTCTTGTAAGAATGTTTGATAAGTGACATCATGGTTTTTCTCTTCTTGGCGCTTCACCTTCGCCGGAGGGAAGATGCCCTTATACCACTCCCTGCAGGAGTGCTAATCTGTAAAAACATCACCCTGTTTAACCTTCCACACAGGCTGATGGATCCCAGAGACCCGCTAATCAGAATAAGAACGATAATAGTAATCCCCAGGCGTTTCCTCGGGGCGAATCGGTGACTCCTCCTCTAGATTATCAAAAATTGGCATAAAATACTCGCCTCTGGTGGAAGGGCTAGCCCCTTAGAAATAAACGTTGAAGGCTCAGGAACGGGCGTGGCTGGGTTATCTTGCCCCGCAGAACCAGACCCTCCTGCAGCAGCACCCGTGGCAGTATCTTTAACCTGCTCTCCAGCAGGATTCTCGGCAACAAATTGTTTGGGCTCTTCTTCTAGAGCCACTTTTTCAGTTTTTCTGGACTGATTGGGTCCGCATAAAAAATAGGTGCGCTATGGCCCACATCACCTTCTTCAATGATATCAGGCTTGCGCGGTGATGGTGTGGAAGAAGATGATACCGGCGCAACCTTTACAGGTTTATCTGCAAAAATAAACACAAATGTCAAGCATAAGGTATTACGTAGCTATTACAACAATGTATGCAAAGAAGGGGACATACCAGGCGAAAACTTCTTCGCATGGGCATCAAGGTTGCTCTTCTTGCCGATGCGCGGCCGCACAACCTTTTTCGGCGGAGAAGGTGGTGCAGTTTCAGCTTCTTTTCTTTTCTTTGAGACGCGCTTCAACGCCTCCTCTGGGCCTGAAGGTATCTCCAAAGCTTGATCTGGGTTCGAGGCAGGGACAGATGATAGGTCAATAGGCTCTGGCTTTGGTTTCTTCAAACCTACAGGCGCAAGACCTTCTATTGAGTCTGACACCACCACATAATCACACCAAGAATCCGATATGAGACGCGTACCTTTCTTGCTTTCAGCCTTCGTAGCTACAGATGGCTTAGTTTTTTGATCTGGGTTGGAGGTAGGAGGCGCAGCAGCAGCATCGGTTGGCTTCTTTTTCTTCTTGGAGTCAGGGCCTATGCCCAAGTTTAGCAAATCACTTACATGATCAATAATAAAGGAAAAACGTTGCGCCATAAGTTACATTGCAATATTACTTAAAGAGTTGGTATCTACAAGTAATATTGCAATAACTAACTTAGGTTTCGCAATATATGACTTACCAGTAGTAGCAGAGGGCTGCGCGTTCAGATCTTCTTTCTTAGGGATTTCAAAATTTCTCAAGATCTGATCAAACCATGGTTCTTCATTCTCCTCAAGCGGCACAACAGCCATTTTTCCATTGTCTCTCTTAAAAGACACCAAGTACAATGGCGCAACTGTTTCGCGAAGCACAACAATAAAACTTTATCAATATACAATATTTATGGAAGACAGTTCTAGAAAATCATGAAGTTACTTACCAACTCCATCTTTGGTGTAAACTTGTTGGTGCATAATGTCTATGTCTTAGTCTTATATCGAGTCTGTATAGAATAGAGCTGAATAGGCTAGTAGTACGGAGTATTTATGTAAAGTTGAGACAAGTTCGCTCTTGATTGTCATGTAAAGACAAGTTCGGGCGAACTTAGGTCTCCCACGGGCGAACTTGAACTCCTATATATACCTAGCTAGTCTCTCTCATTTGTAACTTTGGCATTTTGGAGGCGAAGCTCTGTCAGTTTGTATTCTTGATGTTTGATCAATAAAACTGATGTTAAACTGATTAATTCTTGTCTATTGGTAAACACGACGTAATATTTCCACTATTATGGACGTTAGATATCAAATTTAAAGTTCCTTAGCATCGAGGATCGGTCCCACAAGTGGTATCAGAGCTAGAACAGCCTGATTTGATAGTATCAAGACAAGAACACTTCTATTTCATCTCCATTCTTCTATTTTTCTTAACTTTTTCATCAAAAATGAAGAGTTCACGGTCAAAACCTTTTCAATTTTGAATATAACATGTGAAATACAACAAAGATAAACCCTTGAAAGATTGGAGACAAAATTCAACCGAATTGATGTCAAAATTTTGAAAAAAACCATGTTTGACAAAACCATGTTCATCGAACTTGTTAGCCAAGTTCGACCGAACTTGGACTAAAAAGTCACTTTTCAAGAGATTTTTTACTAAGTTCGCTCGAACTTGAGTGAATTTTGAGAGATTTTCTTCTTAGTTCGCTCGAACTTACTAGGATTTCATTGATATTTTATCAAGTTCGACTGAACTTGATAAAATTCAAAGAAATTTCAACTAAGTTCGCCCGAACTTGCGAAATACTTATCAAATCTCAAGTGCAAGTTTGACCGAGGTTGTTAAAAGAAAATTTTCAAGTTAAAAATTCACAAGTTCGACCGAATTTGTGAATAAAGCTGAGAATTCTTCATTTCCACTACAAGTTCGACTGAACTTGTTGTAGAACTAACATTTTCAAAAGTCTTTGAGTGTTTTCAGTGTACACGTTTCGTTATTCACAATGGATGATATTCAAAGAGCTTATATGTCCGGAGCTAGTTCATCAAATGCTAATGTGATCCAACAAGTCAATCTTGACAACGAGATGGGCACGACTGTTAAACCGCCAAAGCTAATGAGCATGGACGAGTATGAAGGATGGAAAGAGAAGTTTACATATTGGGTTCAAGCCATGCACTTCCTAGGCTGGGTGTCGATCGAGAGAGGTTATACAGTTCCGTTGGACGAACATCAACAAGTTTTGGAGAAATACAAGTACTCCACAACACAGAAAGAAGAATACATTGCTGAGAAAAAGATGATCAGTCTTATCCAACAATCTGTTAAAGAAGATATTCTCGTATTGCTACCAGAATACATGACTGCAAGAGATCTCTGGCTTTCATTGCAAAAGAAATATCAAGGAAGCGGGAGATGATCAAGAGCAAGAAAGCGCTCATCATGAAAGAGTTCGATATCTTCAACATGCTGAAGGGTGAGACCATGAAGCAGATGATTGAACACTTCTGTCATCTTAAAGTCCAAATGCGAAGACACGGTCTCGAGAAGACGAAACAAGAGTACATCGACAAGCTTGCAGACGCTCCTGATGGAGAATGGACTACTTACCTAATGGTTCTGAAGGAAAGCGAAAAATGGGAATTCTTCAAGTTGTCAACATTTATTGATAAACTCGAAGGTCATGAAATGGAACTCTTGAAGATTGCAAAGTCAAAGAACGCTAATGTTGTTCAAGATGTTGGTTTGTACTACAAGAGTGGAATGCAAGATAACATTTCAAGTCCAAAGATTCTGACAACATTTAATGCAAGTGTGAATTCTTTGAACAATTCACACCAGAATCAGAATCAATCATATCCTCAATATGATCAAAGTCCGCAGTCTTCGTTCTCAAGAACTGGTTCAAATTCGTCTTATCAGAGTCAAGCAAATCAGAACCAGCAAACAAATTCTGATTCGAATGTATTCAAATGTAACATCGCTGTTAATTTGAATAATGCTGTTTCTGAGCAAACTGCTAAGCAACACATGACACTTCTTGCTACTGTTCTAGAATCATATGAAAGTCTCGTAGCTGGGAAAATCGGCAATCCCGAGATGATCGCCGAAGACTACGACCAGGTGGATGAAGAAGAACTGGAGCTCATGGATATAAAGTGGTGTTTAGCTTCGATTATCCGAAGAGTCACAAAGTTCGTTGCTCTAATAGGCCGAGATATCGGTAATTCTAGCAACAAGTTGGGCTTCGACAAAACGAAAGTTACGTGCTTCAGATGCCGACAGAAAGGGCATTTCAACAGAGAATGCAAAACCCCTGAAGCAACGGGCAATCAAAGTCCATTCGGAGGAGGCAACGAGTATTACAAGAAGTCACTTCAGTACAAGCCTTTCCCGAAGAAGACTCAGGTTGAAATCCAAGAGAAGCCAAATAGTAGTAACACTGAAAAAGCTATGGTTGCATCAAACGAAGATGATGGTTTCGACTGGAATTCTTATATCGGTAAGAAGACTAGAGTTGCATTGATGGTACAAATTGTTGAAGATACATCTGCCGAAGACGCAGCAGCTTTAGAGAATATTCTACTGGAACAGTATCTGCATCAAAAACAAGAAGAAGAGGAGTATATCCACATGTAGAAACAAGGAATATTATCTCCTAACTCTTGTGATAGTTTTGCAGGTCACTTTGACGGAAGTTCTCAGGAACAAATTGCTGAGGAGAAGTCTATTGCTGAAAAAGTCATTGATGTTACTCAAGAAGTGAATGCCGAAAACCTCAAGGATATTGCCAACAAAGCTTTGATGGCAAATCTAACCAACGTAGGTTCAGAGGTAAATGAAGTTGTTAAAGTACAAGTTGTAGAGGTTGAGAAACCTTGTACAAAATGTACCGAACCATGTATCGAATGTGCCGAAAAATCAAAGATCATCGCTGAAATCAATGTGCATAATGAACTTTTAAAATACGATTATCGCACAATGAAGGAAGCGTATGACAAAATGAAAGATGATTACGGAAGGCTCGATCGAAACAATGTCGAACAACACGACACTGTGAGGATGTTGAAAGGAACAATAATGGATAAGCAAAGAGCGATTAATATCTATATTAACACCATTGCTGAAACTAAGCTACAACTCCAAGACATGAAAATTGAAACAGAGTGTGTTCAACAACTTTTGAGAAGTTACACATGTAACGCATATGTCATCGATCACATCCTTCCGACAATTCCATCGGAAGAGAAACCTAAAAAGAAAATTGGTAAAGAATACAACAATGTTCCTCCACCCCTATGCGAGAAGATTGTCGCAGATCCGCTGATGGGATGGATAAGGCACTCAGCATTGAGTTGTTATCTGAAAAGAAAACTGAGTTGCCAGAGAACATTGATGTAATCTATACTAAAACAGATGATGACAATGCTGTGGTTAAGAAAGTGGTTGAAAATGTTCTGAATGATTCTGATGAGGGCAGCTTTAAAAGCGCCGACTCGAGTTCAAAGAATTCTGATTCACAGACCGAAGATGACGATACATCATCGGAGAATGATCTATGTGATGATCCTAATGTTGTAATGTACAAGATTAAGGAATCTGATAGATTATACTTTGATGACAGTTTTCCGATTCAGAATGTGAAGGAAGAATTGTTAGATAAATTCTTTAAACTCGTGGAAGTCACATCAGATGATCTGGAGATCAATGAAAGAAAATTCTATTCCAAACCTAAAAGAAATAACTACCGAAGGAATGGTGGTGATCATCCGGAAAACCGGAGAGCTGGGTTGGGTTTAGAAGAATCAGATGAACCTAAAAAGAAAACGTCACCATTTCATGAATACAAGAATAAAAACATGAATTTTGTATATGGGACGAACACGGTTCATAAGGAAAGTTAGATTGGCAAACAATCAAATGATGAGTTTAAGAAACAAAAAGAACTTCGAGATAATGCCAAAATTGCAAGTGTTGCCAAGACAAGTGGTGTAAAACCCACTAAAGGACATCCACATGATTCTTGGACTTGTTTCAAGTGCAACGAAATTGGTCACATTGCACACCAATGTCCGAAATCAAAGCCGACTTATCTTTGAAGGAAAGAAAGTTCAGATGTTGTGAAAACGAAGCAACCAAAGTTTGTAAAACCTGTAAAGATTTTGAAAAGAAAAGAATCAAAAGTTAAAGTTAAACATAAAACATAAAAGAAGTTTGAAAGTTCAACTTTCGAAAAAATCTTCAAAAGCTAATGAAAACAAGTTTTACATAAAAAAGGCTAACATCAAATCTCAAGCCTGGATTGCAAAGAAACGGTCAACAACATCCGATGTTATTAAGTTTGAGCCTACAAAGACTAATAACACGAAAGAATCAAAATCTGAAATTGAAACTGATATTGTCAAATCTACAAGTGGTAATATTTCAAAAGATAAAAAGGAAGTGAATTTTTCAAACATAAACATCGTAGAAAATTCAGATGATGAATTTGAATTTGATTATGCTGATGAATGTGAGTTTGATTACGATGATGGTTATCCAATTCAATCCAAGACCAAAAAGGCTTGGGTCGTGCTGTTTAACTAATTGCTGAAATGTGCAGGGGCTCCAGAGATCTGTATTTTCTAAGTGGATTCTGGATAGTGGAGCTTCCAGACATATGACGGGAATGAAAGCGTTGCTATTCGACGTAAAAGCTATCAATGGTGGATATGTTGGATTTGCGGGTAACCAGGGTGGAAGGATAGTCGCCGAGGGAAAACTCTCCAATGGCGTTGTTTCATTCGATCACGTGAATTATATTGCAGAGTTGGAGAATAATCTTCTGAGCATATCGCAGATTTGTGACAAGAAGTTCACGGTGCATTTCAACGACAAAGAATATATTATCTTGAAGCCGGGATTCAAAATACCAGATGAGTGGATTCTGATGCGAGCACCATGAGAGAATGATCTATATGTTCTTGATATGGGCGTCGCTACCACTTTATCAAAATCAGCGCAATGTTTTGTGACAAAGGCTACTGAAAAGGATTCTATTCTTTGGCATCGTAAGATGAGGCATATTCATTTGGGAAAAATGAATTTCTTGGTTCATAATGATCTTGTAGAAGGTATAAATCTTCGGAGCTTTCATATGTCTGATCACTGCTTAGAATGTAAAAAGGGAAAGCAGATCAAGAAATCTCATCCGTAGAAAATTCTGAACTCAATCAAGTTGCCATTAGAACGTCTCCACATGGATTTATTTGGTCCTGTAAATGTTGGAAGCATCGCAGGAGACTTATATTGCTTGGTCGTGACAGATGACTATTCCAGATATTCGTGGGTTTTCTTTCATGAATCAAAAGACGAAACGTTCGAGAACTTGGTGATTCTGTTTAAGAAACTTGAGAATCTTTATCATCTGCCGGTCAGACGCATTAGAAGTGACACCGGCACAGAGTTTAAGAATAACAAAATGAAGGAATTTTGCAACGCAAAAGGGATTCTGCACGAGTTTAGTGCTCCCTATACTCCACAACAAAACGGTGTTGCTGAACGGAAGAACAGAACTTTGATTGAAACTGCGAGAACCATGCTTGCAGATTCTAAACTTCCAGTCAGCTTCTGGAGTGAAGCGGCTGCTGCGGCTTGCTACACGCTAAATAGAGTTCTCACAGTCAAACCAACAAAAAAGACAAGTTTTGAGATGATAAACCGACGGAAGCCAAATTTGAAGTTCTTAGAACCTTTTGGTGCGCCATGTACTGTGATCGATCAAGATGGAAAATTCGGAGCTAAATCTCTTGAAGGTTTCTTTGTCGGATATGCGAGTCCGTTAAGAAGAGTATATGTTCCTTCGTTGAGAAAGGTTATTGAAGCACAACACGTAGATTGTTTTAACTATACGGATCCTATTAAAGGAGAGGTGACGCGTGGCTGTTTAACTATCAAGACCTTTGGAAGTCATTCGACTTGCCGGAAGAACCGTCTGAAGAAGAAGTTGCAGCGTTATACTATCTTCAACAGTTGGCAAATCAAGAACAAATTATTAGACCAATTGTGGTTAATCAACCCACGTTGGATTCTTCATCTTCCGGAGCAGGTCCAAGCAATAGCAGTGGTGTTCAAGTTGAAAATATTTCTGAAGCAAAAGTAACACCTGCTACACCTTTAGTTAATGTTTCTAATGAACTAGGAACTACAACATCAAGTCCTTGCATGCCTCCGAATCAGAATTCTGACTCAGATGAAGCACCAACATTTGATGCTGATGATGAAACTTCATCGGATGAAGAAGTTGAGCAGATATCTAACTTGTTAAATCAATCTGCTAGTCCGAGAATCAGAACGAAGCTTCATCAAGTACTCCTATGTTGATGTGAATAGTGATATGATTGTTTCAAATCAGCAAAGCTCAGTTGATGTTCCAACAGAAGATATGCCGCGATCATATTCTTACCATCCATCAACAAATATCATTGGTGAATTACAAACTGGAGTGCGTACTCGAAACCAAATTAACAAAGCACTTAGTTATTTCTACACCTGAGTTGCACCAACTCAGAACTACTGCTATTACTCATGTTTCATTTCTCAAATTGAGCCAAAGACAGTTAGTGAGGCTTTGGCTGACGAGAATTGGGTGATAGCAATGCAAGAAGAACTGTTACAGTTTGAGAAGTTGGGTGTTTGGAAGCTTGTAGACTTGCCACCGAAGCAGAAAGCTATTGATACAAAGTGGGTCTTCAAGTGTAAAAGAGACGATCGGGGAGTAATAGTCAGAAACAAAGCTCGGCTGGTTGTCAAGGGATTCCACCAGCAGGAAGGTGTAGATTACACGGAGGTATATGCACCGGTTGCAAGATTAGAATCTATCTGCATTTTCCTAGCGTTCGCAACTTGGAAAGGATTTAAGGTGTACCAGTTGGATGTAAAATCTACATTTCTCTACGGTAAACTTCTTGAACAAGTGTATGTCGGCCAACCACCAGGTTTCGTCTATCCACTGAACAAGAACAAAGCATTTCTCCTGGATAAAGCCTTGTACGGTTTACACCAAGCCCTGAGAGCTTGGTACGAGACGTTATTGCAACATCTCGTAGGAAATGGCTTTACATGAGGCACAATGGACAACACTTTGTTTACCAGAGAAGTTGGATCACATCTGATAATTGTACAAATCTATGTGGATGATATCATTTTCGGTTCTACGGATGACAGTCTGTGCAAAGAGTTTGAAAAGATCATGAAGAAGAAATTTGAGATGTCCTCGATGGGCGAAATGAAGTTCTTCTTAGGTCTTCAAGTGGATCAGCTTCCAGTCGGGATATTCATTCATCAGACGAAGTATGTTCATGACATTCTCAAAAAGTTTGAAATGGATAGCTCGAAGCTGCTTTGCACTGAACCATGGGATTTGCATAGACGAGACGGGAACGAAAGTTGATGAAACACTTTGTCGATCGATGATAGGTTCACTGATGTATCTGACGGCATCTCGCCCAGACATCATGTATCCTACTTGCTTATGTGCAAGATATCAGTCAAGTCCTCGAATGTCTCACATGCAGATAGTCAAGCGAATCTTCCGTTACTTAAAAGGATGTCCTAGCACGGGCTTATGGTATCCTAAAAACGACAATTTCGACTTAATGGGATACGCTGACTCAGACTTCGGAGTGGACAAGCTGAACTCGAAATCTACAACTGCAGGATGCCAGTTCTTTGGCACGCGTTTGGTAACGTGGCAGTGTAAGAAACAGACCACGGTCTCTCTCTCAACCTGTGAAGCGGAATACATTTCTGCTTCCAGCTGTTGCTCTCAAATCCTCTGGATTCAGCAACAGATGAGGGATTATGGTCTGCAATTTCTTGACACGTCTTTATTTGTAGATAACAAAGCAGCCATCGATATAATTAAAAATCAGGTTCATCACTCACGTACAAAACACATTGAAATTCGTTAGTATTTCATTCGTGATTGTTACGAAAAGAAATTGGTTCGAAAAGAAAAAATCCACACTGACGAACAAAGGGCTGATTTTTATACCAAAGCATTTCCATTAACAAGATTTAAATATCTAATGCGGTTTTAACGGTATTAAAAATTTGCTTACAGGTGCGGAAGCTGAGGTTGAATACGGATTGGACGACGAGTTCACGTAATCCGCATTGGTTTGTATGGTTTTGTAAATATCTTTCTAGTTTAGTATTTCTTAAAAATCTAAAATCCAAAAATATGTTTTTTATTTTAGGGGGAGAAATATTTGGGATAATACAAAAACATATGAAAAATTTCAAAAATGTACAAAAACGTTGAAAAAGACAAAAAGAATTCGGTGTCACAAAAAGGAAATGATAGTACATCACTGGACTATCACAGTATGCTAAAGAAATGTAAAGTTTAAAAGTGATAAATGAGTCTTACTGTGGATGTGTCTATAGGCTTAACACGTTCAGTAAACTATTTTCGAGATATAAACTAAATTTTACAACTGCTTAATCTTGTGGATTAACATATCTTGGATATATGGACTTAGTACTCTGAAATTTCGTTTGAAAGATTGCCTGATTCTGAGATACGAGGTCTTTATAGATAGTTGATATCTAGGGTATTATACGAGTTCTTCTGCTTTTGCGGAAGCAATAGCCTAGAACTTCTATAATACTTTCGCTATAAACCCTAAACTGCATGCAATATTGAAAAGTATCGAAAGTTCTAATCATTTGCATGCTGAAAAGATTCCATAAGTGGAACACACCTTAAAGTCGAGCCTTCATCTCTTTGTCTGTACGGTAGTTCTAACCTAAGCTCTCAAGGCATCGCATTACCTAGATATAGCTATATTCACCTGTAAGATGAAATCTAGGGAATCTTGATACGGGAGTATATTCAAGAAGTGGGAACCGCAGATAAGTCACGTTTCATAAATCTTATCTTAACATATCTTGAAACAGTTGAGAAACGTGGTAAAGTTTAAGAGGACAAACATATCGACAATCTAGGTAAACGAGTTTAAAGCTTAAAAGTCATCTAAAGGTCAACGGTACTAGTGATATGTCTTATACAACTGATATGATCCTTTAGACACGAATTCACAAAAATATGTCTGTAAATATGTTTGTACATAGTTTACATCGTCATGTAAATAGTTTATCAGCTTTACAGATTAAAACCAAAAAGATTTTCAGTGTGTTTTAGCATAAACTTACAAAAATACAAAAAGATTTTGTTTCAACATTGTTTTCAGCAAATCAATGTTGGAGAACGAGTCTTCGAAGTCTGGTAAGATGCTAGAACTGGTGGGAATCTCTTCGACAACTGGCTGGGATCTAATCTGTAAAATCTAAAAAGCCAAAACGATAAAAGTTCATTAATTTGAAACTTTGATTTTGAAAATATCAACAAATTTGTTCGTAACGGGTCAAACCGGGGTCATTAATTTGGACTCGGCAGACAAATCGGTTAACCAAGGTCATTAGCTTGGACTTGGTCCCCTGAGCGGATTTTCATAACTGGTAAAGGTTGGAAAGTTCAGGGGTTAAATTGCAAAAAGTTGAAAAATCTAAAATTGGTTTTGGTAAGTTCGGCCGAAGTTGTCAAAATAATCAAAGTTCAACATAACAGCAAGTTCGTCCGAACTTGCAAGATGGATGGTTTGTTAGAAGTTCGCCCGAACTTGTTGGGCTTGATAATATGGGCTTTGCAAGTTCGGCCGAACTCACTTCTGCAAAAACAAAACCTTTGAGCGAACTTTAGTTTTAGAGCGATCTTGTAATTTTGTCAAATTTACATCGTTACTCTGCCCAAATTTCAGTTGTTTTTGGTGATTAGCACACCAATTACAATGTCTAAGGTATAAATTTGAACTTTGAACTATGTTTGGACCTTAATCGAATGAATCTAGATCTGAGTTTATAAAATATGATAGATCTAGGAGTTATTGAACCAAATCGAACTTAAAATCGTGTTAAACACTTAAAACCGACCATGGAATCATCTTGAATTTGGTTGAAATGGTTGATGTTATATTGAACAGGTTTTTGGTTGTAGACGATGATCAAAGAAAACTAAAAGCATGTTCGACCGAACATCCAAAAATGTTTTTGAAAGAATTTGGAGAAGTTCGCCCGAACTTGGGTTGATTGAAATCTGAAAAAGTGTTATGAGTATAAGTTCGCCCGAACTTACACTTGAATTTTGAACATATTGTCTTTACATGTTCGGGCGAACTTGTTAAAAGCAGATTGTTATATAACATTCATCAAGTTCGCCCGAACTTGTTGAATGTGTTAGGAAAAATTTTGTAATTTTTTTCTCGATAAGCATGCTATTTTGCGTCGTTTTTCAGGCTCAAGAACCAGCGAGAGTGATTGCAATAGAGTTTTCTAAATCTCACAATACTTGTATTACACTCGACAAGACGATATGTCCATCTTTGAAGGAATACAAGAGTATTTTGAAGTTTTTGAAGGAAAGCCCTATTCATCGGGCTATCACAGAGCGCACAGTTTCATACAGATCTCGTATGTACCATTTCTGGACGAATGCAAAGCTTAGTGATGATCAAAAGTCGATTATTTCATCAGTGCAAGTTGGAAATGAAGAAAAGGAGGTCACTGTGACTGAAGACGATATTCGACGGATTCTGCAGTTCAACAATGATAAAGACGATCCAATATCTTGATGAAAAGATGGTTAAAGGTTGTTTCTTTAGAATGGGATACAAGGGGAGCGTAAACAAGCCAACACTAAAGAAAGGGGAAGTGCCTAACCCCTACAAGCTCCTTATGTATGCGATCATTCATACTTTTAGTCACCAAAAGGCGGGTCTTGACGATGTACAAGATTATTTGGCCTGTATGGCAACGACACTGATTCTGAAGAAGCCGTTCAACTTTTCTAAGCTTGTTTTTACTCATATGTCAAAGAATATGGAGGATTCGAGGCTATGTTTGTATCCGAAGTTCGTACAGATGCTGATAGATGAAAAGTACACGAATATTGCACGAGATCCGAACGATGTGTTATATCTGAGTCATCTCGATGAAACAAATGTGAAGAAGCTATTAAAATTCCAGAAGTAAGCTTCAGCTCCTGTTGCAAAGCCAATTTTCGGAGCTAGCAAAGATTCAAATTACATTGCGTCGTCTGATAATAGATGGAGGAAAGACGGAAGCGATGATGGAAAAGAGCTTAATGCTGAAAAAGAATGGTTTAAAGACTTCAAACCAAAGGCTCGAAGCGAATGGTTCTTAAAGCCCGAAGTGGAAAAGCCAAAGAAGAAACGAGCTGCAAAGAAAGTTGAAACAATGCTCGTCGATGAAGATGAACCAAAAAATGTTCAAACTGAAGCTGGTTCGAGAGCAACAATCGTTATCGAAAGCCAAGAGACTGAGAAAGTAACGCAAGATGATGTTATTTCAGCTACTTCAGATAACGATGATGATTTTGAAGAAACTCCAGTGAAAGAGCTAGAAAAATCAGAGGCTGAAATTAGAGCTGAAAAGGAGAAAGAAACGGATGCTGTTTTTGACCCAAATCTCGAGAAAGAATCTGACGAGGAAAGGCCAAAGAAAAAAGCTAAACATGTAAAGTCTGCAACTATTTCTTCGACAAAGACTACAGGGTCTCCTCAAACAAAAGGCAAGAGGAAATCAAAGAAAGTTCAAAAGGCTGTAAGTAAAAGATACAGAGGAAAGTTGAAAAGCGCAGAAGCTACACAAGAACCTTCTGGTGCACAGGAGAAAGAAGTCACACAAGAACCTTCTACACAAGAACCTCCTGTTATTGTTTCAAGAGAAGCTGAAAGGCCAGGAGCTACACAAGAACCTCATGTGTCTGGTTCATTGGAAGTTCCTGTTATTCAATCACCGGTTGCTCCAACGACTTCAAATCTTGAAAGTTCTACTCCAAGGAAGTCTACACCAAAGGCTGCTACTCCAAAGTCAACACCAAAATCTTCAGGGCCTAATTTGTTTGGTGATCTGCATAATAATCCAATTAGTCTGTAAGATCTAAATGATTTCTTTCCAAAGACAAATGTTGAACTTCTGGAAAAGCGTGTGAAGGTGTTAGAAGAAAAAGTGGCAAAGAATGAGGAGGAGAAGGCTGAGCTTATTCAGAAAATGAATCAAAGCAATGTTGAGAAAGAGATGTTGGACGATAAAGTGAAAGTGTTGGAAAATGAACAAGAATACTTTAAAGCTTTGATTGAGAGTTTGCAGGATGCAAATGAAAAGCTTCAAATAGAGATTGCAGATCTAAAATCAATCCAAGCCCTAAATGATCGAAGATTTTCCAGGATGCAGAAAGTGTTATCTAACTCTCTGGGAATTGATTTCATCAAAGAATATGATCGTCTAGATCAGCAATAATCTAAAGAACGATCTGAGAAAGTGTTAGCTACGAGTGGTAAAGGTAATGAGGTTGAAGGTGAAACTCCTAAGTCTTCTGAAGCTGCAGAGAAATCTGTTGAAGAGAATGTTGTTATAGCTTCTAAATCCGATATTCCAAAGGTTGTTGACAAATCTGTCAAACCTTCTGATCCTGTTACGGTTTCTGAAAATAAGGATGATGATGAAGCTGAAGATGAGGATAAAGAAGATGAGGAAAAGAAAGATGATTCTGAGTATGAAGATTGGAATGTTGCTGACAATGACGATAATGATGATCAGGGTGGTGTTGGTCTGAAAATCGCTGAAGCTAAAGTTTCAAGTGAATTTGATTTTTCTTCGCTGATGGATGATGAATCAAATAGAATGGATGATAAAAGTGAGGGGGAGTCAGGGCAGAAAGGGCCAACTGATGAAATTGATCTGTTGAATGTTGAAAGATTTGTAAAGACGGTTGCTGTAGTACCTTCTAAGCCTTTATTATTGATGTTAGAGCATAATGTGGAGGAAGGCGAGTATGTGCACAACTATACAAAGAAAGATCTGGCAAAGTTAGTTGAAGTTGATGCTGAAGATCTAGAGTTTGATTTTGAAGAAGACGTGTTGAATGTTAACACTTTTGAGCCGAATGATTATCAATATGTCAGAAGATTTGAAGCTGACGAGTATAACAGAGTGATTGTGGAAGATTGGTCTTTTGATGATGAGACAGATCAAACTGCGAAGTACGTCAGTCCAAATACAGATAGTTTTCCTACATTCGAGGAGATGTACAAGCAACTTGACGAAGATATGCTGAAAGAAAAGATTGAAGAATCTTTACGAGAATAAAAAGTCCCAAAGCCTATGACAAAAGAAGAAATTGCTCAAGGAAAAAAGTATTGGTTTAAAGAAATGCCGCACGAACGTAAGTTTTGACGTGCTCTAGCATTCTTTACTAGAGAGAAAGATGTGTCATTGGGAGATATCTTGAGTTGGGGTTGGTTCAAGGAACTTAACGTATATGCAATCAAAGAGAATTTGGAGTGCAATACTTCAAGTATCTTGCTGATTTCAAGACATTACCATATCGGGATGTGGAAGAGCTGGTTCAGATCGTTAATGTTACATACCACATGAAAGTGATTGATCAGTTATTGTGGAAATTGATAAAGTATGAAGCAGTGAAAGGATTCAGATATTGGAAGCCATTCATTCCTGGTCGCCGAATCAAGACTAACAAGAAAACAGGGGAGAAAGACATTACATTGATAATGAAGTGACCTAGGGCAATGAGAAACATGCCGTTGATGTCGATTGAGCAGAACTTCTATCCATTGTTCAAGTGGTGGCAGATAGATCCAACTACTTGTGAAGCTGTTATCGTTTTAATGTTTGAAAAACATTTGGATATTTCGAAGGAAAGAGTTGAAACATTGGGATTACAGGGCATGAGAGGATTATGGAGAACGATCAGGATTTTAGATCCAATGTAGCTTGTTAACTGTTCCAGAGAAGATATCAAAACCTTGTTCTATAGCAAGATCATATTTGAAGAACGTGAGAAGGTACAAGCTATGCAGTATCAGAAAGTTGTGAATGTTTGCTATGCAAGAGAAGTAAATTCAGGGAAGATGTGGCAAACAAAGTGGAGGGATTTAGAGAGAGTTGAATTCCTAAAAGAGGAAAAGCGTCTCGAAGCTATTCATGAGAAAACTAGGAAGGCAAGTATTAAAAGGTTTCAGCATATGAACAAAGTGCCTCCTACAAACCAGATGCCGAATCCTAAACAAGAATGACGAAAGAAGCCGTACAAGAACTTCTTCGGTCGTGTGCTTAAAGTATATTATGAAGACAGAGTTTTGAAGACTAATACAAGACGAAGACGATATCCAAGGGGGAGTCTGTTGGTGCATAATGTCTATGTCTTAGTCATATATCGAGTCTGTATAGAATAGAGCTGAATAGGCTAGTAGTACGGAGTATTTATGTAAAGTTGAGACAAGTTCGCTCTTGATTGTCATGTAAAGATAAGTTCGGCCAAACTTGCTAAGGAAAGTTCGGGCGAACTTAGGTCTCCCACGGGTGAACTTGAACTCCTATATATACCTAGCTAGTCTCTCTCATTTGTAACTTTGGCATTTTGGAGGCAAAACTCTGTCAGTTTGTACTCTTGACGTTTGATCAATAAAACTGATGTTAAACTGATTAATTCTTATCTATTGGTAAACACGACGTAATATTTCCGCTATTATGGACGTTAGATATTAAATTTAGGTTCCTTAGCATCGAGGATCGGTCCTACAAAACCGGCTTTTCTCGACGTTCCTTCTTCCACAAAATACTCATCCCTGCAGCAATTAATGCCCCCCCTGGAAAGATAATATTGGGCACATCTTTTATGTTCTGGTACCACACTTCGTTGGTCAGAATAGCCAATGCCTCCAACTCTATCTCCTCCCCGGCCCTAAACGTCATAGCCATCAGGACAACCACCACTTTCACATAAAAAAACTTCTGCTTCCAGTCCTGGTAGGATTTCGGAGGCACTAACAACAACCATTTGGCTTGCGCACGTTGTTGGAATGAATAAAAGCCCAATGAGCGGTGAAGCTGATAAAATACCCGGAACTTCTCAACTGTCGGTATGATCTGCATCGACTGGCAGACGAACTCGAAGTGCCTAATCCTCACCATTCCCATGGGATTCAACTGGGAAATATGGAATTTATAGAAGTATAGAATCTCAAGCTTGAAGTGGGTCACCGGAAGTCTGAAGTTGCCCTCGGCGAAATAATCGTTGAACAACGTAATGTAGCCTACCGGAGCATCCGCCGCCATGGCACCCTCCTTAGGGTAAAAAGCTCCCAGGACTTAGCAAACAGAAAATTATCAATCAGGGCATCGAAGTTTTCTTTCCCCCACTTCAATGGTGGAAGTAAAGAAGTCGCCGGTGCCTCAAGTCTCCCAGAACTAGATCCAGTCGCCATAAAAATCTTGCTGAAAGAACTCTTGAAGAAAGGGATTTTTTCAAAAAAAAGAAGATGATCGGAGTTTCGCATTCGCCGGAAAATATGAAGGACATATGTGTTTCTCTCTCTAGAATATCATCTGGTGAGAAGCAAATGGAGAGCCATTTCCCTTTATATACCAATCGCAATTAATGCTCGATATGACAACAGCGACTTTTGCGACCATCACACCTTCCCAGGTAACTGAAAGGGCGAGTGGGGAACAAGAATTACCCTCATGCATGCGCGTGTTGCTGAATTATCATTAATGCAGTAAGACACATGTCAACAGTATAACCACGTCTCAGGAACGTGTGTGTTCACCAACTACATTATCTAGATGGGCGACACGTGTCCAAATATATTTGAAATTCAAATATTCTTCAAAGTTCACATATGACACGTCATCAGGGAGCAAAAAACACCAAAGAGCCAGCACCCATTCAGCGCAGCATACTTATCTTAAGTCCAGTGCTCCATCTACTTTTTACTTTTACATAGGAGCAACACTGGACTGGGGGGCTTGAAGGGGTATGGTCCCAAAAACCTTGCGCCAAGCAAGAAAACCATACCCACCATTAACTACCAAGGAGACCTTGCGCAGGCTTCTCTGCTAAAGAAAGACTCACTGGACCCTGCGCCAGGCATCCAAAAAGGGAAGTATCATTTAACTACCTTGCGCGGGCTCGTGCAAGGTTTAAAGTTAACCTTGATCAATTCCCTTTGATAGCTTCTCGCTCATAAACCTTGCGCGAACGTTTATATCAAAGCAAGAGCTCAGTAAACGTTGCGCCAACATCAGAGAAAGGAAAGAAGATCAGTTAACTACCTTGCACCGCTCGCGCAAGGAAACAGATAATCCTGAGAAGCTTTCCCTTAGCAAAAATCCTTGAGCTGGTGCAGAGGTAAAGAGAATCTTTTCTGTTGTAACAGAATGCACATGTGGCGAGCAACATATAGGGTACAGCTGTGAGATCTTCTAGAAGCCACTAATACCCAATCGTGCAAGCATCTTTCGGTTATAACCAATCGACACGTGGCAGCATCTGGGGTGACCAAGAAAGATCACGGTGATAGCATGCTCACATCAATAAAACGTAGTGATCTCATGATGACACGTGGCACCTCTATAACCGTTGATGAGCTCACGATCCGTGTAACGGAGTAGCGAAAGATTCCGTTAAGATTAACATCTCTCATTTTGGCGCCCAAACCCCGGCTATAAATAAGTAACTTGGCCTACAAGTAGAAAGTATTCACTCTCAACTACTCTCTCTCTTACTTAACTTTACTTCTGTCTACCTGTACTTATTCTCACGCCGGAGGGTGGTCACGGAGAGAACCCCCCTTCTCCCCATGGCGGGCTGACGGTGTTCTGTTTTGCAGGATCAGTCGGAGTTCAGTTGCAACCGCTATCAACACGAAACCAAACGAAGGATTAACCTCTTTATGAAAGGAACTAAACCCTAGATCTAACTAGATTCCGATTGGTTAGATCTACGTTTCTTCAGAATTGTTCTTTGATTCAACTTTGTGACAATTTGTATTGATTTTGGAAACCATTGACAATAGTTTATATTTGTTTCGTATTCGTAAATTGTCGAATGATTATAAAGTTATGACTTTGCGAAATGGTTATGTGTATTTATGCGTTGTCATGGTTAGGTTTTACTTGTTGTGATTACAAAGTGCATTCTTGTCCGTTCTTTGAAACGTTGATAGTTATTGGCACCTAAGTTACGGTACACTAAATCCGTTAATCGTTATACAATTGAGTTGAGTCTAAAATTTGTAGAAACCCTAGGTTGGCAATTACCGAAACCGGGTGTGAACCCTTTTTCTATAGAATTTTTTAAATCATGAATTGTGTTTTGTTAATTATAATTAATCGAATCTTAGTAGTTAATCAGTTTTACCACCATTGTTGGTTAGTTCCAACATTTCTTTCAAACAAACAAATTAATTAAACATAGCAAGCTTCATAAAAACATGACAACTTCATAATCAAGCTAGTCCATACGTAAACCATAAACTATTCATGGATCGACCCCTTACTACCACTAACACATTTGTTAAGGGTAATTCGGGCTTATAAATATTATCTTTGACCGGGGCGCGACACTCCGATCAAATTTTGGCGCCGTTGCCGGGGAGTTAGTGCGCTTTACGTTTGGATTGTGTTTGACAATTGTGATAAACTGTTTAAGTGCTTGTTTCTTTTATTTTATTTGCTTTTGTGTTACGCCGGGTGTGTTACTTGTGTAGATTACAGGTAGTGCATGCGTACACGGAATTCCGGGCGAATATCAACGTTAGTCTACGAACCAGAAATTGAGCGAGTAGCAAGAAGGAACTTAGCAAGCCGGTTAGAGGCAACACTTGCCTCTAATCAAGTTACCCAAAACTCACCATCAACACCATCCGTTGGAACCATTCCAATGGATCAACAAAACCAAAACAACCAAAACCGTAACAACCGTTCGGGAGATAACAATAACCGCCCACCCGCCAACCCACTTCGCCAAAATGATCCCCAAATCAAAATCCTCCACCCAACCTTAACAATCATAACTGAAACCAAAAACCGGGTGCCAGACTCAACCTTGAACAACCGGAATTGAACGGGTAATCCCAGATAACACGGGTCATTATGAACCGGATTACCACGAGTTGAGGAAGAATATTCCGGATGATGCAAGATATAGTGTTCCAAGTTATCGATCACCGGATCAATTTAGTGTCAACACTTGGAAATCAGATTAGGAAGAGGATGATGGATTCGGGGAAAATGAGGATAATGGGAACTTCTACAATGGTAGGGGTTTCAACCGAGATGAGGAGTATCAAAATGCCAACGTCAACAACGGTAATGAGGAGTGGGATGATGGTGATGGTTATGGGTATGATTACGATGGTGGGTACAACCGTGATGACCGAATAACAACCGCAACAACAACAACAATGTACGGATTCCTGACTTTGTGGGTATGGCAAATCAATACCCGAACCGAAGGGTAAATCGTGGACCACCGGTGAATCAAGATGTGAATGGTCCACCGAGAAACAACCGCAATAATAATCAACGTCATCTACCACAAGGAGTTGACGGTCGGTTTCGACCGATGATATTGGAGAACGATTCACCAATCGTACCACCACCACGAGGAAGAGTTGCATCTGATTGCAAGCCGAACCACATCAACATTCTTCCTCACTTCAACGAGCGCTCAAATGACGAACCATATACACACCTAGTGGAGATTTCGGCTATTTGAAAGTACTATTAGGGGTGGTCACTTCACTCAAGATGAGGTTCGTCTACGTCTATTTCAGTTTTCATTGAAGGATAAAGCCAAACAGTGGTTCTTGACATTGCCCACTAATAGTATTCACACTTGGGTCGAGATGCAAGAAACTTTTCTCGATGAATACTATTCAATGGCTAAGACCGATGATGCGCTTGACGAAATTAGAGCATTCAAGCAATTATCGAGTGAGCCGTTACATGAGGCATTCACCCGATATAAAGATTTGATTCGAAAGTGCCCTCATCATCAAATAGAAAATTGGGAATTGGTGAAATATTTTGTGAGGGGTTTGGATGGTGAGACGTGGAACCATCTTGAGTCGACTAATAATGGAACTTTGTTAAGTAATCACGAAGATGACGAACCATATACACACCTAACAGAGTTTTCGGCTATTTACAGTACTATTGGGGGTGGTCACTTCACTCAAGATGAGGTTCGTCTACGTCTATTTCAGTTTTCATTGAAGGACAAAGCCAAATAGTGGTTCTTGACATTGCCCACTAATAGTATTCACACTTGGGTCGAGATGCAACAAACTTTTCTCGATGAATACTATTCAATGGCTATGACCGATGATGCGCGTGACGAAATTAGAGCATTCAAGCAATTATCGAGTGAGCTGTTACATAAGGCATTCACCCGATATAAAGATTTGATTCGAAAGTGCCCTCATCATCAAATAGAAAACTGGGAATTGGTGAAATGTTTTGTGAGGGGTTTGGATGGTGAGACGTGGAACCATCTTGAGTCGACTAATAATAGGATTTTGTTAAGTAATCATGAAGATGATGATTGGGTGTTCCTCGAGAGAATGGCCAAGAGGTCAAAGGCTAAAGAGTCGGCCGACCGGGCTAAAAAGCATCCTATTTCCCGATCACTCCCCGACCTCGATTCTAGTTCTAAGGATCGGATCACTACTTTAGAATGGGAGTTGGCCCGTATGAAGAAGAAAGATGTGAGTGCGGTGCAATTTGTGGTATGCAAAGATTGTGGGGAGCTTGGCCATCGGGCCGATCAATGCCAAATGGGCACGACCGAAGACACCGAAGAGGTAAACCAAGTGTTCGGGGATCGAAAAAATAATGACATGAATTCGAATACTTATCATCCCGGTTTGAGAAACCATCCCAACTTCCAATATGGGAATGCCGCTAATCAAATGAACCCGAACTTTCAATCGGGTAATCAAAGCAGATCCTCGTATCAAAACCGTCAAGGTGGTAACCAAGGAGGTTACCAACTTAATTACAACCAATGGTACCAAGGACATGACAACAACTATCAAGATGGGTACCAAAGGAATTACAACAACCAGCGGTAATGGAACTGGTTCGAGCAACCAAGGCGGGGGTGGTAATGATTTGAACGCCAAAATGGATGCGATGCTTTCATTGATGCAAGAGTCCAAGAAGGAGAATGAAATTCGGGACAAATCGCATGAAGCATTAGCAAAGCAAGTGGGCCAACTTGCGGAAGAAATGGTCAAATGCGAGGGAGCGGAGGAAGGCTTCCGAGTGACACTACGGTGAACCCAAAGCATCAAAGCTCAAGCACAAGCAATGTGAGGAATGTAGACATTAGCGCGGTAAGCCTTCTTTCAAATGATGAGGTTTGTAGAGTTGAAAGCATTCCACCACCACAATTCGTTGATGGTGTAGTGGAAAATGTAGGTGATGAGTCGAGAAGTGAAAATGAGCAAGAAACGATTTCACAAACTAAAATAAAAAAGTAACTAAAAATTCTTTTTGTGAAAGTTGTTTAAATGAATTGCATGCTAGGGCTAAATATGGGTATGGAGTTTAATACCATCTCATACCTGTTGGCTCTACTAAAACCAATTAATGCATCAAGGTTTGAAAAACGGTGTCCACCAAAGGACGAGAGATGGGAAAATTTTAAACAAGCAAAAATTAATATGCCGTTACTTGATGACATTAAAAAGGTCCCGACTCATGTAGAGTGTTTAAAAGAGTTGAGCACCGAGAAACGGCAAAACAAACTACCGAAACAATTTGAATTAATATCTCATGTTAGTGCCGTTTAATCAAGTGCCCCCCCCATAAAGATCAAGATCCGGGAAACCCTTTGATTCTAATCCAAATTGGTAAATTTAAAATTAAGAGGGCGCTCCTATATCTTGGAGCTTGTGTGAGTATCTTGCCTGGGAGTCTGTACGACCAATATGATTTTGGTGCTTGAAGAAGTTTCACACCCCCGTTGTGTTGGCCGATCAGACTCCCACGCATCCACGAGGGATGGTGGAAGATGTGATAGTGAAGGTTGAAGATTGCTATTATCCAGTTGACTTTTTGGTATTTGACTATGTTGGGTGTGTTGAGGACACACAACCGATAGTCATACTAGGTAGACCGTTCCTGGCAACTGCTAATGCCATAATAAATTGTGCAACGGGAACGGTAAACATGAAGTTTGGGGACCAGGAACTAAATTTGAATACTTTTCCTAAATTTACTAACCCACTCGGTGAGGATAAGTGTCCTAAAGTGGACATGAGTCCGAACAAAAAGATATGTGCTATGGTTGGTAGGTTTGGAGAATCGAAGAAGAAACCGGTCAAGAAGAAGAAGGTGAAGAAGTCACCTCAAGAGAAGAAGGCGGAGGAAGAATTAAGGAGGTTTGGACCGTTTGGAAATAAATGGTATGAGTCACCAAATGGTGATGTGGAAGAGTTCATGGGCGACAAGCACTCCGTTCGACCACCATGAGGCGGTATGTTATTTGTTGTTGTATATTTCCCTTGTTTAGATAGTTTTATTTCGTTTAACTTTTAGCTTTCGTGTAGTCTGTTGTATTTCTTTTGCTTAGTAGTTAAATGAACTTTGTGGGTGTGTTCCTTATATAACCCTCACGAGACCTACTCGTCCTCCTGAGCTACCGGGAGGTTTAAAAGGGTTTGTTGCATAAGCGAAATGCAACCATGATTCCTACGAAAGTGAGTAAGGTTTGTTGTTGTTGTACATTATTTTTCCACATTAATTAAAGTGAAATAACGTATGGCTTGGTAATATTTTCATAAAAATGGTAGAACTAGATAACTAAAAAATTTTGATGGTTGTGAGAAGCATGCTTGTAACAACTCTCCGAAACACCCCAAATCGGACCATAAACGACGAACTAGACACGCACAACAAGACCGGATACGAAAAATGGAGAAATCTGATCTGGGAGTCCCAGGCGACACGCGTCAGGCTCCCTTGCATATCCCGCAATGCATGGGAGACGTACAGGTGACGTGTCACAGTGTCGCGCCATGTGGCAACCCTAGCTCATTACGAGGCTGACCTAGCCCTAGCTAGGTGTCTCAGGCGCCACGCGAGGTAGGTCTAGGAATCCCGCACGACGCGTGGGAGAAGTCAATTTTGGGTATAAATAGAGCAGCGTGGGACTGGATTCTGTGCTCAAAATCGAACGAAAAATTCGATTGTATACTCTCTCTATCCCCGTTACTCTGAACAACACCCCTAGAAACCCCTAAACCTGCGAAGCACTACCCGCTGTAAGTATCTTAACCCCCAATCACTAATTCACTATCCTACCCGATTTAGGACCAACGCATGTCAAGGCTCTGCCCGAATATGTTCGTTGGAATCATATTTCGTGTTGTAGGGACACGCTACCCGATCGATCTAGAATTGCCAACGCATGTCTAGGCTCTGCCTGACTATGCTTGTTGGAGTTCTGTCGCGTGTTGTATGGTTAAAGTGACTTGGGTTAATTTACTAACACATGTGCATTGTATATTTAAATAGAATTCCAGGAAGTAATCAAGAATTGTCACCAGGAACTCCGTAGGAATACCTAAGTGTTCAAGGCGAGTACATTCTTTTTTCGTAAATCTTTTTGTGAGTCAAAATGTGTTACCAAAACCTCAAAGGTTTTAATTTATGCTTAACAATAATTGAGTATATGTATTCAAATAATTACTGCCGGTATGTTGGGGTTTTGTATACATTACTAGTCCACAGTCACGGGAATGTGACAGGAACCGTTACTGTTGGGTGACAGGGCCCAAAGTAATATGACCCGCAAGTCAGGATTGACAGTACTATATGAGTAATTTGGGTAGATATAAACATTGTAAATGCGGATGCTCTCAATAACTATAAAGTATAAGAACTTGTTTTGATAAAACTGAGATAGATTCGCTAGTATTTCTTGCTGATAAAATGTTTTTAAAACGCGTTTCAGATAACTTAATATGAAGCTAACAGAAGCCAGCCGGAGAGCACCGAAGGCTTAGAAAAGTGGCTATAAAAGTTACCTAAATGAAAAGGAGTTTATGTTTTTCATAAATTGGGGTTACCCCTCTACGAATGTATTGTAATGGAAACATGGGTTCTATCCCATTGTTAAAGTTTGGTGTTTTGAAAACTCAGATATTATTTCCTAACTACGATCCTGATGTTTTAATTTCTGCTGCCAAATTAATAAACACCGGTGTCACACCCCGACCCGCAGCGGAAAAGGTGATCGGGGCATGATTGGGTTTTCATCAAAGCTCATTACATTTATTATAGCGTTTCATATTTATTATTACAATTTAAAGGGAATCATACAATCATAATTACAACATGTTCTACACATCTTTCTAGACTTCATTATTTTCTTCTAAGGCATTTCCTATGTTATCCTTGCTTCATCCTGTTCACCTGTATCATGTGTAAAAATGGTTTTTGGATCAACAAAAAGTTGGCGAGTGAATCCTATGAAAAACATTTGAACAAGTTTATTGAATTGATTATAAAATAAAGTGCATAACCACATATGAGTAAATATAGATGTAAACTTATTCACAAAACACTTAATATTAAATAATGCACACACATACAATAATAGCTTGTTTTAAGGCACGCGTTGTTCAACTCGCCACGAGGAACTGATGGGCCTAATGAATGAGTTTTGAGGCAAGCGTTGTTCTACGAACTGATGGGCCTAATGAATGAGTTTTAAGGCACGCATTGTTCAACTCGTCTCCCACGAGGAACTGATGGGCCTAACAAATAATTTGCATACAACTTGACAATATGTAATACATAACTACAAACAATATTTACATTCTAAGTTTAGATCATAATATGGTATAGCATGAGTTTGAATTAACGAATTAGTTTAAGCGACACATGATACACCCCAAAACGTGAATAAAAAGGGGAGTTTGTAAGAATTCACTCACAGTGGTTGCGTTTCTTGGATTGATGATGAATGCGCACGAAATTGGATTTAACCACGAGAGAAACTAACCTAGATAATAACATAACGGTTCGGTAAATAAGCGGATTTTATTAATCAATTTTAGTAGGATTTTTGGATATATTCTTGTGAGTTTAAGGCTATTTTCTAACTTTAAAAATGTTATTTTTAAGTATTTTTAATTGATTTTTAATTAAAACAAATAAATAAAAATAATAAAAAATGTTGACTTTTCGACCGTTGACTTGTTGACCGTTGACCGTTGACCGGGACTGTTGACTGTTTGACCGGTTCGCTAAAGTGTAAGTGTGCGCCGGGTGAGGCTCGAACCCGAGACCTCCCGTACGCGTGCACGCAGCTCTACCAACTGAGCTACGTGTCTAACCCGAAATAATTCTGTTTTTAATTATACTTATATACTATTTAGATTTATCCAGAAATTCATTTATTTTAAAAAGGATTTAATGGTACCGACTCGGTGCTCTCCACAGGTCTCGAACCTGGGACCTGTGGTTTAGTTTGGCACACAGTCCACCGCTGGACTGTGTGTCTAACTTGGTAAATATTCTTGTTTTTATTATACTTAACATCTTACTGTTGTGGATCCGGTTTAGTTTAAAAAAAACATTTTATTACGACGAAGGTGTGTGTGTCAAGGATCGAACTCGGGACGTATGCATATTGTTTGCACACAGTCCACCGCTGGACTGTGTGTCTAACCCGTTCATAATATTGATTTTAATTAATCTTATATCGTACACGACTTCGTCTTCTTCGTTCAAAACACAGTCAACGGTTAACCATGCTGTTACTTGATTAATTCGGTTAACGAATAATATGAACAATTGAAAAGTATTGAACAAAAGGGTTTGGGGAAAGAAAGTACCGAACAGATTGTCTTTTCAGAAATCCGGCAACGATTCGTCGGCTCTGTTTTGGTGACCTTCGGCTGTTAGGATCAATTAACAGTTTGGAGGGATTAGATGTGAAATCGAACTACTGAGTAACGATTATCAGTAGGTTTGAATGATCATACCGTTTAACAGCGAGTTTCCGAGAATTCCAGAAGTTTTTCGGCGAAAACAGAAAATCCGGCAACGTCGACTGGAATAGATTCTGGGTGATGGAGTGATATTAGAATTTGTCCAATAATGGAATGAAACAGTTAAAGTCAAGGTATTTACCATGTAGATGAAAGTCTTGGTTTTCCGGCGACTTGCAGAGAATTCCGGCGAGTGAAATTTCTTGCGATAGAGATTCTTCAGAGGTTTAAGGTGAGTGGGGGTGATGTCAGTATGAGCTCCAAGATCTTATGTTTGGGTAAGCAGAAAGGATGGAACGAATTCGGTTTTCCGGCGATAAATTTCCGGTTAATTTGCAGAGAATTCCGGCGACTTGCGGCGAAGTTTTCTGAGCAAAAATGGAACTGATGCACAAAGTATAACCCAGATTTGAATTATATTTTCGCGACGGGAATTATGGTAATGAATGAAATTGATTGGATCTTTCGGTTATAACCGATGTTGCTGTAAATGCAACCGTTAAGTCCAAAAGAAAACGGCAAAGTTTGACGAATTTGTCGGGATTTCCGGCGATACGGATTTGGGCGCGCTGTGTAACTAGGTTTAATTTCCAGATTTATTTTATGTATTAATTGTTTCAATATGTAAACAAAAATCACAAGTGGCGGAGCGGTTGGAAGGATGTGAGTTAAGGCTTTGCTTATATCTGGCTGACCCGGGTTCAAAACCCGGCTTCAGCATTAATTTTATTTCATTATCTTTAATAGATTTTCAATTATAAATTTTATATTCTAATATACTTATTAATTATGTATCGTTTAAAATTAATTTGAGCATTAAATATGCAAAGAATTTTTTTAACTGGTTGTTCGGTTAATAAACGAAGCGGGTTTGGTTAATCCGGTTTTTGACGGATGTTACAGTATCCCCTACTTTTAGAAATTTCATCCCGAAATTTAAGTAGTGGCATGTTTTGACTCACAAGGATGGTGTTTAATTTGACAGTTACATACTTAGAAGAGAGTAAGAGTTTAAATTTTGTTTGAGGCGGTAACGTTCCTTGTAAGGGTTGAGTACCCTGCTACAGGAATCGCTTTTTATGCCTATGATAATGAATATTGATAAACAGAGTTGATTGACTAAATATGATTTCATGCGCAAGAGTTTTGATATGTTTGGAAAGCTAAGGTTATATCCTAAAACAAAACTTCTACTACTAAAACCTACATGGAACTTCTCATAACCGCCTGACAATGCCTCTGATCCTTTGGCAAGAATACTTATATATAGGAAGTACCAGCGGCGTATCCACCATATTCTTGTCAAATTTTCATTGGTTTTATCAGTAAGTTATGATTGGTTCCATGATATGACTCTAGAACATAAATAAACACAACAACCAAAGTCTGAGTCCTAATTCTGATAGTATACATGTTTAAATGGTGTCAGTACCTCTCTCGTTTGTTATGATGGAGAGGTTAGTCTATGTAGAAATAGAACACAATCCAATTTCTTCAAATGATGAGATGATATGAATGCTAAATCAGTGAGTATAAAACAAACTTCAACCAAGACAATACTAAATCCTACATGGAACTTCTCATAACCGCCTGATAATGCCTCTGATCCTTTGGCAAGAATACTTATATATAGGAAGTACCAGCGGCGTATCCACCATATTCTTGTCAAATTTTCATTGGTTTTATCAGTAAGTTATGATTAGTCCTATGTGACTCTAAAACATAAACAAACACAGCAACCAAAGCTTGAGTCTTAATTCTGGTAGTATATACGTTTGAATGATGACAGTACCTCTCTCGTTTGTTATGATGGAGAGGTTAGTCCTTGTGGAAGTGAGACATAGCTCAACTTCTTTAAATGATGAAATTGAAATACGTTGAGATGTATGATGATATGAATGTTAAATCAATGAGTATAAAAACAAAACTGAAATAGTAATTCTCATTAAGATCCTTGGATAAATATCCAATTTATAATTGAGATACGTGAAAATTGAGATAACATAAAGAAAAACATAAAAACTAAGCGGTTGGAGTTGAATCTTGATTTTTGGTGAAGGAGACTAGTTGGGTGGTTCGTTTGGGCCGTCATTATCTTCAACAGGATTGGCGTTGATGTTGAAAACTCTTCCTCTTGCTGGTGGCCTTGTGGTTGGGTTTTCTTGATTTGCTTGGTTAACTGGGTTTGCTTGAGCTTGGGCGTTTATGATGTTAACCAATCGAGGGCACGTGTTTCTATAATGGGTAGGGTCGCCACAATTAAAACAAGCTCGAACATAAGGTAACATGGGGTATTGGGGTTGTTGATATGTTTGGATCATGTTTTGAGTAGGGGGTGAGGTTTGGTTTTGAGGGGTGCGGCAAATCTTGCTCAAATGACCATAGCGTCCACAATTCGCACATAGTCGTCAAGGTAAGGTAGATGGATGGTGATAAAAACAGGTGTTGCATTGAGGGTGAGGTTCAAAGTAAGGTTTCTTATTTGGGTAAGTTAAGTTGGGTGTTATTTGAGTGATTGGGATAGCTTGGAGGGGTACAACTTGTGAAGCTGGTTGGTTGTGTTGGGTGACAGCGAAGATTTGTCCATCTCGTTTCCTCTTAGAAGTGGTTTGAGAAAAGGATTCGGTTTAGGTGGAGTTTGGGGTCTCGGTTGATGCTAAATCCTTCTTCTTCTCCTCCTTGAAGTCTTTATTCCGTATGCGGTTTTCGGTGAGCTCTGTAGCTAACTCCATGGCTGCTTCCAAAGTTGCAGGATTTGAAATGCTTGAAGGTGCATTTAGTGGTATTTGGGGGAGGGTTGATAACATTTTGATCTTCTTGATTGATTGGGTTGTCGGGATTAGCAGTAAGGGCTTGTTGAACTTGAACTACGATGCTGGGTATTACGGCCGCCATTTGTTGAGCGATTTGGGCAGCCATGCGCTTACGGGTTTTCCTGATTTCATTTTTCCTACGAGCGAGACTAGAATCTACAAGGAATACGTACCAAGAGTATGAGTTGGATGTTTTAGGGATCATGTGTCGTATTTAGGAATGAATATTCATAAAATAAATATAGAATAATAAATCTACTACATCCATAGGATGTCTTGGGCTTTGCTCGTAATTGGGCCCTGCATGCCGCCATACTCCACCTTCGTAATCATGTGGGCCCCCATGATTACCGGGTTTTTCATATGGTTCGCATGTGTTAGCCTGGTTACGTACACTAAAACCCGGAGAAAATCGAGAAAATATGTATGTAACGTATGATATTCGGAATGTATCCCGGTGTGGACACGGTGACACCTCAAAGTGGGGTTAGTTCGAACGACGTTTGGTGTGGCATGCTTTGGCCTAATAGGTCCTTCGTACTCTCATCGTTAGTCCCCAGGCAGGCAAACTGGTCCGTTATATTGGATTTATACGAATGCCAACCTAGACAGGACGTTCCGACTACCGGTACTTGTACCCTTACAGTTACTACATGCCCGTCGCAGAACTCACTTTGATGAGATTTGAAAAATGACAAATGCGACAAAATCTTGAATAACGGAAGCATGAAGATGAATTGAATATGTGAACATTGAAATATGTATGATGAATATGTATGTAAGTATGTATGTCTGACTGTAAGTAAAATCCACTATGTATCACAAAATGTAATATTGGAAGTGTTTGCATGCATTTGTATATGTAATAAATATGAAAGAAATAAACATCATGAGTTTGCATGTAACCACATAAACAATTAAAATCTAATCAACTATAGTATAGGATCTAAGGGTCTAATAACCTATCCTATATCCCTATAGTCAAAAGCTCTGATACCAATCTGTCACACCCCGACCCGCAACGGAAAAGGTGATCGGGGCATGATTGGGTTTTCATCAAAGCTCATGACATTTATTATAACGTTTCATATTTATTATTACAATTTAAAGGGAATCATACAATCATAATTACAACATGTTCTACACATCTTTCTAGACTTCATTATTTCTTCTAAGGCATTTCCTATGTTATCCTTGCTTCATCCTGTTCACCGGTATCATGTGTAAAAATGGTTTTTGGATCAACAAAAAGTTGGCGAGTGAATCCTATGAAAAACATTTGAACAAGTTTATTGAATTGATTATAAAATAAAGTGCATAACCACATATGGGTAAATATAGATGTAAACTTATTCACAAAACACTTAATATTAAATAATGCACACACACATACAATAATAGCTTGTTTTGAGGCACGCGTTGTTCAACTCGTCTCCCACGAGGAACTGATGGGCCTAATGAATGAGTTTTGAGGCACGCGTTGTTCTACGAACTGATGGGCCTAATGAATGAGTTTTAAGGCACGCGTTGTTCAACTCGTCTCCCACGAGGAACTGATGGGCCTAACAAATAATTTGCATACAACTTGACAATATGTAATACATAACTACAAACAATATTTACATTCTAAGTTTAGATCATAATATAGTATAGCACGAGTTTGAATTAACGAATTAATTTAAGCGACACATGATATACCCCAAAACGTGAATAAAAAGGGGAGTTTGTAAGAATTCACTCACAGTGGTTGCGTTTCTTGGATTGATGATGAATGCGCACGAAATTGGATTTAACCACGAGAGAAACTAACCTAGATAATAACATAACGGTTCGGTAAATAAGCGGATTTTATAATCAATTTTAGTAGGATTTTTGGATATATTCTTGTGAGTTTAAGGCTATTTTCTAACCTTAAAAATGTTATTTTTAAGTATTTTTAATTGATTTTTAATTAAAATAAATAAATAAAAATAATAAAAAATGTTGACTTTTTGACCGTTGACTTGTTGACCGTTGACCGTTGACCGGGACTGTTGACTGTTTGACCGGTTCGCTAAAGTGTAAGTGTGCGCCGGGTGAGGCTCAAACCCGAGACCTCCCGTACGCGTGCACGCAGCTCTACCAACTGAGCTAAGTGTCTAACCCGAAATAATTCTGTTTTTAATTATACTTATATACTATTTAGATTTATCCAGAAATTCATTTATTTTAAAAAGGATTTAATGGTACCGACTCGGAGCTCTCCACAGGTCTCGAACCCGGGACCTGGGGTTTAGTTTGGCACACAGTCCACCGCTGGACTGTGTGTCTAACTTGGTAAATATTCTGGTTTTTATTATACTTAACATCTTACTGTTGTGGATCCGGTTCAGTTTAAAAAAAAAAACATTTTATTACAGCGAAGGTGTGTGTGTCAAGGATCGAACTCGGGACGTATGCATATTGTTTGCACACAGTCCACCGCTGGACTGTGTGTCTAACCCTTTCATAATATTGATTTTAATTAATCTTATATCATACACGACTTCGTCTTCTTCGTTCAAAACACAGTCAACGGTTAACCATGCTGTTACTTGATTAATTCGGTTAACGAATAATATGAACAATTGAAAAGTATTGAACAGAAGGGTTTGGGGAAAGAAAGTACCGAACAGATTGTCTTCTTCAGAAATCCGGAAACGATTCGTCGGCTCTGTTTTGGTGACCTTCGGCTGTTAGGATCAATTAACAGTTTGGAGGGATTAGATGTGAAATCGAACTACTGAGTAACGATTATCAGTAGGTTTGAATGATCATACCGTTTAACAACGAGTTTCCGAGAATTCCAGAAGTTTTCCGGCGAAAACAGAAAATCCGGCAACGTCGTCTGGAATAGATTCTGGGTGATGGAGTGATATTAGAATTTGTCCAATAATGGAATGAAACAGAAAAAGTCAAGGTATTTACCGTGTAGATGAAAGTCTCGGTTTTCCGGCGACTTGCAGAGAATTCCGTTGAGTGAAATTTCTTGCGACAGAGATTCTTCAGAGGTTTAAGGTGAGTGGGGGTGATGTCAGTATGAGCTCCAAGATCTTATGTTTGGGTAAGCAGAAAGGATGGAACGAATTCGGTTTTCCGGCGATAAATTTCCGGTTAATTTACAGAGAATTCCGGCGATTTGCGGCGAAGTTTTCTGAGCAAAAATGGAGAGTGTAAGTTGGATAGATTCGTGAGCTCAACTGATGCACAAAGTATAACCCGGATTTGAATTATATTTTCGGTTTTGACGGGAATTATGTAAATGAATAAAATTGATTGGATCTTTCGGTTGTAACCGATGTTGCTGTAAATGCAACCGTTAAGTCCAAAAGAAAACGGCAAAGTTTGACGAATTTGTCAGGATTTTCGGCGATAGCGGATTTGGGCGCGCTGTGTAACTGGGTTTGATTTCCCGATTTATTTATGTATTAATTGTTTCAATATGTAAACAAAAATCACAAGTGGCAGAGCGGTTGGAAGGATGTGAGTTAAGGCTTTGCTTATATCTGGCTGACCAGGGTTCAAAACCCGGCTTCAGCATTTTATTTTTATTTCATTATTTTTAATAGATTTTCAATTATAAATTTTATATTCTAATATACTTATTAATTATGTATCGTTTAAAATTAATTTGAGCATTAACTATGCAACGAATTTTTTAACTGGTTGTTCGGTTAATAAACGAAGCGGGTTTGGTTAATCCGGTTTTTGACGGATGTTACAACCGGTACCACCAGCTCTGTGTCTCGCGACTCCCGCTCCCGGGGTGGGGTCGGGGGTTGTGACAGAAGGTGGTATCAAAGCCACTGATTTAAGCCATTTTGGTGTTCTTTTGAAATACCTAAATTTTAAACAAATGTGTTAGAAAATATCCGCGGCTTTATATATATATATATATATTTATATATATATATATATTATTTTGTGTTATTTTAATAACTTCTTTAGTTTACAGTATGAGTGATCAGGGTACTTCTGACGCTTATCTTCACCTACCTCATTCTCTCATGGATTAAGGAACATCCCAGCCAACCACAGACTACACCGTCGATTCCGAAGATATCTTTGTTTTCAAAGCCAAATCCGCAGAACCTTTTCCCCCTAAAAAGAGAGGTTGGTTTAGTAGAGCCAAAGAAGAGAAGAGGAAAAGACTGAGACAAGCACAACAACAAGCCATAACAGCTAGAACTAAGAGAAACACCCAAAACCCAGAAGTTAGACCCTTGTGGGAAGAAGAATTGGATAGACAACTAGCTAATTTTCACATGTTTGGAAATATAGGAGGAGAACCTAATTTCAACCAAGTAGCAAATCTAGAACCACCGTTACTTCCCTTATTTCCTAACCAACCCATGAACTTAGAACAGAACCAGCGAAACCAATTTCCAATCCCAGCCTTTGTCCCCAACGAGATAACTAGAATTCTAGCACCAAACCCTTTAGATCCATGGTGAGCTAACAACTGGGCAATTCAGAACCTATTAGAAAACCCAATTCCCTATGAAGAACCAGTTCCACCTTACCCTGAACCAGTACCAGCCCCAATACTACCCAGGGAACATGTGGAAGAATCCGCCAGCTTGGAGATGGACTGGTGGAGGAAGGAAACCGAATTCGCCAAATTGGCGAGAAACTCGTCTGGAAATATGACGAGCGGGAAATGCAGTTTTAAGGAAGCCATAGCTTAATATATATATATATATATATATGTGTGTGTGTGTATGTGTGCGTCTTTTGAAGAAAAAAACACTTAAATAGATATAAAGTAGTATATGTCACCTATATATATATCGATGCATAAGTTACTAATGTTAGAATTCAAGTTATGCTTGTAATAGATGCATATATATATATATATATATATATATATATAAAGGGTAAAAGTCGCAATGCTCGACGCTTTGGTTCACTGTGTTGGTGTGATTGTTATTTATTTATTCTGTGATATTAATACCTGATAAATGTTTATAATTCAGATGTCAGATGAAGTAAATCAGGAAATCCAGAATAACGAGAATCAAATGAATAAAAGTGCTATCGAACACATAGTGGCCCAAGGAATCATAGATGCTATGCCCTATATTATCGATACCATTAAAAAGGCATGAAATAATGATTCCATAAACGGGAATAAACGTGTACCCCCTGAATCAAATCACAGCGTGAATGGAAATCTCGAACTGTTAATCCAAGCTCTAATTCCAAAAAGAAGAAGAACCATCTCATATGGTTGTTCTTATAAAGAATTCTTATCATGCAAACCGATAGAATTCTCAGGGAATGAAGGAGCTATTTCAGCGTTGCGCTGGATAGAAAAGACAGAAGCAGTCCTCAAGATAAGTAAATGTGCAAATGAAGATAAAGTCATGCATGCTTCTAATCTTTTTAAAGATGCAGCTTTAGAGTGATGGAATACCATTCTTCAGTCCAGAGGAAGTGACAGGGTTTACAGTATGGAATGGAACAACTTTAAGGAAATAGTTGAAAGGAAATTCTATCCTCCTAATGAAAAGGAGCAGACTGCTAATAAATTCCTAAATCATATAATGATCGGGGTAGATTGCAGAGAATATACCACCACATTCTTTGAATATGCAAGGATTTTACCAACCCTAGCTTCACCTGAACCAGTATTGATCTCCCGTTACATCTTAATCAGTGAGATCAGAAATGTAGTCAAGGCAGCTAGACCACAAACCATAGAAGAGGCAGTGGAATTGGCACATACCTTGACAGATGAGTTGGGACGTACGCAAGAAGAAAACTAGAAAAGGAACCTAGGTCAAAAGATCACTCAGGAGCTACGTTATGGAAATTCCAACCGTGGGAAAGGGGCAAGTTCTTCTTCACCCCCGTGTAAGTACTGCAAAAGGAAACATTCAGGGAAATGATCTACATACTGCAATTTCTGCAAATTCCCAGGGCATAAGGAAAAAGACTGCAGAAAGAAAGTTAGCAATAGGCTATGCTAATTGCGGAGAAGCCGGTCATATTAAAACCAACTGTCCGAAACTAGCTCTAGCGGCAAACAATAAAGCAAAGACAACTGAAGGACCCAAGAAGACTGCCAGAGCGTTCGTGCTGACCGCTGAAGAAGCAAAGATGATTCCGGATGTGATTGCCGGTACGTTTTTAGTTAATGATGTTTATGCAAAAGTATTATTTGACTCTGGTGCAAACCAAAGTTTCATCAATACTTCCTGCTGCAATTTTCTTAATCAACCATTAACTAAACTTCACCAAAACTGTCTGGTGGAGACGACAAATGGGTCTTCTATCCAAATAAGCGAAATCCTGCAAGGAGCAAAGATAGGAATTTTAAATCATAATTTTTATGAAAACCTTTTTCCCATGGATCTAGCCGGATTTGATGTCGTGTTAGGAATGGATTGGTTGGTAGACAATCAGGCATGAATAATATGTGATCAAAAGTCTGTAGAAGTAAATGTGCCATCTGACGAAAGGATCACAATTAAAGGAGATAAGTCGACAAGATCCACAAAGTTCTTCTCTGTGATGAAAGCTGCAAGCTATATATGGAAAGGAGGAATATTGTATATCATTTCCCTAATCATTAACACTAAAGGGAAAGAATTAAAAGACATTCTCGTAATATCTGAATTCTCTGATGTATTCCCAGAAGAGTTGCCTGGATTACTGCCAGATCGAGAGGTTGAATTTAGAATTCACCTAATACCAAGAACGGCACCGATTGTCAAAGCACCCTATTGCCTAGCACCGACAGAGATGCAGGAACTGAAGAAACAACTGGACGAATTACTAGAGAAAGGTTTCATACAACCCTGCTCATCGCCACTGGTGTTGTTTGTCAAGAAGAAAGACGGATCTATGCGTATGTGCATTGATTACAGGGAATTGAACAAAGTGACAATCAAAAATCGGTACCCATTACCAAGAATTGACGATTTGTTCGATCAACTCCAAAGCGCCCGATTCTTTTCTAAGATCGACTTACGCTCAGGATATCATCAGCTGAAAGTACAGGAAGAGGACATTCATAAAACTGCTTTCAGAACGAGGTACGGTCATTATGAATTTACAGTCATGCCATTCGGTTTAACCAATGCCCCAGCTGCATTTATGGACATGATGAACAGGATATGTAAACCATACCTGGATAAATTAATAATTGTCTTTATAGATGATATTCTAATTTACTCTAAGAGTAAGGAAGATCACGCAGAGCATTTGCATATACTCCTGTCATTGCTAAGAAAAGAAAAGCTCTATGCGAAATTCTCAAAATGTGAATTCTGGTTACAAGAAGTACAATTTCTTGGACATCTGGTAAACCACGAAGGAATTCATGTGGATCCCATAAAGATCTAAGCAATTACCAAATGGAAGGTCCCAAAATCGCCAACGGAAATAAGGAGTTTTCTTGGATTGGCAGGATATTATAGACGTTTTATTCAAGATTTTTCTTGAATAGCCATCCCGTTAACTAAGCTAACTTGCAAATCGGTTAAGTTTGAATGGGGACCAAAGCAAGAAGAAGCATTCATGATTTTGAAGCAAAGGTTAACCAACGCACCAATACTCGCTTTGCCAGAAGGAACTGAAGGCTTTGTAGTTTATTGTGATGCGTCAAGTTAGGATATGGATGTGTACTGATGCAATGTCAAAAAGTGATTGCTTATGCCTCTAGACAACTTAAAAAGCATGAAGACATGATCTAGAATTAGGAGCAATAATTTTTGCCCTTAAGATTTGGAGACACTATCTTTACGGTAGTAAGTTTGTAGTATTCACATTTGGACAAAAGGAATTAAACATGAGACATAGGCGATGGATGGAAATCCTTAGTGATTATGATTGTGATATCCAGTATCATGCAGGAAAAGCTAACATAGTAGCTGATGCTTTAAGTTGAAAGTATTATGAGAAGCCAAAAAGAGTACGCTCTCTTAGACTAAACTTGCAAATAGATTTAAATGAGCAAATTAAACAGACACAGGAAACGACAATCAAGGACGATGCTGAAGGATTAAAAGGAATCATTAAAGAATTAGATAAAGGAACATATGGAATTTGGAGATTCCATAAAAACAGAATTTGGATCCCTATCCAAGGAGACCTACGAAATGGAATACTAGAGGAAGCCATAAGACTAAGTATACAATGCATCCTGGAAGTGATAAGATGTATAAAGACTTGAGAAAGAATTTCTGGTGGATAGGAATGAAGAAGGATGTAGCAAGCTACATTGCCAAATGTCTAACCTGTTCACAGGTTAAAGCTGAACGTCAGAAACCTTCAGGCTTGTTACAACAATTGGAAATGCCCATTTGGAAATGGGAATTGATAACAATGGACTTTGTTACCAAACTACCCAGGACATGAAAAGGTAATGATACAATCTGGGTGATTGTCGACATGTTAACCAAATCTGCTCATTTCTTACCGATGAAGGAAACTTTCAGTATGGAACAGTTAGCTAAATTATATGTAAATGAAACAATTTCATTACATGGAATTCCTTTATCTATTGTGTCTGACAGGGACAACCGTTTTACCTCTCATTTTTGTACAAGTTTCCAAAAAGCAATGGGAACTAGACTAAATCTAAGTACAACATATCATCCTCAAACAGACGGTCAAAGTGAAAGGACAATCCAAACAATGAAAGATATGCTTAGAGCTTGTGTAATTGATTTCGGAGGAAATTGGGATGAACATTTGCCTTTGATAGAATTTTCCTACAACAACAGTTATCATACTAGCATCAATGCTGCACCATTGGAAGCACTCTACGGGCGAAAATGTCAAACTCCAGTATGTTGGGTGGAGATTGGAGAAAAGAAACTATCAGGTCCTGAAATTTTGCAAGAAACAACTGACAAAATCATTCAAGTCAAGGAAAGATGGAAAGCGGCTCGAGATCGTCAAAAGAGTTATGCAGATAACAGACGCAAACCTTTGGAATTTCAAGTTGGATATAAAGTGCTATTAAAAGTCTCACCATGGAAAGGAGTTGTAAGATTCGGTAAGAAAGGAAAACTAAGCCCAAGGTATGTTGGACCTTTTAAGATTATCAAACGAATAGGGCCAGTAGCTTATCAGCTACAATTACAATAGGAAATGGCAGGGATACATGATGTATTTCATGTATGTAATCTCAAGAAATGTTTAGCAGATGAATCACTGGTGATACCTCTTCAAGATATAGAAGTAAAAGAGAAGCTTAAGTTTGTAGAGAAACCCATTCAGATTGAAGACAGAAAGATCAAGAATCTCAAATGTAAGAGATTAGTTATGGTCAAAGTTAAATGGGATTCAAAGAGAGGACCAGAATATACGTGGGAGCCAGAGCCAGAAATGCAAAGAAAGTATCCAAAACACCCCAAATCAGACCATAAACGACGAACCAGACACACACAACGAGACCCGATACGAAAAACGGAGAAATCTGATCTGGGCGTCCTAGGCGACACGCGCCAGGATCCCTAGCATCTCCCGCGACGCGCGGGAGACGTCCAGGTGACGTGTCACCGTTTTGCGCCATGCGGCAACCCTAGCTCATTACGAGGCTGACCTAGCCCTAGCTAGGTGTCTCAGGCGCCACGCGAGGGAGGTCCAGGAATCCCGCATGACGCGCGGGAGAAGTCAATTTCGGGGATAAATAGAGCGGCGTGGGACTAAAGTCTGTGCTCAAAATCGAACAAAAAATTCGATCGTATACTCTCTCTATCCCCGTTTCTCTGAACAACACCCCCTAAACCCCTAAACCTGCGGAGCACTGCCCACTGTAAGTATCTTAACCCCCGATCACTAATTCACTATCCTACCCGATTTAGGACCAACGCATGTCAAGGCTCTGCCCGACTACGTTTGTTGGAATCCTATTTCGTGTTGTATGGACACCCTACCCGATCGATCTAGAATTGCCAACGCATGTCTAGGCTCTGCCTGACTAAGCTCGTTGGAGTTCTGTCACGTGTTGTATGGTTAAAGTGACTTGGGTTAATTTACTAACACATGTGCATTGTATATTTTAATAGAAATTCCAGGAAGTAATCAAGAATTGTCACCAGGAACTCTGTAGGAATACCTAAGTGTTCAAGGCGAGTATATTCTTTTTTTGTAAATCTTTTTGTGAGTCAAAACGTGTTACCAAAACCTCAAATTTTTTAATTTATGCTTAACAGTAATTGAGTATATGTATTCTACAATTACTGCCGGTATGTTGGGGTTTTGTATACATTACTAGTCCACAGTCACGGGAATGTGACAGGAACCGTTAGTGTTGGGTGACAGGGCCCAAAGTAATATGACCCACAAGTCAGGATTGATAGTACTGAATGAGTAATTGGGTAGATATAAACATTGTAAATGCAGATGCTCTCAATAACTATAAAGCATAAGAACTTGTTTTGATAAACCTGAGATGGATTCGCCAGTATTTCTTGCTGATAAAATGTTTTTAAAACGCGTTTCAGGTAACTTAATGTGAAGCTACAGAAGCCAGTTGGAGAGCACTGAAGGCTTAGGAAAGTGGCTATAATAGTTACCTAAATAAAAAGGAGTTTATGTTTTTCATAAATTAGAGTTACCCCTCTACGAATGTATTGTAATGGAAACATGGGTTCTATCCCATTGTTTAATATAAAAGTTTGGTGTTTTGAAAACTCTGGTATTTACTTCCTAACTATGATCCTGATGTTTTAATTTCCGCTACCAAATTAAGAAACACCGGTACCACCAGCTCTATGTCTCGCGGCTCCCGTTCCCGGGGTGGGTCGGGGGTTGCGACAATGCTTCTACACAAGGGTTGAGATTTGTAGGTACATCTTGTTCGCGAGATGACCATTTTGTTGAAGGATGAAGAGCACACGATGAATGAGTTCAAAAATCAGGTGCATACATTTCCTTTTATCTTTGATTTTTAGTTAGCTAATAAGTGGAATTTAATTGTATTTTTGTTTCCGGGGTGAAATTTTGGGGAGTTTAGCTGTGTCACATCCCTTGTGCGTTTTAAAGCTCTATTCTCACACATTGAGAAAAATGTTGACCTCAAGTTTGGGGATGGGGGAGTAAAAGTTTTTCGGTTTTGACCCATTCATTTAAACACTACACATTGAGGACAATGTTGACCTAAAGTGTGGGGATGGGGGAAAATTTCAAAAATATTTCAAAATGTCTTTGTTTGAAGCGATCTAAAAAGCACAAGTAACTAAGTTAATGAGGGATGGCACAACCCATTTGGTCTTTTGTAATGGTCAAAGTTCAAGTTAATAACATGGTGGGTATTTAGCGGGTGGTTATTTGGGAATAATCCGCCTAAGAAACTTGAAATTTATACATATCATTTTCCATACGCTTTATACGTGAGGTTTTGAGCCACTTTTATCCATCATATATACACATACTTCTTTGTTGGAGTGGACCATTAGTCATGTATTGTAGAACTTGCATCTTTTGATACGTTTGAGACCATAAACCGTATACAAGCACGAGAATGATTAAGGAATTAGGTAAACCTTTTTCTTTTACACCATCTACTTACCCTTACCCGAAATCTATCCCCTAGTCGCCAACTTTGAGCCTAAACTGCTCGTTTGATCACCACATTTAACCCTTGACTGTTAAACCTCTGTGTTTTAACCCGTGTGATGGAAATTTGATTTTAGGTTAGTTGTTTGTAAAGTTGTGGTTTTGTAAAAAAAAACCAGAAAACATCACGAAAAATCAGAAAATATCATGAAATTCGATTTGTGAGTTTCAAGGGCGGGTTAATCTAGGATAACCATTTTTTATGATTAGTCATTTATCGCTAAATATTTTGAAAATTGTAAGAATCATAAACCGGATATATCATTTGACCTTAGCTTACATCTCAAGAATGGGAAGTGTGTTTCTCGTTAGACCCACGTGAAAGTGAAAAACAGATTTGCTTGAGGGCAAGCAAAAGACAAGTGTGGGGATGTGATGCGTGGTCGGAAACCGGTGCTTTATCATGTTTAAGTTCATGTATTTACATAGCTTTTAATTTCGAATAGCCTACTTTTAATTGGATTTTTGTTTTGTAGGTCTAACGGAGTTTAAGGAGCTAATTGGGAGCTTTACAGGGCATCGGGAATGCGAAAATGGAAAAAAAGAAAACAAGTTGGTGTTAACCATGAAGATTGGATGTGTTGTAGGGGATGTTAATTGATTGAAAATGAAGATATTGGAAGATGGCATGATCGAGGGCTGGATTACGAAGACGTGGGCGAAAACAGTAAATAAAACGGAGCTAAAACGAAAAAGTTATGAAGAAAAAAAACAGGGCACCGTTGCCGACGCCCAAAAGGGCCGTCCTTGCCGCCCCCAGAATGTTCCATCGGCCAGAAACCTTCGTAAACAGCAGATTAAGCCGTGGGTGAAACTGAGACTTCTAGGGGCCGTCGGGGACTCCCTAAATGGCCATCGGCGATGCCACCGGCATTCCCACTTCGCAAAAAAACTTGATTTTTGAGTTGGGGGCGGGTTATATCACTTGTTTTTTACTCTTTCTTTAGGGGTTACACAATTTTGAATCTAGAAACACCTCTTGGAGCCAAGAATCATCATCTACTTCAATCCCAATCCATTCCAATCATCCATAATCATCCTTTCCTTCGATTCTAACCCTAACCTACCATCATCCTTTCCATCAATCCATCCATCCATTCACCTTCACCTTCACCATTCACTACAAACCCTAATCATCATCCTCAAGGCTTCAAGATGTTCAAGTTCAAGTTTCTCTCATCCGTTGATCAAGTTCCGTTCACCATGAGCGGCTAGTCACCTTGGTTTCACCCCGGTGTAGGTAGTTGTTTAATTTAGGGTTTTGAATTGTTCTTTGATTCAACTTTTTGACAATTTCTATTGATTTTGGAAACCAGTGACAATAAATTACATTTGTTTCGTATTCGTAAATTGCCGAACGATTATAAAGTTATGACTTTGCGAAATGGTTATGTGGATTTATGCGTCGTCATGTTTAGGTTTTACTTGTTGTGATTACAAAGTGCATTCTTGTTCGTTCTTCGGAACGTTGATAGTTATTGGCACCTAAGTCACGGTACACTAAATCCGTTAATCGTTATACAATTGAGTTGAGTCTAAAATTTGTAGAAACCCTAGGTTGGCAAGTACCGAAACTGGGTGTGAACCCTTTTTCTAAAGAATTGTTTAAATCGTGAATTGTGTTTTGTTAATTATACTCAATCGAATCTTAGTAGTTAATAAGTTTTACCACCATTGTTGGTTAGTTCCAACATTTCTTTCAAACAAACAAATTAATAAACATAGCAAGCTTCATAAAAACGTGACAAATTCATAATCAAGCTAGTCCATACGTAAACCATAAACTCTTCGTGGATCGACCCTTTACTACCACTAACACATGTGTTAAGGGTAATTCGGGCTTATAAATATTATCTTTGACCGGGGTGTGACACTCCGATCATCGAGTTTCTATTCTAAAATCGACTTAAGATCAGGTTACTATCAATTGAGGATTCAAGAAGAAAGCATACCCAAGACGGCCTTTCGAACTCGATATGGTCACTACGAGTTTCTTGTGATGCGTTCGGCTTAAGAAATGCACCGGTGGTGTTCATTGATCTTATGAACCGCGTGTGTAAACCGTATTTGGACAAGTTCGTGATAGTATTTATTGACGATATATTAATATATTCTCGATCGAAAGACGAACACGAGCAACACTACAGACTATTTTGAAGCTTTTGAAGAAAGAACAACTTTATGCGAAGTTTTTCAAATGCGAATTTTGGATTCCTGAGGTACAGTTTCTCGGACACGTTTTGACGAGAAAGGAATTCATGTAGATCCTTCTAAAATTGAAGCGATAAAGAATTGGGAAACACCTAAGACACCGACGGAAGTGCGACAATTTTTGGGATCAACGGGTTATTATAAACGATTTATAGAGAACTTTCAAAAGTTGCTCAACCGTTAACGTCCCTAACACAAAAGAATAAGAAGATTGACTGGAGCGAGAAACAAGAGGTGGCTTTCCAACTACTATAAATAAAATTTGTGACGCGCCTATTTTATCTTTACCCGACGGTACCGATGACTTTGTGGTTTATTGTGATGCATTGCATCAAGGTCTCGGTTGCATGTTGATGTAACGAGACAAAGTCATCGCGTAGGTGTCTTGATACTTGAAGTTGCACGAGAAAAATTATACCACGCACGACCTCGAGCTAGGTGAAGTGTTATTCGCATTGAAAATATGGCGTACGGTACTCGATGTACAATCTTTGTGGATCACAAGAGTCTGCAACACACATTCGATCAGAAAGAATTAAATATGCGTCACCGACGATGGGTCGAGTTATTGAACGATTACGACTGTGAGATCAAATATAATCCGGGCAAGGCGAACGTAGTGGCGGACGCTTTGAGTCGCAAAGAACGAGTGAAAACTCTAAGGGTACGAGCCTTAGAGATGACCATACCAACTAACTTTAATTCTCACATTCACGATGCTCAGCAAGAAGCACTTAAACCGGAAAACATTCAAGCAGAGTCCTTACGTGGAATGGAGAAACAATTGGTGCCAAAGGAGGACGGAACATTATACTTTATGGGACGAATTTGGGTTCCATTCTTTGGCGACCTACGAGCGATTATTTTGGACGAAGCTCATAAGTCAAATTACTCTATCCATCCCGGATCGGATAAGATGTACCAAGATTTAAACGATTTCTATTGGTGGCCTAACCTTAAAAGCGACATTGCTACTCATGTAGGAAAATGCCTTACATGCGCCAAGGTTAAGGCGCAATATCAAAAGCCTTCAGGTTTGCTGCAACAACCTGAAATTCCCATTTAGAAATGGGAACAAATCTCGATGGACTTCATTACTAAATGACCCGGACCTCGAGAGGTCATGACATGATTTGGGTAATAGTAGATCGACTGACGAAGTCCGCACACTTTCTACCGATCGGTGAGAAGGATAACACCGAAAAGCTCGCTGAGTTATAACTCAAGGAAATTGTGGCATGACACGGAGTGCCTATTTCTATCATATTGGACCGAGACGGTCGGTTTGTGTCAAGGATTTGGCAATCATTCCAAAGGGCCTTTGGATATTAGTTAGATCTTAGTACGACCCTTTCATCCTCAAACGGACCACCAAAGTGAACGAACGATTCAAACTTTGGAGGACATGTTACGTGCTTGTGTGATGGACTTGGGTGGAAATTGGGATACTCACTTTCCCTTGGTGGAGTTCTCATACAATGATAGCTATCACACTAGCATCCAGGCCGCCCCGTTTGAAGCCTTGTATGGATGAAAATGCCGGTCACCGCTATGTTGGGCGGAGACCGGGGATAAACATCTCATTGGTCCGGAATTAGTCCAAGAGACTAAGTACAAAATCTTTCAAATACGAGACAGTATCAAGGCGGCTTGTGATCGGCAAAAGAGCTATGCTGACAAACGACGAAAACCAATTTCTTTAAATTCGGAGACAAAAATTGAAAGTCTCGCCTTTGAAAGGCGTAGCAAGATTTGATAAACGTGGAAAGTTGAACCCACTCTATATTGTGTAACATCCGCCAAAATGGGTACTATAAAAAAACCGCCCCGTTTTAAAAATCGGATTCAAACCGTAAGAAAAATAAACGCAAATTTTATTTGTTTATTTATCATTTATTAGTGTCGCCAACTAATTTAGTTAAGTAGGTATAAAAAATTACAAATTCCATTTTAAGTAGATCTAATTTACTAAATTGTAAATAGATGAAACATCAATTATCTCTTATTTTTTGAACGGCCAATTAAATAACCGGATAAATATCCTGGGATGCCCTCGATCGAGCAAATGTATCCCTTCCTTCATAATGGTCAGAGTTGAATGCATACCCTCCCCACCAGTTCCGGGGAAAACCCGCCTGCCTGAAGGACCACTGCGGTAAAACCTGGTTAATGAGTTTATATTTTTTTTATTGTCATTAAAATTCAAATTATACACACCTTTTAAAATCCATACTGCCACCTTTTAGAAACTTCTTAAAAACAAAACAAAGACTGACGGTGTTCCTCAGTTTATCACCGTGCAATCAATCCTCGTCAACCTTCCATGTATACCATGGGTTATTTCCAAAGAATAACTTTCAATACAGACCAAACCAAAGATCATGTAATGATGGTGAGTCACAAATAGTCCGTAACAGTTGCCTTTCTGTTGAATCAAAGAGAATCTTCAGCTTCAAACTTAAGTTTCTTGTTTCCTTTCTTTGTAGAACCCCCACACCCCCCCCCCCCCCCCCAAAAAAAAAAAAAAAAAAAAAAAAAACATAACATGGCCGACACACTACAATCTCTCAACCTAACATCTCTCACACCTTCTATTACAACGATATATCTCTGTCATGTTTATCACCATCCACAAAACCACCTCGTTGTACAACCATCGTGATCCCCGCCAACCCTTCTCCGGCAAGCCTCGTACTTCTGGTGACGACCCATTTCCCTCTGGAGACTTCTCATCCTCTCCACCACCCACAACAACCATAGTCGCGATAATGAATCTGATCAAACAAGACCTTTTATGGGTTTACGTGACTTCTAGACTTGAACCGAAACCCTGATGACCCTTAAAGATCTCACCAACTGGCAGCTTAGGCAAAAGTGTTCAGGTGTAGTCATGTAGGCTCTGACCAGTGCCGCACATCTTTGTTCCCGGCAAATCGAGCGTCACGGTGTTGCTGTTTGTGTTCGGTAGTTTCTCGCATTTCTTGCTCGGTTTAAAAGCTTCGGTACACATGTTTCAGGTACAATCTCGTTCAATAAACTCTCGGTTCGGTAATGTACTCGTGACTGCACCGTAGGGTTTACATCAGTTGTGAAGGAAGATCATCTACATGATGATGGTCCACCTACCTTAAGACATGAGCCGAACACACCCTATTAAACATAAACTAGCACTTTCTAACCATGCAAATCAACAAAAAAACTAATATCTTTTACTTTATGAATTTAGAATAAAATTTTGGAATATATATATATATATATATAGAGAGAGAGAGAGAGTGTGTAAAATACATCACGGCTTAACGTACGAGTGTACGCGACCAAAATTACGCATGTTCATTTGAAATCCCGCATGTTTAAATAAAAACTGCATGGGCAAAAAAAAAATTACGCATGTTACTAGTTACTGGTTTCTTGATTTTCCGGCGACGGCGGCGTACGGCGGCGGCGGGAGCAGTACCAGACGGTGTAGAATTTGTTTCGGTGGTGTGTCGAGGATGTAACTGCCGGTGTACGCCGGCGATGGCAGTTGCGGAGAAGATTGAATTGTTGAAATCACAGCGATGGTGGCTGCGACGATGAAACTGTTGGTGTACGGTGGCTGTAACGCCTCTCTTTTTCGCATTCTTATTTTAGAAAATAAATATGTGTATCATAATTCGAGGCGTTAAAACATAATAAAAATATATGTATATATATATATATATATATATATATATATATATATATATATATTATTAATCGTTATTCGTGTAACGCCTTGTATCTTCGTATTTCTATTTTAAAACGTTCTTATTCGTATTCTAATTTTAGAAACCTTACATTCGTATTTTAATTTCGATCTCACAATCCGAGGCGTTAATCATAATAAAATTCATATTTTGCACATATTTTTTATTCACACAACCGATCATTTAAATACGTATTTATACGCAAACCGACACAAACATACGTATAAATACTTATACGCACATCCTCGATACTTGAATTAAACTTTTATAATGTTTATATGCTCCATTACATAATATATATACTCAAGAAATACCAAGAAATATACCAATCATCTTTCCACCTCATCAATCCTCTTCCACATTCTTTAACCAATCATATTTCACCTTTTTCCACTTCCTTTCTCCATTAATCATCTTTTCAATCCTCTTCCACCTTCTTTAACCAATCATATTTCACCCTTTTCCACATTCTCTACCTATAAATACCAACCTCTTTCTATCTTTTTCTTCACACCATTCTTCTCTCCATCTCTCTAATTCTCTCAATCTCTCTAAATCAATAATTCTAAGAATTCTAAAAGGACACTAAGTGTTCCAACTATTCTTCTCTCAACCTCTCTACTTCTCTCAAATCTTCCAAGCAAGGAAGAGAACTCTAAAAGTTCTAAAAGAAAACACTAAGTGTTTTAAAGAAAGCTTAAGCTCCAACCTCCAACTCTTCACGTAATCACCAAAGGAAACTTTGCAAAATTGTGAGCATACTCGACCCATTATTACACTTTAACGTATTTTTGGGTGCAACATGTATACAAAATCCACTTAATGCAATCGATTATAATTAAACACACAAACCATCGAACACGTTCATTGTTATTTTATGTTGTTTATGCTTGTTAGTTTCAACTTGTACTTCCATGGTATTGTTATGCTAAGGTTGTTATGCATGCTAGTTGAAAAAAATTAATTTTATACTATTTGCTATGTGTAAGTCTTTTATGCATGCTCGTTCTACTTGAATATAAAATGCCATGCGGATTTGAGACAAACTTTTATACATATACTTATATTCAAACTTGTATGCTCGCCAGTGCTTTTGTACTGATCCATGCTTTTATTACATGTTGCAGGATTGTGACCGATGAATCTAGTAGGATTGCCTAGAAACGCATTTAAATGTTAATGTTCGTTGTATTATAAATTATTTTCAATCTTGTTGTATCTCGATTCCAATACTTGTACAAAAATCATTTTAATAAAATGAAATTTATTTATTTGAATATTTATTGTACACTATTTATTTTAAACTTGTGATGTTCTTAGTTCAAGCAACGTAAAAAGTAAATATTAAATACTTGTCACTATTAGCGTTATGAAGTCTATTGCAATCTAGTTTTCATCTCATCCAGATGTTTCCGCCATCGGTTGGGGTGTGACAGATTGGTTTCAGAGCCATAACTATAGGGAATTAGGTAGAATTGTTGTGTTCGACCTAGTCTATAGTTTAAGCACCAAACTTTGACCATTCTTGTTTCTTGCTAAAACGTTAATTCTTCCTACTTTGCTTCTACCTCTTCTTTTGTGTTAATAATACAAAGTATTTTTCCTAAGGCATTATACGCAACACATATTTAAAGACACTCGTATACCACAATCGAAATGGCTCATCAAAATAGGGGTGATTCCCGCCTTTGGTGATGAATTTCAATCCACCTTACATGATATTTTACGCGAATTTCACCATAAGTCTGGAGTGATATCCATATCTTGATAAGAAATTCCATATCATAATCTAGTGGATCCTTATTGACAACTCGAGATTATATCTTGTTTTGTTCAATAAACCAAATTTTATGGATGAAATTTTCAAGCTAGGATTGACATCCACACCTTGACGACTGGTCTCACTCTTCGATTTTTAATCTCGCCAAAGTTTTGTATTTTCGATCAACTTAGGGACATGTACTAACTGGAAGGGTAAAATACCGTTAATCTCCTGTCGACGAGAGTATTTTACCTATTAGGACAAAGCATGTCTCCCAAATTCGAAAGGACTTACGATTCACTTTGGAGTAGTCGAAGTTTCTTAACCCGAAACGCTCCAATACTTATCAAACCTCTCTATTATATTATCTTGGTTTTATGCGACATGATACTTAATCCCTAATTCATTTCAAAGTTAACGTTTTACTAGAATCAATTTTACGTGTAACAAACCTTTTCTTTTCCAAATTCCAAAATTTATTACGCGATAAATCAACACACGCATACTGATACGTTATACTTGATTCAGGACAACTGGGACAGCCTTATGTGATAAACTGGTCATTAACTTCGGATAAAGCCACAGCTTAACATATGTAGTGCTTGTGAAGCACTATAGGAGTAACGCACCGCCACATGGATTTGTTGTAATGTTAAGTCATTCATTCATACTAGCGGGAGCGATGGGTTGACAATTTGTCATTAACTTCGTAAGAAGCCACACCTTAACATGAATAGTGCTCGTGTAGCACTATAGGAGTAGCACACCTCCACATGGATTTGTGGTCATGGTAAGTCATACATTCATACTAGCGGGAGCGATGGGCTGACAACTTGTCATTAACTTCGTAAGAAGCCACACCTTAACATGTATAGTGCTTGTGTAGCATTATAGGAGTAGCGCACCACCACATGGATTTGTGGCCATGTTAAGTCATACATTCATACTAGCGGGAGCGATAGTTTGACCTTGTTAGGATCTGAGTTTGACCTGATTGTGTTGTTTTAAACAAATTGATCATAAATAAGATAAAAACACATAATACCTTGCAGCGGAATGCGATTTAAAACTTTGTAACACAATCAAATGAGAGATTAGCTTTCATCACACAATGTTTTCATTACTTAAAAGATTGAAAGGATTACAAGTGATTACATGCATGAATCACTAACTCCCCCTCAACCCGAGCTCACACAGGTTAGATTGTACAAGATAAGAGTGTGTGTGTGAGCAAAATAGAACAGTACATGCAATGTCTATTTATAGTACTAATTCTAACCTCTGTGGCATCTTTGTTGACGTCACCAAGACAATGACATATAACAAACCTAACAACTTTTAACTAATGCTGATGCTATCCTCTAATATAAAACACTGGTAGCTAACCAGTTATAATGCTAACCACTGATGAGCTCAACCACTGATGAAGCTTTATCAAATGTTCTTCAAAGGGTGATCAGACCTTTGACTTCCAGCAGACTTTTGACTTCAACAGAGGTTTGGTCTTCACCAGTCTTTATAAACAACAGAGCTTAGCCTTGAGCAGATGTTAGAACCATCAGATGTTAGATATCTTGCCATTGAAGGAAGTTGTGAATCAAAACACTGTTTATTCTGGATCATTTAGAACAGACATGTTTTGGCATTTTATCATCTGTTCTTTTGTAGGGGTCAATCCCAACAATCTCGCCCTAGAACAGATGATGCCAAAACTCTTCTTTATTCATGATCATATTCTCTCATCAGTTTTTCCCTGATTTATCTCTTGAAATGTAGTTCAAAATTCTGGGAATTTTTATCATCTTCATCCCTGCACAGTTGAAGTTCCAAAAGATCTTGAAGGTCAGCTACACCCAGGCTTAGTGCATCCTTCCTTGTTTTATATTCAACTTTCCCATTGTACTTGAGCGAACTCAATACATGGGTCTGTTTATCAGCCATCCACTTTAGTATTTTTGAGTTCAATGGGTTTCTTGGGAGAAGTTTTATTTGTGATAAGTTTGAAAGAGATACACTGCTTGATAGTTCTTTTAAAGTTTCAGTAGGTTGAGCTTAAGGCTTTGATGAACCATCTTCCAATTCATGCAGAGAATGATTTTTGTTGGCCTGTTTACTAATGTTAGCTTCTCTCTGTTTTTCTTCCTCATCCATTTGTAACTGCCTTTTTCTTTGATTCAAGGCTTGAATGGATGCTTCTAAGATAAGATCTGCACTTGTGTTTTTAAATCTGTTCCAGTCTGGTGCATTCTTCCTTATCTGAGGATCATCATCAGATGATACTTTTGCCTTCTTCTTGTTTAACTCTTTTACTTAGCTCATGCTGCTCAAGTCTTGACAAGTAGGCATTACCGTTCCCTTCTCCCTCTTCTTTTGCTATGTTTTTGGCTTGTCTGGTTTTCAATTTCAGATATTCATCAACATTTTTAGGAATTCTGTATCCAAGAAGAGATGGGAAGGTTCTTTTGGATGGATCAACCTTTGTATAAAATTGTAACATTTCTTTTTGAACTGCAGCTAGTTCCAGAGGGTATGCTGTTTCCAATGGTATGTTTCTAGAAGAATTATGACCAATAGGTGATTGAGTGAGTATGATTGATGTTGGTGATGATTGAGTGATGAAAGGTTCTGGATTTGTTTGAATAAGTGGTGAAGATCATAAGATATTATGTGTAGGTAAGTCATCATCATTCACTGTGACCTTTCTTCTTTTTCTAGTATACACTAGTTTTGGTGAAGGAGTTTTTGCAGGAGTTTGGGTTATAGGGGTGAATATTGATTCTGATAAAAGTTTAGAAGTGTTTGTGGAAACCACTATTGTCATAACATCTGTTGTGCTTTATAACATCAACATCTGTTGCAGTGTTCTTCAACTCCTTTTGCTCCCTCTTCAAAACCCTCTTCTTTCTCTCATTTTGAGATTGACTCATCCTCTTTGTTGCAACTTCATCATCTGCTTGAATTTCTAGGGTTTCATCACCTCCCTGTTTCTTTTCATTGACAGATGTTTAAGTAGAAGTTACTGAGGTTTCTTTCATAGAATCACTCTTCTCCCCCTTTTTGGCATCATTAGTTCTTTCAAAGATAGATGCATGGGTAGTGCCAACCAATATTGTGAGAGTTTCTTTGACAACCTTAAGATCTGCCTGAGTGTTCTTATATCTTGTTTAAACTTCATTTTTGAACATGTTTACACGTATTTCATGTTGGTGATCCGCATATTGGCGTTGTTGTTGAAACAGAGGATATACCTATTTGATTATATCAGTGGTTTGAGGAGCAGAGGATTGAGCAGTGTTTTGAGACTTTGAGGATTCTAACATCTGTTGCAGCATATTTTTGATATCTGCCACTGATGTCTCAATTCTTGTAACTCTCTCCGTCAAATCTTTAGATTTTAGCTCATCACCTAACTTAATAGGATCATCTGAACTCCTACCAGAAGTGGTAGTTATATCTAAGGGATCATGAGCATGTGTTTTGACACTAGCTTTACCCTTAGATGCCCTCTTTTCTTGGTATTGGGGACTTCTTTCTACAGCAGAGGTTTCCTTAACAAGCTCAATAGTGGTATTAATACTAGTAGTGGTTGTCATGGTAGCTCTAGTAGAAATTGCCTTCAAGGGAGACTTATTAATGAAACTACTGTCCATATGTAAATTAGTGGATTCAACATCTGTAGTAGCTGCTCCACTTGAACTACCAACAAGAATTTCATGAAATTCGAGTGGTGTAACCTCCTCATCTGTTAGTGGGTTAGTCAATGAAATTTTATCAGACACAACCATTGTAGAAGTTGTATTCTCAGTAATGTGTTGGTGAGAGAAGCTGTTTTGTATCTGACTTTCAATGACCTCAAACAGAGACTCCAGGGTTGATTTAATTTGAGATGTGGGGAGTGATGTGGAAAGAGAATTTGTCCCAGGAGAAGGACAGTTCAACATACTCTCAAATGAGGGTAATGTTTCAAGTTGTGGTGTCCCTGTGCTTACAACATGTTCCTTTTGTGAGGAATCATGAGGAGTTGTGGTTTTAGGTGGAGATCTTTCCAACTGTTGTGAGGAAGTAGCAACAGTGGTTTCTTGTGACCTTTGTGTTGTCACAGGGTTAACTTCTGGGATCTCATCTTCCAGAAGACCCTTTTTAGTCGGTTTGGTGGGCTTGATGGATTTCTTTTTGGTTCTTCTGGTGATTTTTGGTGTGGGTTGCACATCAGTGGTTAGACTACTGTGGTCACCAAGAGTAGTGGGCTCAGCAGTTGAGGTCTGAGGAGTAGATGTGGATTCATCCAAATTTTGCTCAGACTCCCCTGCTTGTCTTTTAGAAACTTTTGACTCTTTGGCCATAAGGCGAGTAAATGTTTCAGATGTTAAACAAAAGATATACCTTGAGCAATGGCTTGTGCATTCTCTTTGGAATTTTCTTTTGTAAATAATAACTTAAAAATCTTTGAAATAACAAGAAAGCATTTGTTTTATTGTTTTTTCACATTTTCCAAATTTGTTACCAAATCTTTAAACAATGCTTGAGAGTAATTGTAATCAGTTTTAACCGTAACAGCATATCCCAAGTACTGAATTTTCAAAGGTATTTCGTTAAAACTAGATTTTTAACTTGAAACACAGGTGAGCAGGGTATGAAACAAGAATTTCATAGGAGGTGGAAATTTTCCTTTTTCCATAGTAGCTTTTGTTAACTGTCCTTTATACCCTCTTTCGATCAAATCGATTTGATATTCATCCTTAGGGAAAGAGATTTTACCTGCAAGATCGTTCATCTGAAAAACTTCTGAGATGGTTTGTGGGGTTATTGGAACCATGATACCTCCTACTTTAGATGAGATTGCACAAGGCTTTTTATTTTGAATTTCAAGTTCTGCATTAGCCCAGAAATCTCGTAGGGTGTCTTGATAGATTGGAGCATTACAAGAGAGCAAAGTTTTATACTTTGACGAAGACAACTATCGATGATATAGTGAAAATCTGTGTTTTTCTTCGTCTTTTCGAAGGTACAGAGGTAATTGTGTGGATGTTTGATGATAAGAATGTGTTTTGGTGGTTCCTATGACGATTTCTTCTTTGATTTCTCTTTGGGAGCCATGATCTTGAGAAAATGGTTTAGAAAATTTTGAATTTGCATAGTGAAAATGAAACCTCTGTTTGTGGATAGAAACAAGGTTTTATAGGATTTTCCAAAAAGTGATGATGACGTGGCATCTGATGCAACGACTGTCGAATAACATCAGTCCACGTGTACCCGCTGATTGACAATGGAAGACAGTTGTTTGGCTAACCACTGTTAGAGTAAACTATCAGTGGTTGTGACCAATTTTAACATTATCAGAGGATACATAATAGTGGATAGATTTTTCTAAGCGAACAATGTTTTGGTGCTCTCAGTGCTTTGAACACACTTTGAGGATTTATTGAAAAATTCAAATTTAAACTATTTTTAAGGATAAATTTTAATTTTCTAAAAACATTTTATTGCTATTTACACAAGGATCACAAAAAAATTTGTTTTTAATCCATGTTTAGCATTCCAAGCCTAGATATCAAGTTAGCAAAAGTGTGAGCATCAAGTGCTTTTGTCAACACATCTGCCAATTGTTCTTGGTATGGACATGTTGTAAAGAAATCAAATCTTTTTCATAGCAATCCCTCACAAAATGATGTATGATGTCAGTGTTAACTTTTTGGAAGCCCCTTCTCTGGATAGAATTTTGATGAAGATTGTGATTACCTGCAAGTTTTAGTCTTGACAAAAACATTTCACATGGCCTTACTGCAATTTTCATGCATTTATAATTTGACCCTGACTATCATACAGCTTTTTTTTTTATCCATTTTCAAGGAAAAGTAACTCCATTCTCTCTAAAAATAGAAAGGTTTTACTTCCTGACAGGTATTTGAGCTTTAACTATCAAAAACAAGTAAAAGCTTATCATGTATTACTTTTCAAAAAAAAAAAAAAAAAAACCGAAAAGATTAACATATGTCCTGATAGAAACATGAAATTTTTACTCATTAAAAATTTAGTAAAAATTTCTTGATAAATGAATCAAATTCACCTAATAGATGTTCTAAGTCCTCTTTGAAATAATTGCTACCTTGAGATACATCAGCTACCTGAACCTACCAGTAAACAGTGGTTGCACTCAGCTTGTTTGGTAATAGATGTTTGAGTAGAGACGAAAATTGAAATTTTAGGTTTTCCTTTTGTAGTACTAGCCTGTGAACTCTCAGGTGTTTTATGTTTATACTCTTTTCCTTTGTTATTAAAAGTTTTGAGATAAACACACTTTTGAGTTTTGTGATTTTTCTTCTATTCCCCCTTTAACCTTTCCATACGCAGATGTCGTAGCATTCACTGGAAGGCTTTTAAGGAAAGAATAATCAATTCAGAATCATTTACGGTAATGTTTTGAGAACCTTGTCATTTTTGCAAAATGCTTATGCTAAAATTCACATTACTTTTGATCTGGTTTTCTAAATATCAACCCATAACCGTTATAGGATTTTACCCTTTTAAAATTTTCTCATATAGATCTTGTTCCTAAGGTATAGGTTCACCTCAGTATTTTGAAGACACTTAGATGAATCCTTAGCAATCGTCAACCATGGAATCATCACAAATTCCAACACAAATACTGAAATCGTATATAACGTGATTTGGGTCTTACTCTGTTTTCCAACAAATACGAACAACACAGTATCATTGAAATTGAGCTGATCTTTTTATGTCAAATCAATTGTTAGATCGAATTTGACTGACCAAGCTCTGATACCAATTGTTAGGATCTGAGTTTGACCTGATTGTGTTGTTTTAAACAAATTGATCATAAATAAGATAAAAACACATAATACCTTGCAGCGGAATGCGATTTAAAACTTTGTAACACAATCAAATGAGAGATTAGCTTTCATCACACAATGTTTTCATTACTCAAAAGATTGAAAGGATTACAAGTAATTACATGCATGAATCACTAACTCACCCTCAGCCCGAGCTCACACATGTTAGATTGTACAAGATAAGAGTGTGTGTGTGAGCTAAATAGAACAGTACATGCACTGTCTATTTATAGTACTAATTCTAACCTCTGTGGCATCTTTCCTGACGTCACCAAGACATTGACATCTAATAAACCTAACAACTTCTAACTACTGCTGATGCTATCCTCTGATATAAAACACTGATAGCTAACCAGTTATAATGCTAACCACTGATGAGCTCAACCATTGATGAAGCTTTATCAAATGTTCTTCAAAGGGTGATCAGACCTTTGACTTCCAGGAAATTTTGACTTCAACAGAGGTTTGGTCTTCACCAGTCTTTATAACCAACAGAGCTTAGCCTTGAGCAGATGTTAGAACCATCAGATGTTAGATATCTTGCCATTGAAGGAAGTTGTGAATCAAAACACTGTTTGTTCTGGATCATTTAGAACATACCTGTTTTGGCATTTTATCATCTGTTCTTTTGTAGGGGTCAATCCCAACAGACCTGTTTATTCACATGCCAGTAATGCGTTAATCTTGTTAACTAGTTATATATCATGTGTTATTCAAAGCTTTTACTCATAACATACTCATACTTATACTCTATACACTCTCATACTTAAATAACAATCATGTTTATATACTTAAGATTCTATACGCTACCATTCTCACTTATAATACGTTATTAAACCCTGATCGTGACACGGAACGTAACATGGCATCGATTAGCGAAACAGACGTAATATGGTATGAACATGGTGGATACGCCGCTGGTACTTCCTATATATATGTGTTACTACCATATTACCAAGGTTTCGTAAAACGTGCCATGAGAAATTCGATGTTTCCTTAGACCTTATCGAATACAAACTTCGATCACTCGCGAGCTATTCTCGGTTATACCCAAACATACTTCGAAATGCTAACTCTTTAAAGTCTTCCTCTTGAATAAATTTCCGTACGAAATTTCCTAAAGTAGGGGAGACTGTAACGCCTCTCTTTTTCGCATCCTTATTTTAGAAAATAAAGATGTGTATCATAATTCGAGGCGTTAAAACATAATAAAAATATATGTATATATATATATATATAGATATTAATAATCGTTATTCGTGTAACGCCTTGTATCTTCGTATTTCTATTTTAAAAATGTTCTTATTCGTATTTTAATTTTAGAAACCTTACATTCGTATTTTAATTTCGATCTCACAATTCGAGGCGTTAATCATAATAAAATTCATATTTTGTACATATTTAAATACGTATTTATACTCAAACCAACACAATTATATTTATTCACACAACCGATCGTTTAAATACGTATTTATACGCAAACCGACACAATTATACATATAAATACTTATACGCACATCCTCAATACTTGAATTAAACTTTTATACTTTTTATCTACTCCATTACATAATATATATACTCAAGAAATACCAAGAAATATACCAATCATCTTTCCACCTCATCAATCCTCTTCCACCTTCTTTAACCAATCATATTTCACCCTTTTCCACTTCCTTTCTCCACCAATCATCTTTTCAATCCTCTTCCACCTTCTTTAACCAATCATATTTCACCATTTTCCACATTCTCTACCTATAAATACCAACCTCCTTCTATCATTTTCTTCACACCATTCTTCTCTCCATCTCTCTAATTCTCTCAATCTCTCTAAATCAAGAATTCTAAGAATTCTAAAAGGACACTAAGTGTTCCAACCATTCTTCTCTCAACCTCTATACTTCTCTCAAATCTTCCAAGCAAGGAAGAGAACTCTAAAAGTTCTAAAAGAAAACACTAAGTGTTTTAAAGAAAGCTTTGAAGCTCCAACCTCCAACTCTTCACGGAATCACCAAAGGAAACTTTGCAAAATTGTGAGCATACTCGACCCCTTTTTACACTTTAACGTATTTTTGGGTGCAACATGTATACAAAATCCACTAAATGCAATCGATTATAATTAAAACACACAAACCATCGAACACGTTCATTGTTATGCTTAGGTTGTTTATGCTTGTTAGTTTCAACTTGTACTTCCATGGTATTGTTATGCTAAGGTTGTTATGCATGCTAGTTGAAAAAAATTAATTTTATACTACTTGCTATGTGTAAGTCTTTTATGTATGCTCGTTCTACTTGAATATAAAATATCATGTGGATTTGAGACAAATTTTTATACATATACTTATATTCAAACTTGTATGCTCGCCAGTGCTTTTGTATTGATCCATACTTTTATTACATGTTGCAGGATTGTGACCGATGAATCTAGTAGGATTGCCTAGAAACGCATTTAAATTTTAATGTCATTGTAAATTATTTTCAATCCTGTTGTATCTCGCTTCCAATACTTGTACAAAAATCATTTTAATAAAATGAAATTTATTTATTTGAATATTTATTGTATATTATTTATTTTAAACTTGTGATGTTCCTAGTTCAAGCAACGTAAAAAGTAAATATTAAATACTTGTTACTATTAGCGTTATGAAGTCTATTGCAATCTAGTTTTCGTCTCATCCCGATGTTTCTGCCATCGGTTAGGGTGTGACAGCGGCGATGGTGGTGGCGGGGAAGATGAATCGTTGAAATCACAGTGGTGGCGGCAATGTAATTGCCAGTGTACGACCGTGATTGTGGTGGCAGAGAAGATGAATCGTTGAAATCACATCGATGGTGGTGACGGCGATGGTGGTAAAAAAGCAAGCCGCATGTTATGAACAACGTTCAATCTGAGTCTCGTACACAACGTATGTTAATAGAAATTGTATGTTAACCTGTTATATATATATATATATATATATATATATATATATATATATATATATATATATATATATATATATAGGGGAGGGTTATCTTAAGAACGCTAAATATTGTGAGAACCGTGAGAACAAATGAAAAACCAATCAAAATCAATTTTTTAATACAAACCTCGTTGTAATTAAAATACAACATCAAAATAAGAATTTACAACATCAAATAATTCATTTCTACCCTCAAAATCACTCTTATTAGATTTTTTACACTTATGTAAATATAACAAATTTACACATGTGTAAATGACAAACTTACACATGTGTAAAAAAATCATTTATTAATTCACGTAAATTTAAACGTGTAAATTAAATTTATAACATTGTATTCGAAAAATAATGATAAGTGTAAATGAAATTTTGAATTTGAATTGTTTTTTAACCAAGTTTTCGTGGTTTTTTCATTCGTTCTAACGGTTCTCACGATATTTAGCGTTCTCATTAAATCTTCCCCTATATATATATATAGGAGAAGGATCCGTTAGGAACCACCCTTTATTGCGAGAACCGCCCAAAAATAAAATCTAAAAAACACCCAATTTTTTATTTTAATATATTTTTTAAATTCGTTACATTTCGTCAACAATAAAAAAAGTTCGAAAATAATAAAAAAAATTGAGTAACAATTATCCATGCACATGTGTATTTTTATCATTTCTTTAGCAAATTCCGTAATACATTACAAACATTGGACAATTGTACTTTGATTTACACTAACACGTGTAATACACTACTTTTTACGTTACCAGTATTATAATGCACATGTGCATCTATATGTATCAACATGAAATAAGGTGTTTTGGTACACAACTTTGAATACACTTTCTCTTTCATCAATCATTCAATCCATAATACACTACCATGCACATGTGCATATGTATCATTTCTTCGACAAATTCCGTAATACGTTACAAATATTAAAGAATTGTACTTTCATTTACACTACCATATGTAATACACTACTTTTTACGTTACGAATATTAGAAATGCACATATGCATCGTATCAATATGAAATAAGGTGTTTTGGTACACTACTTTGAATACACTTTCTCTTTCATCTCTCAAACCATCCCATCCATAATACACTTCCATTACCCCCTACCATCCATAATACAACACCATTACATCCTACCATCTATAATACAATACCAATACCAATACCAATATTTTCACTTTATTACATGTATATCAACACAATTTATACAATCCAATCAACATATTACATCATAAAGTGACAACTATAACCAAACCATCAACCACTAGATATAACTAACCAAAAAACATGTATATGAGCCTACTTCATCATTCAAAATCACAAACTTTTTTGTACCAAAACACGTTATATACTGGTTATACATAATGATGCACATGTGCATTTTGAATATTGGTAATGTAAAAAGTAGTATATTACGGATGATATGGATAACTGTTACTCGAATTTTTTTTTTTTAAACGAAATATAACGATTTTTTAAAGAAATATAAAAAATATATATTTTATTGAGTGCTTTTTGATTTTTTAGATTTTATTTTGCAATAAAGGTAGTTCTCGTATGAACCTTTACCCATATAATATATATATATATATATATATATATATATAATAGAATTTTGAAACTCAAAACAACCTCATACGTTATTTCTTTATTGTTTTGACCATTGTAGAGGTGAGTTCAAAAATGACAAATGCATATACAATCATTCTTGGCTACTCGAACTGTGTTTCTGACCAACCTAATATGTGTTCGTAAAAAGGTAATTCTACACACCTACTTACTGTAACATCTATTGATTTATTAAATAATATATTTTTCTTGACCAAACATATTCTTGATTGAACAAATTTGTTTATTAATTTCTATAAAAGAAGATAAAGAAAAACAATGCGTAGTAATTTATATCCAAATTTTGTAATGGTCAAAATATAAAATTGTGATATTTCAACTGATAAAATAGAAGTGGGATGTGATCCTTAAGGTCTCCTAAACTCAGTCGCCAAATTAAATTAATATAACTGTAACATTTCAATTAGGGGTGTTAAACGGGTCATGTTTGCGGGTTGGTGGGTTCAACCCGACCCGAACCCGAAAATTTTTACACGAACCTAAATCTGACCCGAACCTGAAAATCATATCATACAACCCGAACGCGATCTGAAGTTTCGTGAACACGACCCATTTAACCCGAGTTTTTTATTTTTTTATGAAATTAATATATTAAAATTAAAATTTACTTAAAAAACACAAATGTATATAATAATATCATATTTAAATTATAAAATCTATGTTAATTCTTCTTTTAAGTTATAATCATGTTATAAAATACACGGCCCATTTAATTTATGACATAAAATATATTGTAAAAAAATATAATATAGTATAAATGTGTTAAATGGGTCAACTCGCTAACCCGACCAGATTGACCCGAACCCGATAACCTAAACGGGTTCGCGGGTTCAACCTGAAACTGGCCCGAACCCATTTAGACTAAACCTAAACCCACGAATTTCGTATTAGGTTCATGTTAGGTTTTCAGGTCGTGTCAGAAATTCACACCCCTAATCTCAATGTGTAGGTTCTTGGCATATGACTCAAGCGTTTTTATTTATTATGGCACTACTAGTTGCCATTGGGCGCTCGTTTAGATGACCTATCAATCTCAACAACTTTTTATGGGTCATTTAGCAATCAATCATCACAAATTCTCGTGGATCATATCCTTGCAACCTGTGACTAGATTTGATTCTTTCCCTTTTTTTTGCCATTAACTCTTTTTGGGGTGTATCTGCTTGATTTCAAATTTATTATTTAAATTGATAACATGCTATTTGATGTGTTTCTATGTGTCACTTGTTGCTAATTTCTATTGTTTCTCTATACGTGCATCTATGTGTTACTCGCTTTGTGTCACAGGTTTCACATGGATCTACCTGGCTGACCGGTTCCCCACGGCCATGGGTCGAACTAGGTATCGTCATCATTGTTTCGCAGATTCGCCTTTCGGGGCTTGAATATCTACGTATCTATGGTTACTAATATTGTTATGTTTGTGTTGCTTATGAGATATGTGTTGTATTCTTGTTATATTGAAAGACCTAGTTTCACATTTGATAATGCATGTTGTAAAATAAGGTTTTCTAAAAATAATAAAACAAAAACGTTTTTAAATAAAACTCAAATCTATTCACCAACATGTTTGTTGACCCAAAACTTTTTTTTAAGCGTGATACAGGTACACGAGGGTGGGCGGATTTTGAGTTGAAGACATGTAGGATTGTGGTGCGTGTCGAGCGTGAGATGATTTTATTAATATTTTAAGTCTGTTTTACGCATTAGTCAAGTTTTAAATTTATAAAAGACGATATTGTACTAACACTAAACACACACTAGGGCAAGTGCACTCATCGCGAGCGTAGCATAGTGTTTCACACTGACCGAACTGGTAGTATGTATCATATACTAAACGAATATGTATTTGTAAATCGTATGCTAAGTTAACATGTGAAGCAACATCGTATTCATATACTATACATAATAGGTAACCAAACCATATATGTACCGTCATGAAAACAAAAGTAGAAGTAATAGGCACATACTATTCGTAGTGTTTGTTTTGCAGCGATTGTACAAATGCACTAGTGTGCAAATCATAATATGATATTCTTGCTAGATTTAGTTCCTAATAATAAGAACAGAATCCTCGAAGTGGGTATGTAGTTGTAAATTTCACATAGTATAATCATATTGAAATTTGTAACTGGAACGCGAATAAATGAAGGAAACTTCTTGATATTCATATTGTCATTACAATCACAGTTGAAATATCGTTCATAGTTTCTAGATAACATAAGGAAAACGTAAAGGTTCAAATGACCATGAGTGCTTGATCGTCAGCTTGAACCTCATTAACATTGTACATTTGTCTGTTAGCATTTGCAAGCCTCAGGCAGTTTCGCTTGAAATGATTTAAATCACCGCAATTGAAACATGCTCCAGCTGGATAACGAGGTCGTGTTTGAGTAGGGGTAGCTTGATTTCGGATGCGAAAGGTCACAGATAGATGCCCAAAAACACCACAGATTGTACGCTGGCAGCATGGAGAATTTGCTGGGTGGTGATAGTTGCTACGATTGCACCGAGGATGTTTCCCACGATAAAACCCCCTAACGGGTATGGAGTTGAGTGGGATTGGCGCAGGGATTGCATAATTCCTTGAAGTCTTGCGCTTCTTAGAATTTCTGGAAGATTCACCCGTTGTTTCTTGCGTAGCTCGTTTCTTGTCTCCGTTTCGAAAAGTTTCCCTTTCCTGACCTAGGAGTTGGTTAGGGTGGCAGCTAATTCTTTAGCCTCCCTAAGTGTCGCAGGTCTGCTGCCAGTGACAATATCTTGGATTGGGTCAGGTAGGCCATCAATGTATTTTTCGATGGCCCGATCCAATGGTGTGACCATAGTGGGACAGAGTAACCTCAATTGTTCAAACCGGTCAGTGTAGGCACGGTTTTCCCCACTATCCTGTTTGAGATAGCAAAATTCGTTTTCGAGTGCCCTTATTTCGTGTCGTGGGCAGAATTCTTTCATCATAAGTTTCCTGAATTCTTCCCATGTTTGTGCCATAGCTAATTCTGCACCCCTGTCCCTCATGATTCCGTTCCACCAAGTGAGTGCTCTCTTTTGGAAAACACTCGAGGCAAACTCTACTTTGCGCTCACTAGTACACTGAACATGGCGAAATGTGCTTTCTACACTCTCAAAGCATTGTAGGAGCCCAATTGCTCCTTCATACCCATTAAACTTGAGTGGTTCAGCCGAGTTAAATTGTTTGTAGTTACATGGCGTAGGGAAATTTTTGTTGTTGTTGTTGTTGTTGTTTTGATTAACTTGGGTCACAATGTCTGGGAGTACAGCAGCCAAATTCTGGGCGATCATTGCTGCCATTCCAGCGTACCAAGTAGCGCCACGGTGACGAGACATCTTGCAGAAATAGCTAGAGATTTCGTAAAATTGTTATAAGTTTAAAACACCATAGTAAATTGATGACATTTGTTTAAAAGATCGTGTTCTTGTCCTTGAGAAAATTCGTGTTGTAAATTTTGTCTTGAAAATTGCTTGAAAATAAACTTTTGTTATATTTTCGGATAAAAAAAATACAAACCAAATTAATGGTTTGTGTTATAAATTCTTTACCATTTAAAATTTTATTATTTTTCAGATAAAATCTTTCAATCTATTTTTAGTTGAGTATTTTTAAAATAAAGAAACTTTTGTGGATTTTATTTGAATAATCTCATCCAAATGATAAAAATTTTGAAGGTCAAAAACTTGTATGGGAAAATAGAGTAGGATTGTAAAGTGTCATGATATGAAAATGAAATTTATTTCGTGTGTGTTGAATATAGTCGTAACATATTACCAAAGGTAACATGTCGGAGTAATGTCATACAGGTAGTAGTAAATCGTTCGACTGATCAAGGTAGATGGGTTTTCATAATGTTTCGAGAAGTCATGCTTTAGCCTATAAGTGAACACTCACCCTAAGAATTCCCAGGTAAGAGTGACTGGTCCGATAATGCGGATTTGTACGAACACTCTATCCTTAGACAGAAAACTCGGGGTACAGGCGTTCACCCTTCCAGATTGTGTGAGTTCACATTAATAAACCCAAGATTTCGACGAAAATGTTTGAGAGTAAAACATTTTGAGAAATCCTTTTTTTGATAACTTGTTTGAGATAAATGAGTCGAGAAATATCCTTGACAAAAACTTTTTGAGAAAGTTTTTCGATAAACCTTTTGATAAATTGTTTAAGGTAATTAGATTGAGAAATATTTTGTTGAGTGCGTTTGAGGAAACATTTTTGAGAAACCTTTTTGATAAAACACTTGAGAGTAATACGTCAAGAAATATTTTTGACGAAAAAATTTGTGAAAAAATTTGAGAAATACTTCGTTGAAAATGTTTTGAAAGAAAAACATTTTGGGAAATTCCTTAAGGCGTAATGCCTAAGGATTTAAGATAAACCATTTAAGGATAGATGATTTGTGAATCATAGTGTAGTTGTGGCACGAGTAAGGATGAGGATTAGGATAGAAATCCTAAGTCTACTCATGTTCGGGTCCCTAGAAGGGTTATAGACTAGTTAAAGTCAATCTAATAACCTAATTCCCTATAACCTGTGCTCTGATACCAATTTGTAACACCCCAATCGCGTAATACAACAAGACGTGGCGGGAATATCAGGGAGTCACGTTACAAATTGCTCAGCCACAACTGGTACTAAATTGTTTCATTATTATTACATTGTTTTACAATACAAAGAATACATGTAATTGTCTTCTGCTTAAAGAAGTCTAAAGCCCGGATGCATTCCTATGTGTAGCATGCTTGAATAATCGTCAACCTGAAACATATGTGAAAAAGAGACGTCAACAAACAATGTTGGCGAGCACATAGTTTTGTTGGCCAAATAAATGGCAAAAGGTTTTGTATTGCAATTCTTTCACAACTACGAGAATTGCCAATTGTAAATCGACTCATTTTAGCCAAGGAATGGCGAAAAGTTAGCTTTGCAATACATTAACTTGATTATGAAACTTGTGACAAAAGAGTTTTGTATATGGCATTATGATCATTACTAAATAATTTTCATGCCTTTGAAAAATTGTACTTTGTTCTTTGTGACCATATTGAAATTTTCCATAAACTTGTAAGTATGTTATTAAAATCCAGTCAAGGATTTCGATAGCTATACTGTAATTAGTCATAACTCGTGTGAGTATTAATTGAAATAATCAATGATTTAATATAATACTAAATATCCTTCTAAGAATCTATCATACAAATCATGAAAGGATTCTTGAAGGATTTGGATATCAAACATTGAAATCAGTCGTAACACAAAATCCTAAAGTGACTCGAATAACGCTACAAGAGTAATGCAATAAGAAAACTTATATATAGGAAGTACCAGCAGTGTATCCACCATGTTCTTATGGTATTACACTTGTTTCATTATCCTAATTACAACTAACCACATAAACACATAATCGTCACTTGTCACTTGTCTTGTCAACTTGTATCACATATACGCATTAAAGTACGGAGAATCCAATCAAGGACTACCAATTAGTACCTTAAACAATCCACACATATCTAACTATAAAGATAGGTAGACGTAATAGGAAATAAGCCTTGTCATATTGTCTTGTCAATTTGTATCACAAAATCATAATCCTAATGTTGATTTGAATAAGGCTACGAAGGGTAATACAATAAGCACACTTATATATAGGAAGTACCAGCGGCGTATCCACCATGTTCTTATTATATTACTCTAGTTTCGTTATCTAAATCACCAATAATTCTACACATAAACCAAGTGTTTATCGTTCATTATTCATTGTTCATTGTTCATCGTTCATCGTTCATTGTTCATCGTTCATCGTTCATTGTTCATCGTTCATTGTTCATTGTTCATCATTCATCATTCATTGTTCCTCATAAAGTACTTCTTAGAAAGATAGAAAGATTTGAACGTACTACATACATCCTTTGAGAATCTAACAATGAAGATAGAAAGATTTTACATGGATATAGGCCCTAAAAGACCTCTTTAAATATCGTACCATCAATCGTCATGTTGCGTAATCGGAAATAACACACAAAAAGCACTTAGTAAACATATACATGCCATACATTTAAGAAACAATGATTACACATATGAATCACCCCAAAAGCATTTGGAAAACATAAAAGAGGGTAGCAATGTACTCACCTGGCATTGCGTATAGATCTTGTTTAAATGATATAACAAAGCTCAAAGGATCAAGAGTTCAAGTGTTGAAGTGGTTCCTAGTGTATCGGATAAATACATGTTAGTGTCGAAACTTGAAAACGAGAAATCGGATAAAATGAAAGATATAAACCAAAAAAGAGTTGGATCTTGTATAATATGGTTCATATTACCTAACATTCTGATTTGGAAGCATTTCAAAAAGTTTTGGCTTGATACGGCTCGCTATAGTGGTTTACGCCACTTTAACGGGTCATAAACGTAACTATGGGTTCAGATGGTTAAGTATGTCCTATGACAAGTCTAATATGCAAAAATTTGTTTATATAAGTTATATAATCAGTTTAGATGTCGAAACGATGTTCATATACGTTTAAAACTAATTTATGTGTAAAAAGGGCATTTTCATCATTTTTAAGGAATACATAGTCGACTTGTCATTTGACTAACCAAACGATATGACCATAAGGTATAACCTCAGAGGGTTATTCCCTATAATATATGGTCATAATAATGGTTTTGGTTGGATCCTAAAGTTGACCAAACGGGTCAGATTTGAAAGTCAAAGCGGTGGTCAAACCGCTAGACTTTTGACTCCAAATAAGCATTTTAACAAAAGTGATGAATTTGACATGTTGTGACATGTCTAAATAAGTTTATAAAAGTATTTTGGCATCAAAACAACCGGTTTTGATACCCGAAAACAGATCCGTTGAAAAATGCGCAATAATCTCATTTTGACCGACATTTTGACTTGTCATAGAGACTTGAAATGATAGAAAAAGTAGGTATGATCAATACGGATCATAACCCTCTTGATTACTATCATAAAACAAGGTTCAATTGGATTTTAAATTGATCAATTCATGATCAATTCTGGAAGTCAAGTAAAAGTCAAACTTTATGACTTTTAATCCAATTAAACTACATGAATTGAAACAAGCATGAAAGAGAACACTTACAAACACCAAAGATTGATCAAAGATCACAGAGAATGCTCCAAGATGGTTGCAAATTCAGATTTGAAGCAGATGAGAGTAAATTGAGTTGTTGCAAAGGTTTGAAAATGAAGAACATGGTGCTATTTATAGATTTCTTGGATAAACAAGGTCAAGACACATGTCAATGACTCATTACTAATGTTGGATTAGTGTCAAATAGGTGTCAAATGCAAAGAGAAGTGGCAAATTCGCGAGCTTGGTGGCCAAGAAATGAGTTGTACAGCTTCCAGCTATTTTCAGCTGGAAACTGGTAACCCTCACGCCACGCGCCAGGTCCAGTTGTTGCTGGTGCGCCACGTGAGGCCCCCCAAAAATAAGAAACTTTCAAAACTGGCAGGTTTAGTCCCTACAGCATTTAAACTTCTTTTTCGATGCATTTAACCCCCGTTAATCAAATTTTCAGGCTTTGTAAGGATGTTAAGCATAGGTAACTTGAAATATGCTCAGAAATGTCACGGATGTCGGCTCGTTTGGTCGTACGGTCGCGGTTTTCGTTTAATTACAACGAAAATCGTAACGAACGCGTGCGTGAATGTATATGCGTAACGAATGGATTTTTCGCATTCCAATCACCAAAATATAATATTTAGTGATCAGAAAAAGTTTTGGATGTCCGTACATGTTCCGGATAGCGATTTACGCATAAAGGCATAGTTTCACAAAATTTGCAAAATAGCCCCTGAAGTTACAAAAGTGTGATTTTGTCATACCGAAGCCCTCAAAACTTATTATAAGTTATGTGAAGGATATTTAAGGTATGTTAGGCTTGTGTTCTTGTTCCGGAGTGTGCGTCACTGCGAGAATCGGCAGACTTTCGCAGTTTGTCGTAATTAGTCCCTGTGATCAAATAAGCTTGTTGACACATCAAACCTTCCAAAACTTATTTCTAAGTTATGTAAAGGTTATTTAGGGTGTGTTAAGCTTGTGTCATTGTCTCGGAGTATACGTCGTGTTAAACGGCCTTCATTGGCGTACCGGTTTACAGTTTCGCTTATAGAAGCTGTATAGGAATTTGAAATCGTTCAAGGACTGAATATGTGAATTTGTTTTTGAAATAAACTCGTTTTGAATATGTAAAATGATTAAAATGTCTCAGGTGTCACAGTCTCCCCTACTTTAGGAAATTTTGTCTTGAAATTTATTTGAAGGAGACCTCGGAGTGTGATTGAAACAATTGGCTGATAACAAGGCTCGAGATTCCAAAGATGCGGAACATCATTTGGTTTTGGGAATGTTTGGGGGATCCAAAGAGTAATCGTATTTATTCAAAATATCTCAAGGTATTCGGAACCTTTAGAACTTTTGAATCTTTAAGGCGTCATCGATTGTGTAAAAACGGCATTATGTTATACTAAGTCTTTAGTGTAAATCATAGCAACAAAAAGGGGTGTACATTCAAGCCTGGCCATACGTACACGGTTTCTAACGTCCCACGAGGTACATCCCATGTACCATGAGCATCTCATGCATAGGAGACGGGTCAACATACCTATGGCATCAAGATCGTCACCTTTAACACCATAATATACTCCCGGTCGACTCGAATAGAGTTAATGAATGTACTCCTCAATCGTCCATTGCATTCAATAACCAAATAACAAATAGTCACATAATCACATAATGGTCCTAAGATAACATAAAACCTTCTAGTGATCTTGGTAACGTTCCGAAGAAATAACACAATAAGAACACTTATATATAGGAAGTACCATCGGCGTATCCACCGTGGTCTTATGCGTAATACCCTTCCCGTTACCTCATCACTCTAGATTTTATGCCACCATCTTAACAAAGCTTACTATGATTCTCATGTGTCGATCCTCGTAATTAAGTGTGCACCCATAATTACGTGTTTCGTCACATGGTCCACATAGCTCCTCTTGTTAAGTAACGGAAACATATAATAAGGTCGAAATAATAACTAAACCAGATAATCATCGTCATAACAACAATATTGACATCAAACATACATCGTCACAACATAGTAATTATTGAATTTGGGCGTGTTTCATACTAGAAATGATGATACTACTTGTTATGCATACCAAAAAATTAGTAGCAGGTATTTCATTCTAGTATAAATATTAATATATGTTTCACACTAACCGAACTGGTAGTATGTATCATATACTAAACGAATATGTATTTGAAAATCGTATGCTAAGTCAACATGCGAAGCAACATCGTATTTTGTACTATACATAATAGGTAACCAAACCATATATGTACCGTCATGAAAACAAAAGTAGAAGTAATAGGCACATAGTATTTGTAGTGTTTGTTTTGCAGCGATTGTACGAATGCACTAGTGTGCAAATCATAATATGCTATTCTTGCTAGATTTAGTTCCTAATAATAAGAACAGAATCCTCGAAGTGGGTATGTAGTTGTAAATTTCACATAGTGTAATCATATTGAAATTTGTAACTGGAACGCGAATAAATGAAGGAAACTTCTTGATATTCATATTGTCATTACAAACACAGTTGAAATATCGTTCATAGTTTCTAGATAACATAAGGAAAATGTAAAGGTTCAAATGATCATGAGTGCTTGATCATCAACTTGAACCTCGTTGACATTGTACATTTGTCCGTTAGCATTTACAAGCCTCGGGCAGTTTCGCTTGAAATGATTTAAGTCACCGAAATTGAAACATGCTCCAGTTGGATAACGAGGTCGTGTTTGAGTAGGGGTAGCTTGATTTCGGATGCGACAGGTCATAGATAGATGCCCAAAAAGACCACAGATTGTACACTGGCGGCATGGAGAATTTGTTGGGTGGTGATAGTTGCAACAATTGCACCGAAGATGTTTCCCACGATAAAACCCCCTAACGGGTATGGAGTTGAGTGGGATTGGCGCAGGGATTGCAAAGTTCCTTGAAGTCTTACGCTTCTTAGAATTTCTGGAAGATTCACCCGTTGTTTCTTGCGTAGCTCGTTTCTTGTCTCTGTTTCGAAAATGTTTCCCTTTCCTGACCTGGGAGTTGGTTAGGGTGGCAGCTAATTATTTAGCCTCCCTAAGTATCTCAGGTGTGCTGCCAGTGACAATATCCTGGATTGGGTCAGGTAGGCCATCAATGTATTTTTCAATGGCCCAATCCAGTGGTGTGACCATAGTGGGGCAGAGTAACCTCAATTGTTCAAACCGCTCAGTGTAGGCACGGTTTTCCCCACTATCCTGTTTGAGATAGCAAAATTCATTTTCGAGTGCCCTTATTTCACGTCGTGGGCAGAATTCTTTCATCATAAGATTCCTGAATTCTTCCCATGTTTGTGCCATAGCTACTTCTGCACCTCTGTCCCTCATGATTCCGTTCCACCAAGTGAGTGCTCTCTTTTGGAAAACACTCGAGGCAAAGTCTACTTTGCGCTCACTAGTACACTGAACATGGCGGAATGTGCTTTCTATACTCTCAAACCATTGTAGGAGCCCAATTGCTCCTTCAAACCCATTAAACTTGAGTGGTTCAGCCGAGTTAAATTGTTTGTAGTTACATGGCGTAGGAAAATTGTTGTTGTTGTTGTTGTTTTGATTAACTTGGGTCACAATGTCTGGGAGTACAACAGCCAAATTCTGGGCGATCATTGCTGCCATTTCAGCGTACCAAGTAGCGTCATGGTGACAAGACATCTTGCAGAAATAGCTACAGTAAAAACAAATTTGGTGAGATTTTGTAAGATTGTTATAAGTTTAAAACACCATAGTAAATTGAAAATTTGGATTTGGCATTTGTTTAAAAGATCGTGTTCTTGTCCTTGGAAAAATTAGTGTTGTAAATTTTTTCTTGAAAATTGCTTGAAAATAAACTTTTGTTATATTTTCGGATAAGAAAATACAAACCAAATTAATGGTTTGTGTTATAAATTCTTTACCATTTAAAATTTTATTATTTTTAAGATAAAAACTTTCAATCTATTTTGAGTTGAGTATTTTTAAAATAAAGAAACTTTTGTGGATTTTATTTGAAAAATCTCATTCAAATGATAAAAATTTTGAAAATTTTGAAGGTCAAAAACTTGTATTGGAAAATAGAGTAGGATTGTAAAGTGTCCTGATATGAATATGAAATTTATTTCGTGTGTGTTGAATATAGTCGTAACATATTACCAAAGGTAACATGTCGGAATAATGTGATATAGTTAGTAGTAAATCTTTCGACTGATCAAGGTAGATGGGTTTTCATAATGTTTCGAGAAGTCATGCTTTAGCCTATAAGTGAACACTCACCCTAAGAATTCCCAGGTAAGAATGACTGGTCTGATAATGCGGATTCGTACGAACACTCTAGCCTTAGACAGAAAACTCGGGGTACAGGCGTTCACCTTTCCAGATTGCATGAGTTCACATTAATAAACCCAAGATTTCGATGAAAATGTTTGAGTGTAAAACATTTTGAGAAATCCTTTTATTTTGATAACTTTTTGAGAAAGTGTTTCGATAAACCTTTTGATAAATTGTTTAAGGTAATTAGATTGAGAAACATTTTGTTGAGTGCGTTTGAGTAAACATTTTTGAGAAACCTTTTTGATAAAACACTTGAGAGTAATACGTCGAGAAATATTTTTGATGAAAAAGTTTGTGAAAATATTTGAGAAATACTTCGGTGAAAATGTTTTGAAAGAAAAACATTTTGGGAAATTCCTTAAGGTGTAATGCCTAAGGATTTAAGATAAACCATTTAAGGATAGATGATTTGTGAATCATAGTGTAGTTGTGGCACGAGTAAGGATGAGGATTAGGATAGAAATCCTAAGTCTACTCATGTTCGGGTCCCTAGAAGGGTTATAGACTAGGTTAAAGTCAATCTAATAACCTAATTCCCTATAACCTGTGCTCTGATACCAATTTGTAACACCCTAATCGCGTAATACAACAAGACGTGGCGGGAATATCAGGGAGTCACGTTACAAATTGCTCAGCCACAACTGGTACTAAATTGTTTCATTATTATTACATTGTTTTACAATACAAAGAATACATGCAATTGTATTCTGCTTAAAGAAGTCTAAAGCCCGGGTGCATTCCTATGTGTAGCATGCTTGAATAATCGTCAACCTGAAACATATGTGAAAAAGAGACGTCAACAAACAATGTTGGCGAGCACATAGTTTTGTTGGCCAAATAAATGGTAAAAGGTTTTGTATTGCAATTCTTTGACAACTACGAGAATTGCCAATTGTAAATCGACTCGTTTTAGCCAAGGAATGGCGAAAAGTTAGCTTTGCAATACATTAACTTGATTATGAAACTTGTGAGAAAAGAGTTTTGTATATGGCATTATGATCATTACTAACTAATTTTCATGCCTTTCAAATATTGTACTTTGTTCTTTGTGACCATATTGAAATCGTCCATAAACTTGTAAGTATGTCATTAAAATCCAGTCAAGGATTTCGATAACTATACTGTAATTAGTCATAACTCTGTGAGTATTAATTGAAATCAATCAATGATTTAATATAATACTAAATATCCTTCTAAGAATCTATCATACAAATCATGAAATGATTCTTTAAGGATTTGGATATCGAACATTGAAATCAGTCGTACACAAAATCCTAAAGTGACTCGAATGACGCTACAAGAGTAATGCAATAAGAACACTTATATATAGGAAGTACCAGCGGCGTATCCACAATGTTCTTATGGTATTACACTTGTTTCGTTATCCTAATCACAACTAACCACATAAACACATAATCATCACTTGTCACTTGTCTTGTCAACTTGTATCACATATACGCATTAAAGTACTGAGAATCCAATCAAGGACTACCAATTAGTACCTTAAACATTCCACACATATCTAACTATAAAGATAGGTAGACGTAATAGGAAATAAGCCTTGTCACATTATCTTGTCAATTTGTATCACAAAATTATAATCCTAATGGTGATTTGGATAAGGCTACGAAGGGTAATACAATAAGCAAAATTATATATAGGAAGTACCAGCGGCATATCCACCATGTTCTTATTATATTACTCTAGTTTTGTTATCTAAATCACCAACAATTATACAAATAAACCAATTGTTCATCGTTCATTGTTCATCATTCATTGTTCATTGTTCATCGTTCATTGTTTATTGTTCATTGTTCTTCGTTCATCGTTCATTGTTCATCGTTCATTGTTCATTATTCATCGTTCATCGTTCATTGTTCATCGTTCATCGTTCATTGTTCATCGTTCATCGTTCATTGTTCCTCGTAAAGTACTTCTTAGAAATCTTACTATAAAAATACAAAGATTTAAGAGCGTACTTCAGACATCATTTGAGAATCTACCTATGAAGATAGAAAGATTTTACAAGGATATAGGCCCTAAAAGACCTCTTTAAATATCGTACCATCAATCATCATGTTGCATAATCGGAAATAACACACAAAAAGCACTTAGTAAACATATACATGCCATACATTTAATAAAAATTGATTAAACATATGAATCACCCCAAAAGCATTTGGAAAACATAAAAGAGGGTAGCAATGTACTTGCCTGGGAGTGCGTATAGATCTTGTTCAAATGATATAACAAAGCTCAAAGGATCAAGAGTTCAAGTGTTGAAGTGGTTCCTAGTGTATCGGATAAATACATGTTAGTGTCGAAACTTGACGAGAAATCGGATAAAATGAAGGATATAAACCAAAAAAGAGTTGGATATTGTATAATATGGTTCACATTACCTAACATTCTGATTTGGAAGCATTTCGAAAAGTTTTGGCTTGATACGGCTCGCTATAGTGGTTTACGCCACTTTAACAGGTCTTAAATGTAACTATGGGTTCGGATGGTTAAGTATGTTCTATGACAAGTCTAATATGCCAAAATTTGTTTATATAAGTTATATATCAGTTTAGATGTCGAAACGATGTTCATATATGTTTAAAACTAATTTATGTGTAAAAACGGCAGTTACGGCATTTTTATAGAATAAATAGTCGACTTGTCATTTGACTAATCAAACGATATGACCATAGGTATAACCTCAGAGGGTTATTCCTTATAGTATTATGGTCATAATAATGGTTTTGGTCGGATCCTAAAGTTGACCAAACGGGTCAGATTTGAAAGTCAAAGTGGTGGTCAAACCGCTAGACTTTTGACTCCAAATAAGCATTTTAACAAAAGTGATGAATTTGACATGTTGTGACATGTCTAAATAAGTTTATAAAAGTATTTTGGCATCAAAACAACCTGTTTTGATCCCGAAAACAGATCGTTGCAAAATGTGCAATAATCTCATTTTGACCAAAATTTTAACTTGTCATAGAGACTTGAAATGATAGAAAAAGTAGGTATGATCAATAGGGATCATAACCCTCTTGATTACTATCATAAAACAAGGTTCAATCGGATTTTAAATTGATCAATTCATGATCAATTCTGGAAGTCAAGTAAAAGTCAAACTTTATGACTTTTAATCAATTAAACTACATGAATTGAAACAAGCATGAAAGAGAACACTTACAAACACCAAAGATTGATCAAAGATCACAAAGAATGCTCCAAGATGGTTGCAAATTCGGATTTGAAGCAGATGAGAGTAAATTGAGTTGTTGCAAAGGTTTGAAAATGAAGAACATGGTGCTATTTATAGATTTCTTGGATAAACAAGGTCAAGACACATGTCAATGACTCATTATTGATGTTGGATTAGTGTCAAATAGGTGTCAAATGCAGAGAGAAGTGGCAAATTCGTGAGCTTGGTGGCCAGGAAATGAGTTGTGCAGCTGCCAGTTGTTTTCAGCTGGAAACTGGTAACCCTCGCGCCACGCGCGAGGTCCAGTTGTTGTTGGTGCGCCACGTGAGGCCCCCCAAAAATAAGAAACTTTCAAAACTGGCAGGTTTAGTCCCTACAGCATTTAAACTTCTTTTTCGATGCATTTAACCCCCGTTAATCAAATTTTCAGGCTTTGTAAGGCTGTTAAGCATAGGGAACTTGAAATATGCTCAGAAATGTCACGGATGTCGGCTTGTTTGGTCGTACGGTCGCGGTTTTCGTTTAATTACAACGAAAATCGTAACGAACGCGTGCGTGAATGTATATGCGTAACGAATGGATTTTTCGCATTCCAATCACCAAAATATAATATTTAGTGATCACAAAAATGTTTAGATATCCGTACATGTTCCGGATAGCGATTTACGCATAAAGGCATAGTTTCACAAAATTTGCAAAATAGCCCCTGAAGTTATAAAAGTGTGATTTTGTCATACCGAAGCCCTCAAAACTTATTTCTAAGTTTTGTGAAGGATATTTAAGGTATGTTAGGCTTGTGTTCTTGTTCCGGAGTGTGCTTCGCTGCGAGAATCGGTAGACTTTTGCAGTTTGTCGTAATTAGTCCCTGTGATCAAATAAGCTTGTGTTTGACACTTCAAACCCTCCAAAACTTATTTCTAAGTTATGAAAAGGTTATTTAGGGTGTGTTAAGCTTGTGTCATTGTCTCAGAGTATACGTCGTGTTAAACGGCCTTCGTTGGCGTACCGGTTCACGGTTTCGCTTATAGAAGCTGTATAGGAATTTGAAATCGATCAAGGACTGAATATGTAATAAACTCGTTTTGAATCTGTAAATGATTAAAATGTCTCAGGTGTCACATTCGGACTTTTTAAGAGATTATCTTAGTTATAGTAGTAGGCCCCTCTTTTGAAGGTGACGTTACCCTCGACCTAGTGGTTTGAGTCAGCAGGGATACAATCCCAAAAGATCAGAATATTTGTAAATAACTAAGTAAGTTATTAATGCGAAAAGTGGTAGGCCCCTCTTTTGAAGGTGACGTTACCCTCCTCCAAGTGGTTTGAGTTAGCAAGGATACAATCCCAAGAGGCCGGTTTAATATTTCAATAGTAGTTTACTATGAGGGGTTCAAGCTATTTGCACCCTTGCCATCCAATAGCATAAGGCATTAAAGGAGGTCGTAGTAAGCTTGAACCAAGTCCTCGCAGGATCTATACATTGAACGAGATAAGAACTTTACCAAAAAACCCTTCTAACCTCCTTCCAAGTAGTTAACGTGCTTTGTATAGACCGTAAAGACACGAATGAGCAAATCAATTACATCATGAAGAAATGGTTGGGAAAATTCACTTTCAACATAAGAAACTATTTATTAAAGTCATTAATACATACCCAATTAAAAAGTACCAAAAGATTAAAAATCAGAAGTAATACATTAAAGACTTGTCTTCACCAAGTGATGTAAGAGATTAGCCAAGCATGGCCTTTGTTTGACAAGAACTCTTACAATCAATCTTGGACCCCTAGACTACTACACACTCTAAAGATGACAGATGGATGATGGTGGTTGGTGTTGTAGTGGTGGTGGAATGGTGGCAAAGCGAGAAAGAAATGGTTTGCCAAGGAATGCCTTTGAAGTGAACCAAACACCCCTATTTATAGTCAGAATAGTGCCCCGGCCGTGGCCTCGTGTCCATTGGGCACGGCCCGTGGCCATCACCTTCTCTTGCTCCTTAAATTGCAGATGTCAGAAGAGGGCCCCACACGCCCCCGTGGCCTCTGGACACGGCCCCGTGGTCAACTCTTCGCTGTACTATAAAGATTCTTCAAATCTAAAAGTTGACCATGGAACCTTTCTTTTGTCTTGTCTGCAGGAGCCAGGTCTGACCATGGCCCATGCCTGGCTGGGCACGGCCCTGTGGTCAGCTTCTGTCTTCTTGTTTTTTTGCATTTTAGGGTACTGTTGAGGGGTCGGGCGCGTCACGTTATTCCATCCCCTTGTATTTATGTTGGTTTTGGCTGCTTATTTGCTTCTTTTGTTCTTTTAAGCTCATTTGATCCTGTAAATTCGAAAGGAACAAAGAAACATGTTTTTTTTTCAACATTAGTATTGAAAAAGGGTTGGTTTTACTCCTCATTTGATGTAATTTATATGTTGCATTTTGTACACATCAAATACCGCCACACTTGAATCTTTGCCTGTCCTCAAGCAAAACTCTTTAAATGTGGGTTATACACAAATGAAATTGGTAGAGAAGAAGCTTGTTTTGAGTGTCGGGAATCCAAGATCTTTATTTAAATTTTGTTTTTATTTTATTTACAATCCTGTTCGTCATGATTTATTTAGAACAATTTTTAAGAAAGATTATTTATTTTAGGCATGACATGCCCTAATAAAATTATATTTAGTTATATACAAGTTCACATACCTCACAAAAGATCACTCAACACTCGGCCGAAGATGTATTTTTGTGATAACACTCGATCCCGGCATGTAACTTACTTCTACCATATGCTTGCCAAACGATCAAACCTCCTCCTTTTTAACTATAAACCTTTGTGAATATCAAGAGGACTTTGTGAATATCAAGGGTAGGTGGGTTTTGGGTTAGTAGTTAGTGAAATGGTGAAAAGCGTAAAAAGCGTTGGTTGTCGTAAAAACTATTTGTTTTTGTGACATTTATTTGAACTAAGCGTATTCAAACAAAATTTTTGAAGAACTTGTTTGGTATTACAAGGACTATGTTTTTTTATGTCACAAGATAACCGAGCTTTTTACTAAAACAAATGGGTTTGAAAAAAAAGGTTTTGGGGGTAATGGGTGTTTGTTTTGCGGGTTTCAGAAACGAAAAGGTTTAGGCTCAAAGGGGTTACTAGGGGATTTTTTTGGTAGGGGAGTAAAAAGAGGAAAAATAATGGTTTTGAATGAAAATGGGTTAGTTCTAATGCCTCCATCATTTACTTACTTAGGTTTAAGTTGGTAAGGACCAGGAATGTATTGTCTTGGCAAGTTCTAGAGTCGTAAGAACCAAGCGGCTATTCACACAAGAAACAAAAAGTGAGCATTTAGTTTAAAGATGTATGCATGTATGCTCGGTAAAGACTCAAAACTTACTTATTAAGGGAATGGGTTTATAGTGTGAACAAGTATATACATACAAATTTTAAAAGGATTTGTCATGCCTTGTTTTTGATTTTCTTAATCTGTTCTTTTTATTATGACGCTATCGGTTGTAAATTTGTAAAAACTTAACTTTTTAGAACTTGTTATTCCCAAATTAAACCAAGACAAGTAAAAAATGAAAAATTTTGAAAAAGATTTGGGGTGATTAGCGGTTCCAATGCGAGTTTTGTGTAAGGCTTGTTATTAGGACTTGCAAGATTCAAGGTTTTAGCTTCCGCCCGCACTTAAATTACACATTGTCCTTAATGCGTCCAAAAATAGGTTTTTCGATTGATTTGAATGTGTAAAAGCGGGTTAAAAAAGATTTTATGTTACTGGGCATCTACGGGCACATGTTGCTTGACTACGGCCCCGTGGTCAGACTTCCAGTAACAGAACTTACAGAAGGTTGGCCACGGGGCGTGCATGGTGGCCACGACCCGTGGTCAGGGTGTTGTAGACAAAAAAGCAGGTCAGGGGGTTGGCCACGGGGGCGTGGTTAATGACCACGCCCCGTGGTGGCAGTCTGCAATTGTTGAATTTCAGGTTTTTGGCTTTGGCTTCTTGTTTCCGGGCTTAGATGGCACCGATGCTTAGTGCATTCAAGCCTCTTGTGTAAATGTTTGTTATTATTCACACCACATAAAACATAATATAATACCCAAGTCCTAAGTTACGAACGTTTCCAAGCCATCATCATCACAAACATAAAAATCAAAGAAAATGCAGAAAATAAAAATTGTTTAGAAAGTAAATTATTTAACCACGACACGCAGGCCGGTGAATTGTTCAAAAGGGTAAGAGGGGTTAACCTGGGAGCTGCATCTGTCACCTACCACACCACTGCCATTGCCTCCACTCAATCCATGTCCTCGTCCTCATCCTCCTCCGTGTCATCACCGCGATACGCCATGTGTCCCCGGATATATGTGATATCCTCTTGCATAGTGGCGATGGATCGTCCACTGCTCCAATCCGGGTGTTGGTGTTGTTAGCCACATTGTACGTGTTCCGGGTACAAAGAAGGTTTTCCTGCAAAAGATCAGTTAAACTTTGAAAGTTAGGAAAACCACCACCTTAAGAGGAGGAGCCCGGTTGGTAGCTTTGGCGTTGTGGAGGAGGGCGATTTGGGTCGTCTTGGATGGCAAGGATTTCTTCCAGATCCCATGTGTTTCCTTGGGCGTTGCAGAAGTGGACGGTTCCATCATCCATGTCTTGGATGAAACCCATAGCGCGACATTGTGCGAGGTCTACCTTTCCTGATTTTGCACCTTGCTGGAACACCTTTGAGATGCGGTTGAGGTTGTTCTTGAATAGGCGGTATATCCACCCACCGAAGAAGATTGGTGTGGGGTGAGAGGCCATCTGGTTTAGGTGTATGTTCTTGAGGAGTAGGTAGGTGACATCAAGTGGTAGGCGATTATGGATGCAATAGAGGCAAGTTAGCTCACGGAGGTTAACCACACCCGAACTATCATGTCGTTGAAAGAGGGATTTGCTTAGGACCCTATGGATATAACAGTAAAGGGGGTCCCACAATTGTCAGCTCTTGGTTATGTTTGGATCGTATGCTCCGTCTCCGAGTTGAGCCCATGTTGTTTGGCGCATGTTGATTGGAATTTCACGGAGACCGGCCGTGAATTCCTCTTCAACCGATTCATCTTCAATGTATAATCCCACATTCATACCGAATTGGGCCTTGGAGATAGAGAATAATGTCCTGCCATATCTGAAATCCACTCCATCTGAGTCAAACGAGTTCGCTTTGCTCTTGAACTTAAAGGTGCTATAGAACTCCATGTTATACTCATAGACAGAATGGAGTTTAGTATCAAAAGCAAGAGCGGTTCAGAGTGGCCCCGTAACTAGCATCTCATAACAGCCTCGTTGTCCCACAGCTTCAAGGGTGTCATAACATGTTTTCCTCGGTTTTTCTTCGTGCCTTGTTTGGAGGATCTCATAACGGGTTTGGTATTCCAATTCTGATGACTTGAACCTCAGAAACTTGCTGGCCATTTCTGCACATGAGAACCACAGAAACAATTAGTGCTTTATAATTAAATTTCGGGAAAAACTGAAAACAAGAAGTTGGACACAGCCCTGTGGTCACTGACCATGCACCGCGTTCAGTTTCCTTCTCTGACCACGCACCAAGGTAGCTGACCACACCCTGTGGTCAGGCTACTGTTACTGCAAATTTTCAAATTTCGAACCGGTTTTGAAAAGTTGAAAATTTTTGGTTGAGTAGGGACGGTTTTCCCCGAAAATGAAACCCAGGTGCTGTTTTCCCGAAAACAAACTGTTTACCCCATCAATTTTAACTTTTTCGGTTTGAAAACAAGGGTTCATGATTTATACTTGAAATCAGGCGATTCTCTGAACAATAATGGTTGATTTACTCCCTAAAACATGTATATAAACTACTACTACTAGACCTAAACAAAAATTTTGGGTTTGGTATGGATCTAGTTCAAGAACCCTAGATTTTCCCTAAATTTTTGGTGTTATTCTACATGCAAATCATTAAACTAACTAGAGAAGATGTTAGCATCATACCTTGCGGATGTTGAACAGAATGAAAACGTGAAAAACTGTAGAAAATCGCAGAGGAACCAGAGCTTTTTCGGGGAAGTGGGTCGTGGTGAAATGAAGAAACTATGAAGAAAGGGGTTTATACCCATCTGCACACCGACCACGCCCTCATGGGCGGCTAAATTTTTTTAGTGCATGTGTGAGTGACCGTTTTACTGAAAAAGGTTCCTTTGGTTACTTTACCTGTTCCGAAGCTTTTTTAATGTTTGTTGTTCTGTTAATACCTACACAATACAATGATAATTTACATATATACAAAAAAAATTCTTGTTTAATCATACATCTCTCGCTTGTAATGAAATATCTTCCTCATCATCCTCAATAAATCCTTGGTAGAGCTTAAGCTGTTGTCCGTTGACCTTAAAGGGGATGCCATTTTGAGATTTAATCTCGATAGCACCACGTGGGAAGATATGGGTGATGGAAAAAGGTCCCGACCACCTAGACTTTAATTTCCCAGGAAATAATCAAAGTCGTGAATTAAACAATAACACTTGGTCTCCCTCTCGAAATTCATTAGGCTTAATATGTCTGTCATGTAAGTTTTTCATACGTTTCTTATAAATTTTGGAGTTAGAGTATGCTTGATTTATTAATTCGTCAAGTTCGTTTAATTGATAAAATCGACTTTTACCGGCGGTTTCATGGTCTAGGTTTACGTTTTTAATGCCCAGTAGGCCCTACGTGCTATTTCTACTGGCAATGACAACTTTTTCTATAGACGAGCTTATATGGGGTGGTACCTATTGTCGTTTTATAAGCGGTTCGAAAAGCCCATAAAGCGTTGTCAAATTTATTGGCCCATTCTTTTTTATTTAATCCTACGGTTTTCTCAAGTATTCGTTTTAAACCTCGATTGGTCACTTCGGCTTGTCCGTTGGTTCAGGGGTGATAAGCAATTGAGATTCGGTGATAGACCTTATATCTTGCTAAAAAAATTTCAAGTTGATGGTTACAAAAAGGGGTACCTCTATCACTTATCAATGCTTTTGGAGTACCAAAAAGAGAGAATAGATGTTTCAAGAATCTTACCACACATTATTGGTTGGAAGAGCTTCGGCTTCGTCCCATTTTGATAAGTAATCCAAGGCCACAAGTATATATTTGTTTCCTTTTGATGGTGTGAAAGGTCCCATAAAGTCTAATCCCCACACATAAAAAATTTCACAAACAACGGGTCCAGGCTTGAAGTTATACCAAAAACGGAATGGGACAGTCATTCGAAAATGAGAAAAGAAAAGAAGGGTGTCAAGACAATTTTGTGGCATTTCGTGTTTGGAAGAAATATTACCTGATTGTTGGCACGCATCACTGTCTTGACAAGACGTTGTGAGTCTTTATAGATGGTTGGCCAATAGAATCCTAAATCGAATACCCATCGAGCGGTGCTAGTTGCTCCATGATGTCCTCCGTACTGACCTTCATGACAATGGTGAAGAATCTTTCTTGCTTCATTACCATGTACGCATCACTTGATAAGTTGGTCGGTACACATTTTGAAAAGATATGGATCTTCCCAAAATAATGCTTTACATCAGCAAAGATTTTTTTCTCTGATGATGCGACCATCCTTTCACTACTATCCCACTAGACAAGTAGTTGGCGTAGTCGGCGTACCATGGTTCTTCTCGATATTGCACCATTTCTAAGGATTCCGTTGGGAATTTTTTCATTGATGAGCTCGTCCCTAGTCGACTCCAAAGTTGGATATTCCAAGCGAGATAAATGATTAGCAGCGGTGTTTTCAGCTCCTCTTTTGTCTTTTATTTCTATGTCAAATTCTTGGAGGAGTAGAATCCACCGGGTTAAATGTGGCTTGGCATCCTGTTTTTTTAAAGAGATAGCGAATGGCTGCATGGTCTGTATAAACTATGTTTTAGAAAGAACAAGATAAGAACGAAATCTATCAAAAGAAAATACTACGGCTAGTAACTCTGTAGAACTTGTAGAATAATTTTGCTTATTAATCCCCAAATCTACAGCAAATTGTAAGTATCAAAAGATCCAACAATTGAGGTATAAAAGATTCCATAATGGAACACCACCTTTAAGTCGAGCCTTCATCTCTTTGTCGGTGCGGTGGTACTAACCTGAGCTCTCAAGGCCTCGCATTACCCAGATACAGATATCAGTTAGCTATAATCACCTGTAAGATGAAGTCTAGGGAATCTTGATACGGGAGTATATTCCGAGGTGGGAAACACAGTTAAGTTAAGTTCTTAATCTTACCTAACGTATCTCAGATCAATTGAGAAATGTGTAGAGGTTAAAAGGACAAGTATATTGGCAATCTAGGTGAATTTGTTTAAATCTTAAAAGTCTTAATCAAGGTCAACGGTACTAGTGATTTATCTCAAAAACTGATATGATCCTCTAACACGAACTTACAAAAATATGTCTGTAATTATGTTTGTACATAGTTACTGTTTTGATATTCATTTTATAAAAAAATGATTTAATTATCTTTTTAGCTTCGACCACTGATGATGAAAAGTTAATTTTCAAAGTCTAGAGTTGCTGAACAAAATCTATAAAATTGAGATTGTTCTGAAAAGTTTAAAAGTTCATTACTTTGAAACTTACATTTGAATAAATGCATTAGTTTGTTTCAAAATGTTTAATCAAGATCATTAATTTGAATTTTGATAGGACCGTCCTCCTTAAGCATAGGAAACTAGATTTGTATCTAACGTCCAATTAGGCGGAAACTAATGACGTGTTAATCAAATAACAAGAATTACTCATTTAACTGTTTGTTTATTGATCAATGTTCATAAACGTTCAAGTTCCGGATCCGACAGAGCTTCGCCGTCTCTGTGCCAAAATCTCTGATCCTTTCAAATGAAATCCCAAGGCACCTATTTATAAGGTTTCAAGTTCGCTTGGATGGTGAACAAGTTCGGCCGAACTTGTTCTCACATTCTAATTCTGGGCGAACCTGTTCCTTTAACTACATAAATACGCCTTTTTCTAACGCGATCTCACATATTCTAAACAGACTCGATACAAGACTAAGACATAGACATACTGTACTAACAGACTCCCCCTTGGATATCGTCTTTGTCTTGATCAGTCTTCAGAAGCTCTAGTTCATTCCAGACTCGTTCTAGTGTCATGACGTATGTAACATCCGTCGAAAAACGGGTTTTCCAAACCCGCTTCGTTTACTAATCGAATAATCAGTTTCAAATTTTCGTTGCTCATTTAATGCTTATTTTTAATTTTAAACGATACATAACTAATAAACATTTTAGAAAATGGAAATTAAAATTGTTAAAAAATAAAAATAAAGTAACTAAAAATAAAAATGGGCTGCCGGGTTTCGAACCCGGGTTAGCCGGAAAACACTAGCATCAAACATTTAACCACTCCGCCACTTGCTGTCTTTGTGTAATCTAGGAAACAAATAATACTTAACTCTACCTGTGAAATCATCTGTTTGCGCCAAAACTGAAACCGTTCATCGGCTTTCAACTTTCTAGTCGATTGAGTGATCGCAATTACTGATAATAACCGATGAAACCATTACGACGCACGTTCTTAATCAAATTCAGTCTTTATTGTTTCGATTCATATGAGTTTGGGAGTTAGAAACCGAAATCTTTTACTTCCTGATTTACTCTATCAATATCATCATCTAGCGACTCAAAAACACTCACAGAACCTCTAATTTCACTTTTGCTCTAATTTCTGATCGTCGGAATCGCTATCTGATATCACCGGACTTTCGCCGGAAAACCGTGTCATTCATCAAAACGGTAAATTTCTCAATTCTTTCATCTTCTATCTGTTGTTAGATTTTTACTAACTCAAACCCTTCAATCAGAATCGGTCTCAGACGACGATACCGGATAATCTGCAATCTTCTGAAAACTTCTGAAAGTTTCTAAATCACGCTGTGAATCGGTATGAGCATCTAAACTCTCTGATAACTCTTGTTTAGTCATTCAATTTCACAATTAGGTAATCAAAACTGTTAATTGGTCCGCCCAGACGGGGTTCATAAAACAGAGCCGACGACTTGGCCGGAATTCTGAGAAAATCATCTTTCCGGTACGTTCATTCCCAAAACCTTCCCTATCCATTTCATTTTAATCAATTATATGTCCGTCAATCGAATTAAACAAGAACAGTAGAGTGAATCGTTGTCTGTGTTGTTTTAACGAAGAAGATGAAGTTTAGTTTGTGTATAAATTTAATATAAATTGGATTATATCTCGGGTTAGACACACAGTCCAGCGGTGGACTGTGTGCATTTGAATCATAGGGATACCGGGTTCGGGTCTGTCCTTGTTCCGATTCGTCACAATATTTAGACTTTTTATAAAACCCAAATACGGAAACTTCCAGTTAGTATATAAATGAAATAAAAACAAGTATTTTAACCAGGTTAGACACACAGTCCAGCGGTGGACTGTGTGCAACGTTAAACAACAGGTCCCGGGTTCGAGACCTGTTATACACACCGGTTCGATATAATTAAAATCGTTTTTAAAATAAATGAATTTTGAATAAATTAAATAGTATATAAATATAATTAAAAAACAGAAATATTTCGGGTTAGACACGTAGCTCAGTTGGTAGAGCTGCATGCACGCGTACGGGAGGTCACAAGTTCGAACCTCACTCAGTGCAAACAAACACAAGACCGAACCGGTCAACAGTCATGGTCAATGGTCAACGCTCAGCGGTCAACCCAAAAAGTCAACAATTTTTTTTATATTTTTATTTATTTATTTAATTTAAAAATCAATTAAAAATACTTAAAAATAATATTTTTAAAGTTAGAAAATGATCTTAAACTCACAAAAATATATCTAAAAATCCTATTAAAATTGTTAATAAAATCCACTTATTTACCGTACCTTTTCGTTATTATTTAGGTTAGTTATTCCTCGTCGATCAACCCTCTAAACTCGTGCACAATCAACACCATCAAACGAACGCACCCAATGTGAGTGAATCTCTACAAATTCCCCGTTTTAATCAAGTTTTTGGGGTGTATCACGTGTCATAATATTTATTACATTTAAACACTTGTGCATCCATCATATCAATGATCAAATGTGTAGTCAATATTTATCAACTGTTTGTGTGGTTAATGTTTAGATTTAATTTATCATTTTCACTAAATACATTATCATAGGCCGCCGTTCCCCATTACCTATGAGCGTGAACCGTTCCCCATTACCTATGAGCGTGAACGAGGCGTTGCCAACATACGATCGGCTCCGTTTGATTGAGCCTTTATCGCACATACATCATCATAGGCCGTCTGTTCCCCATTACCTATGAGCGGAACCGTTCCCCATTACCTATGAGCGTGAACGTGACGTTGCCAACATTTACATTATCATTCATGTCATATATTCATGCAAGGTGGTTTGTTATTGTTATTGTTATTGTATGATTATTTACGTTTGCTCACATATGATTACTGCACAATTTTTCCATATTAATTATAACAAGAAATCAATAATAAATGTTTTCTAACAAGGTTCACTCGCCAACTTTTGTTGACCCAAAAACCCCCATTTTTACACATGATACAGGTGATCCAGTTGCAGCAAGAAACATATAGGATGGCTTAGAAGAATAAATCGGTTTAGACTTTGGATTGTTTATTTAGTTACTTTTCTTTGTAATTGTATGAACTTGTCTGGAATATTGAGGATGAAATTTTGAATTTAATAAATATGAAACATATTAGTAAACATCATGAGCTTTGGTGATAACCCAATTATGCCCCGACTCTTATTCCGCTGCGGGTCGGGGTGTGACAGATTGGTTTGTTACATGCAAAATTCATGATGTTTATATGCAAAATTCATGATGTTTATATGCTTTATGTTTACTGTACATTCAATGTTATGCAAGCATGTTCATAAGTACATATTATTATACAATGGCTATCATGAATCATATTCTCATAACATATCATATCCATGAGAGCACACACCACACAATTCCCATGATTTTTACAACGATTTTTGTATTTTCAAATCACATCAAAGTGAGTTCTCATGACGAGCATGTAGTAACTGGAAGGGTACAAGTACCGGTAGTCGGAACGTCCTGTCTAGGCTTGGCCTTCGTATAAATCCAAAATAAAGGACCAGTTTGCCTACCTGGGGACTTACGATGAGAGTACGAAGGACCTATTAGGCCAAAGCATGCTATACCAAACGTCATGTGAGCTAACCCCACTTTGAGTTGTCATTGTGTCTACACCTGGACACCCTCCGACCATACATCTCGCAAACATATTTCATGGTTTTCATTCGGGTGATGCGAGTGTTAAACCGCCAATACCAATGTGAATCCTACCAAGCCAATAGTCATGGGGGCCCACATGACTATACAGGTGATGGTATGGGGGACATTGGAGGCCCAAACATGAGCAAACCCAAGACATTGTAGTTGCATTATTGATGTTTATGTTATTTTTATTTTTTTAAAGACACATGACACCTAAAAAGACTCCTTAAACTCACAATGTTCTTATGTATGTTCCTGTAGATGTCGGCTAGGCAACAACGTGGGGGTAGAAGGTCAGGAAGGTCAAACGAACGCTTGGCCACCCAAATCGCAAAACAAATGGCCGCGGTGCTTCCTGACATCGTAATTCAAGTCCAACAAGCTCTCGCCACAAATCCCCTCAATCCTCCCCATCAAGAAGACCAGAACATTGACAACCCTCCCTCCAAAAAGTGCTCTTACAAACACTTCAAGTCTTGCGATCCCCCGAAATTTGAAGGGACCGAAGGTGTCACTGCTCTCCTCCACTGGTTTGAGGAAATGGAAAACACCTTCCTCAACTGCGATTGTCCCGAGGATCGCAAGGTACGTTACGCAACCTAGAGACTATTTGGAGTAGCTCTTACCTGGTGGAATACTGAAAAAGGTAAGAGAGGAATCGAAGATGCAATGGCCTTAACGTGGGAGGAGTTAAGGGAAATCATGACGAGACGCTTCTGTCCAAGAAGCGAGATCAAAAAGTTAGAGGATGAATTTCACTCGTTGAAGCAAAAGGAGGGAGATCATACTTCCTACAACAAATGGTTTTTAGAGTTGAACCAAATGGTCCCCAACTTGTTCACCCAAGTTTACCGCTTAGTCGAACACTATATTCGAGGCCTCCCCTCGAAAATTCAAGACTCAGTTCTAAGCACTTCGCCTGCAACACTCGAAGTTGCTGTGGAACTAGCTACCGAGCTTACCGAGAATCGTATTCGCAATGGCAAATTTAAGGACGAGAAAAAGAAAGCCCCCATTGAGGGCCAAACTTCAAACCATTCCACCTCCTCCTCAAAGTTTGCTAATAAGAGGAAACGAAACACCAGAAACTTTGCTGTCACACAAACAAATTTCCCTATCCCTGCTGCACCCATTACTCAAGTTGCCCCCTCATCTGCGCCATATAAAAAGCCATACTCCGGCCCATACCCAAAATGCAACCGTTGCTAATACCATCACTTTCCTGATCATCCCTGCCAACATTGCACCGGCTGTGGGCGCGCAGGTCACACCATTCAAACCTGTCGCATACTTCAGCGAACGAACCGCCATCAGCCCTCAACCCAAACCCACCATCATATAGTGGGTCAAGCCCAACAACCTTTACTCCTACCACCTACCCAACCTGTAGCCCAATCCTACTACCAACCCAACTATCCCATGATGCAACCTATGCGGGCTTGTTACAACTGTGGAGACCCGAACCATTTCAGGAACACCTGTCCACGCTTGGTGAATATCATCCATGCCCAAGCTCAAGCTAATCCAGTAAACCAGGCTAATCAAGCTCCTCCACCTGCAAGAGGAAGAGCTTTCAACATCAACGCTAATCAAGCTAGGGCTGACAATAATGTGGTTAACGGTACGTTTCTCATCAATGGTAGTTATGCATCCATGTTATTTGATACTGGCGCGGATAAGAGTTTTGTGTCCTTAGAATTTGAACCCATCCTCAACCAAACTCGTGATAAACTCATGGAATCCATAACGGTAGAAATTGCTGACGGAAAACCGGTCTCATTAAACTCTATTACGCAATTGTACTCTCACCCTAAACGATCACGATTTTCCAGTTGACCTCATACCTATGAAGTTGGGAAGTTTCGACATTATAATTGGTATGGACTGGCTCAGCCAACATCATGCTGAAGTTGTATGCCGCGAAAAGTTCATTCGCATTCCTCTTGCAAACGGTCAGACTCTGCGAATCTTTGGAGAAACCCCTTCGAAAGGGCTCAAATTAATGTCCTGTCTACAAGCCCGAAAATATCTCCGCAAGAATTATGTCGCATTTCTAACTCATGTCGTCAAAAAGGGAACTAAGGCGAAGAAACTTGAAGACATCCCAGTAGTAAAAGATTTTCCGCAAGTTTTTCCTGACGACATTTCAGGACTTCCCGTGAGAGAAGTCAAATTCCGCATTGATCTTATTCCTGGAGCTACACCAGTTGCAAAATCTCCTTATAGGTTAGCCCCATCCGAGATGCAAGAGCTGGCCAGTCAATTACAAGAGCTGACTGACAAAGGATTCATACGTCCTAGCTCATCGCCTTGGGGTGCACCTGTCCTTTTTGTGAAGAAGAAAGATGGAACGTTTCGCATGTGTATCGACTACAGAGAACTCAACAAGTTAACGGTCAAGAACCGCTACCCATTACCTCGCATCGATGATCTTCTTGACCAACTTCAAGGCGCCAACTGTTTTTCAAAAATCGACCTTCGTTCTGGTTATCATCAACTCAGAGTACATGAAGAAGAAGTCCCAAAGACGCTTTCCGAACTCGTTATGGTCATTATGAATTCATGGTCATGCCATTTGGTCTAACCAACGCTCCAGCTGTCTTTATGGATCTAATGAACAGAGTCTGCAAACCTTATCTCGACCGTTTTGTTATAGTCTTCATCGACGACATCCTCATCTACTCAAAGTCTAAGTCTGATCATGAACGACACCTTCGACTCATCCTTACACTCTTAGGGAATGAAAAGCTCTACGCCAAGTTCTCCAAATGCGAATTCTGGTTAAAAGAGGTACAATTCCTTGGACATGTCGTCAATGACAAGGGAATACATGTCGACCCCTCAAAGATCAAAGCAGTACAAGAATGGCAAGCGCCACGTACACCAACTGAAGTAAGATCATTCCTTGGTTTGGCTGGTTATTATCGCCGTTTCATTGCAAATTTCTCCTGCATCGCTGTACCACTCACGGCTTTAACACATAAAGGAAAATCCTTCATATGGGGACCCAAACAAGAAGAAGCCTTCCAAACCCTTAAACAAAAACTCTGTGATGCACCTATCCTCACACTTCCTGAAGGTTGTGATGACTTCGTGGTTTATTGCGACGCGTCAGGGCAAGGATTAGGCTGTGTTCTAATGCAAAGAGGAAAGGTGATAGCTTATGCTTCTAGACAACTCAAAATTCATGAGAAGAACTACGACCTGGAACTTGGAGCCGTTGTGTTCGCTCTTAAGATATGGAGACATTACCTCTACGGTACTAAGTGTGAAATATACACTGACCACAAGAGTCTTCAACATATCTTCAACCAAAAGGAGTTAAACATGAGGCAACGAAGATGGGTCGAACTTCTTAATGACTACGACTGTGAAATTCGGTATCATCCTGGCAAGGCAAACGTGGTGGCCGATGCACTCAATCGAAAGGGTTATGCGAACTCCATTCGTCTTCTATGTTCGCAAATCATAACCGACATCAAAGATCAAATCCGAGAAGCCCAACATGTTTCAGTAACGGAAAACGACGTACGCAAGGAGCTGTCTTGTGGAGCTGAACTTAAAATTGAAACTAAATCCGACGGTATTCTGTACTATCTAGGTCGCATATGGATTCCCGATCACAATAACCTTCGTGATTTACTTATGAATGAGGCGCACAAAACACGATACTCTATACACCCAGGAGCCGACAAAATGTATCAAGACCTTCGATACACCTACTGGTGGCCTTGAATGAAAAAGGATATTGCTGTTTTTGTTTCCAAGTGCCTTACATGTTCCAAAGTAAAAGCTGAACATCAAAGACCCTCAGGACTTCTAGTCCAACCTGAAATACCTGTATGGAAGTGGGAAAACATAACCATGGACTTCATTACCGGGTTACCTCGCACCTCCAGTGGGTGTGACACTATATGGGTAATCATTGATCGTCTTACAAAATCAGCCCACTTCATTCCGATTCGCGAGGACTTCAAGAACGAGAAGTTAGCTCGTATCTACATCAGCGAGATCGTAAGCCGTCATGGTGTACCGTTAAGCATTATTTCAGATCGTGATGGTCGTTTCACTTCACGAACATGGCAAGCCGTACAAGCCGCTTTGGGTACACGATTAGACCTCAGTTCCGCTTATCATCCTCAAACTGATGGACAATCTGAACGCACCATTCAAACTCTTGAAGATATGCTTCGAGCATGTGTCATAGACTTCAAGGGAAATTGGGACGCTCATCTACCATTAGTTGAATTTTCGTACAACAACAGCTATCATTCAAGTATCGGCATGGCACCTTTCGAAGCTTTATATGGTCGTAAGTGCCGATCTCCAGTATGTTGGCACGAAATTGGAGAAGCTCAAATCACCGGTCCGGAGTTGATTCAAGAAACAACAGACAAGATTCATCAAATTCGAAACAATCTTCTAGCGGCACAAAGTCGTCAAAAGAGTTATGCAAACAAACGACAAAAGCCTTTGGAGTTTAACATTGGTGATCATGTACTTTTAAAAGTATCACCGTGGAAGGGAGTAGTTCGTTTTGACCAGAAGGGCAAGCTAGCACCACGCTACGTAGGACCTTTCAAGATACTCGAAAGAGTAGGACCTGTAGCATACAAGCTTGACCTACCAGAAGAACTCAACAGAATTCACCCTACATTCCACGTATCAAACTTAAAGAAGTGCCTCGCCGATAAAAACCTCCATATTCCCCTAGAAGATATTCAGATCGATGAATCTATGCACTTCATTGAAAGACCAGTAGAGATCATGGACTTCGGAGAAAAACGTTTAAGACGGAGTCGTATTCCAATTGTTAGGGTACGCTGGGAGTCGAAACGAGGACCTGAGTTTACTTGGGAACATGAAGACTCAATGCGCGAAAAATACCCGCATCTTTTTCCTGTTACCACTACTACTTAAATTTCGGGACGAAATTTCTAAAAGTAGGGGATATTGTAACATCCGTCGAAAAACGGGATTTCTAAACCCGCTTCGTTTATTAATCGAATAATCAGTTTCAAATTTTCGTTGCTCATTTAATGCTTATTTTAATTTTAAACAATACATAACTAATAAACATTTTAGAAAATGGAAATTAAAATTGTTAAAAATAAAAATAAAGTAACTAAAAATAAAAATGGGCTGCCGGGTTTCGAACCCGGGTCAGCCGGAAGACACCAGCATCAAACATTTAACCACTCCGCCACTTGCTGTCTTTGTGTAATCTAGGAAACAAATAATACTTAACTCTACCTGTGAAATCATCTGTTTGCGCCAAAACTGAAACCGTTCATCGGCTTTCAACTTTCTAGTCGATTGAGTGATCGCAATTACTGATAATAACCAATGAAACCATTACGACGCACGTTCTTAATCAAATTCAGTCTTTATTGTTTCGATTCATATGAGTTTGGGAGTTAGAAACCGAAATCTTTTACTTCCTGATTTACTCTATCAATATCATCATCTCGCGACTCAAAAACACTCATAGAGCCTCCAATTTCACTTTTGCTATAATTTCTGATCGTCGGAATCGCTATCTGATATCACCGGACTTTCACCGGAAAACCGTGTCATTCATCAAAACGGTAAATTTCTCAATTCTTTCATCTTCTATCTGTTGTTAGACTTTTACTAACTCAAACCCTTCAATCAGAATCGGTCTCAGACGATGATACCGGATAATCTGCAATCGCCGGAAAACTTCTGAAAATTTCTAAATCACGCTGTGAATCGGTATGAGCATCTAAACTCTCTGATAACTCTTTTTTAGTCATTCAATTTCACAATTAGTTAATCAAAACTGTTAATTGGTCCGCTCAGACGGAGTTCATAAAACAGAGCTGACGACTTGGCCAGAATTCTGAGAAAATCATCTTTCCGGTACATTCATTCCCAAAACCTTCCCTATCCATTTCATTTTAATCAATTATATGTCCGTCAATCGAATTAAACAAGAACAGTAGAGTGAATCGTCGTCTGTGTTGTTTTAACGAAGAAGATGAAGTTTAGTTTGTGTATAAATTTAATATAAATTGGTTTATATCTCGGGTTAGACACACAGTCCAGCGGTGGACTATGTGCATTTGAATCATAGGGATACCGGGTTCGGGTCTGTCCTTGTTCCGATTCGTCACAATATTCAGACTTTTTATAAAACCCAAATACGGAAACTTCCAGTTAGTATATAAATGAAATAAAAACAAGTATTTTAACCAGGTTAGACACACAGTCCAGCGGTGGACTGTGTGCAACGTTAAACAACAGGTCCCGGGTTCGAGACCTGTTATACACACCGGTTCGATATAATTAAAATCCTTTTTAAAATAAATGAATTTTGAATAAATTAAATAGTATATAAATATAATTAAAAACAGAAATATTTCGGGTTAGACACGTAGCTCAGTTGGTAGAGCTGCGAGCACGCGTACAGGAGGTCACAAGTTCGAACCTCACTCAGTGCAAACAAACACAAGACCAAACCGGTCAACAGTCATGGTCAGTGGTCAACGGTCAACCCAAAAAGTCAACAATTTTTTTTATATTTTTATTTATTTATTTAATTTAAAAATCAATTAAAAATACTTAAAAATAATATTTTTAAAGTTAGAAAATGATCTTAAACTCACAAAAATATATCTAAAAATCCTATTAAAATTGTTAATAAAATCCACTTATTTACCGTACCTTTTCGTTATTATTTAGGTTAGTTATTCCTCGTCGATCAACCCTCTAAACTCGTGCGCAATCAACACCATCAAATGAACGCACCCAATGTGAGTGAATCTCTACAAATTCCCCGTTTTAATCACGTTTTTGGGGTGTATCATGTGTCATAATATTTATTACATTTAAACACTTGTGCATCCATCATATCAATGATCAAATGTGTATTCAATATGTATCAACTGTTTGTGTGGTTAATGTTTAGATTTAATTTATCATTTTCAGTACATACATTATCATAGGCCGCCGTTCCCCATTACCTATGAGCGTGAACCGTTCCCCATTACCTATGAGCGTGAACGAGGCGTTGCCAACATACGATCGGCTCCGTTTGATTGAGCCTTGATCGCACATACATCATCATAGGCCGTCTGTTCCCCATTACCTATGAGCGGAACCGTTCCCCATTACCTATGAGCGTGAACGTGACGTTGCCAACATTTACATTATCATTCATGTCATATATTCATGCAAGGTGGTTTGTTATTGTTATTGTTATTGTTATTGTTATTGTATGATTATTTACGTTTGCTCACATATGATTATTGCACAATTTTTCCATATTAATTATAACAAGAAATCAATAATAAATGTTTTCTAACAAGGTTCACTCGCCAACTTTTGTTGTCCCAAAAACCCCCATTTTTACACATGATACAGGTGATCCAGTTGCAGCAAGAAACATATAGGATGGCTTAGAAGAATAAATCGGTTTAGACTTTGGATTGTTTATTTAGTTACTTTTCTTTGTAATTGTATGAACTTGCTTGGAATATTGAGGATGAAATTTTGAATTTAATAAATATGAAACATATTAGTAAACATCATGAGCTTTGGTGATAACCCAATTATGCCCCGACTCTTATTCCGCTGCAGGTCGGGGTGTGACAACGTAGGCAACAGACATATGCACTAACAAACTCCTCCTTGGATGTTGCCGTAGTCATTTGTCTTCAAATAATCTCCTGAGTCTTTAATATACTCTTGATCTTTATTCTTGAATAAACTTTAACATATTTGATCTTCAATTCTTCTTTGTTTCTCGAGCTAGTCTTGATAAAACTTTAAACACCTTGCTCCTCCTTGCTGTGAGCTATGCTCCCCCTTACCTTGAGCTTTCTGGTATCTTTAATCAACGTTTTATCCAGCTCCTCTAAAAAACTTTTACTTCTGTTTCAAAGGTTATTTCCGATTCAAACTTTGAAATTTTGTAACATCAACATTTCAAATTTTAATCTCCATTTTCATCTTTCAAAAAGTTTAGTTATTCAAGTTCAAATTAATGACCTTGAAAACTTTTACATTTAAGACTTTGTCCACTTGATAGAATTTTCAATTATGAAATTCACTTGGTTGACCAAGTCCAAATTAATGACCTTAGTTAACCAATTTCGTTTAGCGAGTTCAAGTTAATGACCTTGGTTTGAAACCGTTGTGAACAAACTGATGTTTTCTTCAATTTTATCGTTTCAAATTAATGAACTTTCAACATTTTCGATCATTTTGGCTTTACAACAGACGTTATTAAGATTTTCACCATTATAGCACCTTACCTGTCACACCCTCAATTTCCACTTGCGGAGTTTTACCGCAAGGCGTGTGAACAAACCAGAATCTGAGACACAAGTAACGTCGAACGACTCTATATGATTTGTTAATACGTTTTCCAAAATCATTTGTTTAACCATTCATAGTTAATTTTAGATTGCCTTAGTTTGGTTTCAATGTTTAGCGGAAGCATTGGTTCTTAAAGTTGAGCGGAAGCATAAAAATAAAGTAAAGGAACGGGCGCCAACACAAACGCCAAAACTAAAGAAAAACCCAAAACAATATTTGTAAATGAGACTCGATAAAAGATGACTTGATCATTGCAAGTGAGTGCACCTAGAGCTCCTAGGGTCCTGAGAAACATGTAAAGAAACAAGTGTCAACATTAAAGAAGAGTGAGTTCACAGGTTTTCATAAATTCGTTTGTTCGGTTATAAGTTTGTTTCCCCCGTTATCCCTAACCCGGGATAACGATTTAGTTCCATTATTCCCAACCCGGAATAATACTGATAGTTCCATTATTCCTTACCCGGAATAATATTGATGTTCCATTATTCCAAACCCGGAATAATAACGTTGTTGGTTCCATTATCCCTAACCCGGGATAATATTGTTGTTGGTTCCATTATCCCTAACCCGGGATAATATTGTTGTTGGTTCCATTATCCCTAACCCGGGATAATATTGTTGTTGGTTCCATTATCCCTAACCCGGAATAATATTGTTGATTCGTAATTAAGTTCAATGTTAATATATATAGGTAGCTAGCCTAAAGTTATGTCACGTAAGTGTTCACGATCGAAGCTGACTGTTGTGCCTCCGTGTTGCCAGGCCTATCACTGACCATGGCGAAGTTAGGCCAAATTATTCACCCGTTGACCATACCCGGTCGGCTAGCGCGCTAGCTCGGATGGGGCTTGTCGGGCCCAGTAGTACTACTTATAATTTCCCCGCTATCTAACTCAATACTAACGATCCGAGAGATTGTCGAGGACTTGTGTGATATAGCTGCTTAGTGACCATAACGTACATTAACATTAACTTAGTTACCGAATAGTTTAATGATGTTAATTTCGTATAACGTAAAGAGATAGAGTTGTAGAGTGTATACATGTTTCTCCCCCTGTTGTTTGAAACCGGATAAAATTAGGGGCCGTGAACTCACCTTTAGTTGCTCGGTTAGGGTAACACAGATGTAGCAAATGATGGGACCGCTAATTGCGTCCTAACAAGTCAATTGATTTAGAGTTAGTGTGTGATCACACTGATCAAGTCCTACACATACTAACACACAATGCGGTACATACAATGACAATTCCTAAGACTCAAATCATGCATGCAAGTATCATCATGCCAATATAGTGATCAAAACAATTTATCATGAACACAATCAATCCATACAACACTTTGGTACACACATTCGCAAGTTATCAAGTTTCAGCTTTTATACTCATAATTAGGCTGTTTTCGAGGCTTTTTATAAAATAGTTACAACATTCCAAAAATTCCAATTATTTTACAGAAGGTGTCAACTATAATGTAGAATTTTATATAAATTTTTCAAGTCCTAACACTTCACCAATTATTCATAAATATTAATACACTAGGCTGCAGTCAGATTCGTCGCTTTCTGACTGCCGTCCACGGGAGAATTTATTTAAAAATCACCGTTCGTCCATTTAACAAAATTCCAGTGGTTTCCCGGAAATTTCCATTTCTAGTTGCTGTACAAATTTCATGATTCGAATCTCTACAGATTGTTAGATCCGACTCGATAAACAACTAACAATTTTTCAGAATTTTCACAGCTTCAGTTACTGAACTTAATTGGCCACTTAAAAATACCAAACGACTTCAGAAAAATATGAATCCAGCGCCATTAGAAGCGTTTTTCAAAACTCTACGTTTTAGACTTCAGAAAATCCGTTTTTCGATAAATAATAACCAAGTTACAGCCAGTTGAAGTTGGCTGTAAACACCATTCAGCATCCTGATTTCAGCATTTTATCGCAATCTAATCCGTTTAAACAATCGATACGTTAAATATAAGCGATCAAGAACAGAATTACCAATCATATATCATCATATATATATATCATACCCATGCAAACCCTAATCATAACATATAGTTTTTATCACACAAAATGCAGCCTAACGTTTCTTAGTTCCGCTAATCATCATAATCGCAACTAGCATAATTAATCGACTAACATCATAACACTACATTCAAACATGATCAAGAGTTTATAAATCCAAATATGATTTGCAAACAATGATAAATCCTAACCTTTAACAATAAGATCAATGAGCCGAGACTTAGATGGGAGCCGATTCGGATATGATGAAGGTCGCGACCGAGAAGGAGAATGGAGAGGGGCTGCCGCGATCAAAGGAAGTGCAAGAAGGCTGTTTGCGATCGAGAGGGAGGGTATGAAGGGCTGCTGTCGGTTGCTAGGGTTTGTGTGTTTTGTTTGTGAAGCAATGCACATGCATGTATGTGTATATATAGCGCAAGAGGTAAGGGAAAAGGGATGGGTTTGCGGTTTGGGGTGCTCGCGGCCGCAAGGTGTTCGGGTGGGTTTGTTTGGGTCTAACACTTGGTCCTCAAGTTTCGATTAACTACTTGAGTCGCAAGGAAGTGAAGTCTATTTGTTTCGCGGCTCGGTTCGATTCATTTATCTATTTATTATATCTACATTTTCAACTAAAACAAAACACGAAATCGGAACATCACATAATAACGCACCAACTTATAAACGTTTAAGACGTAGCACCTAATTCATTTGACAAGTACACGAAATTATCGTAATTATTTCGAGCGTGCAATTTAAGTCTCCGAATCAATTTAGCGTAGGAACGAATAACCGTGAAGTAGTGCGTTTAAGATATCTGAAAAACCGGGATGTCACATTATCCCCATGTTGAAAGAATTTTCGTCCCGAAAATTGAGTAAACGCGGTTTAGAATGCAGCGTACATGTTTAGAGTGCCACGCACAAAGATTTAGTTTGTTAACAATGGTACGCGAAATTACTAGAAATTCCCAGGTTGTCACATCATCCCCATGTTAAAAGAATTTTCGTCCCGAAAATTTAGTTGGTGGTATCGTTAATTTGCTGCTCAGCTGCAAAGAGGTGTGGGTATTTGCTTTTCATTTGGTCCTCTCTTTCCCACGTGAACTCCGGTCCACGCTTAGAGTCCCAACGAACCTTGACGATTGGAATCTTGCTATGCCTTCGAGTCTTGATCTCACGATCCATGATCTCGATAGGTTGTTCCACAAAGTGCAGTTGTTCATCCACTTGAATCTCATCCAATGGAATGACTAGGGTTTGATCTGATAGACACTTCTTCAGATTTGATACGTGAAAAACGTTGTGAACTCCACTGAGTTCGGCAGGAAGGTCTAATTGATAAGCTACGGGTCCAATACGTTTCAAGATCACAAACGGACCTACGTACCGTGGGTTTAGTTTGCCTCATTTCCCAAAGCGGATTACACCCTTCCAGGGTGACACCTTCAGTAGGACGCGGTCGCCTACTTGAAATTCGAGCGGTTTGCGTCGTTGATCAGCGTAGCTTTTCTGTCGATCTCGTGCCGCCGCCATGCGGTTTCTGATTTGTACAATCTTTTCAGTAGCCTCAAGTATCAACTCAGGGCCTGTGAGTTGACTGTCACCGACTTCTGCCCAACAGACCGGTGATCTACATTTACGACCGTATAATGCCTCAAATGGTGCTGCCGATATACTCGTATGGTAACTGTTGTTATACGAGAATTCCACTAAAGGCAGGTGGATTTCCCAACTATTCCCGAAGTCTACTACGCATGCCCTAAGCATGTCTTCCAAGGTCTGTATGGTCCTTTCGCTTTGACCATCAGTCTGAGGGTGATAAGCTGTGCTCATATCTAAGCGTGTGCCCAACGCTTTCTGAAGTGACTGCCAAAAGTTGGACGTGAAGCGAGCATCTCTGTCTGAGATGATAGACGTTGGCACTCCGTGTCGAGAAACTACTTCCTTAATGTAGATGCGAGTCAACTTCTCCATCTTATCTGTTTCTTTAATAGCTAGGAAGTGTGCGGACTTAGTTAAACGATCCACGATTACCCAGATGGTATCGCAACCACCCAAAGTTCGCGGGAGTTTAGTGATGAAGTCCATCGAGATCTGATCCCATTTCCACACTGGGATATCAGGTTGTTGGAGTAGTCCCGATGGCTTTTGATACTCTACCTTGACTTTTGCACAAGTCAAACACTTACTCACGTAGGTGGCTATATCAGCTTTCATGTTGGGCCACCAATACACAGCTTTAAGGTCTTGATACATCTTATCCGAACCAGGATGGACAGAGTATCGAGATTTGTGAGTTTCGTCCATGACTAGCTTTTTGAGGTCTCCGTAGAGAGGTACCCATATGCGATTCATGAAATACCGGGCTCCATTGGGTTTTACTTCCCAATCGCGTTCCATTTTTCCCACCGATTCGGCCTTGATGTTTTCTTCCTTAACTGCTTCTAACTGCGCGTCGCGTATCTGTTCGGGTAACCCCGAATGAATGGTGAACTGTAGTGCTCGTACCCGACGAGGTTTCAAGTGTTCCTTCCTACTGAGGGCATCAGCTACCACGTTAGCTTTACCCGGGTGATACCGAATGGCACATTCATAATTGTTCAAGAGTTCGACCCAGCGACGCTGTCGCATGTTCAACTCCTTCTGATCAAAGATGTGTTGGAGGCTCTTGTGGTCTGTAAAGATTGTGCACTTCGTTCCATAGAGGTAGTGTCTCCAAATCTTAAGTGCAAACACTACTGCTCCCAATTCCAGGTCATGTGTTGTATAGTTTTTCTCGTGAACCTTCAATTGTCGGGACGCATACGCGATGACCTTATCGCGTTGCATGAGTACGCATCCCAATCCCTGAATGGAAGCATCACAATATACTACAAAATCATCTGTCCCTTCCGGCAAGGACAGAATGGGTGCACTGCAAAGTTTCTGTTTCAGCAATTGAAATGCCGCTTCCTGCTTGTCACCCCAAGCATACTTGATGCCTTTCTGGGTGAGGGTAGTAAGCGGTTGCGTGATCTTTGAAAATCCCTCGATGAAACGTCTGTAGTAACCAGCCAAACCCAAAAATTGGCGGATCTCCGTCGGTGTCCTGGGTGCTTCCCAGTTTTTTGATAGCTTCAATCTTGGCAGGGTCGACGTGGATACCCTTTTCATTTACGATATGCCCGAGGAACTGAACTTCCCGAATCCAGAAATCACACTTTGAAAGCTTGGCATATAGTTTCTCCTGTTGAAGTAATCCCAGCAGTAATCGTAGATGTTCAGCATGTTCTTCTTCACCTTTAGAGTAGATGAGTATGTCATCGATGAACACAATGACAAACTTGTCGAGGTATGGTTTACACACACGGTTCATGAGGTCCATGAACACCGCGGGTGCGTTAGTGAGACCGAAGGGCATGACCAAGAACTCATAATGGCCATACCGAGTACGAAATGCCGTCTTAGCGATATCCTCCTCCCTGACGCGTAACTGGTGGTAACCGGACCGTAGATCAATCTTGGAGTAGTAGCTTGACCCTTGAAGTTGGTCGAAGAGATCATCGATGCGAGGTAATGGGTACCGGTTCTTGATAGTAACCTTATTGAGTTCCTGGTAGTCGATGCACATGCGGAAGGTCCCGTCCTTCTTCTTGACAAAAAGGACTGGAGCTCCCCATGGCGAAGCGCTAGGTCGGATAAATCCTTCTTCTAACAGCTCCTGAAGTTGGGTAGACAGCTCCTGCAGCTCGGCTGGAGCTAGGCGGTATGGGGCCTTGGCGATAGGAGTTGCATGGTTCGCCAATTCAATTTCAAACTCCAATTGTCGATGGGGTGGGAGACCAGGTAACTCCTCTGGGAATACATCGGAAAAATCACGGACGACGGGGATGTCTTCTATACGTTTCTCGTCCTTACGCTGTTCGGTAACCAGTGCAAGCAAGGCAAAGGAGTTCTTCCTCCGAAGATACTTCTGCGCTTGCATGTAAGAGATGATGTTTGTGACGGCGCCTGCCTTCTCGCCTTGCACCGTCAAGATTTCGTCATTCGAGAGCGGAATACGGATAGATTTTTCGAAACAGAGAACTTTAGCTCGGACGTCGGATAGCCAGTCCATTCCGACTACCACGTCAAAACTACCCAGGGTAGTTGTCATTAGATCAATGGTAAAGGTGTGACCCGCGAGTTTGAGTTGACAGCCGGATACTATATGGGTCACATCCACAGATTTACCATCGGCGAGTTCTATGACGTAAGGGGCCTCTAAAGGTTTGGGCGTGAGATTTAGGTTCTTCCTAAAAGACTCAGATATAAAACTCCTATCCGCACCCGTATAAAAAAGCACAGTAGCAAAATGTTCATTAAGGGGAAACTTACCGGTGACCACGTTCGAGTCGTTTCTGGCCTCTCCGCGGCCCAACGTAAATGCGCGACCTTTGGCACCTCCTGTGCCACCATTTCCGTTATTGTTGTTGTTATTGTTGTTGTTGTGGTTATTGTGGTTGTGGTTGTTCCCACCATTGTTGTTGTTGTTACGCAGCTGTGGGCAGTCTCTTTTGAAGTGGGCAGTGCTACCACACTGATAGCATCCCCGGTTAACACCCTGCTGCTGACCCTGGGGTTGATTTTGGTTTTGTCGGGACATGAATTCCCCGTGACAATCCTTTTCCGCATGTCCCACCTTGCCACATCGTTGGCAGCGATTCCCGGCACAAGGGCCGTGATGATGAAGATTACAGCGATTGCACTGCGGCTTTTGACCTACATAGCCGCTTGTGTTTTGGTTGTTGTTGGCAGGCTGATTATTTTGACCCCGGTGGCTGTTGAAGTTATTGAATCGTTTCTGGTTCCCCTGTTGTTGCTGGGATGACGAAGACTATCGAGCAGACGAGTCTTCAAACTTTCTTTTATTATCAGGGGCAACTTCAGTTGTACCCCGAGTTGGCAACTTCTTTTGTTCCACCGCCTTATCGGTAAGTTTGTGCGCCAACCTGATTGCTTGATGCTCAGTTGCAGGGTTACTAGCCATTACCATACCCTGAATCTCAGGGACCAGACCCCCAAGGTAGAACTCGAGTCGTTTCTCAACAGTGTTGGCCAGATCGGGACAAAGAAATACCAAGTCGTGATGTTTCGCTGTGTATGCTTCGATTTCAGATCCCACCATCTTGTGGTTCCATAATGTTTGCTCCAACTGTGGAACTCTGTCTCGCGGACAGTACTCTTCTTTGATTAGGGCCTTAAACTCGGCCCAGGCCATTGCATTTGCAGCAATAAGTCCACGCGTTTGGACTTGTGCATTCCACCAAGTTAGTGCCCCATCTTCCAATGTTGAGGCTGCATACTTGACCTTGTTGGCCTCCAGACAGTTGCACATTTCGAACACTGATTCGGACTTTTCGATCCAGCGGACCAGTCCTATGGGTCCTTCTGCCCCCGTGAATTTGCTTGGCTTCACGTTGAGAAACATCTTGTAGGGGTTAAGACCCCCTCCTACTGACAGAGGACAGGTAGTCAGCGAGGAATTTTTACTAGCCCAACTATTAGATTTTCCCATGAAAATTTAATAATGGTTACCTGCCGGTTGGTTCTGAACACCCGCTAGAGCTGCATTCACGTGCTCTTGGATCATTGCAGCTAATTCTTCGGGCGTCATGTTAAGGTTTCCACGACGTCCAGTTGCCATTTAGATCTTCGTAGAAAATAAATAGACTAAAGGAACAAAAGGGATAAGCGAGACGAGTCAGTCTTCTACGTCTCCATCTCCCAAATCGCTATCGTTGCCGTCATCCTCCGCGGCGTTTCCAGCTTCTACAGCCGGGTCTTCCTCTGGATCCTCCTCTAGATCCTCCTCTGGATCCTCCTCTTCTTCCTCTACCGGCGCTGGAGGGGCCGGTGCTGGTGCGGGTACTGGTACAGTGCCTGATTCTGTTCTAGTTCTTGAATTCTCCAGCTGGACTCAAGAACTCTGTCTTCGAGCCAGTCAGCCCTCAGCTGCTCAGCACGAAGATCTTTAGCTAAAATGTTACGAGCTATCTTATTCTCATATTGCTCTTCCTCGATCTCTCCAGTTTTACCCGTTAATTGTCGTATCATCCATCCCTGTGCTAGGATGGTTTCATGCATTCTTTCTAGTTGTTCTTGTTGTTTCCTTATCATATCTCTAAGTAGGTCGTCCCCTACTTCTAACGAGTTAACCGGTTCGACCGGCATAGCGGTGGTCGGGCGTGAGGACGACTCCTCTCCTAGTGCGAGTCTTTTCCTAGCAGCTGAGCGTGTCTCCACGCCATGAGGTGGTGAGGGTTCCACCATAGGTGCCTTTCCCGGCGCCCTTGGTTGCGAATGTTTGTCGGATGATGATGATGATGACATTGCCTGTTAGGTTGTGTAGTTAGTTACGAGTTGCATTCATTTCTTATTATGCATTCATATTCTACATAACACAGTTGTGGTACATCACATAACAAGATATAACAGTTCGGTGCCAAACTACGTCTAGTGTCGTGTAATCAGCTATAGTTTAGGTCTACTTTTAATGCAAACCTGGTTCTCTATAGCTAGAGGCTCTGATACCAATCTGTCACACCCTCAATTTCCACTTGCGGAGTTTTACCGCGAGGCGTGTGAACAAACCAGAATCTGAGACACTAGTTACGTCGAATGACTCTATATGATTTGTTAACACGTTTTCCAAAATCATTTGTTTAACCATTCATAGTTAATTTTAGATTGCCTTAGTTTGGTTTCAATGTTTAGCGGAAGCATTGGTTCTTAAAGTTGAGCGGAAGCATAAAAATAAAGTAAAGGAACGGGCGCCAACACAAACGCCAAAACTAAAGAAAAACCCAAAACAAATGTTTGTAATGAGACTCGATAAAAGATGTCTTAATCAATGCAAGTGAGTGCACCTAGAGCTCCTAGCGTCCTGAGAAACATGTAAAGAAACAAGTGTCAACATTAAAGAAGAGTGAGTTCACAGGTTTTCATAAATTCGTTTGTTCGGTTATAAGTTTGTTTCCCCCGTTATACCTAACCCGGGATAACGATTTAGTTCCATTATTCCCAACCCAGAATAATACTGATAGTTCCATTATTCCTTACCCGGAATAATAATGATGTTCCATTATTCCCAACCCGAAATAATATTGTTGTTGGTTCCATTATCCCTAACCCGGGATAATATTGTTGTTGGTTCCATTATCCCTAACCCGGAATAATATTGTTGATTCGTAATTAAGTTCAATGTTAATATATATAGGTAGCTAGCCTAAAGTTATGTCACCTAAGTGTTCGCGATCGAAGCTGACTGTTATGCCTCCGTGTTGCCAGGCCTATCACTGACCATGGCGAAGTTAGGCCAAATTATTCACCCGTTGACCATACCCGGTCCGCTAGCGCGACTAGCTCGGATGGGGCTTGTCGGGCCCAGTAGTACTACTTATAATTTCCCCGCTATCTAACCCAATACTAACGATCCGAGAGATTGTCGAGGACTTGTGTGATATAGCTGCTTAGTGACCATAACGTACATTAACATTAACTTAGTTACCTAATAGTTTAATGACGTTAATTTCGTATAACGTAAAGAGATAGAGTTGTAGAGTGTATACATGTTTCTCCCCCTGTTGTTTGAAACCGGATAAAATTAGGGGCCGTGAACTCACCTTTAGTTGCTCGGTTAGGGTAACACAGATGTAGCAAATGATGGGACTGCTAATTGCGTCCTAACAAGTCAATTGATTTAGAGTTAGTGTGTGATCACACTGATACAAGTCCTACACATACTAACACACAATGCGGTACATACAATGACAATTCCTAAGACTCAAATCATGCATGCAAGTATCATCATGCCAATATAGTGATCAAAACAATTTATCATGAACACAATCAATCCATACAACACTTTGGTACACACATTCGCAAGTTATCAAGTTTCAGCTTATATACTCATAATTAGGCTGTTTTCGAGGCTTTTTATAAAATAGTTCCAACATTCCAAAAATTATAATTATTTTACAGAAGGTGTCAACTATAATGTAGAATTTTATATAAATTTTTCAAGTCCTAGCACTTCACCAATTATTCATAAATATTAATATACTAGGCTGCAGTCAGATTCGTCGCTTTCTGACTGCAGTCCACGGGAGAATTTATTTAAAAATCACCGTTCGTCCAATTAACAAAATTCCAGTGGTTTCCCGGAAATTTCCATATCTAGTTGCTGTACAAATTTCATGATTCGAATCTCTACAGATTATTAGATCCGACTCGATAAACAACTAACAATTTTTCAGAATTTTCACAGCTTCAGTTACTGAACTTAATTGGCCACTTAAAAATACCAAACGACTTCAGAAAAATATGAATCCAGCGCCATTAGAAGCATTTTTCAAAACTCTACGTTTTAGACTTCAGAAAATCCGTTTTTCGATAAATAATAACCAAGTTACAGCCAGTTGAAGTTGGCTGTAAACACCATTCAGCATCCTGATTTCAGCATTTTATCGCAATCTAATCCGTTTAAACAATCGATACGTTAAATATAAGCGATCAAGAACAGAATTACCAATCATATATCATCATATATATATCATACCCATGCAAACCCTAATCATAACATATAGTTTTTATCACACAAAACGCAGCCTAACGTTTCTTAGTTCCGCTAATCATCATAATCGCAACTAGCAAAATTAATCGACTAACATCATAACACTACATTCAAACATGATCAAGAGTTTATAAATCCAAATATGATTTTGCAAACAATGATAAATCCTAACCTTTAACAATAAGATCAATGAGCCGAGACTTAGATGGGAGCCGATTCGGATATGATGAAGGTCGCGACCGAGAAGGAGAATGGAGAGGGGCTGCCGCGATCAAAGGAAGTGCAAGAAGGCTGTTTGCGATCGAGAGGGAGGGTAGGAAGGGCTGCCGTCGGTTGCTAGGGTTTGTGTGTTTTGTTTGTGAAGCAATGCACATGCATGTATGTGTATATATAGCGCAAGAGGTAAGGGAAAAGGGATGGGTTTGCGGTTTGGGGTGCTCGCGGCCGCAAGTGGTTCGGGTGGGTTGGTTTGGGTCTAACACTTGGTCCTCAAGTTTCGATTAACTACTTGAGTCGCAAGGAAGTGAAGTCTATTCGTTTCGCGGCTCGGTTCGATTCATTTATCTATTTATTATATCTACATTTTTCAACTAAAACAAAACACGAAATCGGAACATCACATAATAACGCACCAACTTATAAACGTTTAAGACGTAGCACGTAATTCATTTGACAAGTACACGAAATTATCGTAATTATTTCGAGCGTGCAATTTAAGTCTCCGAATCAATTTAGCGTAGGAACGAATAAACGTGAAGTAGTGCGTTTAAGATATCTGAAAAACCGGGATGTCACATTACCAGACTTCGAATAACCGTTCTCCATCATTGGCTTGTTGAAAATAATGATGAAACAAAATCTTTTTGAATTTTTGAAAGTTTATGCTAAAACACACTAAAAATCTTTTTGGTTTTAATCTGTAAAGCATATAAACTATGTACAGAACTTTAACAAGTAAACTATGTACAAACATATTTACAGACATATTTTTTGTGAATTCGTGTCTAAGGATCATATCAGTTGTTTGAGACATATCACCAGTACCGTTGACCTTTTGATGACTTTGAGTTTTAAACTCGTTTACCTAGATTGTCGATATGTTTGTCCACTTAAACTTCGACACATTTCTCAATTGTTCCAAGATATGTTAGGTATGAATTATGAAACTTGACTTAACTATGGTTCCCATCTGAGAATATACTCCCGTATCAAGATTCCCTAGATTTCATCTTACAGGTGAGTATAGCGTAATTGATATCTGTATCTGGGTTAATGCGAAGCCTTGAGAGCTCAGGTTAATACCACCGTATCGACAAAGAGATGAAGGCTCGTCTTTAAGGTGTGTTCCAATTAAGGAATGTTTTAAGCACTGCAAATGATTAGATCTTTCGATACTTTTCAGCTTTGCATGCAGTAAGGGGTTTTTTTAGCAAAAGCATTATAGAAGTTCTAGCCTTTTGCTTCTGCAAAATCAGAAGAACTTGTATAATACCCCAGATATCAACTATCTATAAAGACCTCGTATCTCAGAATCAGGCAATCTCTCGAACGAAATTTCGGAGTACTAAGTCCATATATCCGAGAGATGTTAATCCACGAGATTAAGCAGTTGTAAAATTTAGTTTATATCTCAGAAACAATTTACTGAACATGTAAAGTCTATCGACACATCCACAGTAAGACTTGTTTATTACTTTTTAAACTTTACAATTCTTTAGCATAATGTGATAGTCCACTGATGTACTATCATTTCCCTTGTGACACTAAATTCTTTTTGTCTTTTTCAATGTTTTTATACTTTTTGAATTTTTCAAATGTTTTTGAATTTTTCAACTTTTTCATATGTTCTTTATTTTTCAAATGTTTTTTTTACTCCCCCTAAAATCAAAAAGATATTTTTGGATTTTAGGTTTTAAGAAATTCTAATCTTAAAAAGATAACAAACCAATGAGGATCATGAGAACTCGTCGTCCGATCCCATTTTCAACATCTGCATCTGCACCTGCACAACAGATAAACCATTAAACTTATTTACATGAAAGAATAAATGGTTTTGATATAAAATCAGTTTTTTGTTCAACGGTGTGGATTTGCACAATTTGTTCTTTTACGATTTTTTTTTCAATTTCTCCTCCTCAAAATGACAAAGATTATGACATTTTCAAAATAAGTTAAGATGCATGAAGCTCCGCTATCCAGATATTATTTTGACAATGTGGATTTTTAGAGCCACTACACATGAAAAGTAACTACTTGAATAGTGAAACCCAGACCTTTTTGGTCTTGGGTTTAACATGATAAGCATCATAATCACTTTCAAATTCATCATAGTAATCAAACTCATCATCAAACATATCATCTGATGTCAACTTTGAAGACTTTTCAACTTTTTCTTTCTTTGTTCGTTTTGAAAAATTTGACTTTGAAAGATCATTTTTTATTACTGACTCTTTTGATTTGACATTTTTAGATTTATCAGAAATAGACTTTTCACTTTCAGATGAAGACGTGTTCTTTTTAGCAACCCAGGATTGTGACTTGCTTCTTGCTTTCTTGATATAGAAACAAGAATCTTTGTTTTCATTAAATTTTGAAGTTTCACCTTTTTCAAAAATTGAGTTTTCAAACCTTGTTTTAATTTTAGGTTTCACTTCGAATTTAGATTATTTATTTCTTTTTAACACTATGATTGGTTTCACACTCTCTGGTTGTTTTGTTTCTCATCTTTTGACACTGTTTTTCTTCGTGGATACACAAGCTTTGATTCGGACACTTGCGAGCAATGTGACCAACTTCATTGCATTTGAAGCAAATCTGAGTATCATGTGAGTGTCTACTAGTGGGTTGTACACCACTTGCGGATTTAGCCATGTTACGAAGTTCTTTCTCCTTCTTGAATTCATCGTTTGATTGCTTACCGATTAAACTTTCTTCTTGAACCGTGTTTGTCCCATATACAAACCTTATGTTTTTACCTTTGTATTCATGAAATGGCGACTTCTGGTTCTTTTTCGGCTCATCTTCACTTTCCTCCAAACCCAACCCTGCTCTCCTGTTCTCAGGAAAATCACCACCAACTACCGGTAGTTGTTAAAGTTCCTTTTGGGTTTTGAATAAAATCTTTCCTCATCAATTTTAAGATTATCTGACGAAACTTCTACAAGTTTGAACAATTTGTCAATTTGATCTTCTTTCACATTCCAAATCGGAAAGCTATCATCGAAATATAATCCATCAGATTCCTTAACCTTGTACATGACAACATTAGGATCATCACTTAGATCACTTTCATATGATGTATCGTCATCTTCGGACTGTGATTCAGATTTGTTCGAACTCGAGTTGGCGCTTTCAAAGCTGCCGTTGTCAGAATCATTTCCTAAAACATTCTTTACCACATTTTTTACAACCGCTTCACTGTCATCATTTGATTTCCTATAGACTACGTCAATGTTCTCAGGCAATTGATCTTTAGTTTCAGATAAAAGTGTTATGTTTATTGCCTTTTCAATACCATCCTCTTTCTTGCTGCAGTAACTCGCAAGTAGTGGCGGTGGAACATTTCCGTATTCTTTACGCTTTGAACCTTTTGGTTTATCATCATTTTCCTCCGACTTAATCGTAGGAAGAATGTGATCAATGACATAAGCATTTGTGGTGTAACTTTTCAACAATTGTCTTACCCTCTCTGTTTCAATCTTCATGTTTTGAAGCTCTTTTCTTGTTTCAGCAATAGTGTCAACATACATGTTAATTGCTTTTTGTTTCTCAATGACAGATGCACTTAACATTGTTACATTAGCACTTAATTCTCGATTAGCTTTTTCGACATTACAATAAGTACCTTTCATTTTTCATAAGCTTCTTTCATTGTTCTGTAATCATAACGAAAATTCTCGTTATGCACAGTCATTTCGCTTATGATTTTTGACTTCTCAACACATTGTTTACAAGGATTTGCGCACTTTGTGCAAGGTTTTTCAACCTCCACAATTTTCACAACCTCCTTTTCAATAACTCTTACCTCAGAACTTACCTTCTCTTTTTCTGATTTCTTTTCTTTACTCACCAACTCAGAAGATGCTGCATCAGAATAACCTGCAAAACTAGAATTGTTCTTGAATTGCGTTTTCCAGAACTGCATTCTCAGCAGACATATCTTGCTCTTCCACAATCTCAGCCATAAGAGTAACTCCAGTCTTCTTGTTGATATACTTGTTCCAATCAAAACCTTCATTTTCATTTGAAGCAACCATAACTTTTTCTGCAGTATTAGATGTTTGATCTTGGATCTCAACTTTCCTTGGTAATGGCTTGTATTGCAATGCTTTCTTGTAGTAATCATTGCCACCTCCGAAAGGACTTTGATGTCCACTTACTTCTTGGTTTGGACACTCTCGTTTGAAATGCCCTTTTTGACGACATTTGAAGCATGTGACTTTTGTTTTGTCGAAACCAAGCTTGTTACTTAAATTACCAATATCTCTTCCGGTTAACGCTACAAATTTGGTAACTCTTCTGATGATCGAAGCAAGACTCCACTTGATGTCCATCAGTTCCAACTCTTCTTCATCCACCTGATCGTAATCCTCAGCAGTCATTTTAGGATTTCCGATCTTCCCAGCAACTAAACATTCATACGATTCCAGAATTGTAGCAAGAAGTGCTATTTGCTGTTTACCTACTTTTTTAGGAAAGACATTCTTGAGATTCACTGTTGTGTTGCATTGGAAGACATTTGGATCAGAACTGGATTGGTTTGTCTGATGTGACTGATTGTTCTAATTTTGAAATGCAGAATTTGAACCCATGCTTGAATATCCAGTGTTTGGAGAACTCTGATTCGGTGATGAATAATTCGAGGAATTCATATTAGCATTGAATGCTGTTTGAATTGTTGGACTCTGAATCGTATCTTGAACACCTCCTTTGTAATATACACCGACATCTTGAACAACGTTTGCATTCTTTGACTTTGCAATATTTAATAGCTCCATCTCATGACCTTCTAGTTTGTCGATGAAAAATGACAATGCATCCATGCCGGACTGTTCTTTAGAACCATCAGATAAGTTGACCACTCTCCCTCAGGAAGTGCATCAGCCAACTTTTCTATCTGTTCTTTGGTAGTTCTCTTGATGTCGTACCTTCGCATCTGAACCATTAGATGACAATATCTGTCAATCATCTGCTTCATAGTCTCACCTTTGATCATCGTAAAGATCTTAAATTCTTTCTCGATTAACGCCTTTTTGCTCTTTATTATCTCATCGCTTCCTTTGAATTTGTCACAAAGAGCTTGCCATAAATCTTGTGATGTTTCACATAGTAATATCAAAATATCTTCCATCACAGACTGTTGTATCAGGATAATAATTTTCTTTTCGGCTACATATGCATCTTTCTCAGCAGGTGTAAACTTAACCAAAGGTAGATCTTGTTCGCGTTCATCTTTTGGACATTTGTATCTGTTTTCAATCGCAACCCAGCTGTGAAACTGATTGGCTTGTACCCAGTTTACAAATTTTTCTTTCCATCCCTCAAACTCGTCCATACTCATTAGCTTCGGCGGTTTCTGAGTAGTACCCATCTCATTATCGAGATTCATCTGATTAACCGCAATAGCATTAGATGTTGAAGCTTGAGCTACTCCAGCAGCAAATGCGTTATGAAGATCTTCCATTTTTGAAAAACTGACGAATTTTACCTGAAAAACACACGTTCACAAACTTCGAAAAATTATCAGTACACTGACAAGTTCGGGCGAACTTGCAGTTTTAAGAAAATCAGAATTTGTTTTAACACAAGTTCGGGCGAACTTGTAGTTTTGAAAAATCAGATTTTGAATTTACGCAAGTTCGGGCGAACTTGTGTTGAGAATTTGAAACATTTTCACCCTGATACAAGTTCGGTAGGACTTGTTAAGAAAATAAGCAAGTTCGGGCGAACTTGTGTGGATTTTCAACAAAACTTTATCAAGTTCGGGCGAACTTGATAAAAATTAAAGAAAAATCAGCAAATTCGAGCGGACTTATGCTTAAAACCTTGAAAAATCAACCAAGTTCGTGCGAACTTGATTAAAATCAATGAATTTTAATCAAGTTCGGGCGAACTTGATGTTAAGTTCGATCAAAATCGGTTTTTGAAACATGGTTTTTTCAACTTTTTGATATTAATTCGTTTGAATTTTATGTCCAAACTCTCAGGGGTTTACCGCAAGTGTATTTTACGTGACATGTTCAATTTATAGCCATTTTGTCCGTGAATTCTTCAAATATGTGAAAAAGGTAAGAAAAATGGTAGAAAAGAGATGAAATAGAGTGATTCTTGAAGTGATTCCACCAAATCTAGGTATCCAGGCTCTAATACCACTTGATAGGACTGTCCTCCTTAAGCATAGGAACCTAGATTTGTATCTAACGTCCAATAGAAACTAATGACATGTTGATCAAATAACAAGAATTACTCATTTAACTGTTTGTTTATTGACCAATCTTCATAAACGTTCAAGTTCCGGATCCGACAGAGTTTCGCCGTCTCTATGCCAAAATCTCTGATCTTTTCAAATGAAATCCCAAGGCACCTATTTATAAGGTTTCAAGTTCGCTTGGATGGTGAACAAGTCCGGGCCGGCCGAACTTGTTCTCACATTCTAATTCCGGGCGAACTTGTTCCTTTAACTACATAAATACGCCTTTTTCTAACGCGATCTCACCTATTCTAAACATACACGATACAAGACTAAGACATAGACATACTGTACTAACAGACTCCCCCTTGAATATCATCTTTGTCTTGATCAGTCTTCAGAAGCTCTTGTTCATTCCGGACTCGTTCTAGTGTAATGACGTAGGCAACAGACATATGCACTAACAAACTTGATACATAAATCAGATATTCAAGGTCATTAATTTGGACTTGATTAACTGAGAGGGTATTATAACTGATAAGAAGACTAAAATTTGAAATGTTTATGTTTAAAATTTTCAAAGTTTGTTTCTGAAATATTTATTAGAATGTTTGAGATACTTTGAAACAGAAAGTAGATTTTAAAGGGGAGCTGGATAAAATTGTTGATTGAAGATAGTAGAAAGCTTAAAGATAAGGGGGAGCAACCTGATCCTAAGCAAACTGAAGCAATAACAGCAAATCCTATTTATGTTATTCCAGATATCTCTAAGCCTCAGATATTTTACTTGGAACATAACGTTGAAGAGGGAGAATGCATCCACAATTACACCAAGGAAGAGATAGCAGCAATGTTAGAAGTGGATGAAGGATCATTTGATTTTGACTTTGAGGAAGAACTGAACAATGTCAGTGCGTTCGAGCCTAAAGATTATGTGTATAAACATGTTTAGGAAGCTGATACTTATAATCGAGTGATAATCGAAGATGCATCTGATGATGAAGCAGAAAGGTATTCGGGATTGAACACTGATTGTGACATCTAAGCCTTTTCAAGCATCAAACAATACCGAACAATTCCGACTCTAATGAAACCTTGTGTTTCATTCCTGAGAATTTGTATAATTACATGTGACATTCATACATTTTAGTCCATGTACAATTTCGACTCCTCAAAGCTTCTATGGAAGTTATACGCAAATTGATACGCAAACGAAACCATTTTAACGCAATGTATGTTCCGGAATAATGACACAAGCTAAACATACCTTAAATAACCTTTTCATAACTTAGAAATAAGTTTTGGAGGGTTTGGTATGTCAAAAGCAAGTTTATTCGATCACAGGGACTATTTACGACAAACTACGAAAGTCTGCCGATTCTCACAGCGACGTACGCTCCAGAACAAGGTCACAATCTTAACATACCTTAAATACCCTTTACATAACTTAGAAATAAGTTTTGAGGGCTTCGGTATGGCAAAATCACACTTTTGTAACCTCAGGGGCTATTTTGCAAATTTCGTGAAACTATTCCTTTTTGCGTATATCGCTATCTGAAACACGTTCGGACATTCAAAAATTTTTCTAATCATCAATATATTATATGATAGTGATTGGAATGCGAAAAATGCGTTTGTTACGCATTTACGGTCACGCACACGTTCGTTACGATTTTCGTCGTAATTAACTGAAAACCGCGATCGTACGACCAAACGAACCGACCTATGGAATATTTTTTAACACATTTCAAGTTCTCTATACTTTAACGTCCTTATGGAGCTTTGAAATGAGGTTAACGAGTGTTAGAAGTGCCTTAAACGCGACGAAACACGTGTAGGGACCTGTTCTGCCAATTTTGAAACTTCAGAACTGAACATGGGAGCTAGGTGTAGCGCGACGCTCAAAGGGGTTACCCGTCGCATAGCGCGATGCACCTGTTTTCACAGAAATACTAGCTGGCAGCTTCCTAGCTCATTCCCTTGCCACCAATACGCAAATTATAACACCTATCTTGCATTTTGCCACACTTAACCTGCATCTAACACCTCAATAACACTTGTTATCATCCTAGAGCATTGGCCTAACACTTGGCATGATCTTGAACACCTTTGGATCATTATAAATACTAATGATCATGTGAATTTTGAACTCTTTAACCACCTTCTTCCTTCAACCTGCCACAAAAACGAATTTTCACTCATTGTGGAGCTTCCTCTGGTGTCTTTGATCTTTTCCCTTGTGTTTGTAAGTGATCCTTCATGCCATGTTCAAAATTTATAGCTTAATTTGACTAAAAATCAAACAGTTAGACTTTTGTTTGACTTTTAGTTTTGATCATGAATTAATCAAGTTATGGCTCAATTGAATCTTGCAAAATGATGATAATCAAGGTGGTTATGATCCCTAAAAATTATGCCTACTGATTATCACCATTTCTAGTCATTTTGGCAAGTCAAAGTTTCGGTCAAAATGCGATTTTTGCACATTTTGCAGCGGATCTAATTCCAGGAGTCAAAACAGTTTGTTTTGATGCCAAAACTCTTTTATAAACTTATTTAGACATGTCAAAACATTTCTAAATCGTCACTCTTATTTTAGTGCTTGTTTAGAGTCGAAAGTTGAACGGTTTGACCACCGCTTTAACTTTCTAATCTGACCCGTTTGGTTGATCTTTGGATCCGACCAAATATAAATTTGTGACCATAAATATAAAGGGAATAACCCTCTGAGGTTATACCTTATGGTCATGTCATTCGGTTAGTGTTATGATAATTAGTTATGTTCTTTAATAATGACCAAAAAAATGCCCTTTTCGAAAATAAATCAACTTTAATCATATGTAACATAAAATTTGACATATAGTCTGATCAAATAACATTTTCAAACATGTTTAAGCATTAAGACTTATCATAACACATATCTAACCATCCGAAACGTAGTTACGCAAATGACGCATTAAAGTAGCTTAAACTACCGGGTCAAAAGCACATAAAATCTTTCCAACTCAGAATGATAACTTATTAAACCATGTCATACGAGTCCCAATACTCATTTGGTTTATAAGGTGCCATTCTATCCAAATCCTCCGTTTTCAAGTTCCGATATTTACTTGTTATCCGATTCATTAGGACACACACTTGATTCCTTGATCTTCGGACGTTGATCATACACTTGTACAAGACTTATTCGTAAATCCCAGGCGAGTACATCACTCCCCTCTTTTATGTTTACAAATGTTTTGGGGTGATTCATATGTGCTAAATGTTTTCAAGTTTTCAAAGTACAAATACTATGGTTTATATAACAATATGGTTTCAATAATGTGATACAACTTGTTGGTGCGATGTATTTATAACAAGAATGACATTTATTAACAATGGCCAAGACGACCAGTAGTAAGTTAAGGTGCCTAGGACTGACAATCCCGTTACCAAAATTCCCGGGGTTTGTGGGCAAATTTGGGAAGCGACTGAAACTGTATTTGTAACATACCCTTTGGTGGTATGTTATTCGATTAAGGGACACCGTGGGTGGTCTCGAATAAGTCAACAAAGGTTTGAATGTATTCATGAAACGACCAAAAGTTTTCATAATTATAACAAGGAACGATTGGTTTATAACAAGGAACGATGAACAATGAACGATGAACGATGAACAATTGGTTTACAACAAGGAACGATGAACAATTTGTTTATAACAAATGGTTTATTACGAGGAATGATGAACGACGAATAAATGTTTTCAAACAATGTCACACAACGATTTTCTATTAAAGATATAAACCATACGAGGTTTCTTACAAGATGATTTACCACTCGAGTTTACAAAACAAATGATTTTAGTTAAGATTCATGGCTACAAGATTTTGTTTTACTTATATCAACTTGTAAAGTTGATATATTATATTGCAATATCAAACACTTTATGATTTCAAGATTTACACTCGTCGACTCTCGAAGTTGGACGAGGTATTGCATTATAGATATTAAGTCATGAATTTGACATTTCACGAAAACTATGTATTCGCCGGCATTTTTATACTGACCTTGTTTTCACATATGTTTCAGGATTAGTTATATGACGATTGTCGCTGCATACTTCACGTAGGAACGGACGCGGACCTTAGTGCCTTAAAACAAGAATGGCAATTAAAATGTTTGTTTAGTTTGTTGTAATTCCAAAGATAATGTAACTCGTAATCATTCAAGAATCATAACTTTAATTACCATGTGTTGATGAAACAATCTGTTAATTTGACTCCCCAAGTGATTCCGCCACGTGTTACTTTACGCGATTTGGGGTGTTACAGGTTGGTATCAGAGCACTGGTTATAGGGAATTAGATTATTAGTAATGCTTTGACCTAGACTATAACCTTCCTAGGACCCCAACGCAAGTTTACTTGTGTTTAGATTCTTAAAACATTACCATCACCTATCCTTAGGTGATTACCAAAAACAAAGCATATCACATCTTTTGAAAGTCAAAATTTTTCCAAAACTTCACAAGAAATCATCTATCCTTAGATGATTTATTTTTGGGCTTTGTGCCTTCAAAGTTTTCAAAATCTCGTCAAAGTTTGGGTTTTATTAATGTGTACATGTGCAATCTGGAAGGGTGGGTGCCTGTACCCCGAGTTTTCTATCTAAGGCTAGATTGTTCGTACAAATCCACTTAACCGGACCAGTCACTCTTACCTGGGAACTCTTGGGGTGAGTGTCCACTTATAGGCTAAAGCATGTCTTCGTGATACATTATAAAGACCCATTTACTTTGATTAGTCACTGTGTCATTTGTTTGTTCTTAGTACTAAACAATTGATCACAATCCTTATGCTTTGCCGATATTTCTTTTAACAATTCATTTTGGCTATCCAATATCAATATCATTCGGCTTCACTCATATTTTCCTTTTCCTCTTCTAGAATGCCTTCTCATCACAAAGACACTCAAAAGTCTGAACTGGCTAATACCATCGCCCAGCAGATAGGCACAATACTCAGTGGAACTCTTGAGTTAGCTGTAGCCTTATCCAGTTTTGGTGATAAGACTACTCTTGAGGAACCAACAAAGACGAAAGCCAAGTCTTCAAAAAAATCAAGGAAGTGTAAAGCTTCAAAGAATCCTACATTGATTAATCCAATTCCGCTTAACCAAGTGGGACCTAGCCAGGTGACTCTGCCACCCGCTAAGAAACCATACAAAGGAAAAGCACCCCTGTGCAATCAATGGAACCTTCATCACTATGCCAGTGTTCACTGTCGAAAATGTTTTAACTGTGGACAAATTAGTCATACAGCCAAGGTCTGTCGTTTGGCTACCCAACCAAACCAAGCAATGGCATTTCCTACTCAACTTATCGCAACTCCTCATGCGATACTGGGTTGTCCTAACTACCCACATGGAATCTGCTTCAATGGTGGTTATCCTAATCATTTCAACTAATCAGGCTGGCAAATGATGACTCAATGTATGGACACAAGATCTACACTGGCAATGTTAAGGCTTGTGCTGATGTCTAAATAAACACTTAAACTTCTATGTTTGCTGTTTATTTCCCAAGAACCTTGAAAGCACTTTGATTGTCTATAAATAAATTTGGTTGTTTCCATATTATTTACAAATGCGATTATATATGTGTGTTCCTCCCCTACAATACCAATACTAATAACATGGTTCCTTGCGAATCAAACAACTCGGTAGTTTCTTTCGTTTTGCAATCGCCCGCGATCTCTACAAAAATCCTAAGTACTCGTTTCTTTTAAGAAACAATGTACAAGGTACAAGTTACAACTCTTAACAAATACTGAAAGTATCACTTTAAATCCTTGATTGGATACCTAAGGATACTTCCATGAGTCCTTAAATGGTCTTATGCAATATGTTTATGAGCATTTCAATGTTCTCTCATTTTCATTATACCATACATAATGATTTCAAAGATATCTTACACGATTTAAAAAGACATTTCACATGGTTTTCAAATATTCTAACATAGCATATTTACCAAATATACATAGTGCATGATTTCATGCATATTTTCAAAAAACCATACGTCCTAAATCACAGATTTTTAATATGTTTTCAAAACATTTTAATATGGTATATTTACCTAATATAGCTAGTGCATAATTTCAAAAACATTATATGTATGATTTCCAAAATCATTGAACAGATTTTCAAAGACTCCATGCATGATTTTCAACGACATTTTGCTCTTTATATTGACCAAACATACTTAGTGTGTTTCAAAACATTTTCGCGTACAAATCCTTATAAGATCTTCCTATCCTTATAGTTAGATTCTTCTGGATGTTTAAAGTGCAAATCAAAGTCCTTAATTGGATTCTTTGTGTACTTTAATGCAAGACAATGTGACAAGACGATGTGACTAAACCAAATCCTTACAAAATCTTTCTATTTTCATAGTAAGATTCTTGCGGATGCTTGAAGTACTAAATAAACTCCTTGATTGGGTTCCTAGTGTACTTTAACTACTTATGTACAAAATGATGACAAGTTAATAACAAGTTGATGACCAAATTGACAATTATGTGATTATGTGTTTATGTGTTAAGTTGATTCAAATGTTCGTTATCCAAATCCTTGTAGATCTTCCATATCTTCATATGATAGATTCTTAGAAGTATATCCGAAAGTACTATCTTAAATCCTTGAATGGGTTATTCTATGCAAATATTAAAGCCCTTGGATTCCAAAGTACTATTCCTAATTGGATTTATAGTTAAAGAGACCTTTCAGGGTCTAGTTAAAGAAACCTTTCAGGGTTTAGTTAAAGAGGCCTTTCAGGGTCTAGTTAAAGAGATCATTCGTTGATCTAGTTAAAGAAACCTTTCAGGGTTTAGTTAAAGAGGCCTTTTAGGGTCTAGTTAAAGAAACCTTTCAGGGTTTAGTTAAAGAGGCCTTTCAGGGTCTAGTTAAAGAGATCATTCGTTGATCTAGTTAAAGAAACCTTTCAGGGTTTAGTTAAAGAGGCCTTTCAGGGTCTAGTTAAAGAAACCTTTCAGGGTTTAGTTAAAGAGGCCTTTCAGGGTCTAGTTAAAGAGATCATTCGTTGATCTAGTTAAAGAAACCTTTCAGGGTTTAGTTAAAGAGGCCTTTCAGGGTCTAGTTAAAAAGATCATTCGTTGATCTAGTTAAAGAAGTCTTTCATGGCTTAGTTAAAGAGGTCTTTCGGGGCCTAGTTAAAGAAGTCTTTCAGGGCTTAGTTAAAGAGGTCTTTCAGGGCTTAGTTAAAGAGGTCTTTCAGGGCCTAGTTAAAGAAGTCTTTCAGGGATTAGTTAAAGAGGTCTTTCAGGGCCTAGTTAAAGAGTTTGCTCGTCAGTCTAGTTAAAGAGATCATGTGTTGATCTAGTTAAAGAGATTGTTCGTCAATCTAGTTGAAGAGACTCTTTGGTGGTCTACTTAAAGGGATCATGCGTTGATCTAATTTAAGAGATCCTGATAAGGTCTAGACAAGTTATTCCATGTTTACTCATATGATTTTTCCCCTACACATCACAAAATAAATTATGCGGACTGTGCAACGAATTGAGTAATTATGGATGCATACATAATTATAAAATCCTTTGCATAGAAAACCATAGCAAGTTTTGTCATGTGTGAGAACCTATAGTAATAAGAATAACGAAACGGGAACAATGTAATAAGGGCATGGTGGATACACCGCTGGTACTTCCTATATATAAATGTTCCTTATTACATTGCAAGTGTGGCGTTATTTAAGTTACTAGAAGTTCTGGACCTTGACCAATGTTGTTCTATCATACACTCTCTGACTCCAATTTTGAGCATACACAAGTTTCCTATACTAGCCTTCATGGGAAACCCTTATAAACAATCTTTCGTTCATTATTTGAAATCTGACTCTTCTCCTTCAAGTTCACGCTCTTTTAATGGTGTGCTGCGACAAAAAGATACCACTTTACAAGAATCTTTTCTGAGGCTCAGTACAATCAAAGGTGTCACGCACCTACCTATTGGAATGAGGTTAAGATTTTCGAATCTCAACTCATCACCATGGACAACAAACGAGTTCAATAAACAAGGTTCACTGGAGTCCAAATGTTTTCTAGAGATTTTTCTCCGAAAACGAAGGATCACTTGATGGCGATACCCTCTATTGTGTTTTTACAAGTTTCCTCTATATTTAGATTTCGGGACGAAATTTCCTAAATTAGTGGAGACTGTGACATCTGAGCCTTTTCAAGCATCAAACAATACCGAACAATTCTGACTCTAATGAAACCTTGTGTTTCATTCCCGAGAATTTGTATAATTACATGTGACATTCATAGATTTTAGTCCATGTATAATTTCGACTCCTCAAAGCATCTATGGAACACAAACGAAACCAGTTTAATGCAATATATGTTCTGGAATAATAACACAAGCTAAACATACCTTAAATAACCTTTTCATAACTTAGAAATAAGTTTTGGAGGGTTTGGTATGTCAAAAACAAGTTTATTCGATCACAGGGACTATTTACCACAAACTGCGAAAGTCTGTCGATTCTCGTAGCGACGTACGCTCCGAAACAAGGTCACAATCTTAACATACCTTAAATACCCTTTACATAACTTACAAATAAGTGTTGAGGGCCTCGGTATGGCAAAATCACACTTTGTAACTTCAGGGGCTATTTTGCAAATTTCGTGAAACTATGCCTTTTTGCGTATATCGCTATCTAAAACACGTTCGGACATTCAAAAATTTTTCTAATCATCAATATATTATATGATAATGATTGGAATGCGAAAAATCCGTTCGTTACGCATTTACGGTCACGCACGCCTTCGTTACGATTTTCATCGTAATTAACCGAAAACCATGATTGTACGGCCAAACGAACCAACCTATGGAATATTTTGAAAACATTTCAAGTACCCTATACTTTAACGTCCTTGTGGAGCTTTGAAATGAGGTTAACGAGTGTTAGAAGTGCCTGAAACGCGACGAAACACGTACAGGGACCTGTTCTGCCAATTTTGAAACTTCAGAACTGAACATGGGAGCTAGGTGTAGCGCGACGCTTAAAGGGGTTACCCGTCGCATAGCGCAACGCCCCTGTTTTCACATAAACATTAGCTGGCAGCTTCCCAGCTCATTCCCTTGCCATCAATACGCAAATTATGACATCTATCTTGCATTTTGCCACACTTAACTTGCATCTAACACCTCAATAACACTTGTTATCGTCCTAGAGCATTGGCCTAACACTTGGCATGATCTTGAACACCTTTGGATCATTACAAATACCAATGATCATGTGAATTTTGAACTCTTTAACCACCTTCTTGCTTCAACCTGCCACAAATCCGAATTTTCACTCATTATGGAGCTTCCTCTGGTGTCTTTGATCTTTTCCCTTGTGTTTGTAAGTGATCCTTCATGCCATGTTCAAAATTTATAGCTTAATTTGACTAAAAAATCAAACAGTTTGACTTCCATTTGACTTTTAGTTTTGATCATGAATTGATCAAGTTATGGCTCAATTGAATCTTGCAAAATGATGATAATCAAAGTGGTTATGATCCCTAAAAATCATGCCTACTGATTATCACCATTTCTAGTCATTTTGGCAAGTCAAAGTTTCGGTCAAAATGCGATTTTTGCGTATTTTGCAGTGGATCTAATTCCAGGAGTCAAAACAGTTTGTTTTGATACCAAAACTCTTTTATAAACTTATTTAGACATGTCAAAACATGTCTAAATCATCACTCTTATTTTAGTGCTTGTTTAGAGTCGAAAGTTGAACGGTTTGACCACCGCTTTGACTTTCTAATCTGACCCGTTTGGTTGATCTTTGGATCCGACCAAATATAAATTTGTGACCATAAATATAAAGGGAATAACCCTCTGAGGTTATAGCTTATGGTCATGTCATTCGGTTAGTGTTATGATAATTAGTTATGTTCTTTAATAATGACCAAAAAAATGCCCTTTTCGAAAATAAATCAACTTTAATCATATGTAACATAAAATTTGACATATAGTCTGATCAAATAACATTTTCAAACATGTTTAAGCATTAAGACTTATCATAACACATATCTAACCATCCGAAACGTAGTTACGCAAATGACGCATTAAAGTAGCTTAAACTACCGGGTCAAAAGCACATAAAATCTTTCCAACTCAGAATGATAACTTATTAAACCATGTCATACGAGTCCCAATACTCATTTGGTTTATAAGGTGCCATTCTATCCAAATCCTCCGTTTTCAAGTTCCGATATTTACTTGTTATCCGATTCATTAGGACACACACTTGATTCCTTGATCTTCGAACGTTGATCATACACTTGTACAAGACTTATTCGTAAATCCCAGGCGAGTACATCACTCCCCTCTTTTATGTTTACAAATGTTTTGGGGTGATTCATATGTGCTAAATGTTTTCAAGTTTTCAAAGTACAAATACTATGGTTTATATAACAATATGGTTTCAATAATGTGATACAACTTGTTGGTGCGATGTATTTATAACAAGAATGACATTTATTAACAATGGCCAAGACGACCAGTAGTAAGTTAAGGTGCCTAGGACTGACAATCCCGTTACCAAAATTCCCGGGGTTTGTGGGCAAATTTGGGAAGCGACTGAAACTGTATTTGTAACATACCCTTTGGTGGTATGTTATTCGATTAAGGGACACCGTGGGTGGTCTCGAATAAGTCAACAAAGGTTTGAATGTATTCATGAAACGACCAAAGTTTTCATAATTATAACAAGGAACGATTGGTTTATAACAAGGAACGATGAACAATGAACGATGAACGATGAACAATTGGTTTACAACAAGGAACGATGAACAATTTGTTTATAACAAATGGTTTATTACAAGGAATGATGAACAACGAATAAATGTTTTCAAACAATGTCACACAACGATTTTCTATTAAAGATATAAACCATACGAGGTTTCTTACAAGATGATTTACCACTCGAGTTTACAAAACAAATGATTTTAGTTAAGATTCATGGCTACAAGATTTTGTTTTACTTATATCAACTTGTAAAGTTGATATATTATATTGCAATATCAAACACTTTATGATTTCAAGATTTACACTCGTCGACTCTCGAAGTTGGACGAGGTATTGCATTATAGATATTAAGTCATGAATTTGACATTTCACGAAAACTATGTATTCGCCGGCATTTTATACTGACCTTGTTTTCACATATGTTTCAGGATTAGTTATATGACGATTGTCGCTGCATACTTCACGTAGGAACGGACGCGGACCTTAGTGCCTTAAAACAAGAATGGCAATTAAAATGTTTGTTTAGTTTGTTGTAATTCCAAAGATAATGTAACTCGTAATCATTCAAGAATCATAACTTTAATTACTATGTGTTGATGAAACAATCTGTTAATTTGACTCCCCAAGTGATTCCGCCACGTGTTACTTTACGCGATTTGGGGTGTTACAGGTTGGTATCAGAGCACTGGTTATAGGGAATTAGATTATTAGTAATGCTTTGACCTAGACTATAACCTTCCTAGGACCCCAACGCAAGTTTACTTGTGTTTAGATTCTTAAAACATTACCATCACCTATCCTTAGGTGATTACCAAAAACAAAGCATATCACATCTTTTGAAAGTCAAAATTTTTCCAAAACTTCACAAGAAATCATCTATCCTTAGATGATTTATTTTTGGGCTTTGTACCTTCAAAGTTTTCAAAATCTCGTCAAAGTTTGGGTTTTATTAATGTGTACATGTGCAATCTGGAAGGGTGGGTGCCTGTACCCCGAGTTTTCTATCTAAGGCTAGATTGTTCGTACAAATCCACTTAACCGGACCAGTCACTCTTACCTGGGAACTCTTGGGGTGAGTGTCCACTTATAGGCTAAAGCATGTCTTCGTGATACATTATAAAGACCCATTTACTTTGATTAGTCACTGTGTCATTTGTTTGTTCTTAGTACTAAACAATTGATCACAATCCTTATGCTTTGCCGATATTTCTTTTAACAATTCATTTTGGCTATCCAATATCAATATCATTCGGCTTCACTCATATTTTCCTTTTCCTCTTCTAGAATGCCTTCTCATCACAAAGACACTCAAAAGTCTGAACTGGCTAATACCATCGCCCAGCAGATAGGCACAATACTCAGTGGAACTCTTGAGTTAGCTGTAGCCTTATCCAGTTTTGGTGATAAGACTACTCTTGAGGAACCAACAAAGACGAAAGCCAAGTCTTCAAAAAAATCAAGGAAGTGTAAAGCTTCAAAGAATCCTACATTGATTAATCCAATTCCGCTTAACCAAGTGGGACCTAGCCAGGTGACTCTGCCACCCGCTAAGAAACCATACAAAGGAAAAGCACCCCTGTGCAATCAATGGAACCTTCATCACTATGCCAGTGTTCACTGTCGAAAATGTTTTAACTGTGGACAAATTGGTCATACAGCCAAGGTCTGTCGTCTGGCTACCCAACCAAACCAAGCAATGGCATTTCCTACTCAACTTATCGCAACTCCTCATGCGATACTGGGTTGTCCTAACTACCCACATGGAATCTGCTTCAATGGTGGTTATCCTAATCATTTCAACTAATCAGGCTGGCAAATGATGACTCAATGTATGGACACAAAATCTACACTGGCAATGTTAAGGCTTGTGCTGATGTCTAAATAAACACTTAAACTTCTATGTTTGCTGTTTATTTCCCAAGAACCTTGAAAGCACTTTGATTGTCTATAAATAAATTTGGTTGTTTCCATATTATTTACAAATGCGATTATATATGTGTGTTCCTCCCCTACAATACCAATACTAATAACATGGTTCCTTGCGAATCAAACAACTCGGTAGTTTCTTTCGTTTTGCAATCGCCCGCGATCTCTACAAAAATCCTAAGTACTCGTTTCTTTTAAGAAACAATGTACAAGGTACAAGTTACAACTCTTAACAAATACTGAAAGTATCACTTTAAATCCTTGATTGGATACCTAAGGATACTTCCATGAGTCCTTAAATGGTCTTATGCAATATGTTTATGAGCATTTCAATGTTCTCTCATTTTCATTATACCATACATAATGATTTCAAAGATATCTTACACGATTTAAAAAGACATTTCACATGGTTTTCAAATATTCTAACATAGCATATTTACCAAATATACATAGTGCATGATTTCATGCATATTTTCAAAAAACCATACGTCCTAAATCACAGATTTTTAATATGTTTTCAAAACATTTTAATATGGTATATTTACCTAATATAGCTAGTGCATAATTTCAAAAACATTATATGTATGATTTCCAAAATCATTGAACAGATTTTCAAAGACTCCATGCATGATTTTCAACGACATTTTGCTCTGTATATTGACCAAACATACTTAGTGTGTTTCAAAACATTTTCGCGTACAAATCCTTATAAGATCTTCCTATCCTTATAGTTAGATTCTTCTGGATGTTTAAAGTGCAAATCAAAGTCCTTAATTGGATTCTTTGTGTACTTTAATGCAAGACAATGTGACAAGACGATGTGACTAAACCAAATCCTTACAAAATCTTTCTATTTTCATAGTAAGATTCTTGCGGATGCTTGAAGTACTAAATAAACTCCTTGATTGGGTTCCTAGTGTACTTTAACTACTTATGTACAAAATGATGACAAGTTAATAACAAGTTGATGACCAAATTGACAATTATGTGATTATGTGATTATGTGTTTATGTGTTAAGTTGATTCAAATGTTCGTTATCCAAATCCTTGTAGATCTTCCATATCTTCATATGATAGATTCTTAGAAGGATATCCGAAAGTGCTATCTTAAATCCTTGAATGGGTTATTCTATGTAAATAGTTAAGCCCTTGGATTCCAAAGTACTATTCCTAATTGGATTTATTGTTAAAGAGACCTTTCAGGGTCTAGTTAAAGAAACCTTTCAGGGTTTAGTTAAAGAGGCCTTTCAGGGTCTAGTTAAAGAGATCATTCGTTGATCTAGTTAAAGAAACCTTTCAGGGTTTAGTTAAAGAGGCCTTTTAGGGTCTAGTTAAAGAAACCTTTCAGGGTTTAGTTAAAGAGGCCTTTCAGGGTCTAGTTAAAGAGATCATTCGTTGATCTAGTTAAAGAAACCTTTCAGGGTTTAGTTAAAGAGGCCTTTCAGGGTCTAGTTAAAGAAACCTTTCAGGGTTTAGTTAAAGAGGCCTTTCAGGGTCTAGTTAAAGAGATCATTCGTTGATCTAGTTAAAGAAACCTTTCAGGGTTTAGTTAAAGAGGCCTTTCAGGGTCTAGTTAAAAAGATCATTCGTTGATCTAGTTAAAGAAGTCTTTCAGGGCTTAGTTAAAGAGGTCTTTCGGGGCCTAGTTAAAGAAGTCTTTCAGGGCTTAGTTAAAGAGGTCTTTCAGGGCTTAGTTAAAGAGGTCTTTCAGGGCCTAGTTAAAGAAGTCTTTCAAGGATTAGTTAAAGAGGTCTTTCAGGGCCTAGTTAAAGAGTTTGCTCGTCAGTCTAGTTAAAGAGATCATGTGTTGATCTAGTTAAAGAGATTGTTCGTCAATCTAGTTGAAGAGACTCTTTGGTGGTCTACTTAAAGGGATCATGCGTTGATCTAATTTAAGAGATCCTGATAAGGTCTAGACAAGTTATTCCATGTTTACTCATATGATTTTTCCCCTACACATCACAAAATAAATTATGCGGACTGTGCAACGAATTGAGTAATTATGGATGCATACATAATTATAAAATCCTTTGCATAGAAAACCATAGCAAGTTTTGTCATGTGTGAGAACCTATAGTAATAAGAATAACGAAACGGGAACAATGTAATAAGGGCATGGTGGATACACCGCTGGTACTTCCTATATATAAATGTTCCTTATTACATTGCAAGTGTGGCGTTATTTAAGTTACTAGAAGTTCTGGACCTTGACCAATGTTGTTCTATCATACACTCTCTGACTCCAATTTTGAGCACACACAAGTTTCCTATACTAGCCTTCATGGGAAACCCTTATAAACAATCTTTCGTTCATTATTTGAAATCTGACTCTTCTCCTTCAAGTTCACGCTCTTTTAATGGTGTGCTGCGACAAAAAGATACCACTTTACAAGAATCTTTTCTGAGGCTCAGTACAATCAAAGGTGTCACGCACCTACCTATTGGAATGAGGTTAAGATTTTCGAATCTCAACTCATCACCATGGACAACAAACGAGTTCAATAAACAAGGTTCACTGGAGTCCAAATGTTTTCTAGAGATTTTTCTCCGAAAACGAAGGATCACTTGATGGCGATACCCTCTATTGTGTTTTTACAAGTTTCCTCTATATTTAGATTTCGGGACGAAATTTCCTAAATTAGTGGAGACTGTGACATCTGAGCCTTTTCAAGCATCAAACAATACCGAACAATTCTGACTCTAATGAAACCTTGTGTTTCATTCCCGAGAATTTGTATAATTACATGTAACATTCATAGATTTTAGTCCATGTATAATTTCGACTCCTCAAAGCATCTATGGAACACAAACGAAACCAGTTTAATGCAATATATGTTCTGGAATAATGACACAAGCTAAACATACCTTAAATAACCTTTTCATAACTTAGAAATAAGTTTTGGAGGGTTTGGTATGTCAAAAACAAGTTTATTCGATCACAGGGACTATTTACCACAAACTGCGAAAGTCTGTCGATTCTCGTAGCGACGTACGCTCCGAAACAAGGTCACAATCTTAACATACCTTAAATACCCTTTACATAACTTAGAAATAAGTTTTGAGGGCCTCGGTATGGCAAAATCACACTTTGTAACTTCAGGGGCTATTTTGCAAATTTCGTGAAACTATGCCTTTTTGCGTATATCGCTATCTGAAACACGTTCGGACATTCAAAAATTTTTCTAATCATCAATATATTTTATGATAATGATTGGAATGCGAAAAATCCGTTCGTTACGCATTTACGGTCACGCACGCCTTCGTTACGATTTTCATCGTAATTAACCGAAAACCATGATTGTACGGCCAAACGAACCAACCTATGGAATATTTTGAAAACATTTCAAGTACCCTATACTTTAACGTCCTTGTGGAGCTTTGCAATGAGGTTAACGAGTGTTAGAAGTGCCTGAAACGCGACGAAACACGTACAGGGACCTGTTCTGCCAATTTTGAAACTTCAGAACTGAACATGGGAGCTAGGTGTAGCGCGACGCTTAAAGGGGTTACCCGTCGCATAGCGCAACACCCCTGTTTTCACATAAACATTAGCTGGCAGCTTCCCAGCTCATTCCCTTGCCACCAATACGCAAATTATGACATCTATCTTGCATTTTGCCACACTTAACTTGCATCTAACACCTCAATAACACTTGTTATCATCCTAGAGCATTGGCCTAACACTTGGCATGATCTTGAACACCTTTGGATCATTACAAATACCAATGATCATGTGAATTTTGAACTCTTTAACCACCTTCTTGCTTCAACCTGCCACAAATCCGAATTTTCACTCATTATGGAGCTTCCTCTGGTGTCTTTGATCTTTTCCCTTGTGTTTGTAAGTGATCCTTCATGCCATGTTCAAAATTTATAGCTTAATTTGACTAAAAAATAAAAGAGTTTGACTTCCGTTTGACTTTTAGTTTTGATCATGAATTGATCAAGTTATGGCTCAATTGAATCTTGCAAAATGATGATAATCAAAGTGGTTATGATCCCTAAAAATCATGCCTTCTGATTATCACCATTTCTAGTCATTTTGGCAAGTCAAAGTTTCGGTCAAAATGCGATTTTTGCGTATTTTGCAGGGGATCTAATTCCAGGAGACAAAACAGTTTGTTTTGATGCCAAAACTCTTTTATAAACTTATTTAGACATGTCAAAACATGTCTAAATCATCACTCTTATTTTAGTGCTTGTTTAGAGTCGAAAGTTGAACGGTTTGACCACCGCTTTGACTTTCTAATCTGACCCGTTTGGTTGATCTTTGGATCCGACCAAATATAAATTTGTGACCATAAATATAAAGGGAATAACCCTCTGAGGTTATAGCTTATGGTCATGTCATTCTGTTAGTGTTATGATAATTAGTTATGTTCTTTAATAATGACCAAAAAAATGCCCTTTTCGAAAATAAATCAACTTTAATCATATGTAACATAAAATTTGACATATAGTCTGATCAAATAACATTTTCAAACATGTTTAAGCATTAAGACTTATCATAACACATATCTAACCATCCGAAACGTAGTTACGCAAATGACGCATTAAAGTAGCTTAAACTACCGGGTCAAAAGCACATAAAATCTTTCCAACTCAGAATGATAACTTATTAAACCATGTCATACGAGTCCCAATACTCATTTGGTTTATAAGGTGCCATTCTATCCAAATCCTCCGTTTTCAAGTTCCGATATTTACTTGTTATCCGATTCATTAGGACACACACTTGATTCCTTGATCTTCGAACGTTGATCATACACTTGTACAAGACTTATTCGTAAATCCCAGGCGAGTACATCACTCCCCTCTTTTATGTTTACAAATGTTTTGGGGTGATTCATATGTGCTAAATGTTTTCAAGTTTTCAAAGTACAAATACTATGGTTTATATAACAATATGGTTTCAATAATGTGATACAACTTGTTGGTGCGATGTATTTATAACAAGAATGACATTTATTAACAATGGCCAAGACGACCAGTAGTAAGTTAAGGTGCCTAGGACTGACAATCCCGTTACCAAAATTCCCGGGGTTTGTGGGCAAATTTGGGAAGCGACTGAAACTGTATTTGTAACATACCCTTTGGTGGTATGTTATTCGATTAAGGGACACCGTGGGTGGTCTCGAATAAGTCAACAAAGGTTTGAATGTATTCATGAAACGACCAAAGTTTTCATAATTATAACAAGGAACGATTGGTTTATAACAAGGAACGATGAACAATGAACGATGAACGATGAACAATTGGTTTACAACAAGGAACGATGAACAATTTGTTTATAACAAATGGTTTATTACAAGGAATGATGAACGACGAATAAATGTTTTCAAACAATGTCACACAACGATTTTCTATTAAAGATATAAACCATACGAGGTTTCTTACAAGATGATTTACCACTCGAGTTTACAAAACAAATGATTTTAGTTAAGATTCATGGCTACAAGATTTTGTTTTACTTATATCAACTTGTAAAGTTGATATATTATATTGCAATATCAAACACTTTATGATTTCAAGATTTACACTCGTCGACTCTCGAAGTTGGACGAGGTATTGCATTATAGATATTAAGTCATGAATTTGACATTTCACGAAAACTATGTATTCGCCGGCATTTTATACTGACCTTGTTTTCACATATGTTTCAGGATTAGTTATATGACGATTGTCGCTGCATACTTCACGTAGGAACGGACGCGGACCTTAGTGCCTTAAAACAAGAATGGCAATTAAAATGTTTGTTTAGTTTGTTGTAATTCCAAAGATAATGTAACTCGTAATCATTCAAGAATCATAACTTTAATTACTATGTGTTGATGAAACAATCTGTTAATTTGACTCCCCAAGTGATTCCGCCACGTGTTACTTTACGCGATTTGGGGTGTTACAGGTTGGTATCAGAGCACTGGTTATAGGGAATTAGATTATTAGTAATGCTTTGACCTAGACTATAACCTTCCTAGGACCCCAACGCAAGTTTACTTGTGTTTAGATTCTTAAAACATTACCATCACCTATCCTTAGGTGATTACCAAAAACAAAGCATATCACATCTTTTGAAAGTCAAAATTTTTCCAAAACTTCACAAGAAATCATCTATCCTTAGATGATTTATTTTTGGGCTTTGTACCTTCAAAGTTTTCAAAATCTCGTCAAAGTTTGGGTTTTATTAATGTGTACATGTGCAATCTGGAAGGGTGGGTGCCTGTACCCCGAGTTTTCTATCTAAGGCTAGATTGTTCGTACAAATCCACTTAACCGGACCAGTCACTCTTACCTGGGAACTCTTGGGGTGAGTGTCCACTTATAGGCTAAAGCATGTCTTCGTGATACATTATAAAGACCCATTTACTTTGATTAGTCACTGTGTCATTTGTTTGTTCTTAGTACTAAACAATTGATCACAATCCTTATGCTTTGCCGATATTTCTTTTAACAATTCATTTTGGCTATCCAATATCAATATCATTCGGCTTCACTCATATTTTCCTTTTCCTCTTCTAGAATGCCTTCTCATCACAAAGACACTCAAAAGTCTGAACTGGCTAATACCATCGCCCAGCAGATAGGCACAATACTCAGTGGAACTCTTGAGTTAGCTGTAGCCTTATCCAGTTTTGGTGATAAGACTACTCTTGAGGAACCAACAAAGACGAAAGCCAAGTCTTCAAAAAAATCAAGGAAGTGTAAAGCTTCAAAGAATCCTACATTGATTAATCCAATTCCGCTTAACCAAGTGGGACCTAGCCAGGTGACTCTGCCACCCGCTAAGAAACCATACAAAGGAAAAGCACCCCTGTGCAATCAATGGAACCTTCATCACTATGCCAGTGTTCACTGTCGAAAATGTTTTAACTGTGGACAAATTGGTCATACAGCCAAGGTCTGTCGTTTGGCTACCCCACCAAACCAAGCAATGGCAGTTCCTACTCAACTTATCGCAACTCCTCATGCGATACTGGGTTGTCCTAACTACCCACATGGAATCTGCTTCAATGGTGGTTATCCTAATCATTTCAACTAATCGGGCTGGCAAATGATGACTCAATGTATGGACACAAGATCTACACTGGCAATGTTAAGGCTTGTGCTGATGTCTAAATAAACACTTAAACTTCTATGTTTGCTGTTTATTTCCCAAGAACCTTGAAAGCACTTTGATTGTCTATAAATAAATTTGGTTGTTTCCATATTATTTACAAATGCGATTATATATGTGTGTTCCTCCCCTACAATACCAATACTAATAACATGGTTCCTTGCGAATCAAACAACTCGGTAGTTTCTTTCGTTTTGCAATCGCCCGCGATCTCTACAAAAATCCTAAGTACTCGTTTCTTTTAAGAAACAATGTACAAGGTACAAGTTACAACTCTTAACAAATACTGAAAGTATCACTTTAAATCCTTGATTGGATACCTAAGGATACTTCCATGAGTCCTTAAATGGTCTTATGCAATATGTTTATGAGCATTTCAATGTTCTCTCATTTTCATTATACCATACATAATGATTTCAAAGATATCTTACACGATTTAAAAAGACATTTCACATGGTTTTCAAATATTCTAACATAGCATATTTACCAAATATACATAGTGCATGATTTCATGCATATTTTCAAAAAACCATACGTCCTAAATCACAGATTTTTAATATGTTTTCAAAACATTTTAATATGGTATATTTACCTAATATAGCTAGTGCATAATTTCAAAAACATTATATGTATGATTTCCAAAATCATTGAACAGATTTTCAAAGACTCCATTCATGATTTTCAACGACATTTTGCTCTGTATATTGACCAAACATACTTAGTGTGTTTCAAAACATTTTCGCGTACAAATCCTTATAAGATCTTCCTATCCTTATAGTTAGATTCTTCTGGATGTTTAAAGTGCAAATCAAAGTCCTTAATTGGATTCTTTGTGTACTTTAATGCAAGACAATGTGACAAGACGATGTGACTAAACCAAATCCTTACAAAATCTTTCTATTTTCATAGTAAGATTCTTGCGGATGCTTGAAGTACTAAATAAACTCCTTGATTGGGTTCCTAGTGTACTTTAACTACTTATGTACAAAATGATGACAAGTTAATAACAAGTTGATGACCAAATTGACAATTATGTGATTATGTGATTATGTGTTTATGTGTTAAGTTGATTCAAATGTTCGTTATCCAAATCCTTGTAGATCTTCCATATCTTCATATGATAGATTCTTAGAAGGATATCCGAAAGTGCTATCTTAAATCCTTGAATGGGTTATTCTATGCAAATAGTTAAGCCCTTGGATTCCAAAGTACTATTCCTAATTGGATTTATTGTTAAAGAGACCTTTCAGGGTCTAGTTAAAGAAACCTTTCAGGGTTTAGTTAAAGAGGCCTTTCAGGGTCTAGTTAAAGAGATCATTCGTTGATCTAGTTAAAGAAACCTTTCAGGGTTTAGTTAAAGAGGCCTTTTAGGGTCTAGTTAAAGAAACCTTTCAGGGTTTAGTTAAAGAGGCCTTTCAGGGTCTAGTTAAAGAGATCATTCGTTGATCTAGTTAAAGAAACCTTTCAGGGTTTAGTTAAAGAGGCCTTTCAGGGTCTAGTTAAAGAAACCTTTCAGGGTTTAGTTAAAGAGGCCTTTCAGGGTCTAGTTAAAGAGATCATTCGTTGATCTAGTTAAAGAAACCTTTCAGGGTTTAGTTAAAGAGGCCTTTCAGGGTCTAGTTAAAAAGATCATTCGTTGATCTAGTTAAAGAAGTCTTTCAGGGCTTAGTTAAAGAGGTCTTTCGGGGCCTAGTTAAAGAAGTCTTTCAGGGCTTAGTTAAAGAGGTCTTTCAGGGCTTAGTTAAAGAGGTCTTTCAGGGCCTAGTTAAAGAAGTCTTTCAAGGATTAGTTAAAGAGGTCTTTCAGGGCCTAGTTAAAGAGTTTGCTCGTCAGTCTAGTTAAAGAGATCATGTGTTGATCTAGTTAAAGAGATTGTTCGTCAATCTAGTTGAAGAGACTCTTTGGTGGTCTACTTAAAGGGATCATGCGTTGATCTAATTTAAGAGATCCTGATAAGGTCTAGACAAGTTATTCCATGTTTACTCATATGATTTTTCCCCTACACATCACAAAATAAATTATGCGGACTGTGCAACGAATTGAGTAATTATGGATGCATACATAATTATAAAATCCTTTGCATAGAAAACCATAGCAAGTTTTGTCATGTGTGAGAACCTATAGTAATAAGAATAACGAAACGGGAACAATGTAATAAGGGCATGGTGGATACACCGCTGGTACTTCCTATATATAAATGTTCCTTATTACATTGCAAGTGTGGCGTTATTTAAGTTACTAGAAGTTCTGGACCTTGACCAATGTTGTTCTATCATACACTCTCTGACTCCAATTTTGAGCACACACAAGTTTCCTATACTAGCCTTCATGGGAAACCCTTATAAACAATCTTTCGTTCATTATTTGAAATCTGACTCTTCTCCTTCAAGTTCACGCTCTTTTAGTGGTGTGTTGCGACAAAAAGATACCACTTTACAAGAATCTTTTCTGAGGCTCAGTACAATCAAAGGTGTCACGCACCTACCTATTGGAATGAGGTTAAGATTTTCGAATCTCAACTCATCACCATGGACAACAAACGAGTTCAATAAACAAGGTTCACTGGAGTCCAAATGTTTTCTAGAGATTTTTCTCCGAAAACGAAGGATCACTTGATGGCGATACCCTCTATTGTGTTTTTACAAGTTTCCTCTATATTTAGATTTCGGGACGAAATTTCCTAAATTAGTGGAGACTGTGACATCTGAGCCTTTTCAAGCATCAAACAATACCGAACAATTCTGACTCTAATGAAACCTTGTGTTTCATTCCCGAGAATTTGTATAATTACATGTGACATTCATAGATTTTAGTCCATGTATAATTTCGACTCCTCAAAGCATCTATGGAACACAAACGAAACCAGTTTAATGCAATATATGTTCTGGAATAATGACACAAGCTAAACATACCTTAAATAACCTTTTCATAACTTAGAAATAAGTTTTGGAGGGTTTGGTATGTCAAAAACAAGTTTATTCGATCACAGGGACTATTTACCACAAACTGCGAAAGTCTGTCGATTCTCGTAGCGACGTACGCTCCGAAACAAGGTCACAATCTTAACATACCTTAAATACCCTTTACATAACTTAGAAATAAGTTTTGAGGGCCTCGGAATGGCAAAATCACACTTTGTAACTTCAGGGGCTATTTTGCAAATTTCGTGAAACTATGCCTTTTTGCGTATATCGCTACTGAAACACGTTCGGACATTCAAAAATTTTTCTAATCATCAATATATTATATGATAATGATTGGAATGCGAAAAATCCGTTCGTTACGCATTTACGGTCACGCACGCCTTCGTTACGATTTTCATCGTAATTAACCGAAAACCATGATTGTACGGCCAAACGAACCAACCTATGGAATATTTTGAAAACATTTCAAGTACCCTATACTTTAACGTCCTTGTGGAGCTTTGAAATGAGGTTAACGAGTGTTAGAAGTGCCTGAAACGCGACGAAACACGTACAGGGACCTGTTCTGCCAATTTTGAAACTTCAGAACTGAACATGGGAGCTAGGTGTAGCGCGACGCTTAAAGGGGTTACCCGTCGCATAGCGCAACGCCCCTGTTTTCACATAAACATTAGCTGGCAGCTTCCAAGCTCATTCCCTTGCCACCAATACGCAAATTATGACATCTATCTTGCATTTTGCCACACTTAACTTGCATCTAACACCTCAATAACACTTGTTATCATCCTAGAGCATTGGCCTAATACTTGGCATGATCTTGAACACCTTTGGATCATTACAAATACCAATGATCATGTGAATTTTGAACTCTTTAACCACCTTCTTGCTTCAACCTGCCACAAATCCGAATTTTCACTCATTATGGAGCTTCCTCTGGTGTCTTTGATCTTTTCCCTTGTGTTTGTAAGTGATCCTTCATGCCATGTTCAAAATTTATAGCTTAATTTGACTAAAAAATCAAACAGTTTGACTTCCGTTTGACTTTTAGTTTTGATCATGAATTGATCAAGTTATGGCTCAATTGAATCTTGCAAAATGATGATAATCAAAGTGGTTATGATCCCTAAAAATCATGCCTACTGATTATCACCATTTCTAGTCATTTTGGCAAGTCAAAGTTTCGGTCAAAATGCGATTTTTGCGTATTTTGCAGCGGATCTAATTCCAGGAGTCAAAACAGTTTGTTTTGATGCCAAAACTCTTTTATAAACTTATTTAGACATGTCAAAACATGTCTAAATCATCACTCTTATTTTAGTGCTTGTTTAGAGTCGAAAGTTGAACGGTTTGACCACCGCTTTGACTTTCTAATCTGACCCGTTTGGTTGATCTTTGGATCCGACCAAATATAAATTTGTGACCATAAATATAAAGGGAATAACCCTCTGAGGTTATAGCTTATGGTCATGTCATTCGGTTAGTGTTATGATAATTAGTTATGTTCTTTAATAATGACCAAAAAAATGCCCTTTTCGAAAATAAATCAACTTTAATCATATGTAACATAAAATTTGACATATAGTCTGATCAAATAACATTTTCAAACATGTTTAAGCATTAAGACTTATCATAACACATATCTAACCATCCGAAACGTAGTTACGCAAATGACGCATTAAAGTAGCTTAAACTACCTTAACGGGTCATAACGGGTCAAAAGCACATAAAATCTTTCCAACTCAGAATGATAACTTATTAAACCATGTCATACGAGTCCCAATACTCATTTGGTTTATAAGGTGCCATTCTATCCAAATCCTCCGTTTTCAAGTTCCGATATTTACTTGTTATCCGATTCATTAGGACACACACTTGATTCCTTGATCTTCGGACGTTGATCATACACTTGTACAAGACTTATTCGTAAATCCCAGGCGAGTACATCACTCCCCTCTTTTATGTTTACAAATGTTTTGGGGTGATTCATATGTGCTAAATGTTTTCAAGTTTTCAAAGTACAAATACTATGGTTTATATAACAATATGGTTTCAATAATGTGATACAACTTGTTGGTGCGATGTATTTATAAAAAGAATGACATTTATTAACAATGGCCAAGCCGACCAGTAGTAAGTTAAGGTGCCTAGGACTGACAATCCCGTTACCGAAATTCCCGGGGTTTGTGGGCAAATTTGGGAAGCGACTGAAACTGTATTTGTAACATACCCTTTGGTGGTATGTTATATGATTAAGGGACACCGTGGGTGGTCTCGAACAAGTCAACAAAGGTTTGAATGTATTCATGAAATGACCAAAAGTTTTCACAATTATAACAAACGATTGGTTTATAACAAGGAAAGATGAACGATGAACGATGAACAATGAACGATGAACAATTGGTTTACAACAAAGAACGATGAACAATTTGTTTATAACAAATGGTTTATTACGAGGAATGATGAACGACGAACAAATGTTTTCAAACAATGTCACACAACGATTTTTTATTAAAGATATAAACCATAGGAGGTTTCTTACAAGATGATTTACCACTCGAATTTACAAAACAAATGATTTTAGTTAAGATTCATGGCTACAATATTTTGTTTTACTTATATCAACTTGTAAAGTTGATATATTATATTGCAATATCAAACACTTTATGATTTCAAGATTTACACTCGTCGACTCTCGAAGTTGGACGAGGTATTGCAACATAGATACTAAGCCATGAATTTGACATTTCACGAAAACTATGTATTCGCCGGCATTTTTATGCTGACCTCGTTTTCACATATGTTTCAGGATTAGTTACATGATGATTGTTGCTGCATACTTCACGTAGGAACGGACGCGGACCTTAGTGCCTTAAAACAAGAATGGCAATTAAAATGTTAGTTTAATTTGTTGTAATTCCGAAGATAATGTAACTCGTAATCATTCAAGAATTATAACTTTAATTACCATGTGTTGATGAAACAATCTGTTAACGTGACTCCCCAAGTGATTCCGCCGCGTGTTGCTTTACGCGATTTAGGGTGTTACACTTATAGTTTTCTGACATTTGAGGAACTATTTACTGAGCTGAATGATGATATGTTAAAAAGAAAGATTGAAGAAACAGTGAATGAAGGAAGTATTCCTAAGCATTTAACTAAAAAGGAAATTGCAGAAGCTAGAAAGTCCTGGTTTAAAGATGTGCCGAAAGAAAGAAAGTTCGGACGGCCTTTGGCATTCTTCACACGCGACAAAGACAAGTCTCTTGGTGATATTCTGAGTTGGGGGTGGATTCCTGAATTGAATGTCTATGCAATTAAAGGAGAGTTTGGAGTACAATACTTCAGATTTCTGAAAGATATAAAGAGTTTACCCTACTAGGATGTCGAGGAGCTAGCACAGACTCGAACGATTAAGTTTTAGATGAAATTTCATGATCAGAGATTATGGAGATTGATAAAGTTTGAAGCCTCACGGGGTTTTCAAGAATGGAAGCCATTTATACCTAAGAGAATTATAAAGATTGATAAGGTGACAAAGGAGAAGGATATTACTTTAATCATGAAACCGCCAAGAGTTATGAAGAATATGCCGTTGATTAGAACTGAACAAGATTTTTGGGAATTTATTAAGTGGTGGGAAGTAGATCCGGAAACTAGTGAAGCAGTGGTTGTTTTGAAAGTTGATGAATCTACAAAGATCACTGATGAGCTAACACCAGAATTGATAGAAAGACGAAGAATCTGGGGTTTATGGCGGACAATACGAATACTAGACCCGATGTGGTTAGTAAACTGTTCGAAAGAGGATATTAAATGTTTGTTTTCAACAAGATATGCTACGAGAAGCGTGAAGAAGTTCAAGCTATGCAATACCAAGGTGTAGTTAATGTTTGTTATGCACATGGTATTAACTCAGGAAAAATGTGGGAGTCTAAATGGCGAGAGCTTGAACGAGAAGAGTTTCTGAAAGAAGAAAAAAGATTGGAAAAGATAGCTGAAAGAAGCAAAGAGGCACGTAAGAAGATTTCAATTTATGAAATGGGCTCCTCCGACAGATCAAACGCCCATACCTTCCAAGGAAAGACGTAAGCTGAGAAAACATTTCTTTGGACGCTAACTGTTAAATAATATGAAGATTTTGAGAATGGACGAGACTATGACAATATCCAAGGGGGAGTTTGTTGATGCACGATATCTATTGTCTACGACTTAGGTCTAGTTGTATTGAATAGGTTAAGATGTTTTGGTTTGTAAGTTTATTAATTGTGGGGAGACCACTTCGTACGAAGTACCAGTTCGTACGAAATGGGTTCATTTGGTGCGAATGGGAAGTCTATAAATAGGTCTAAGGTGTTTGTAAGTTGTAACTTTTGTCAGACCAAGCAGCGAAGCTCTGCTGGATTTCAGGCGTGTACAAGTTGAATATATCAATGAAATCAAACATTTAAACAGTAAATCACGTGTTATTGTCACTAATCTATAATATTTCCGCTATTATGGACTAGATAGAAATTAGGTACCTTTGATAAAGGAGGAATCGGTCCTACAAACTCTTTTTCAGTTGTGGTATAATTTTCTTGTGCATCATTAAGAGTTTTACTTGCATAGTATATTGGGTGAAAATGCTTATCTTTTCGTTGTCCCAAGACAGCTCCAACTGCAAAGTCACTTGCATTGCACATGATTTCAAAAGGTAAGTTCCAATCAGGTGCTGTCATGATTGATGCATTGACTAGTGCTAAAAATGCTTGGTTGCAATCATTGTCAAAGATAAATGGTGCATCTTTTTCAAGTAATTTTGTTAAAGGTCTTGAAATTTTCGAAAAGTCTTTGATAAATCGTCTATAAAATCTGGCATGCCCTATGAAACTTTTGATGGCTCTAACGGAGGATGGAGGTGGGAATCGAGAAATGGTGTCTATTTTGGCTCGATCAACCTCCATTCCTTCGTTAGAGATTTTGTGACCGAGTACTATTCCCTCCGTTACCATGAAATGACATTTTTCCCAATTAAGGGCGATGTTAGTTTCCTCACATCGGGATAACATTCGTTCAAGATTATCGAGGCATTGGTCATACGAGTCTCCAAAGATAGAAAAATCATCCATGAAAACTTTCATAGTTTTTTCTATCATATCATGGAAGATGGCCACCATGCAACGTTGGAAAGTTACGGGGGCGTTACATAGACCAAAAGGCATGGTCGATAAACAAAAGTTCCATAGGGACATGTAAAAGTTATTTTCTCTTGGTCTTTTGGAGCTATCGGTAACCTAAAAAACCATCTAAAAAACTATAAAATTTGTGACTGGATAATCTTTCTAACATTTGATCAATAAAAGGCAAAGGGAAGTGGTCTTTCCTTGTTGCCTCATTTAATCTACGATAGTCGATACAAACTCTCCATCCATGACGGTCCTTGTTGGTATTAATTCCTTTTTTTCATTAGTGACCACCGTCATACCTCCTTTTTGGGGACTACTTGAACGGGACTCACCCAAGGACTATCGGAAATTGGGTAGATGAGTCCGGCATCAAGTAGTTTGATGACTTCATTTTTAACCACTTCTTGAACATTTGGATTTACTCTACGTTGCGGTTGTATTACCGATCTATAGTCATATTCCATTAAAATTTTGTGTGTACACATGGACGGGCTTATGCCTTTTATATATACAAGTTTCCATGCAATCGTGTTTTTATGTTTTTTTCAAAAGTTTAATTAATTTTTCTTTTTTCTATACTAGTTAATTTTGAAGAAATAATTACCAGTAATTTACCATGCTCGTCTAGAAAAGCATATTCCAAACCTTTTGGGAGTTCTTTGAGCTCAAGAAGTGGGTCTTTAAGAGACTCCTTATTCGTTTGCTCTTTATTTTGGTCGAGAACCAAAAAGGCTTGTTCAATGATGTTCTCTTGCTCGACAAGTTGGTCGATTTCTTCCTTCATATCGGGTGGTTCATCTTCATCTTTAATTAAGGGGTCGTCGTTGCCGAATGGATATTTCATGTGTTGGTCAAGATTGATATACATTTTGTCGGCCCCCAATTGAATTGGTAGGTTGTTTTGCTTTCGAAATATCAATGCTTGATGGGTTTTCACAAAAGGTTATCCCAACACAAGAGGAGCATCATCAAGAATGATGAAGTCGGTTGGGACTACAGTTTGGTTTGTTTGCACTAACACATCTTCAACTATACCCGATGATTTTATTATTTTCCAATTAGAGATAAAAATAGGGATTTGAAGTGGAGAAAAATCAATAATATTTAATTTTTCGAAAATATAGTTAGGCATTATATTAACACAAATATCTTTATCAATGTAATATTACTAATAAAGGTGTTTTGAAAAAAAACATGGAAACGGTTTTATGTTAATTTCAAATTCCTCATCTTTTATTACCGTAGTTTTATCGTTTGTTAATTTAACGCTAACTATTTCGTCAATTTTAGTGTTAGCGTTTAACTCGTTTAAAAACTTAGCATGTGCGGTTACCAAACAATGATTTTCGAAAGAAGGTGACAAAATGTTAATTTCTTGAAAATTTGACTCTTGGTTGAAACTATCATTTTCGGACCTACCTTTTTGTCATTTGGTTCATGCGTTGGGTTTTCACTTAGTTGTTCTTCCATTTTTACTTCTTCAATTATTACTTCCTTAGTACAAACAGCTCCTTCCCTCTCGCGGAAAATTCTTATTAAGCGTTTAAGATTTTTGAGACTTTGTATAAGGGTTTTGGCTTCAGGGATGATAATTGGTGGTGTTTCGTGAAGTTTAGCGGGATAAGTGTCCCAATCAAAACTTTACTTCGGAAGTTCAAACCTAGGTTCCTCATAACAAGTGTATGAGGTGGATGGTTGGAAAAGGTCGCAATTTTGTACTGAGTGGGATTCAACGCAAATGGTACAATATTCCTCCTCGTAATCATCCTCTATGTAGTATCAAGTGTAATCTCCTGAGTATTGATCCATAGGAAAATACTCAACAGATTACAGAGTCTAGGGATTAGAAAACAAAATTTAAAGGCTGAAACAGAGGCTCATCACGGCCCGTGGTCAGATACTGTATCTGGGCGTTTGAAAGTTGTTACTGGTACACACCCCCGTGTTCAGCTTACTGTTTTGCTAAAAACTCCTAAAAATTTACAAACGAGCGCGCAGTTTTGAAAAGGTTTTGAAAAATGATTAGGCCGTCGATTTTAAGCTTTCTTAAAATCCTTGTGTCCCCGGCAACAGCGCCAAAAACTTGGTGCTTGTCGAGAGAGATATGATTTTATTAGTATTTTAAGTCCATTGTACACATTAGTCAAGTTTTAAATTTATAAAACACGATATTGTACTAACACTAAACACACACTAGGGCAAGTGCACCCATCGCGAGCGTAGTATAGTGTTTGTAAGATACTGAGGTCGTCCAAGGACACAAGATCTTTTAATACCGGTTTTGCGTCAACGTCTAATCGATCCAAATTATTGATAAAAGTTTTGAAACATAAAAGTAAATATAAAAATGAAAAGATTAACAAAAAATGAAAGACAAATAGACAAGATAGAATCACTTGGATCCGACTCCTCTTTAATGTACCCTTTGATGATTTTCGCACTTTTGGATTTTTTAAGAGATTATCTTAGTTATAATAGTATGCCCCTCTTTCAAAGGTGACGTTACCCTCGACCTAGTGGTTTTAGTCACCAGGGATACAATCCCAAAAGATCGGAATATTGGAAGATAACTAAGTAAGTTATTAACGTGAGAAGTGGTAGGACCCTCTTTTGAAGGTGACGTTACCCTCGGCCAAGTGTTTGAGTCAGCAAGGATACAATCCCAAGAGGCTGGTTTAATGTTTTAATAGTAGTTTACATATGAGGGGTCAAGCTATTCGCACCCCCGCCATCCAATACCATAAGGCATTGAAGGAGGTCCTAGTAAGCTTGAACCAAGTCCTCGCAGGATCTATACACTGAACGAGACAAGAACTTTACCAAACAACCCTTCTAACCCCTTTCCAAGTAGTTAACGTGCTTTATATAGACCGTAAAGATACGAATGAGAAAATCAATGACATCATGAAGAAATGGTTAGGAAAATTCGCTTTCAACATAAGAAACTATTTGTTAAAGTCATTAATACATACCCAATTAAAAAATGCCGAAAGACTAAAAATCAAAAGTAATACGTTAAAGACTTGTCTTTACCAAGTGATGTAAAAGATTAGCCAAGCGTGACCCTTATTTGACAAGAATTCTTACAATCAATCTTGGAACCCTAGACTACTACACACTCTAAAGATGATAGATGGATGATGGTGGTGGGTGTTGGTGGCAAAGTGAGAGAGAAGTGGTTTGCATAGGAATGCCTTTAAAGTGAACCAAGCACCTCTATTTATAGTCATACAGTGCCCCGGCTGTAACACCCCGATCGTGTAATACAACAACACGCGGCGGAAATATCGAGGAGTCACGTTACAACTTGCTCCGCCACAACTGATACTAAATTGTTTCACTATCATTAACATCATTTTACAATACAAGGAAAACATGAAGTTGTCTTTTGATTAAAGAAGTCTAAAGTCCGAATGTATTCCTATATGCAGCAAACTTGAATAATCGAAACCTGAAACATATGTGAAAACGAGACATCAACAAACAATGTTGGCGAGTACATAGTTTTGTTATCCAGATTAATGGCAAAAAGTTTAGTGTTGTAATAATTCGACAACTACAAGAGTCGTCTATTGAAAATGGACTCTTTGAAGCCAAGGAATGGAAAAAAGATTGAGTATTGTAATAAATTAACTTGATTATAAAACTTGTGACACAATAGTTTTGTATATGGCAACATGATTAATATTAAGTAATTTTATGCCATTGAAAATGTGTACATTGTTCATTGTAATCGCCTTGAATTTTTCATAAAACTTGTGAGTATGTTATTAGAGATCCAATCAAGGATTAATAATAACAATATTGAAATTTGTCAAAACTCGCATGAGTATTATTAGAAATCAAGTCAATGATTTAAAATAATACTTTGGTTATCCTTCTAAGAATCTAACATATTAAAATATGTAAGAGTTCTACAAGGATTTGGTTATTGTACTTTGAATCAATCAACACAAAATCAGAATATGATTTGGATAACGCTACAAGAGTAATACAATAAGAACACTTATGTATAGGAAGTACCAGCGACGTATCCACCATGTACTTATAGTATTACACTCGTTTCGTTATCTAAATCACAACTAATCACAATAACCACATAATCATCGTCTTGGTCATATTGTCTTGTCATATACGTATTAAAGTACACAGAATCCAATAAAGGACTACCAATTAGTACTTCAAACATCCTACAAGAATCTAACTATGAAGATAGATAGATGCTTTAAAGATTTGGTAGCATATCAAGCTATGCTTTGGTTCAGTATATCAGGCTATACTTTGGTTTAGTATATCAGGCTTTACTTTGGTTTAGCATATCAAACTATGCTTTGGTTTAGTCACTTTGAATCATAAAGTCCTAAATCCTAATGGTGAGTCGGATAACGCTACGAAGGTTAATACAATAAGTACACTTATGTATAGGAAGTACCAGCGGCGTATCCCCATGTTCATATTGTATTACTCTAGTTTCGCTACCTAATTCACCAACAATCTTTACACATAAACAATAACCATCGTCATCGGCGTGTAAAGCACTTCTTAGAAATCTTACTATAAAGATAGAAGATTTAAGACTGTACTTCAAGTATCCTACTAGGATCAGTCTATAAAGATAGAAAGATACTATAAGGTTTTGTTTCGTGTCCCCAATTGTCATGTCTTGCATAAAAAGGAATATTGCACAAAAATGCTCTTAGTAAACATATAATTGCCATATATTGTGAAAAATTGATTACACATATGAATCACCCAAAAAATCTAAAAATGTAAAAGAAGGGGATCACTCGCCTGGGATTGCATATAGATCTTGTTCAAATGATATAACAAAGCTAAAAGGATCAAGAGTTCAAGTGTCGAAGTGGTTCCTAGTGTATTTGATAACTACATGTTAGTGTGTCGAACTTGAAAATGAGATATTGGATAAAATGAGGTATATAAACCAAACAAGAGTTGGATCTTGTATATTATGGTTTATAATATCAAACGTTTTGAATTGAAAGCATTTCAGAGAGTTTTGACTCGCTATGGCTTGTTAAAGTGGTTTACGCCACTTTAACGGGTCATAAACGTAACTATGGGTTCGGGTGGTTAAATATGTCCTATGACAAGTCTAATAAGCCAAAATTAGTTTATATCAGTTGTATAATCAGTTCTAGGTGATTCTCTCGCGTGGCGCCTGAGATTCCAAAGTTTCAGAATTGGTAGAACAGGTCCCTACAGCCTAAAACTTGTTTTTCGACGCGTTTTGGCACTTTTAACACTAGTTAACCCCATTTTTAAGCTTTATAAGGAAGATAAAGCATAGGGAACTTGAAATATGTCCAAACATATTTCAGGTGTCGGTTCGTTTGGTCGTACGGTTGCGGTTTTCGGTAAATTACGACGAAAGTCGTAACGGACGCGCAAATGACCGTAAACGCGTGACGAACGGTATTTTTGCATTCTAATCATTAAAATACATGATTTTAATGATTACAAAAATATTTGGATGTCCGTACATGTTCCGGATAGCGAAATACGCAAATTGGCATAGTTTCGCAGAATTTGCAAAAGAGCCCCTGAAGTTGCATAAAGGTGTTTTTGTCATTCCAAAGCCCTCAAAACTTATATCTAAGTTATGTAAATGGTATTTAGGGTATGTGTAGCTTATGTCCTTGTTCTGAAGTGTGCGCCGCTACGAGAATCGGTAGACTTTTGTAGTTTGTCATAAATAGTCCCTGGAATCGAATAGGCTTGTTTTTGACATACCAAATCTTTCAAAACTTATTTCTAAGTTATATAAAGGATATTTAGGGTATGTTTAGCTTGTGTCCTCGTCCCGATGTGTACGTTGCATTAAACGGGTTACATTTAGGTATTGGTTATCGAAATGCCTTCAAAGAAGAAGTTTTGAAAGCTCGAAATTTTGCACAAGGGTTACAGTCTCCCCTACTTTAGGAAATTTCGTCTCGAAATTTATTCGAAGGAGACCATAGAGTGTATTTGAAATGATTGAAAGATGAGCAGAGTGCTAGATTCCAAAAATGCGGAGCATTGTTTGGTGTTGGAAATTTTGGGGGGGAATTCAAAGTGTAAGCAAGGATATTCGGGGTATCTTAAGGTATTTAAACCTTTTAGAACTCATGAATCTTTAAAGTGTCATCGGATGTATAAAATTTGTTTCATCGAGTGTGTAAAAATTGTTTTGTATGGCACTATGTTATACTAAGGCACTTAGTGTAAATCCATAGCAAACAAAGGGGTGTACATTCAAGCCTGGCCATACGTACATGGTTTCTAACGTCCCATGAGGTACATCCCATGTACCATGAGCATGTCATGCATAGGAGACGGGTCAACATACCTATGGCATCAAGGTCGTCACCTTTAACACCAAAATATACTCCCGGTCGGCTCGAATAGAGTTAATGAATGTACTCATCTCATCCATTGCATTCAATAAACAGATAATATAATCACACAATCACATAATGGTCCAAGATAACATAAAACCCTCAAGTGACTATGGTAACGTTTCGAAGAATAACACTTATATATAGGAAGTACCATCGGCGTATCCACCATGGTCTTATTGCGTCATACCCTTCCCGTTACCTAATCACTCTAGATTATATGCCATCATCTTAACAAAGCTTACTATGATTCTGATATGTCAAACCACGTAATTAAGTGTGCACCCATAATTACGTGTTTCGTCATATGGTCCACATAGCTCCTCTTGTTAAGTGAAGGTAACAAATATTGAGGTCGAGGTATCATCTAATATCAAACAAACATCAACATAACACAACATTTGTCAGATCAGATCGTTGTTTTATACCAACAATGATAACAATAATTGTTTTGCATCCAACCAATATTTGTAGGAAGTATTTCATTCTAGTATAAATGTTAATATATGTTTCACACCAACCAAACTGGTAGTATGCATCATATAATAAGCATGGACTGTCATAAACAACGTAAGTATATCATGACAATATTTTGAAACCATGTGCTAAGTATGCTAGGTTAACATACTAAGCGAAAAGGTATTTATAATCATGTGCTATACATATTAGGTTAACAAACCATGTATGTAATATCATGAAAACAAAAGTAGTGGCGATAATCACATAGTGTTCATAGAAATTGTCGTGCAGAACTTGTATGAATGCATTAATGTGCAATCATTGTGAGATTTGGTTCCTAAAGAACAGAATCCTCGAAGTTTGTAGTTGTAAATTACACTCAGTGTAATCACATTTGAATTTGTAAATGGAATACGAATAACAAGAATGAAGAAAAACTTCTTGAAATTTATATTGTCATTCCAAATAATATTGGAATATGTTCATAGTTTTGGATGACAAGAAGAAAACATAAAGGTTCAAATGATCATGAGTGCTTGATCATCAACTTGAACCTCATTAACATTGAATACTCGTCCATGAGCTAAGTCAGCATTAGCAAGTCTAGGGCAGTTTCTTTTGAAATGATTTGGATCACCACAATTGAAACATGCTCCAGGTGGGTAGCGAGGACGAGTTTGAGTAGGGGCTGCTTGGTTTTGGATACGACAGGTCGCAGCTAGATGTCAAAAAAGACCACATATTGTACACTGGCGGCATGGGGAATTTGTTGGGTGGTGATAGTTGCAACGATTACACCGAGGTTGCTTTCCACGATAAAATCCCTTAAAGGGTACCGAGTTTAGTGGAATTGGTTTGGCAATCATATAATTCTTTGAAGCCTTACGCTTCTTAGAACTTTTGGAAGATTCACCCTATGTTTCACTTGATTTCTCTTGTGTAGTTCGTTTCTTGTCTCCCTTTCAAAAAAGTTTCCCTTTTCTAATTTGGGAGTCATTTAGGGTAGCGGCTAATTCCTTAGCCTCCCTAAGCGTTGCGGGTTTGTTGCCAGTGACAATATCTTGAATTGGATCAGGTAAGCCATCAATGTATTTCTCAATGGCTCGATCCAAAGGTGTGACCATAGTAGGGCAGAGTAGGCTTAACTGTTCAAATCGGTCAGTGTAGGCACGGTTTTCCCCACTATCTTGTTTAAGGTGATAGAATTTGGTTTCAAGTAGCCTTATTTCGTGTTGTGGACAGAATTCTTTCATCATAAGATTCCTGAATTCTTCCCATGTTTGTGCCATAGCTACTTCTGCACCTCTGTCTCTCATGACTCCGTTCCACCAAGTGAGTGCTCTCTTTTGGAAAACACTCGAGGCGAACTCTACCTTGCGCTCATTAGGACACTGAACATGGCGGAATGTGCTTTCTATACTCTCAAACCATTGTAGGAGCCCAATTACTCCTTCAGACCCATTAAACTCGAGTGGTTTAGCTGAGTTGAATTGTTTGTAGTTACATGGCGTAGGAACATTGTTGTTGTTGTTGTTATTGTAGTAGATTTGATTGAGTTGGGCCACAAAGTTAGGGAGTACAGCAGCTATTTGCTGAGCTATCATTGCTGCCATTTCAGCGTTCCTCGAGACATCATGATGAGGAGGCATCTCGAAGAGGTAGCTATAACAAAATAAGTTAGATTTTGGAAAATTGTTATAAATCTAAACACCATAGTGATTTGAAAATTCCAGCTTGGTATTCGTTTCAAAATCGTGTTCTTATACTTAGAAGAATAGTGTTGTGAATTTTGTTTCGAAATTTGTTTGAAAATAAACTTTTGTTATACTTTTGGATGAGAAAATACAAACCAAGTTAATGGTTTGTGTTAAAATTTCTTTACTTTTGAAAATTAATTTTTAAGATAAAAATATTTTTAGTCGAATTTTTTTTATATATATAAAGAAACTTCATGTATAAATTTTGAAAACTCTTATCCAAATAAATAAAATTTTGAAAATTTGAAAAGCGAAAAATAGTATTTGAAAACGAGGTAGTATTATAAAGTGTCGTGAGATAAAAGTGAAATTTGTTTCGGATGGGTTGAATATTGTCGTAACATATTACCGAAGGTAACATGTCAGAGTAGTGTCATACGAGTAGTAGTGTTTAGGAATCGTTCGACTGATCAAGGTTGATGGATTTTCATAATGTTTCGAGAAGACATGCTTTAGCCTATGAGTGAACACTCACCCTAAGAGTTCCCAGGTAAGAGTGACTGGTCCGAAAATGCGGATTTGTACGAACACTCTAGTCTTAGACAGAAAACTCGGGTACAGGAATTCACCCTTCCAGATTGCATGAGTTCACATTATTAAAACCCAAGATTTCGATGAAAATATTTGAGAGTAAAACATTTTGAGAAACCTTTTTGAAATAATGTTTGAGATAAATAGGTCGAGAAACATTTTGTTGAGAGCATTTGTGAAAACATTTTGAGAAGTATTCCAATGAAAATGTTGTTGAGAAAAATGTTTTGAGGAATACTTTGAGGCAATAAGCCTAAGGATTTAGGATAAATCATCTAAGGATAGAAGATTTGTAACTCATAGAATAATTATGGCACGAGTAAGGATGAGGATTAGGATGGAGATCCTAAGCCTACTCATGTTCGGGCCCCTAGGAAGGTTATAGACTAGGTTAAAGGATTCTAATAACCTAATTCCCTATAACCAATGCTCTGATACCAATCTGTAACACCCCGATCGCGTAATACAACAACACGCGACGGAAATATCGAGGAGTCACATTACAAATTGCTCAGCCACAACTGATACTAAATTGTTTCACTATCATTAACATCGTTTACAATACAAGGAAAACATGAAGTTGTCTTTTGATTAAAGAAATCTAAAGTCCGGATGTATTCCTATATGCAGCAAACTTAAATAATCGAAACCTGAAACATATGTGAAAACGAGACATCAACAAACAATGTTGGCGAGTACATAGTTTTGTTAGCCAGATTAATGGCAAAAAGTTTAGTGTTGCAGTACTTCGACAACTACAAGAGTCGTCTATTGAAAATGGACTCTTTGAAGCCAAGGAATGGCAAAAAGATTTAGTATTGTAATAAATTAACTTGATTGTTTTGTATATGGCAACATGATTAATATTAAGTAATTTTTATGCCATTGAAAATTTGTACATTGTTCATTGTAATCGCCTTGAATTTTATCATAAAACTTTTGAGTATGTTATTAGAGATCCAATCAAGGATTAATAATAACAATATTGAAATTTGTCAAAACTCGCGTGAGTATTATTAGAAATCAAGTCAATGATTTAAAATAATACTTTGGTTATCCTTCTAAGAATCTAACATATTAAAATATGTAAGAGTTCTACAAGGATTTGGTTATTGTACTTTGAATCAATCAACACAAAATCCTAATGTGATTTGGATGACGCTACAAGAGTAATACAATAATAACACTTATGTATTGGAAGTACCAGTGGCGTATCCACCATGTTCTTATAGTATTACACTCATTTCGTTATCTAAATCAACTAATCACAATAACCATATAATCATCGTCTTTGTCACATTGTCTTGTCATATACGTATTAAAGTACACAGAATCCAATAAAGGACTACCAATTAGTACTTCAAACATCCTACAAGAATCTAACTATGAAGATAGATAGATTCTTTAAGGATTTGGTAGCATATCAAGCTATGCTTTGGTTCAGTATATCAGGCTATACTTTGGTTTAGCATATCAAACTATGCTTTGGTTTAGTCACATTGAATCATAAAGTCCTAAATCCTAATGGTGAGTCGGATAACGCTATGAAGGGTAATACAATAAGCACACTTATATATAGGAAGTACCAACGGCGTATCCACCATGTTCTTATTGTATTACTCTAGTTTCGCTATCTAATTCACCAACAATCTCTACACATAAACAATAACCATCGTCATCGGCGTGTAAAGCACTTCTTAGAAATCTTACTATAAAGATAGAAGATTTAAGACTGTACTTCAAGTATCCTACTAGGATCAATCTATAAAGATAGAAAGATACTATAAGGATTTGTTTCGTGTCCCCAATTGTCATGTCTTGCATAAAAGGAATATTGCACAAAAATGCTCTTAGTAAACATATAATTGCCATACATTGTGAAAATTTGATTACACATATGAATCACCCCAAAACATCTGGAAAAAGTAAAAGAAGGGGAGCACTCGCCTGGGATTGTGTATAGATCTTGTTCAAATGATATAACAAAGCTCAAGGATCAAGAGTTCAAGTGTCGAAGTGGTTCCTAGTATATTTGATAACTACATGTTAGTGTGTCGAACTTGAAAATGAGATATTGGATAGAATGAGGTATATAAACCAAACAAGAGTTGGATCTTGTATATTATGGTTTATAATATCAAACATTTTGAATTGGAAGCATTTTAAAGAGTTTTGACTCGCTATGGCTTGCTAAAGTGGTTTACGCCACTTTAACGGGTCATAAACGTAACTATGGGTTCGGGTTGTTAAATATGTCCTATGACAAGTCTAATATGCCAAAATTAGTTTATATAAGTTGTATAATCAGTTTTAGATGTCAAAACAATGCTCCTATATGTTCCAAACTAATTTAAGTGCAAAATGGGTATTTTCGGCATTATAAGGAATACATATTCGACTTGTCATTTGACTAACCAAACGGTATGACCGTAAGGTATAACCTCAGAGGGTTATTCCCTATAATACTATGGTCATAATAATGAGCTTGGTCGGATCCTAAAGGTGACCAAACGGGTCGGATTCGAAACTCAAAGCGGTAGTCAAGACCGCTCGACTTACGACCCTAAACAAGTACTAAACTAAAAGTGACGAGCTAGACATGTTAAACATGTCTAACTAAGTTTATAAAACTGATTTGGTATCAAGACAAAGGGTTTTGATTCCCGAAAATAGTTCCATCGTATAATGCGCATTTGCGCATTATTGACCGAAACTTTGACTCGTCACTTCGACTAGTAAACGTGGTAATCAGTAGGCACGATCGCTAAGTATCATAACCATCGTGATTACGATCACGTTGCAAAGTCCAATTGGACTTTGACTTGACCAATTAATGGTCAAAACCGAAAGTCAAACAGTAAGTCAAACTGTTTGACTTTTAGCTCATAATAAGCTAAAAAATGAACAAGGCTTAGTTAGAGCACTTATTTGCACTCAAGGAAGCCAATATTACTAGAAAAACTCAGATGGGAGGCCTCCTAATAAGGTAGCAACTCCACTTAGAGTTTAGAGAGAAGAAAAATGGAAATGAGCAAGGAATTTGGTTGAAGATCAAGGGTATTTATAGTTGTTGGAGAGCTTTAAGATCATGCCAAGTGTTGGGACATGTTCTAGGATGTTTCAAAGTGTTTAGTGAGGTGTCAAGACTAGAGAAAGTGTGGCAAAAACGAGTTATAGGTGTCAAGTCAGATGAACAAGAAGCTGTCAGGTAATTGCTGAAAAATGGCATCCCCCGCACGTCGCGGGAGGTCTAGGTGATTTTCTCGCGTGGCGCCTGAGATTCCAAAGTTCCAGAATTGGCAGAACAGGTCCCAGCAGCCTAAAACTTGTTTTTTTCGACGCGTTTTGGCACTTTTAACACTCGTTAACCCCATTTTAAGCTTTATAAGGAAGATAAAGCATAGGGAACTTGAAATATGTCCAAATATATTTCAGGTGTCGGTTCGTTTGGTCGTACGGATGCGATTTTCGGTTAATTACGATAAAAGTCGTAACGGACGCGCAAATGACCGTAAATGCGTGACGAACGATATTTTTGCATTCTAATCATTAAAATACAAGATTTTAATGATTACAAAAATTTTTGGATGTCCGTACATGTTCCGGATAGCGAAATACGCAAATTGGCATAGTTTCACAGAATTTGCAAAATAGCCCCTGAAGTTGCATAAAGGTGTTTTTGTCATTCCTAAGCCCTCAAAACTTATATCTAACTTATGTAAAGGGTTTTTAGGGTATGTGTAGCTTATGTACTTGTTCCGGAGTGTGCGCCGCTACGAGAATCGGCAGACTTTTGTAGTTTGTCATAAATAGTCCCTGTGATCGAATAGGCTTGTTTTTGACATACCAAACCTTTCAAAACTTATTTCTAGGTTATATAAAGGATATTCAGGGTATGTTTAGCTCGTGTCCTCGTCCCGATGTGTACGTTCGTTAAACGGGTTACGTTTAGGTATCAGTTATCGAAATGCCTTCAAAGAAGAAGTTTTTGAAAGCTCGAAATTTTGCACAAGGGTTACACCGGCCATGGCCCATGGCCATCTCCTTCTCTTCCTTCTTTAATTGCAGCTGTCAGTAGAGGGCCCCACACGCCCACGTGGCCTCTGGGCACGGCCCCGTGGTCAACTCTTCGCTGTACTACAAAGATTCTGCAAATCTAAAAGTTGACCACGACCCCGTGGTGGGCGTGGAATCTTCCTTTTGTCTTGTCTGCAGGAGCCATGTCTGACCATGGCCCATGCCTGGCTGGGCACGGCCCGTGGTTAGCTTCTGGCTTCTTGTTTTTTGCATTTTGGGGTGCTGCTGAGGGGTCGGGTGTGTCACATGATTCCTTCCTCTTGTATTTATGTTGGTTTTGGCTGCTTATTTGATTCTTTTGTTCTTTTAAGCTCATTTAGTCATGTAAATTCAAAAAGGAACAAAGAAACATGCTTTTTCCATCATTAGTACTGAAAAAGGGTTGGTTTTATACATCATTTGATGTAATTTATATTTTGCATTATGTAAACATCAGATTGCCTTAGTAATAAACCTGTTATGATATGTTGCTTTTATTTATCTTATTTTGTAACATGGTATTAATATTTGAATTCTATGTTATGTGTGACAATTTAATATTGATGCTTCACATATTAAACTTATAATAGTGTTATAAGCTATAGGCAATCAGTCTGCCCTGTACCATTCTGCTGCGGGTCGGGGTGTGACATATTGAACCTTTTGAAATCTTGAAAAGATTGGAACCATGGCGTATAAGTTGAAATTGCCGGACGAGCTCAGTAGCGTACACGACACATTTCATGTGTCTAATCTCAAGAAAAGACCTACTCAAGAAAAAATTGTCATCCTAGCGGACGAGATACACATTAACGAAAAAACTCCAATTTACCGAAGAACCGGTTGAGGTTACGGACTAGAAGGTCACAAGACACGGAGAAGTCGTATTAAACTGGTTAAAGTTCGTTGGAACTCACGTCAACGTCCCGAGTATACGTGGGAATGTGAAGATCAAATCAAGTCCAAGTACCCACATTTATTCCAAGACTCCACTGCAACCGGTAAAGCAGCTTGAATTTCGGGACGAAATTCTTTTAACTGACAACCGTCAAAAATAATGGTAAGTCCGTACATTAACAAATTAATTATATATTTAAATGCGTTCGTTACAACCTAATTAATGCATGATTAAGTCACGTAAAGTCTAGCAATCATAGCACCTGGTTAAACATGTCAAATAATATCGTTACATTCGCCGCGTTGCGTGAAAATTGCAAATTATGTCCAAATATGTTGGCAAAATTCTGAAAACACTATTCACCGGAACACACTATTCATGCCAGCTAGTTCTGAAAATTGTCCAAACGAGCAACGAATGGCATGAAAGCTTATGATCATTTAAATACGGTTAAAAACCCCTAATTAGGGGCACCAAATGATTAAACATATAAACTTTCTGGAAAAATGTATATTTATAAAGTGTCCGTTCTGCGCCAAACTGTAACAAAAAAAATTGTCCGCAACATTAAAATTCAGCATTTTAATGTCCGTAGGACTTGTAAATAATATTTTACATCCTAAATAAGCTTAGGGATATTAATGCGATATCCAGAACATAAACTCCCGGCGTTACGCCGCAGCTCTCACACATTACCCGAATTCGAGCCGAAGGGCGAACATATTATATTTTTACCATCCAAATTTCTAAACTAAAAAGCTAGCGAACTAGTTAGCCATATTTTGGCGCCGGAAACACCTTGAATAAACGCTATAGCATCAATGGTAAAATAAAACCGTAGCTCTGGATATTATATAGCGTCTTTTATATATCACCCGATATCGGACCGACGAGCGAACTAGTGGCATTTTTACCATCTAAAATCTTTACCCACTAAACTAATAAACTAATTAGACCATACTTAAAATCCTAAACTACCATTAACAGCTACATTAAACCCACTTTGCCTAAATGATCAAAATATCTAACCATTTCACATGTTATTACATGGTATATGTTTAAAAAAACAAAATAACCATACTTTCTCCCATGTGTTTTGCCATGCCCCCTCAATCACACTACATGTTAGGGTTAAAAAGTATGGTAGAAATATTTTATGTTGACTACCATTAACTGGAAAGATATACACATATGTATTTCTTCATATCATCACCAACTTCTCAACACACAAACAAAATTCAAAAACCTCCTCTTGTCTCCCCTTGCTCTCGACCACAACAAACCTCCACAACCCCTTCTTTTTCATTCCCTAAAGACACCAATTTAAGACTTGATAAGCCATTTTAAGTTAGTTTATGGAGCTTGCATGCATGGAAAATCATTAAGGATACTTTGGAGCTTTATTATCTTCTCTAGTCATCATCTTAAGCTTGTGCAGAATAGTAAGATCATTTTTTTATCATTTTTAAGCTCCTTATATTATATAGATTATGAAAGTACATGTTAATTGTAACATCCGTCAAAAACCGGGTTATCCAAACCCGCTTCGTTTATTAAACCGAATAATCAGTTATGAATTTTGTCGCGTATTTAATGCTCAAATTAATTTTTATACGATATATAATTAATAAACAAATTAGAATTTTGAAACATAATTATTAAATAACAAAAAAATAACAAATTAAAAAGAATTTGGAGACGCCGGGTTTCGAACCCGGGTCACCCACCAACTTATACACACACAGTTTTCACCACTCCGCCACACGCACATGTTGTGAAGAAACTTAAACAAATAAAACTTAAAGTCTCACCCGCGAACAATCCGATTTCACCCAAAACTGAAACCGCCAATCAATCTTCAATCAATGAACTTTCGCGATCATCTTGGGCATAACAGACAACTGGGCATCGGTTATAATCAATCCATTGACTCAATTCGAATCAAAACTGATCAAACCGTATGATTTTGAATTCGAAACCGAAATGTAATTAAATTCGAGCTATACTTTATATCGATGTATTCATCATTTGAGCTCGCGAGTCTATCAAACTTACTCTCTCAAACTCGCTCTGAAAACCTCGCCGCAAGTCGCCGGAATCCTCTGCAAGTTGACCGAAAGTTATCGCCGGAAAACCGAAGAATTTATCCCACTGTTGCTTTACTTTATAAACCGGGCATCTAGAGCTCATACCGAAATCACCCACACTCACCTTAAACTCCCTGTAGAGTCTCTGTCGCAAGAAATACATCACCGGAATTCTCTGCAAGTCGCCGGAAAACCCAGTTACTCGCCGGAATCATCACCGGAGGATTTCAATTCGACACTGATCGGTATAATCTTTTGGCCCATGTCCTTTATCATTTAATTTACTAAAGTATACCAGAATTACTGATTAAACAGTCGTGTTGATTCTCTGGTTTCATAAACTGAAGAAGATGAAGCACTGTTAATACATAAGTTTAATTTAAATCGGATTTTTAAACGGGTTAGACACACAGTCCAGTGGTGGACTGTGTGCAATTTTAAACCACACGTCCCGAGTTCGATTCGTGCACTTAACCGGTTTCCTGCGATAAATCCCAAATTTTTTTGAAAGGCCTAGAACACTTTCCAGTTAGTATATAAGGGTAATAAAAACAAGTATTTTAACCAGGTTAGACACACAGTCCAGCGGTGGACTGTGTGCAAAGTTAAACCACAGGTCACGAGTTCGAATCCTGCTTCTGCAACCGGTTTGACATGATTAAAATCCTTTTTAAAATAAATGATTTCTGAATAATCTAAAATAGTATATAAGTATAATTAAAAACAGAAATATTTTGGGTTAGACACGTAGCTCAGTTGGTAGAGCTACGTGCACGCGTACGGGAGGTCACGAGTTCGAACCTCACTCAGCGCATATAATAAACACGGTCCGACCGGTCAACGGTCAACGCCCGGTCAACGGTCAAAGTCAAAAAGTCAACATTTTTGTATATTTTTTTAATTTTTTTTATTTATTTAATTTAAAAATCAATTAAAAATACTTAAAAATATTATTTTTAAAGTTAGAAAATGCTATTAAACTCACACAAAAATAAATCTAGAAATCCTATTAAGGTTATGAATTAAAATTATTAATCTCAAATAAAAATCCACTTATTTACCGAACCATTATGTTATTATTTAGGTTAGTTTCTCTCGTGGTTAAATTCAAATTCGTGCGCATTCATCATCAATCCAAGAAACGCAACCACTGTGAGTGAATCTCTACCAATTCCCCATTTTAATCACATTTTGGGGTGTATCATGTGTCGCTTATTATTTATTACATTTAAACACTTGTGCATCCATCATATCCATGATCAAATGTATATCCAATATGTATCACTTGTTTGTGTGGTTAATGTTTAGATTAAATTTATCATTTTCAGTACATAGATCATCATAGGCTCATCTGTTCCCCATTACCTATGAGCGGAAACCGTTCCCCATTACCTATGAGCGGAACGTGGCGTTGCCAACATACGATCGGCTCCGTTTGATTGAGCCTTGATCGCACATACATCATCATAGGCCGTCCGTTCCCCATTACCTATGAGCGGAACGTGATGTTGCCAACATATACGTTATCATTCATGTCATATACATCATCATCACTAAGATGTTTTTTGAACTCAGAATCTTAAATAGCCCCATCATTGGCCTAATAATCATAGTCAAACGTTTAATGCGTTGTTAAACGGAAAGCTCCCGTTTAACACGTTTTTAAAGGCTAAGGACTCTAACCTCGCACCGTTGGCCCTTATTAGTGTTATGTTAACTATGACGTGCTCTCGGATTCCTCCGAGACATAACATATATCATTTAACATAGCACACAAGTCAAACATGTGTTTAGGGTTTTCGCACAATTATTGTTTTAAGCATACTTAAAGTTTTGGACCGATTATAGTGTACCTGGTTTCGTCCTGGGTATCACAATATACATATCACGTCTGGTTACCACGGACTTGTACCAATCAAAGTTTACCTGGATTTTTCACAGTTGTCACAGTCTCCCCCGGTTAAAAGAATTTTGCCCTTGAAATTCCGTTTAGTAATCCGTTGGAAAGCTCAGTATTTATATTCATGTCAGTCATCCGACAGACGAGTATGTTTTCGCTTTTTGTTTTAGTATCATCATCTTATCCCTGATGTTATAGGTGATCTTATTCAGCCAAGAACCATGTTCAAACCATCCATTAACATGGATTAAAAAGAGTTTTCATAGTCTAGTTCATGTTTATACAAGAAATCTTTATCAAAACCATATAAAACTTGAATAATACCTTTGATTTGGCTGAAATAAAATGAAGATCAGTTGTGTTCTTGTTGATTGTGAGCATATTTTGGGTGAAAAAATGTAGAAAAAAATAAAAAAATATATAATAGGGGGGGGCGATCGCAAGGTGGGGTGCCCCTACCCCACCCCCCGCTTTTTCGTGCTTCGTATTTTGTGCTATAAAGAGGATGTATATCTTCGTTTTCGGGTCCCACATGCATCCCCGATTTGCCAAACGGGCTCCTTTTTTCGCGTTTTTAGTGTTAAAAGACTCGGTTTAAAAACCGTGCATAACCATCTCAAAACCCGAACACGGTTACGTTTTAATCATAATGGCCTCGTATTAGGGTAGTTTTATTGTCTTTAGGCTTGATTGACCGTTCCTTACATGTTTGGTTGTCTTTCAAGGCTCTCAAAACAAAGGTGTTTCGCTAACCGGGAAATTGTCTCATTTTGCGTGCCCGAGCTCCGATTTGCTTCAAATCTTATGTAATGGTCTATGGCACATAACTAAGATGTTTTTTGAACTCAGAATCTTAAATAGCCCCACCATTGGCCTAATAATCATAGTCAAACGTTTAATGCGTTTTTAAACGGAAAGCTCCCGTTTAACACGTTTTTAAAGGCTAAGGACTCTAACCTCGCACCGTTGGCCCTTATTAGTGTTATGTTAACTATGACGTGCTCTCGGATTCCTCCGAGACATAACATATATCATTTAACATAGCACACAAGTCAAACATGTGTTTAGGGTTTTCGCACAATTATTGTTTTAAGCATACTTAAAGTTTTGGACCGATTATAGTGTACCTGGTTTCGTCCTGGGTATCACAATATACATATCACGTCTGGTTACCATGGACTTGTACCAATCAAAGTTTACCTGGATTTTTCACAGTTGTCACAGTCTCCCCCGGTTAAAAGAATTTTGCCCTTGAAATTCCGTTTAGTAATCCGTTGGAAAGCTCAGTATTTATATTCATGTCAGTCATCCAACAGACGAGTATGTTTTCGCTTTTCTTTTAGTATCATCATCGTACGGTGATGATAATTGTGCTACATAGTAGCTGTGTAATTTATCCATCCACAATTCCTACGTGTTGTTAAGAGTAATGTTTGTCATCACTTCCAATCTGAAAGTGAGAGTGTTGTTGGACTCACAGTAGAATAGGAGTCACGTATTCAGCTTGCAGTTAATTGCAATTATTATGTTTTCTTCGCATTCATTATCTTCACCATTCAGACACCATAGGTTTCATTTACGATTTTTTTAATAGTTCTTGAACACCCCCTATAGAGGAGGGGCATGAATACCCTCCCAGGGTTTGTTGCGAACATCGTAATGGTGAGCACCATGCTCCGCATGTTTGTGTAAAGGGATTAAATTTGGTTTCACTGAGTTGTGAGCAATAGTCTTCCCTTACTGTCGTGTATGTGGGTATCTTCGGTTAATACTAACCGACCACGAAAGTCCTACTCTATGGTAGAGAACAAGAAAGAGAAAGACTTTTGAGAGCCTAAGGCTGCCATAAGGCGAGCATGTACACGAGTAACAACGAATCTACACACTTACATCAATGGTGTGCCCGAACTACTCACCAGTAGTCGGATTACGTCGTAAGGATATGGAATTTCTACAATAATAATTCCAGTTTGTGTTAAGTTTCGGGAGCTTGGCATTGTTCAACTGTTTATGTCTTCTCCAGAAGGAAATAACTTAGTAACTTCGCTAACATCGATGTGATTCTCAGGGAGATAATCGTATAAAAATTCCCATATACCAGGAATGATAGAGTGTGCACCCAATTCGGTTTTTAATTCAAGTAACACCATGTCTAGAACGCTACTATATCACGTAGAAATATTTAAGGCGTGATGAGTGTCTAATTATCACAAGTATCACCTTGATGCCCCTAATTATGGAACCAGAATTGACCATAGATGTGCAGGTAATTATGTAAAAGATGACTAAGTAACAAGTCATCGAATCAAGATTCCCCATCAACGGAGTACCCCCCACAGGGTTGGAACATAGCCACGTTCTACTAACGTTTCATAAGGATATCGTTACTGGAAACAACGAGAAGTAATCATTTCCCATCATGTTCTCGAAAGATTACCTAATGCATAGGCGAATCTTGCCGATACTAGTCACAAGATGGTTTATCACCACTTGACCGTCTTGGTCTCGTGGTTTTTCGAGTCAAACTCAGACTTGGTATGATCTGAAACTGTATATTAGTATAGGAAGATATGATGCTTTCCATCTTGGCACCTCCGCCATCTAAATCACCGATTAAACGTAAAGGTTTCTTCGAGTTCGCTCACGCCAAAACCATCTCGTTTTAGATTGGGAAAATCATGTGGTTTTATGAAACCATGGGCTAAAGCCCGAATCCATAGTCACCCTAGTTCTGAGAGGGACAGTTGACCACTGAATATGATTTTTCCCGTTAGTCTCATATTCGTAATAATGTGAACAAGAAAAAAAGACCCGGCCCCCGAGTTGGTCAAGACTAGGGTTGTTGAGTTTCTCAACCCTTTGTCTTAGGATTAGTCAGTTCTGTTTCTCAATAGGGCAGGGAAGGAATACGTGCTGCCGGGAAATGTAGTAACATAGATCCACAATTGCTCAACAACCTCTTGAAATAACAGAAGCTGCTTTAAGAAAAGTTGAATGAAAACCATAATTAATCGAGGTAAGACTAGCACTCTGACGACTAGGATACGAATAGAGGTTATTAATGCCATTTCGCAGCCAGTCGGTGCATCCAACCAAGCACTGATTTACACTTTGGTCGTTTGGTTTGATTTGGTAACGTACATCGAGATATCTACAATTCATATCGTACGTTAAGTAACTCTCCAAGTTTGAATAGAATTAGTTGTAGCGCCGAAGTTTTATTCTTATTTTAGGTATATAATACGTGCTTATCAAAGGGATTCCCCTTTGGATGGACATGATATCCGAGGGATGTATTCAGAGGATTCACTAGTCCCTTCATTTGGAATGATCGGGACTACTAGATTTATGGTTTAGCTTTCTCTAGGTGGGTTCATCGTGCAAAAGACACCAATTACGATATTCGGACGACTCATGACTACTCCTTTTCAATGAGAGTTTAGTTTTGACCGCGTTACTTCATGCGGGGTAGTTCCTAATTCTTAGAATTAGGTGGTACGAATACACATGTGTATATATATATATAGTATCATACTTAAGAGTTCTCCCGTTCTTGTTTCTTTAGGTAGCACAGGAATTTTCGTGACTCGAAAATAAAGAAGAATCGGGTTTCTCGGTAACCTCCTATTTCGCGAATACTCATTTAAACCGATCAAAATGAAAATCAATTGAAGGTACCAACCAGTCGAAGGAAGACGGGGAGTGTTTCAACAATGTTCCCCTGATATAGAGAATATACTCCTCGTATACTCACGAGGACAAGCAACACCGTTTAACGTATAACTCTTGGTTACTCCCAAGAGTAGGGTATCGTTCACTTTGTATCCAATCGACGGTTAGTGTATCTCATGCATCATCCTCCTACACATGTAGGAGACCGTTACCAAATAACACCTTTACGACGGCCCGAAGGGAATTTCGATCACCCCCTATAAATCGTGAATAACATCATGTATAAATATTTGGACTCCTCGGATGTTTCAAGGAAGAGGAGGAGACATATGGTGTTCTCCGGGTATTATTATCGTAGAGTTGGGGAGTCAACATGTTTTATAGACATATAAGTATCTGAGTTGGTTCCTACTCAGGACCACTCGCACGGCCGTCGTAGGTATCGTGACTCGAAATCCTTAACCGAAAGGAATCAAAGAACCATGTATCCCCTTACGCGATTTCTAGAACGAATTCACCGCCCTCATATGGGTGATATTGATTCAAGACTTAATATTTCAGGGGTACGGAAAGTGAAAGAATTCAGGTTATGACCCCGTGTATATAGAGCTTGGGCGTCATTTTTTCGTCTGGGTTCTGCGGTACCGTTCCTTCTCATGGTTGTTTCGTCGCCCTGCTTAGGAATGGTAATATTCTGCCGACTACTCCTACGACCATTATCGAGATGAATACTTAGTATGGCCGTCACAAAAATATTACCGAAAAAGGACCGAAAGAACCGATGGTCTAGAGTCTGCAGGTTTAGATAAGAGTTCTCACATAGGTTAGTCATCGGATTACTGGACTCAAATACTACTCAAATGCGACCTCATCTTTCACTGGAACATTTTTACTAAGTTATGCGAGGCTGAAAACAAGGGATCGTTTGATACATAAAAATTTTATATGATTCTTTTAAATACCGTCCTTAGAATTAGATACATATATATATATATATATATATATATATATATATATATATATATAATAAGATAATCGGCTGACGAAAAATTCGCTTTGTGTCATTTTGTTTATTCAATATGCATTAGGAGGTAGCTTCGTTACGGGTCCTTTATACCGCTCATTCATTATTACTTCGAGTTACTGGGGATTTACCTTGTATTAGTTTGAACTAAATCGATAGGATTCAAGGTTGTATGCCACTTGGTTCTATCACTGAAATAACTGCCGTGATTCCATAGGAAGCTAACATACCGTAGCATGGCTGAATTAAAAGGATGGGTTGTATCAAATTAGTAACTACATGTACCGGACCTCAACACATTTCAACAGTGTTAGTTTTTGCATTTGTTATACTTGTAAACCAAGAAAACATTGCAACTCATCCATTGCACTCATCTCAATCTCTACTGCCATGAGTTTTCTGAATTCTTCACACATGGCAGTGCATGTGGATCCAAAAATGATGTCATCCACATAAATCTGGACAAGCATCAAATCTTTTCCTTTCCATTTTAAAAATAGGGTTTTGTCAATTCTACCTCTGGTAAAACCAATGGATAAGAGAAAAGTGGATAGAGTTTCATACCAGGCTCTTCGTGCTTATTTTAGACCATACAGTGCTTTGTTTAACCTGTAAACATGACCAGGATGGAAGTGATCCTCAAATCCAGGAGGTTGATAAACATATACTTCTTTCTTGATCTTTCCATATAGGAATGCACTTTGGATGTCCATTTGATACACCTTGATGTTGTGGTTAGCAGCAAAAGCTAAGAACAAGCGAATGGCTTCCAACCTTGCAACTGGAGCAAAAGTCTCATCATAGTCAATCCCTTCTTCCTGTCTGTAGCCTTGAACCATGAGCCTTGCTTTGTTTTTTACAACAATACCCCTTTCATCAGTTTTGTTCTTAAAGACCCACTTTGTGTCGATGGGACTCACATCTTTTGGCAGTGGTACAAGTTCCCATACTTGTTTTCTCTTGAATTGTAGGAGCTCTTCTTGCATGGCTTCTACCCTGCTGTTGTCTTTCAGTGCCTCCTGGTACTTGACAGGCTGTGTGAGTGATAGAAAGCCAACAAAAAGACAAATGTTTTGGGCTTGGCTTCTTGTGAGCACACCTCATTGATGTTGCCAATAACTTGATCCAATGGATGGTTTTTGAGAAATATCAAATCACCTTGATAAGGGACAATGGCATTTTGAGGTGAAGCTTGCAAATGTGTATCATCTGAGCTATCCTCTACTGGTGGATTTGATAGTCCAATCTCCGATTGGAATGGTGGTGGAGGGATTGGTGGTATAAAAGTGGAAATGTGTTGATTTTCGCCCATTTGTAGTGGACTTTCATCAGCAGATGTTTGGATTTGAGAGCTGGCAAAGGTTTGAGTATTAATCACTGTTGACCAGGCAGAGCTTTCACCATTGCTACTAACATCTGTTCCTCTGCCTGTAGGATTTACTTTGAAACTTGGAATAATGCAATCATCCTTGCTCTTCAAATGATGATTGTGGAATACCTGCAGGGTTAGTCTTGAAAGACACATCTTCAGATGTAAATTTAGATAGATCAAACAATTCAGCAGGTCCGTTTGCTGGGATTTTCAAGGATGAGAGTTCATTGAACTTCACATTTAGAGTTTCCTCAACACACTTGGTCCTAGAGTTAAAAACTCTGTAAGCTTTGGCAGTGGTTGAGTATCCCAGAAAATAGCCACAATCAACTTTGGTTGCAAACTTGGATATTGAATCCTTGATGTTTAAAATGAAACATGGGCAGCCAAAGACTTTGAAATAATAGATCAGAGGTTTGATTTTGTAAAGCAATTCATAGGCAGTCTTTTGATGTCTGGGGTTTATCAAAACTCTGTTCTGGACATAGCAAGCAGTGTTTACAGCCTCTGCCCAAAAAGACAATGGTAAACCTGAGTCTGCAAGCATAGTCCTTGCTGATTCAATTAAAGTTATATTTTTCCTTTCAACAGCCCCATTTTGTTCTGGAGTTCTAGGGATGCTATATTGTCTAACAGTCCCTTTTGACTCACAGAAGGCATCCAACTTCTTGTTCCTAAACTCTGTTCCATTATCACTCCTAAAGATTTTTACAGGAAGATCAAATTTCTTTTCAACTTGTTTAACAAAGTTTTGCAAAATGTTTGTTGTTTCATCCTTAGAGTGTAAAAAGAAAGTCCATGTGAACCTGGAAAAATCATCAACTATCACCAGACAATATCTTTTATGTTTTAAGCTCATGATTTTTACAGGTCCAAACAAGTCCATATGAAGCAACTGTAAGCACTGACTTGTTTTGGACACCTCAATTGACTTGTATGAGCTTTTATGTTGTTTACCTTTTAAACAGGCAACACAATGCTCTTCACAAGTAAATTGTTTTTGGGGTATACCTCTAACCAGACTTTGTTTTGATAGAGTGGAGATAGTTTTTAGATTTGTGTGTCCTAGTCTTTTATACCACAGTTCTGTTTCTTTGCTTGAGGCAACTGAAAACAGGCATGCATTTGACATAGGATTGTCCTTTAACATATCAACCACATACACATTTCCAACTCTATGAGCAGTCAGCTGTGCTTTGCTCTCAACAAGGATTTGATTAATCTTTTTGACAACCTCTAGCCCTACAATTTGGCAAGTTTTCTTTGTGAAAAAGGAACCATAACCTTTATCACTCATCTGTGAAACACTTAAGAGATTGAATTTTAGATTATCAATGAGATTCACATTTTCAAACTTGAGTTTTCCTGCTGAAACAGATCCTGATCCTAACACCTTTCCTTTTGAATTATTCCCAAAGGATATATCACCCCCTCCATGAGCTTTAAAATCTCTGAGCAGGGCTTTACATCCTGTCATATGCCTTGAGCCTCCACTATCTATGTACCAAATACTGTCAAGATAAGTAGGAGCTCCCTGGACATGTTTTGAAATTATTAGTTCAGGTGAGTCTCCAAAGCCAAAATGGCTTGGATGGGGTATCAGGTGATCCAGAGTCAAGTTCAGACTGATGAGCAGTGGTTGGATCAGACTTTTGTAACCACTGCTGTGAGCTAGCTCCTATCAACTGTTGGTAACCATGAGGATGCCTATTTACCCTTGGCTTAGAAGGCTTTTTGTAAGTCTCATAAGTCATAGGCACCTTTTGGTAATCAGGCTGGCTTTTACCTCTTGGAAACTGGTTTGATGGAGGTGCACCTGTTACTTGAATTTCTCTGTGGACAAAGGTTTGATTTAAAGCTTTGGTGACAGATGTTTCACATGATTTAAATTTTTGTTTTGCAATATTTGAACTTTCTCTTTCTAGAGCTTTTTCTCTAATCTCTTTTACCTTTTGGTGATAGGTTTTGAGATAGACACACTTTTGAGTTAGATGAGTTGTTTTGTTGCAAATGGTGCATCTAGGAGATTTAGGTATAACACAAGTTTTGTTTATATCATTAGCTTTCAAAAGAAAAAAATCTTTTGTATCATGATTCCTCTTTTCACAAAATTTACGAAACAAGTATTTAACCTTTTCCTTCCTTTTTCTATCAGAATTTTTGAGAGCAGATGATGTAACCTCTGCTGGCAAGTCTTTGATAGGAATCACCAATGCTTTTGGTGCTTTTATACCATCAAGAGTTGAAAAGTCCATTGGCTTGAGTTTTTTAAGGTATCACATTCATCTGACCAGGTTGGTTTAAACTGATATTTTTCAATTTCTTTTTCTTTTGGTGAAACCTCTAGTTTTTCGAGAACAATTTTGTTTCCTTCTTTATCAGTGATTTTAATTTCTTCACCAGCCAAATTGGTTGGGACTATTTCAACAAGCTCAGAGTCAATTTTTGCAACATTTTCACAAGTATGGTCATATTCCCTAAAGCCTATACCAAACTTTATGTTGCTCTTGACTTGAGCATCAAACATAAGCTCATATCATTTGCAAGACTCTACCCATTTTTCACAAGTGATCTGGGTAGATTCAAGCTCCTGCTTGCAAACCTGGTATTTTTCTACCATGGTTTGGATCTGGTCTTTGGTTATGCTTGATTCATGCCTTAGGCTACTCATTTCAGAATCTTTTTCACTTAATTTTGTTTTCAACTCTTTCACAAGTTTTTCAAATTTAAGGTTCATCTTCCAAAATTTTGTTTCTCAGGTTTTCATTAACCTGTTTTATGTTTGCAAAAGCAATAATGCATAACATAGATCTTTTAGGATCTGAGGTGATACCTTGGAAGCAACCATAAGAGCACAATCACATTCTTCTTCACACACCTCTGTGTCCCATGGGTCAGATAGATTATCATTTTCAACCTCAGCAGCATTCATTTCAACCACAGGTGTAACTTCTAGTGTAACCACTACTTCACAACATTCAACCACATCAGATTTTGACTCCTGTTCCACAGACTCATCACCTTCAACTATGGTCTCAAGAGCCATAAAACATAAGTTTTCATTTTCAAAATCATTTTTGGCTATGAGTGCAAAGTTTTCATCAGTTAAATCCTCAGGCAAACTACTCCAGTCAACAAAACCTTGGGTAAAGAAGCTTTGTTATGTAACCTCTGTTGGTGCAACAGTGGTTTGAGTAGTTTGAGTGACATGTGGAGTTTGTTGCACATGCACTTGAGGTGGTGCTTGAACATATTAAATCTGTGGCGCAGGGGTTTGGACATAATGAATAGGGACAGTTGTTACAGGACTTGCAAAATGAGCAGTGTTTTGCATTTGATGTGCAGGGGTAAACTGGGAATATTGGATAGTGTTTTGAGGATTGGTGCCAGGATGAGTAACAATAGGTCCTGCAGTTTGAGTTCTGCATTCCCTGGCAAAATGTCCCATCCTATTGCACTTGTAGCATTTTATCTTTGATTTATCTAACCCAACTTTTAACCCCCCCCATGCAATCCTGGAAACCTCCTACCAGTTCTTTTGTAAAACTTACTAGCACTGACACTCAAAAGTGCCAACTGGTGTAGGATGTCCATTTCTTCCAAATTCGTGGGTTCAAAGTGTTGTAAGTCATTCATCTCAAAACTCAGATGGTCAGAGGTTTGGCTTTCACAATTTGCAGCAAAAGCAAAATTGGGTGTACAGGGATCAGAGTTGAAATTGTTTCCAGAAGTTATGTCAATGTAATGATCAAAATTCTAATCCTTTCCACTATAGACCCCTTTTCATGACTATAGAGAGCAGTAGAGATGGGCATAATCGGGTTTTATTATTACCCAGAACCGGTTCCAACCCGGACCCGGTTCTGCTTGGATGTCATTGGAACCGGATATGGTGTGGAACCGTGTCCAGTTCCTACCCAGGTTCACACCCAAGAATATGGAACCGTGTAGAACCGGGTACGGGTATTATGGAACCGGGTATGGTGTGGAACCGGGTATGGTGCGGAACCGGTTTCTGATAGTATTGGGAACCGGTTCCTGACAGTCAAACATACCATTTTACTGTTCAGAACCGGTTCCTGACAGTCAAACCTGCCATTTTACTATTGGGAACCGGTTCCTGACAGTCAAACCTGCCATGTACTGTTCAGAACCGGTTCCTGATAAATGTTACCGTTGGAAACCGGTTCCTGATTAAAAAATCGGTTTTTTTGTATATAAACCCCTTCCTACTTACCATTTCTAAACTTAACACTCACCATCATCAACTTACAAAATCAATCAACTTCTAAGTTCTTGCAAATGCCTATGGCATGCAACGATGAAGTTGTTACGGTCTTAGAGATGAAAAGAAACCCTGCTATATGGAAGAATTTTGATCTCTGTTTAATCTCTGCTAGTTTTATGTTGAACACGATCAACGGCATCCAAATGGTCCTTTAAGCATATTGCCATCTCTAGAGATTCCGGAGTTAGTCTTGTTCTTCTAATTGACAAAACTCTGCCACTAAGAGAAAACACGCTTTCCGAAGCTACCGTGGAAGCTTGGACCGTTAGTAGAATCCGGTGTTCGGATTCTTTCGATTTCCACCATGCCAAAACATCAAATTTCCTATACTCCTCGGTGGTCATACTAAGCGAATACTGATTTTTTTATATCTCCCAAGTTCACTTGTTGGTTCACTACCCCTTTGTTGTCTAGTCGTCTCGTTTCTAACGACATTCAACATGGTTATAAGTGGATCCCCGCTTGTTTCATCATTAGAGGCTGTGGACCGAGACTCAAACAAATTTGTATGATTTTTTTCACCATATTTTTTAAAATAATGATCATAAAGTTTGGCCATACACTCATTGAATATTTTTTTTGTTTTTGCTTTTAAAGTTGGATCCTCCTCATGCATATCCAACTTGTCATAAATTTCATCAATTAAAGCTTCAACACCCGGTACGTTTAAAGCTGGATTTAAAGCGGCGGCACATAGAAAAACGGGTGGTAATTCTAAAAAATATTTTTAAAATTTTTGAATCATTGGTCTCGTCATATTCCTTAACATGTCACTAGAATTTTCAAACTTTTTATAATTAGTTGTTATCAAATACAATTGGTCCACAACTTTACACCGGACAGTTGAAAGGTATGACAATCTTCAAACCTAATTTTCTAGTAGAGATGAAATTCTTTTTCCACACTTTACTTACATGTGTCTCTGAAAAAAACAACTGCTTTCAACAAGATCCCATTAAACATGCAGTATCTGGGATTTGCAATTTTAACTGGTTCTGATTTTAACTTCTCCCAGGTGCTGTTCATTGATCTTTTAACTAATTTTAAAAATATTTCGAAACAAAAAGCTTTCTTGATACATCCAAGATTCATGACTGTTTACTTGCAAGACCAGATTAAATCAAGTGCAAGTAAACAAGGCGCAGTTACAAACACTAGCAGCCTAAACCATGAAACATTCACACGAATTACAAATCAAGAAAAAGTTTCCAAAACAGAAGCAGAGGAGGCTGAGCCTATTTCACAAGAACAAAATGTTCAAGCTCAACCTTCGGCTACTGAGCCTACTACTCTAGGTGATCAGGACATCACAACCACTGCTCTGAAACCCACACCTAAAATCTCAAAAAAGAAACCATCCAGAGCATCCCGAAAACCCACCAAACCCAAAAAGGATCCTCTGGAAGATGAGATACCAGAGATAAACCCAGTGACACCACCAAAGTCATGAACCACATGCTGCTACTTCTTCACAACATATGGTAGAAAGATCTCAAACTGGCTTTGAAACTCCTCCTGCATCCTCACAAAAGGATCAGGTTGTAGGCACAGGGACACCAAATTATGAAGCTCTGGGATCACTTGGTTCTATCTTCCACAGCCCCTCTCCCAGGGCAATGTCGCTTTCGACACAGCCACTCTCACTAATGCCATAATTACCACCCACCATATTACCCTTGCTGAATGCAATAGAAATTGAGTAGACATTATCCAGCACTTCTCCCAACCCATCAATGAGAATATACTTCAACCAGAAGCTGGGTCTGGCCTATTTCTAAATGCTAGCCCATCAGCAAATGAAGAGGCTAGATCCCTTGGGTTACATGTAACCCTTGGTGATAGTTCAACAAAGGCAGCCACTACAATTGCTGAATTCCCAAGTTCTCAATTGGACAGTGGTTACATAGCTAAGACCTTGTTGAAGGCAACCACTATTGAGGCTACTAAGGTAACCTCTGCTCCAGTGGGAAATCCCCAGAACCAAGACAAATGGGCATCTAAGATTGAAGCAAGTGGTAAAACACATGCTCATGATATCTTGGATAAAATTACCACATCTGGTAGGACTTCAGATGATCCTATTAAGTTAGGTGATGAGCTAAAATATCAGGAATTGACGGAAAGGATTTCCAATGTTGAATCCACTGTTGATGAAATAAAATATCTTTTGAAACAGTTGATCACTATTCAGAGCCAACCCCTTGTTCCAACCACTGCTGAGCTCAAATCTGTAATATCTCCAATCTTTCAACAAGAAAAACATTTCCTGGAGCAAAAACATAAGCATCAGATGATGGAACTCGGGAATATGGTTGATGCAAGATATAATGACACTGCTGCAGATATCAAGGAAATCAAAGCCCACTTGCTCACCACCACTAGTAAATCTCCTCCTACTGTCATTTTTGTAAGTCCAGATGAAGCCAAAAAGGGGGAGAAACCTTTGGGAAACAAAAAGTTGAAAATGGATGATGATAAGGCAAGGCCTACAGTGAATATTCCTAAGCCAGATGGTTCAAAGAAACCAGACTTAACTGAAGATATCTTGGCAAGGGCAAAGAAGTCCCATAAGAAGACTGTGTTTGATGAAGGCAAGGTGCTGGTTGAGAAAAAGATTGATCAGCAGTTAGAAAAGGGAGAGACAGGTACCTCAACAAAGAGGAGATCTTCTACAAAAGCAAGACAACCAGAATTCACACCTCTCAAAACTAAAGATGCTACCAATCCAACCACACAATCCTCTGCCAATACAAAATCAACCAGATCTTCTCACACAAAACCCTTATATATCCCAACAGATGTTACAGCATCTGTTGTGTCAACATCTGTTGACACAGCAGAGGTTGTAGCAGATGTTACCACAACCACTGCCATCCTCACTTTTCCCACTTCCACACAACAACTACCAACACCACTAAGAATTCCAAGCCATCCATCATCACCTTCAATCAGTTTTAAGAGGAGGAAAGTTACAAAGGTCATAAATGAAGAAAAGATCCCTGCTCCTTTGCCTCTTGCAAATGCACCGATGTTAACTCTAACCTCTGCTTCTCCAACCACAACATCTGCTTCCTCAAAAGAAGTGATTCCTGCAGCTATAAAATTTCCTCTTGATTTGCCTACAGTCAAGAAAGAAATCATGTCTTTCTATGCTGAAGAAGATTCAGATAAAAGACACTTCCCTTCCCTTCAAGGTTATCCAAAGCCTGCAAATATTGATCAGTATCTGGCACTCAAAGAAAAACAGGCAGGGGATATTGTAAAGAAGTTGTCTAAAGAAGTACAGAATCAACTCTAGTTTCAACTGAGCAAAGTCCAATCACTTGAAAGATTTTCTAAGAATTTATGAAATAAAATTTTTGAAGCAGAAGATAAACTCTTGAAAGAAAATTACATCTCACACGTCATGGAAACAAAGAAATATGATGCTACCAGAGCACAGTTCAAGGATTGGTCTGTGAGTGAGCTTCAAGAAAGAAAATGCAAGAATAGAAGCACAATCAAAAGATCCTCACAACAAACCTACATGTCCAGACTGGAACAAATACATAAAGAATGTACCTGAAAGGACCCTAAAGCTCAGAAGAATGAAGGAAGAGCTAATTCAGAACCACTATGGGTCAAAGAATCAGGTGATGAGATGGGGGAGATAAGAGTGTTGGATACATACAAAATGCTTGAAGCTAGAAGGAAAAAGGATTCATCAATGCCTCCTAAACCTGATTATTCCAAAGAAGATGATGCTCTCAAAGCCCAACTTTCTAAAAAGCCTAGCTCAACATCTACCCAATCCACGCTTGCCTTGCTCAAGCGAAAAAGGCAAGAGGAGATGTCAGAGAAGGTTGACAGAGAGTTTAAGGAAGTATTCATCAAAGAAGGTATCAAAAATATGATGGAATATCCAACAGATGATAGAAGTATCAAGTTGGCAGATGATTTGAGAATAATAGGTCCCTTCCTAACCTCAACAATAAAAGCTCCTTCAAGAAAACCTTCAGACCCAAAAATTCTAAAGTGGAAGGTCAACAAAGACACCCACGAATTGACTCTGATCAAGTCTGATGGTAAGGTCACTAAATTATCCATGGAAGCTGCTTGGCTTACATTAGAAGACTTCCACGAACTACTAAGTTTAGAGCTTGAGAAGGATGCTGATGATTTAGAATCTCTTAACTTTCAGCTACAACGCAAAGGTCAAATAAGAGAGTTCATTCTGAGGAATAAAGATCAAGAATAAGGTGTTTTTGGCATCATCTGTTCCAGGGGGAGATTGTTGGATTGAACCTTTGGAAAGGAACAGATGATACAAAGTCAAAACACACCATCCGAGCTTTGGTCCAGCTATCAGAGGTTTCTATCATTGATAGGGTTTTACGGAATTCAATTAACTCACTGATACCTATCATCTAACAGAAGAAATTCCCAACCACTGATAGAGTATTACAAGGACAGAAGATAGCAAGCAGTGCTTAGTCTAAGTTTTAGTTTAAATCAATGTAACAGTGTTATGCGCTGATAGTTTAGTCTAGCAGTGTTTGTAGTTAGTTACGTTTGTTAGCTGTCACTATCAACCATGCCGTCATTGTAAGACGATCAGTGGTTAGATAGTTAGTATAAATAGGCGCTCAATGTACCAATTTTACTTGTCTTCTTAAAAAGATCAATTTCGCATATCTTTTTCATTTCTTACTATCAAACGATCGTTATTGGGCTAAGGGGGAGTTTGTGAATCACATGCAATAGTTTAATTACTTGAAAGCATGATGGTGATGAAAACAAACGACCGATTGATTGTTGTAAAAGTTTTCCATTGATCCGCTGCACCGGTTCTCTGATTTTCAATTATTTTCCATTATTTGAAACAAAAACAGCAATCAATTCAAACTTAGATCCTGACAGTTAGTAAGGAGAATTGAGTTTATTTGAAGCAATGAATCGGATTACTTCATGATTATAATTTTCTTACTTCGCACGGTGGATACGTCACCCCCGACCGAGATTTACCAAATTGACACTTGGATTGGACTGCGGATAATGTTGTATATTTATAATTAACGTATACATATGAGTGTCCTGTTAATACGAAGTATTAACAATTACGAGGAATATGGATAAATATGTTTTCGCCTCCATGAGTCTTATTGCAATCAGATCCGCGTCCACACAACTCCTTACCGAACTTTGATTACATCGGATAAGTTTCTCCATTTATGTGTTACCCCTAAATGCCCTTGGGTTATCAATACCGATGCTAATTACGTGTCTTTACTAAGAATTAGAGATTGTATCACTAGCGAACAACATCTGATAAAGGAAATATACGCTTCAACCGAATAGCTTCATAGACGACGGTCGGCGACATAAGTATAGTTTGTTCGTCGTAAGGTAATGATTTCTAATATATGACTGTATGTTCTAGCAAATCCCGCCAAAAGAAATAAATTTTGCTGAATTGTCTTACCAAAGACAGAAACATTGTTACCTATCATGAATCAATCATTGGGTAAATTGATGTGGGTAAGCTATCACCGGCTATACCCAAATTGTTCAGTACAGAGTACTACCAGGGTGTAGTACCCTAGAAAGTCGTACTACGTATTTAAAAACGGACCTTCCCAGGATTAACCCAAAGGTCGTTATATGTCGACCCAAACTACCTTTCATTTAGAATCACTGCAAACGTGTATAGATATAGTGGTTACGACAATTGTGGCATCATCTATTGCATCAAACAGGGTCGAAGTCTCAAAACTGCATTGCCCAAAACATAACCGAACGGATCGCAACATGAAGCCCGTCTGCCCTGAGTAATGGTACCTTGATAATGTAGCCGGGTGTTTATATACAGGAAGTACCGCAGCATATCCGCCACACCCATATACATGATCAATGTACCGTTCACCAAGATATTCGGGCCTCATATAACTTTCCGCGAATAACCAACTAAAATCCGAAACAATCAATAATCATAAAGACACAATGTAACCGACAGTCACACGAAACGAGGTTCCACAACGCAAAGCATTTCAAAGGAATCTGTATAACCACAAAATTTATTGTAACATCCGCCAAAAAAACCGGATTTACCAAACCCGCTCCGTTTATCAACCGAACAATCAGATAAAAATTTCGTTGCGTATTTAATGCCCAAATTAATTTTAAACGATACATAATTAATAAGTATACTAGAATATAAAATTTATTTTTGAAAAAGTATTGAAAATAATAAAATAAAAATAAATGGCTGAAGCCGGGTTTCGAACCCGGGTCAACCAGATACAAGCAACGATTTAACACTCACACTTCCAACCACTCCGCCACTTGTGATGTTTCTTAATATATTGAACCAATTAATACATAAATCAATCTGGAAATCAAAACCCAGTTACTCAACGCGCCCAAATCCGTTCACGTCAAAAATCCCGACAATTTCGTCAACTTTAGCCGTTTCTTTTTGGTCATAACGTATGCCTTAACAGCAAGATCGGTTATAACTGAAGAAATTCATCAATTTCATTCATTTCAATTAAAAACCGAGAAATACAATTCAAATTCGGGAGTTATACTTTCTTCATTCAGTTAGGCTCGCGAATTCTATCAAACACACTCAACATTTCGCTCAGAAAGCTTCGCCGGAATTCTCTGTGAATTGACCGGAAAGTTTCGCCGGAAAACCAAAATCAACCCATCTTTTCTTCTTACCCAAAAATAAGATCATAGGACTCGTACTGACATCAATCCCACTCACTTTAAACCTCTGAGGAACCTCTGTCGCAAGAAATTGCACTCGCCGGAATTCTCTGCAAGTCGCCGGAAAACCGGGACTTTCATCTTCACGGTAATTATCTTGATATTTCTGTTTCATTCCATTATAAGACAATTTCTAACACCATTTCATCGCTCAGAGTCAACCCCAGACGACATTGCCGGATTTTTCTGTTTTCGCCTGAAAATTTCTGAAAGTTTCAGAATCACGCTGATAACCGGTATGATCATGTAATCTACTGATAATCATTACTCATTAGTTCAATTTCACATCTAATCTCTCCAAACTGCTAATTAACTCTAACAATCGAAAGTCACCAGAACAGAGCCAACGAGCTTCGCCGGATTTTCTGAAGAAGACGATCTGTTCGGTATTTTCTTTCCCCAAACTCTTCGATTCAATACTTTCCAATTGTTCATCTTATTCATTAACCGAATTAATCAAGTATCAGTTTCTTTGACTGATGTCTGTGTTTTGAACGAAGAAGACGAGTTCAGATATGACATAAGATTAATTAAAATCGGAATTATAAACGGGTTAGACACACAGTCCAGCGGTGGACTGTGTGCACATAAAAAACATACACGTCCCGAGTTCGATTCTTGATACACACCTTTGCAGTAATAAAATGCCTTTTTGTTTAAAACTGAACCGGGTTAACTCCGCTATATGTTAAGTATAATAAAAACTAGGATAATTACCAAGATAGACACACAGTCCAGCGGTGGACTGTGTGCCAAACTAAACGACAGGTCCCGGGTTCGAGACCTGTGGAGCGCACCGAGTCGTCACAGTGAAATCTTTTTAAAAATAAATGATTTTCGGATTAATTTAGTTAGTATATTAATATAATTAAAAACAGAAATATTTCAGGTTAGACACGTAGCTCAGTTGGTAGAGCTGCGTGCACGCGAACGGGAGGTCTCGGGTTCGAGCCTCACCCGGCGCATACACTTACACAATAAAACCGGTCAACAAGTCAACGGTCAACAGTCAAGTCAACGGTCAAAAAGTCAACATTTTTTAAATTATTTTTATTTATTTATTTTATTTAAAAACCAATTAAAAATACTTAAAAATAACAGTTTTAAGGTTAGAAACTAGCCTAAAACTCACAAAAATAAATATCCAAAAATCCTATTAAAGTTGATAATAAAATCCATTTATTTACCTTACTTTTTCCTTATTAATTAGGTTAGTTATTCCTCGACGATCAATCCTCTAAACTCGTGCACATACATCATCATTCACCAAACGCACCCACTGTGAGTGAATCTCTACAAATTCCCCGTTTAAATCACGTTTTTGGGGTGTATCATGTGTCTTACTATTTACTATATTTAAATCATTGTGCATACATCATATCATGAATAAATGTGTATTCAGTTTGTATAAACGGTTTGTGTGATTATTGTTTAGATTAAATTTATTATTTTCAAGTACATGCAATTTCATAGGCCGCCGCTCCCCATTACATTATGAGCGTTGAGCATGTTCCCCATTACATTATGAGCGTGAACCTGGCGTGCCAACATATTTATGCCTGTTGATATGTTATTGTATGCTGTTGATTTGTTAATATATGTTATTAACTGTTGTTATTGTATGCTGTTGGTTTGTTAATGTATGTTATTGTTTGTTGTGGTTTGATATCGTATGCTAAGGGTTTGTTGTTGTATGCCAATTGATGTTATTGTATGTTTATATACATTTGTTCATATATGAATATTGCACGATTTTTCCATATGAAATACAACCTGAAATAAATAATAACTGTTTTCTAACAAGGTTCACTCGCCAACTTTTTGTTAATCCAAAAACCATTTTTACATATGATACAGGTGAACAGGATGAAGCAAGGAAAACATAGGAAATTGCCTTAGAAGAAAAATAATGAAGTTTAGAAGGATGAATTGAACATGTTATATTTGTTTGATATGATTGTATGACTTCTATTAAATTGAAATAATAAATATGAAACATTATAATAAATGTCATGAGCTTTGATGATAACCCAATCATGCCCCGATCACCTTTTTCCGCTACAGGTCGGGGTGTGACAGATTGGTATCAGAGCCATGACTATAGGGATATAGGATAGGTTATTAGACCCTTAGAGCCTATACTATAGTTGACTAGATTTTAATTGTTTATGTGGTTACATGCAAACTTATGATATTTATTTGTTTCATATTTATTACATACACAAATGCATGCAAACATTTCCAATATTACAGTTTGTGATACATAGTGAATTATACTTGCAGTCAAACATACATACTTACATACATATTCATCATACATGTTACAATATTCACATGTTCAAATCATATTCATACTTCCGTTATTCAAGATTTTGTCGCATTTTTCATTTTTCAAATCTCATCAAAGTTAGTTCTGCGACGGGCATGTAGTAACTGTAAGGGTACAAGTACCGGTAGTCGGAACGTCCTGTCTAGGTTGGCATTCGTATAAATCCAATATAACGGACCAGTTTGCCTACCTGGGGACTAACGATGAGAGTATGAAGGACCTATTAGGCCAAAGCATGCCACACCAAACGTCGTTCGAACTAACCCCACTTTGAGGTGTCACCGTGTCCACACCTGGACACATTCCGAATATCATACGTTACATATTTCTCGATTTTCTCCGGGTTTTAGTGTACGTAACCAGGCAAACACATGCGAACCATATGAAAAACCCGGTAATCATGGGGGCCCACGTGATTACGAAGGTGAAGTATGGCGGCATGCAAGGCCCAATTACGAGCAAAGCCCAAGACATCCTATGGATGTAGTAGATTTATTTTGCTATGTTTATTTTATAAATGTTCATTCCTAAATATGACACATGATCCCAAAAGCATCCAACTCATACTCTTGATATGTATTCCATGTAGATGTTTTCTAGTCTCACTCGTAGGAAGATGAGAGCAAGAAAAGCCCGCGAGCGCATGGCTACCCTAATCGCTCAACAAATGGCTGCCGTAATACCCAACATTGTAATTCAAGTCCAACAAGCCCTTACCGCTAATTCGTCAATCAAGAAGTTCAAAATATTGTCAACCCTTCCCCAAATACTACTAAATGCACTTACAAGCATTTCAAATCCTGCGACCCTACAAAATACGAAGGGACTAAAGGTGTCACCGCTCTTTTCTATTGGTTTGAAGAAATGGAAAACATTTTTCTAACTTGCGATTGCCCCGATGATCGCAAAGTGCGATATGCTACTGGTCGTTTATTTGGAATAGCACTTACTTGGTGGAATACAGAAAAGGCCAAACGGGGTGTTGAAGATACTATGACTTTGACTTGGGAAGAGTTGAAAGAAATCATGATAAGACGGTTTTGCCCAAGGAGCGAAATCAAGAAATTAGAGGATGAGTTCTATTCGTTGAAACAAAAGGAAGGCGACCACACCACGTACAACAAGAGATTCCTCGAGTTAAATCAAATGGTTCCCAACTTGTTCACTCCCCACTACCGTTTGATCGAGCACTACATTCAAGGTCTTCCTTCAAGATTCAAGACTCTGTAATAAATGCCACACCTGCAACCTTGGAAGCAGCAATGGAGTTAGCTACAGAGCTCACCGAGAACCGAATCCGGAATAAAGACTTCAAGGAGGAGAAAAAGAAGGATAAAGCATCGACTGAAACCTCCAACTACACCCAAACCGAATCCCCTTCTCAACCCATTTCTAAAAGAAAACGAGACGAGCAACTTTTCGCTATCACCCAACGCAACCAACCAGTCATACAAGCCGTACCCCTCCAAGCTATCCCAATCACTCAAGTGTCACCCAACTCAACCTACCCAAATAAGAAACCTTACCTTGGACCTCACCCTCGATGTAACACCTGTTTTTATCACCATCCATCTACCGTGCTTTGTCGACTATGTGCGAGTTGTGGACGCTATGGTCATTTGAGCAAGGTTTGCCGCACCCCTCAAAACCAAACCTCACCCCCTACTCAAAGCATGAACCAAACATATCAACAACCCCAATACCCCATGTTCCCATATGTTCGAGCTTGTTTCAATTGTGGTGACCCTACCCACTTTAGAAACACGTGCCCTCAATTGGTTAACATCATAAACGCCCAAGCTCAAGCAAACCCAGTTAACCAAGCAAATCAAGAAAACCCAATCACTAGGCCACCAGCAAGAGGAAGAGTTTACAACATCAATGCCAATCCGGTTGAAGATAATGACGGCCCAAACGAAAACACTCAACTAGTCCCCTTCACCAACAATCAAGATTCAACTCCCACTGCTTAGTTTTATGCTTTCTTTATGTTATCTCAATTCTCACGTGTCTCAATTTTAAATTGGAAGTTTATCCAAGGATCTTAATGCGAATTATTATTTCAGTTATGTTTTATACTCATTGATTCAACATTCATACCATCATACATCTCAACGTATTTCAATCTCATTATTTAAAGAAGTTGGGCTGTGTTTCACTTCTGCATAGACTAACCTCTCCATCACAACAAACGAGAGAGGGACGGTCATCATTCAAACATGTATACTATCAGAATTATGACTCAGGCATTGTTTGTTGTGTTTATTTATGTTTTAGAGTCACATAGGACTAATCATAGCTTACTGATAAAACCAATGAGAATTTGACGAGGATATGGTGGATACGCCGCTGGTACTTCCTATATATAAGTATTCTTGTCAAAGGATCAAAGGCATTATCAGGCGGTTATGAGAAGTTCCATGTAGGATTGAGTAATGTTTGGTTGAAATTTATTTTACACTCACTGGTTTGACATTCATACCAACTCATCATTTAAAGAAATTGGATTGTGTTCCATTTTCTACATAGACTAACCTCTCCATCATAACAAACGAGAGAGGTATTGTCATCATTCAAGGACTCAAGTTTTGGTTGTTATGTTTGTTTATGTTTTAGAGTCACATAGGACTAATCATAACTTACCGATAAAACCAATGAAAATTTGACGAGAATATGGTGGATACACCGCTGGTACTTCCTATATATAAGTATTCTTGTCAAAGGATCAGAGGCATTATCATGCGGTTATGAGCAGTTCCATGTAGGATTTAGTATTGTATTGATTGAAGTTTGCGTTATACTCACTGATTTAGCATTCATATCATCTCACCCTTTAAAGGAATTGGATTGTGTCATCAATCCAACATGTATGCTATCAGAATTAGGACTCAGATATTGGTTGTTATGTTTATTTGTGTTCTAGAGTCACATCATAGAACCAATCATAACTAACTGATAAAACCAATGGAAATTTGACAAGAATATGGTGGATACGCCGCTGGTACTTCCTATATATAAGTATTCTTGTCAGAGGATCAGAGGCATTGTCAGGCGGTTATGAGAAGTTCCATGTAGGTTTTAGTATTAGAAGTTTATTTTAGGATATAATCTAATCTTTCAAACGTACCCAAACTCATATGCATAACATCATACTTAGTCGATCAACTCTGTGTATCCATGTTCCGTATTCATACACTTTAGGCAACAAAAAGCGATTCCTGTAGCAGGGTATTCAACCCTTACAAGGAACGTTACCGCCTCAAACAAAATTTAAACTCTTACCCTCTTCTAAGTATGTAATTGTCAAATTAAAACACCATCCTTTTTAAACAAATATGCCACTACTTAAATTTCGGGACGAAATTTCTAAAGTAGGGAATACTGTAACATCCGCCAAAAAAACCGGATTTACCAAACCCGCTCCGTTTATCAACCGAACAATCAGATAAAAATTTCGTTGCGTATTTAATGCCCAAATTAATTTTAAACGATACATAATTAATAAGTATATTAGAATATAAAATTTATTTTTGAAAAAGTATTGAAAATAATTAAATAAAAATAAATGGCTGAAGCCGAGTTTCGAACCCGGGTCAACCAGATACAAGCAACGATTTAACACTCACACTTCCAACCACTCCGCCACTTGTGATGTTTGTTAATATATTGAACCAATTAATACATAAATCAATCTGGAAATCAAAACCCTGTTACTCAACGCGCCCAAATCCGTTCATGTCGGAAATCCCGACAATTTCGTCAACTTTGGCCGTTTCTTTTTGGTCATAACGTATGCCTTAACAACAAGATCGGTTATAACTGAAGAAATTCATCAATTTCATTCATTTCAATTAAAAACCGAGAAATACAATTCAAATTCGGGAGTTATACTTTCTTCATTCAGTTAGGCTCGCGAATTCTATCAAACACACTCAACATTTCGCTCAGAAAGCTTCGCCGGAATTCTCTGTGAATTGACCGGAAAGTTTCGCCGGAAAACCAAAATCAACCCATCTTTTCTTCTTACCCAAAAATAAGATCATAGGACTCGTACTGACATCAATCCCACTCATTTTAAACCTCTGAAGAACCTCTGTCGCAAGAAATTGCACTCGCCGGAATTCTCTGCAAGTCGCCGGAAAACCGGGACTTTCATCTTCACGGAAATTATCTCGATATTTCTGTTTCATTCCATTATAAGACAATTTCTAACACCATTTCATCGCTCAGAATCAACCCCATACGACATTGCCGGATTTTTCTGTTTTCGCCGGAAAATTTCTGAAAGTTTCAGAATCACGCTGATAACCGGTATGATCATGTAATCTACTGATAATCATTACTCATTAGTTCAATTTCACATCTAATCTCTCCAAACTGCTAATTAACTCTAACAGTCGAAAGTCACCAGAACAGAGCCGACGAGCTTCGCCGGATTTTCTGAAGAAGACGATCTGCTCGGTATTTTCTTTCCCCAAACTCTTCGATTCAATACTTTCCAATTGTTCATCTTGTTCATTAACCGAATTAATCAAGTATCAGTTGCTTTGACTGATGTCTGTGTTTTGAACGAAGAAGACGAGTTCAGATATGACATAAGATTAATTAAAATCGGAATTATAAACGGGTTAGACACACAGTCCAACGGTGGACTGTGTGCACATAAAAAACATACACGTCCCGAGTTCGATTCTTGATACACACCTTTGCAGTAATAAAATGCCTTTTTGTTTAAAACTAAACCGGGTTAACTCCGCTATATGTTAAGTATAATAAAAACTAGGATAATTACCAAGATAGACACACAGTCCAGCGGTGGACTGTGTGCCAAACTAAACGACAGGTCCCGGGTTCGAGACCTGTGGAGCGCACCGAGTCGTCAAGTGAAATCTTTTTAAAAATAAATGATTTTCGGATTAATTTAGTTAGTATATTAATATAATTAAAAACAGAAATATTTCAGGTTAGACACGTAGCTCAGTTGGTAGAGCTGCGTGCACGCGAACGGGAGGTCTCGGGTTCGAGCCTCACCCGGCGCATACACTTACACAATAAAACCGGTCAACAAGTCAACGGTCAACAGTCAAGTCAACGGTCAAAAAGTCAACATTTTTTAAATTATTTTTATTTATTTATTTTATTTAAAAACCAATTAAAAATACTTAAAAATAACATTTTTAAGGTTAGAAACTAGCCTAAAACTCACAAAAATATATATCCAAAAATCCTATTAAAGTTGATAATAAAATCCATTTATTTACCTTACTTTTTCCTTATTAATTAGGTTAGTTATTCCTCGACGATCAATCCTCTAAACTCGTGCGCATACATCATCATTCACCGAACGCACCCACTGTGAGTGAATCTCTACAAATTCCCGTTTAAATCACGTTTTTGGGGTGTATCATGTGTCTTACTATTTACTATATTTAAATCATTGTGCATACATCATATCATGAATAAATGTGTATTCAGTTTGTATAAACGGTTTGTGTGATTATTGTTTAGATTAAATTTATTATTTTCAAGTACATGCAATTTCATAGGCCGCCGCTCCCCATTACATTATGAGCGTTGAGCATGTTTCCCATTACATTATGAGCGTGAACCTGGCGTGCCAACATACGATCGGCTCCGTTTGATTGAGCCTTGATCGCACAGACATTTTTCATTTTCAGTACATGCAATACGATCGGCTCCGTTTGATTGAGCCTTGATCGCACATACATTTTTCATTTTCAGTACATGCATTACGATCGGCTCCGTTTGATTGAGCCTTGATCGCACAGTTTATTTATGTTATTTATTTATGCCTGTTGATATGTTATTGTATGCTGTTGATTTGTTAATGTATGTTATTAACTGTTGTTATTGTATGCTGTTGGTTTGTTAATGTATGTTATTGTTTGTTGTGGTTTGATATCGTATGCTAAGGGTTTGTTGTTGTATGCCAATTGATGTTATTTTATGTTTATATACATTTGTTCAATATGAATATTGCACGATTTTTCCATATGAAATACAACCAGAAATAAATAATAACTGTTTTCTAACAAGGTTCACTCGCCAACTTTTTATTGATCCAAAAACCATTTTTAAATATGATACAGGTGAATAGGATGAAGCAAGGAAAACATAGGAAATTGCCTTAGAAGAAAAATAATGAAGTTTAGAAGGATGAATTGAACATGTTATATTTGTTTGATATGATTGTATGACTTCTATTAAATTGAAATAATAAATATGAAACATTATAATAAATGTCATGAGCTTTGATGATAACCCAATCATGCCCCGATCACCTTTTTCCGCTGCGGGTCGGGTGTGTGACAGATTGGTATCAGAGCCATGACTATAGGGATTTAGGATAGGTTATTAGACCCTTAGAGCCTACACTATAGTCGATTAGAAACTTATAAGATTTTTGTGTGTTACATGCCAAATTTCATGATGTTATATGTTTTATGTTAAATGTTACATTTAATATTGTGCAAGCATGTTCATAAGTATGTATTATCATATAATGCCTATCATGAATCGTATACTCATAACACATCACATCCATGAAAGCACACACCACTTCATGATTGCTTTTACAATGATTTTCGTGTTTTTCAAATCTCATCAAAGTGAGTTCTCATGACGGGCATGTAGTAACTGGAAGGGTACCAGTACCGGTAGTCAGAACGTCCTGTCTAGGCTGGCATTCGTATAAATCCAAAATAAAGGACCAGTTTGCCTACCTGGGGACTAACGATGAGAGTACGAAGTACCTATTAGGCCAAAGCGTGCTATACCAAACGTCGTGTGAGCTAACCCCACTTTGAGTTGTCATTGTGTCTACACCTGGACACGTTCCGACCAAACATCTCATGAACATATTTTGTGGTTTGCATTCGGGGGATGCGAGTGTTAAATTGCCAATTGATGTTATTGTATGTTTATATACATTTGTTCATATATGAATATTGCACGATTTTTCCATATTAAATACAACCAGAAATAAATAATAACTGTTTTCTAACAAGGTTCACTCGCCAACTTTTTGTTGATCCAAAAACCATTTTTACATATGATACAGGTGAACAGGATGAAACAAGGAAAACATAGGAAATTGCCTTAGAAGAAAAATAATGAAGTTTAGAAGGATGAATTGAACATGTTGTATTTGTTTGATATGATTGTATGACTTCTATTAAATTGAAATAATAAATATGAAACATTATAATAAATGTCATGAGCTTTGATGATAACCCAATCATGCCCCGATCACCTTTTTCCGCTGCGGGTCGGGGTGTGACATTTATACCCAATGGAACCGAATGACAACGGGAAGGGTAACTTATTCACGCACTCCATGCCATCTCCAAAACCCGGAGATCATCATACTCATACATAACATATATCGGAACATGTGCTAAGGAGTACCAATAAGCATCATAGTATCATACAACGTGAAGCCTAAAGCCAATATTGTAAGCAGAAGAGGATCCAAGCGGACAATCAAATGAATCGTTGATCCAAGGACGAGAAAGTTTTGTAAGATGTTTGAACTCTGCGATTGTATAACAATCGAATGTGAAGCAACGAGAAGTGGAGTAAGGATCTATACACGTCCTCCCAGTCTATCAGAACGACATGCCAGGTCGTTCTTTGTGTATCTATGTTCTTTTTGAAGTATCATTCTGGTATATAGTCGTCGTTATAGTAACTATAAGGATAGAGTTAGTGAGATCGTATCGTAATAAAGTCTTGAGTTCTCACATCATAACGTATATGTAACAACTGCATGAGTGATAGGAATCCAACTCTAGTGTATATAACTATGTGATCAGTAGGAATGTGGAATGGACTGTAATACCAGTTTTCTGCCTATCCCGAGGGCATATGTAGTAACGTATTATCCACCAATCCCAATTCATGTATCAATCCATGCACAAACATCCACACACTATCACCTTGGTACACGTATGTATCACTCCACGTATTAAGTGTGTTTATTACCGCGACTTTCCCAACACTGCCTCGTATGAGCAAGTCTGTTATTACGTTCCGGACCATAATAACCCACTTGCCCCACAAGGCCATCCTGGTACTTACCAGTAGGATACTTTACAGTGTTCACTAACTACTTTTAGTAGAGGTTAATTTTTCCAATGATGTCCACTAAGGTCCGAGCCTGTAGTTATAGTCTAGGTTTCCGTAAAGGCACCTAATTCTCTATAACCAATGGCTCTGATACCTTCTTTTGTCACACCCTGATTTACATCGGAAGAAACATGGGATGCAACAGAAACCTCTGGTACAAGCACATTGTTTATAAAGACACTACAATTTATTAACTAAAAATGTTAATTACATACTACATGTATGTTACAACTGCGTGTTCCCACGAACCACATAAGTCTTCTAAGCCGCATCTGTAAACACGTCTTGAATAACATACCCGGATCACCCTAGTATCAATTTACCTGAAAAACATGTTACATTTTGGAAAACATCAACTACAAAGAGTTAGCGAGTTTCACTGTTTTGGTTGTTTCATAGCAAAATGCGTTAACAAGTTTAATTGCACGTGTCAGAGATCGCAGATGCAATTACACGAGTTCACAAGTGAAACCTTGACAACAGTAACCGTGTCGTGTGACATTTGACACCTCAGCACACCAGGCCGTGTCACGTTCGACACCTCAGCCCACAGACTGCATCACGTGCAGTTCAACGCCCTAGGGGTAGTTATACCGAACAACATAACATAGCCTAGGACGCGTGCAGTTGCCTGGCTACCGACACACCGGTCCGGCAGCAACTGGGTTTGTCAGAGCAATAGTACTATCCACTGCCCACGGCTTATGTTAATCACTTGCATTGGGGATAGTTCGTGTGTTAGGTAATTCACATCATCACAAGTTGGTGCAATTAACACAGTTTGTAACATGCAATTCACCCCATATGTGGAAGAATTTTGATCTCTGTTTAATCTCTGCTAGTTTTATGGTGAACACGATCAACGGCATCCAAATGGTCCTTTAAGCATATTGCCATCTCTAGCGATTCCGGAGTTAGTCTTGTTCTTCTAATTGACAAAACTCTGCCACTAAGAGAAAACACGCTTTCCAAAGCTACCGTGGAAGCTTGGACCGTTAGTATATCACGAGCCATGGTTGCTAGAATCGGGTGTTCGGATTCTTTCGATTTCCACCATGCCAAAACATCAAATTTCCTATACTACTCGGTGGTCATAGTAAGCGAATACTGATTTTTTTATATCTCCCAAGTTCACTTGTTGGTTCACTACCCCTTTGTTGTCTAGTCGTCTCGTCTCTTACGACATTCAACATTGTTATAAGTGGACCCCCGCTTGTTTCATCATTAGAGGCTGTGGACCGAGACTCAAACAAATTTGTATGATTTTTTTCACCATATTTTTTAAAATAATGATCATAAAGTTTGGCCATACACTCATTGAATATTTTTTTTGTTTTTGCTTTTAAAGTTGGATCCTCCTCATGCATATCCAACTTGTCATAAATTTCATCTATTAAAGCTTCAACACCTGGTACGTTTAAAGCTGGATTTAAAGCGGCGGCACATAGAAAAACGGGTGGTAATTCAAAAAAATATTTTTAAAATTTTTGAATCATTGGTCTCGTCATATTCCTTAACATGTCACTAGAATTTTCAAACTTTTTATAATTAGTTGTTATCAAATACAATTGGTCCACAACTTTAGAACTAGTAGGATAAGAAACACCAGAAATCAAAGTCGTTGTAGTTTTAAAAACTTGTAAAAATGTACTTTGGTTATGACCGGATGTCATTTCCTTTAAAGCTTTGCAATACTTATTAATATGCTTCGTTAACGTTCAGTTTGATTCCTTGGCTAATAACGATCCACAATGTTTACATTGAGCTTTTTGCGAGTCGTCACTCATCTCGACCAACTCCCAATTGCTCCAAACTTCCTTATTGCGATTATGAGACAATGTTCCAACCACATATGGAACCGATTGATCTTGAGGAACATTGTTAACGAATTGGGAATTTGCGTTTTTGGAACTCTTTGAGGCCATTTGTTGATTCGTATGTGAAAAAGAACAAGAAAGAAATGTAACAAGAAGAATAGATATGAGAAATTGTGGGCTAAACAATAGATTTCTAAACAATATATATAGAATCGGTTCCAACGGTCAGGAACCGGTTCCAACGGTAACATTATAACGGCTATAACCGGTTCCTTCTAGGACTGCATATCTGGGTACTGGTGGAACCGGGTACTGGTGAAACCGCATACGGGTAGGAACCGGGTACGGGTAGCAACCGGGTACGACCCGATTCAAATGGTAAAATTGTGGAACCGGGTTGGAACCAACGGGTATTTTGAACTCGGAACCAGTTCTACTTAATGTCGGGTAGGAACTGGAACCGGGTCCAGTTCGGTTCTACCGGTTCGGGTTCGGAACCGGTTTTATACCCATCTCTAGAGAGCAGTGTTTCCCAGTATATAGTCATCAGTTACTTTCCCAGACTCTTGAAGCTTCTTTTTCTGGTTCAACTCTCTCTCATAAGTGAGAAGTCGTCCATGAAGCTGTGTGAGGGTCTTTTCCTTATAACCAACAGATGTTCGAGTGACATAAGCTATTGTCTCTCATTTTTCGGGTAGTGATCTTAAGAAACGACTATTGATAGTCGAATTAGGAAAGGTCACATCTACCAGTTTTATTTCGCTTATGAGACAGCTAAATCTCTCAAATTGTTGGGTTAGTGACTCACCTTTTACATGGCAAAATGTTTCATACTGCTGATTCAAGACTTCTCTATTATTCTCGATCACCTCTTCAGTACCACCGAATTTCTCTTTAAGAGCATCCCATAACTCTTTAGCACTATTACAATGAAGTAATCCCGCATAAATCTCATTGGGCAAAGCTGAAGCAACTATGTTGAAAGCCTTAGCATCCAATTCGATTTTGAGGAAATCCTGTTCAGAGTAATTTTCGAGTTTTTTAGGGACTTGAGAGTGGGATCCTCTGTGCTTAGAACCATGGGAACATGGGGTCCAAACACAACGGATCTCCAGCATCCGCTGTTCTGTTGAGCGAGAATGTGACCCATCCTATGTTGCCAAATAAAATACTCATTTCGTTTCAACATAGGTGGTTTAAACATGGATCCAATATTGGAATCCTGTGTATTTTGTGCCATTTCTCTTGTTTACAACAGATTTGTGTTTTAAAAACTTTTGTAGTGATAAAACTCTGTATTCAAACAAAACTTATCAAACGAAATTAGCAACAAAGAGCTGATCTGTTCAAATCAATTTGACATTTAAATCAAAATCGATTGACCAAGCTCTTATACCAATTGTCAGGATCTAAGTTTGAATTCATTGTTGTTTTTGTTTCAAAATAAGTATGTGAAAGAAATACTTAAGAAATTTGATATGAATGATTGTAAACCTTGCAGCACACCCATGGCAACATCCAAGCTGTTCACTATAGATGGCAGAGATGACCTTGATGATCAAACATTGTATAGAAGTATGATTGGGTCATTATTGTACCTAACTGCATCACGGCCAGACATTATGTTTGCCACATGTTTTTGTGCCAGATCACAGTCAATGCCAAGAAAATCAGATCTTATTGCTATAAAAAGGATATTCAGATACATAAAGGTGCTCCCACACTTGGTATCTGGTATCCAGCTAATGGTAACATTGAGCTTGCAGGATATTCTGATAGTGACTTTGCTGGATGCAAAACAACAAGGATGTCCACATCTGGAGGAGCCCAATTCCTAGGGGATTGCTTAGTGTCTTAGCAAAATAAAAAGCAAGTTGCAATATCCACATCCACTGCTGAAGTAGAGTATATAGCTGCTGCAAGTTGCACTGCTCAAATTTTGTGGCTTCAATCAACTCTTGGATTTCGGTGTGACTGCCTTGAGGACTCCTCTCAAAATTGATAGTCAAGCAGCAGAAAACATCATCAAAAATCCAGTTTCACATTCCACCACCAAGAACATTGACATCAGACATCATTTTGTGAGGGATTGTTATGAAAAAGGTCTGATTTCTTTACAACATGTCCATAACAAGGATCAACTAGCTGATGTGTTAACAAAAGCACTTGATGCTTCCACATTTGACAGTTTGATATCTAGGCTTGGAATGCTAAACATGGATTAAAAACAATTTTTCTTGTGATCCATGTGTAAATAGCAATAAAATGTTTTTAGAAAATCAGAAATTCATCCTTAAAAATAGTTAAAATTAAATTTTTCAATAAAATCCTTAAAGTATGCTCAAAGCTCTGATAGCTCAAAAACACTGTTGTTTAGAAAAATCTCTCCACTGATGCAAACCTCTGATAGGGTTTAAAATTGGTCACAACCACTGGTAGTTTTTACTCTAACAGTGGTTAGCCAAAACAACTGTTTTCCATTGTCAAACAGAGGTTACACGTGGACAGACGTTATTCGACAGATGTTGCATCAGACGCCACGTCAAGTGCACTTTTTGAAAAACCCTATAAAACCTTGTTCTATCCCCAAACAGAGGTTTCACTTTTCTTGTGTGATTCCAAATTGTTCAAAGCCCTTCTTTCAAAAATCATCCACAATCATGGCTCCTAAAACCAAATCGAAGAAGAAATCGACACAAGAAAAACCCCCATTTGTCCTCATCATCAAAACACCACACAATTACACTGCTATTCTCGAAGAAACCGACGTAAACATTCGTTATCATCCAATGATCCTGATTCTAAAAGAATCAAAATTCAAACACATGTTGGAAGTCAAAGCCCCAGTTTACATCGACTCTTTAAGAGAACTTTGGGCAAAGGTAAAGTAAACTCATCCGCTGATGATGTACCCTATTCTATCACTTCCAAAGTTGGTGGCACACAACTGCAAATACGCCCACAATCTATCTCCCAAGTCTTCATGTTAAATGATATGCCACATCCGGTATCAATTTACTTTGAGGGAGATGCAGCATGAATTCGTTGAAAGAGGTTACACCGGACAGTTGAAAGGTATGACAATCTTCAAACCTAATTTTCCAGTAGAGATGAAATTCTTTTTCCACACTTTACTTACATGTGTCTCTGAAAAAACAACTGCTTTCAACAAGATCCCATTGAACATGCAGTATCTGGGATTTGCAATTTTAACTGGTTCTGATTTTAACTTCTCCCAGGTGCTGTTCATTGATCTTGTAACTAATTTTAAAAATATTTCGAAACAAAAAGCTTTCTTGATACATCCAAGATTCATGACTGTTTACTTGCAAGACCAGATTAAATCAAATGCAAGTAAACAAGGCGCAGTTACAAACACTAGCAGCCTAAACCATGAAACATTCACACGAATTACAAATCAAGAAAAAGTTTCCAAAACAGAAGCAGAGGAGGCTGAGCCTATTTCACAAGAACAAAATGTTCAAGCTCAACCTTCGGCTACTGAGCCTACTACTCTAGGTGATCAGGACATCACAACCACTGCTCTGAAACCCACACCTAAAATCTCCAAAAAGAAACCATCCAGAGCATCCCGAAAACCCACCAAACCCAAAAAGGATCCTCTGGAAGATGAGATACCAGAGATAAACCCAGTGACACCACCAAAGTCACGAACCACATGCTGCTACTTCTTCACAACAGATGGTAGAAAGATCTCAAACTGGCTTTGAAACTCCTCCTGCATCCTCACAAAAGGATCAGGTTGTAGGCACAGGGACACCAAATTATGAAGCTCTGGGATCACTTGGTTCTATCTTCCACAGCCCCTCTCCCAGGGCAATGTCGCTTTCGACACAGCCACTCTCACTAATGCCATAATTACCACCCACCATGTTACCCTTGCTGAATGCAATAGAAATTGAGCAGACATTATCCAGCACTTCTCACCAACCCATCAATGAGAATATACTTCAACCAGAAGCTGGGTCTGGCCTATTTCTAAATGCTAGCCCATCAGCAAATGAAGAGGCTAGATCCCTTGGGTTACATGTAACCCTTGGTGATAGTTGAACAAAGGCAGCCACTACAATTGCTGAATTCCCAAGTTCTCAATTGGACAGTGGTTACATAGCTAAGACCTTGTTGAAGGCAACCACTATTGAGGCTACTAAGGTAACCTCTGCTCTAGTGGGAAATCCCCAGAACCAAGACAAATGGGCATCTAAGATTGAAGCAAGTGGTAAACCACATGCTCATGATATCTTGATAAAATTACCACATCTGGTAGGACTTCAGATGATCATATTAAGTTAGGTGATGAGCTAAAATATCAGGAATTGACGGAAAGGGTTTCCAATGTTGAATCCACTGTTGATGAAATAAAATATCTTTTGAAACAGTTGATCACTATTCAGAGCCAACCACTTGTTCCAACCACTGCTGAGCTCAAATCTGTAATATCTCCAATCTTTCAACAAGAAAAACATTTCCTGGAGCAAAAACATAAGCATCAGATGATGGAACTCGGGAATATGGTTGATGCAAGATATAATGACACTGCTGCAGATATCAAGGAAATCAAAGCCCACTTGCTCACCACCACTAGTAAATCTCCTCCTACTGTCATTTTTGTAAGTCCAGATGAAGCCAAAAAGGGGGGGAAACCTTTGGGAAACAAAAAGTTGAAGATGGATGATGATAAGGCAAGGCCTACAGTGAATATTCCTAAGCCAGATGGTTCAAAGAAACCAGACTTAACTGAAGATTTCTTGGCAAGGGCAAAGAAGTCCCATAAGAAGACTGTGTTTGATGAAGGCAAGGTGCTGGTTGAGAAAAAGATTTATCAGCAGTTAGAAAAGGGAGAGACAGGTACCTCAACAAAGAGGAGATCTTCTACAAAAGCAAGACAACCAGAATTCACACCTCTCAAAACTAAAGATGCTACCAATCCAACCACAAAATCCTCTGCCAATACAAAATCAACCAGATCTTCTCACACAAAACCCTTATCTATCCCAACAGATGTTACAGCATCTGTTGTGTCAACATCTGTTGACACAGCAGAGGTTGTAGCAGATGTTACCACAACCACGGCCATCCTCACTTTTCCCACTTCCACACAACAACTACCAACACCACCAAGAATTCCAAGCCATCCATCATCACCTTCAATCAGTTTTAAGAGGAGGAAAGTTACAAAGGTCATAAATGAAGAAAAGATCCCTGCTCCTTTGCCTCTTGCAAATGCACCGATGTTAACTCTAACCTCTGCTTCTCCAACCACAACATCTGCTTCCTCAAAAGAAGTGATTCCTGCAGCTATAAAATTTCCTCTTGATTTGCCTACAGTCAAGAAAGAAATCATGTCTTTCTATGCTGAAGAAGATTCAAATAAAAGACACTTCCCTTCCCTTTAAGGTTATCCAAAGCCTGCAAATATTGATCAGTATCTGGCACTCAAAGAAAAACAGGCAGGGGATATTGCAAAGAAGTTGTCTAAAGAAGTACAGAATCAACTCTAGTTTCAACTGAGCAAAGTCCAATCACTTGAAAGATTTTCTAAGAATTTATCAAATAAATTTTTTGAAGCAGAAGATAAACTCTTGAAAGAAAATTACATCTCACACGTCATGGAAACAAAGAAATATGATGCTACCAGAGCACAGTTCAAGGATTGGTCTGTGAGTGAGCTTCAAGAAAGAAAATGCAAGAATAGAAGCACAATCAAAAGATCCTCACAACAAACCTACATGTCCAGACTGGAACAAATACATAAAGAATGTACCTGAAAGGACCCTAAAGCTCAGAAGAATGAAGGAAGAGCTAATTCAGAACCACTATGGGTCAAAGAATCAGGTGATGAGATGGGGGAGATAAGAGTGTTGGATACATACAAAATGCTTGAAGCTAGAAGGAAAAAGGATCCATCAATGCCTCCTAAACCTAATTATTCCAAAGAAGATGCTGCTCTCAAAGCCCAACTTTCTAAAAAGCCTAGCTCAACATCTACCCAATCCACGCTTGCCTTGCTCAAGCGAAAAAGGCAAGAGGAGATGTCAGAGAAGGTTGACAGAGAGTTTAAGGAAGTATTCATCAAAGAAGGTATCAAAAATATGATGGAATATCCAACAGATGATAGAAGTATCAAGTTGGCAGATGATTTGAGAATAATAGGTCCCTTCCTAACCTCAGTAATAAAAGCTCCTTCAAGAAAACCTTCAGACCCAAAAATTCTAAAGTGGAAGGTCAACAAAGACACCCACGAATTGACTCTGATCAAGTCTGATGGTAAGGTCACTAAATTATCCATGGAAGCTGCTTATGGGCTTACATTAGAAGACTTCCACGAACTACTAAGTTTAGAGCTTGAGAAGGATGCTGATGATTTAGAATCTCTTAACTTTCAGCTACAATGCAAAGGTCAAATAAGAGAGTTCTTTCTGATGAATAAAGATCAAGAATAAGGTGTTTTTGGCATCATCTGTTCCAGGGAGAGATTGTTGGATTGAACCTTTGGAAAGGAACAGATGATACAAAGTCAAAACACACCATCCGAGCTTTGGTCCAGCTATCAGAGGTTTCTATCACTGATAGGCTTTTACGGCATTCAATTAACTCACTGATACCTATCATCTAACAGAAGAATTCCCAACCACTGATAGAGTATTACAAGGACAGAAGATAGCAAGCAGTGCTTAGTCTAAGTTTTAGTTTAAATCAATGTAACAGTGTTATGCACTGATAGTTTAGTCTAGCAGTGCTTGTAGTTAGTTACGTTTGTTAGCTGTCACTATCAACCATGCCGTCATTGTAAGACGATCAGTGGTTAGATAGTTAGTATAAATAGGCGCTCAATGTACCAATTTTACTTGTCTTCTTAAAAAGATCAATTTCGCATATCTTTTTCATTTCTTACTATCAAACGATCATTATTGGGCTAAGGGGGAGTTTGTGAATCACATGCAATAGTTTAATTACTTGAAAGCATGATGGTGATGAAAACAAACGACCGATTAAATGCTGTAAAAGTTTTCCATTGATCCGCCGCACCGATTCTCTGTTTTTCAATCATTTTCCATTATTTGAAACAAAAACAGCAATCAATTCAAACTTAGATCCTGACAGTTAGTAAGGAGAATTGAGTTTATTTGAAGCAATGAATCGGATTACTTCATGATTATAGTTTTCTTACTTCGCACTGTGGATACGTCACCCCCGACCGAGATTTACCAAATTGACACTTGGATTGGACTGCGGATAATGTTGTATATTTATAATTAACGTATACATATGAGTGTCCTGTTAATACGAAGTATTAACGATTACGAGGAATATGGATAAATATGTTTTCGCCTCCATGAGTCTTATTACAATCAGATTCGCGTCCACACAACTCCTTACCGAACTTTGATTACATCGGATAAGTTTCTCCATTTATATGTTACCCCTAAATGCCCTTGGGTTATCAATAATGATGCTAATTACGTGTCTTTACTAAGAATTAGAGATTGTATCACTAGCAAACAACAGCTAATAAAGGAAATATACGCTTCAACCGAATAGCTTCATAGACGACGGTCGGCGACATAAGTATAGTTTGTTCGTCGTAACGTAATGATTTCTAATATATGACTGTACGTTCTAGCAAATCCCGCCAAAAGAAATAAATTTCACTGAATTGTCTTACCAAAGACAGAAACATTGTTACCTATCATGAATCAATCATTGGGTAAATCGATGTGGGTAAGCTATCACCGGTTATACCCAAATTGTTCAGTACAGAGTACTACCAGGGTGTAGTACCCCTAGAAAGTCGTACTACGTATTTAAAAACGGACCTTCCCAGGATTAACCCAAAGGTCGTTATATGTCGACCCAAACTACCTTTCATTTAGAATCACCGCAAGCGTGTATAGATATAGTGGTTACGACAATTGTGGCATCATTTATTGCATCAAACAGGGTCGAAGTCTCAAAACTGCATTGCCCAAAACATAACCGAACGAATCGCAACATGAAGCCCGTCTGCCCTGAGTAATGGTACCTTGATAATGTAGCCGGGTGTTTATATACAGGAAGTACCGCAGCATATCCGCCACACCCATATACATGATCAATGTACCGTTCACCAAGATATTCGGGCCTCATATAACTTTCCGCGAATAACCAACTGAAATCCGAAACAATCAATAATCATAAAGAACACAATGTAACCGACAGTCACACGAAACAAGGTTCCACAACGCAAAGCATTTCAAAGGAATCTGTATAACCACAAAATTTATACCCAATGGAACCGAATGATAACGGGAAGGGTAACTTATTCATGCACTCCATGCCATCTCCAAAACCCGGAGATCATCATACTCATACATAACATATATCGGAACATGTGCTAAGGAGTACCACTAAGCATCATAGTATCATACAACGTGAAGGCTAGAGCCAATATTGTAAGCAGAAGAGGAATCAAGCGGACAATCAAATGAATCGTTGATCCAAGGACGAGAAAGTTTCCTAAGATGTTTGAACTCTGCGATTGTATAACAATCGAATGTGAAGCAATGAGAAGTGGAGTAAGGATCTATACACGTCCTCCCAGTCTATCAGAACGACATGCCAGGTCGTTCTTTATGTATCTATGTTCTTTTTGAAGTATCATTCTGGTATATAGTCGTCGTTATAGTAACTATAAGGATAGAGTTAGTGAGATCGTATCGTAATAAAGTCTTGAGTTCTCACATCATAACATATATGTAACAACTGTATGAGTGATAGGAATCCAACTCTAGTGTATATAAAATATGTGATCAGTAGGAATGTGGAATGGACTGTAATACCAGTTTTCTGCCTATCCCGAGGGCATATGTAGTAACGTATTATCCACCAATCCCAATTCATGTATCAATCCACGCACAAACATCCACACACTATCACCTTGGTACACCTATGTATCACTCCACGTATTAAGTGTGTTTATTACCGCGACTTTCCCAACACTGCCTCGTATGAGCAAGTCTGTTATTACGTTCCCGACCATAATAACCCACTTGCCCCACAAGGCCATCCTAGTACTTGCCAGTAGGATACTTTACAGTGTTCACTAACTACTTTAGTAGAGGTTAATTTTTCCAATGATGTCCACTAAGGTCCGAGCCTGTAGTTATAGTCTAGGTTTCTGTAAAGGCACCTAATTCTCTATAACCAATGGCTCTGATACCTTCTTTTGTCACACCTTGATTTACAGCGGAAGAAAAACATGGGATGCAACAGAAACCTCTGGTACAAGCACATTGTTTATAAAGACACTACAATTTATTAATTACAAAATGTTAATTACATACTACATGTATGTTACAACCGCGTGTTCCCACGAACCACATAAGTCTTCTAAGCCATATCTGTAAACACGTCTTGAACAACATACCCGGATCACCCTAGTATCAATTTACCTGAAAAACATGTTACATTTTGGAAAACATCAACTACAAAGAGTTGGCGAGTTTCACTGTTTTGGTTGTTTCATAGCAAAATGCGTTAACAAGTTTAATTGCACGTGTCAGAGATTGCAGATGCAATTACACGAGTTCACAAGTGAAACCTTGACAACAGTAACCGTGTCGTGTGACATTTGACACCTCAGCACACCAGGCCGTGTCACGTTCGACACCTCAGCCCACAGACTGCGTCACGTGCAGTTCAACGCCCCAGGGGTAGTTATACCGAACAACATAACATAGCTTAGGACGCGTGCAGTTTCCTGGCTACCGACACACCGGTCCAGCGGCAACTGGGTTTGTCAGACCAATAGTACTATCCACTGCCCACGGCTTACGTTAATCACTTGCATTGGGGATAGTTCGTGTGTTAGGTAATTCACATCATCACAAGTTGGTGCAATTAACACAGTTTGTAACATGCAATTCACCCCATTATACAGTAAAACAGTTTAAAAGTGGGGGAGTGAAACTCACAGTGAGAGTAGTGGTATCAATCAAAGAGTGATTATTCAACTGGATCAGCTTTAATAGCACGCATGCAAGTAGGGACTCAAATCAGCATCTAAGTTGGTAATGCTTTAATAACCCACATGTTGTCATTTAAGAAGATTAATTTTTCATTAAGAGAGTTCGGGTGTTTGGGGAGTCTAGGTTGCCCAAAATTGAGTTTCCGCTTTCGCCGTCGGGGATTCTCCCGAACTGGCATTGGACACACCCCAAGTGTCCAATCAACCCTGGAATCTCCCGGAATACTCCCGGTGTTCCAACTATAGTAAGTGTTGTGTTCGGTCAGTTCTCGGTTCCGGCAAGTTCGTTACACGGTAAACTGCCGAAACTAGTTTTAAGTAAGCGTTTTTAACTTCGTAAATTTCCTTGTAATACATAAGTTTGATAAAAATCTGGAAATTTTTATACAATTCGGTAAAAATCTATAGATTATGATAAAAATAATTTGGGAATTTATTTAGCCATTTTAACTCCTTAAATAAATAATTTATAAAACAGTTTTAACCGAATAATTTATACTGCTTATCATCCAATGTCTAAAAATTCCAAAAATATTCCAGAAAGTCCCTTACATGTCCAGGAACACCCTGTAAAAATTTGGGATTTTGCTGATTTTGTTTCGGTGCGTTCCCGGCTACCGAAACTCCCAAAAACGAGGATGTTTAATCCGAATCAAAATCCAACCAATGGACTCCCAAACTTCCCAGAACATTCCTTATATGTTCCCTAGTGTTCATGTAAATTTTGATGATTTATCAACTCCATTTGGTATTTTTCCAAATTTCTTGGGTAAAACAGTCAAAACTTCTCCAAAAATCATAGAAAATTCCAAAAATTCTAAAACTTTAGGTGGACATTCCTGTCAACACCTTACATCACCATACAAATTTTAGCTCAATCCAAGCGTCACGGACCAAGTTATAGTCCAAACAATATTCTGCCTAAACTAGTCGAAGTGCTCGAGTGTTATACCTATCGCAAGCTCTGTTCTCGTGCGTTTCTCTTGAGTCTAGAAGTGCATGGGTGCTATATTTAGTACCTACACATCAAGCACAATCCAAACATGCCACAATCCATGTCAATCAAGCCTCGTTTCACTATTTTTCTAAGTTAATAACTTTGTTAATCGCGTTTGGTCGATTAGGGGTCGATTAGGGTATCAAAAGCCGAAGTTTTGTGATCTTGGCTACCGTATAACATCAAGGAATCCCTGAGGTGATCTTATTCAGCCAAGAACCATGTTTAAACCATCCATTAACATGGATTAAAAAGAGTTTTCATAGTCTAGTTCATGTTTATACAAGATATCTTCATCAAAACCATATAAAACTTGAATAATACCTTTGATTTGGCTGAAATAAGATGAAGATCGGTTGTGTTCTTGTTGATTATGAGCAGATTTTGGGTGAAAAATGAAGAACAAAATAAAAAATTATATATATATATATAATAAGGGGGCGGTCGCAAGGTGGGGTGCCCCTACACCACCCCCCGCTTTGTCGTGCTTTGTTTTTTTGCTATAAAGATGATGTATATCTTCGTTTACACGTTTAGGTTTGTTTTCGGGTCCCACACGCGTCCCCGATTTGCCAAACGTGCTCCTTTTTTCGCATTTTTAGTGTTAAAAGACTCAGTTTTAAAAAACCGTGCATAACCGTCTCGAAACCCGAACACGGTTACGTTTTAATCATAATGGCCTCGTATTAGGGTAGTTTAAGTGTCTTTAGGCTTGATTGACCGTTCCTTGCATGTTTGGTTGTCTTTCATTGCTCTCAAAACAAAGGTGTTTCCCTAACCGGGAAATTGCCTCATTTTGCGTGCCCGAGCTCCGATTTGCTTCAAATCTTATGTTATGGTCTATGGCACATAACTAAGATGTTTCATGAACTCAGAATCTTAAATAGCCCCACCGTTGGCCTAATAATCATAGTCAAACGTTTAATGCGCTGTTAAACAGAAAGCTCCCGTTTAACACGTTTTTTAAAGGCTAAGGACACCAACCTCGCACCGTTGGCCCTTATTAGTGTTATGTTAACCATGACGTGCTTTCGGACTCCTCCAAGACATAACATATATCATTTAACATAGCACACAAGTCAAACATGTGTTTAGGGTTTTCGCACAATTATTGTTTTAAGCATACTTAAAGTTTTGGACCGATTATAGTGTACCTGGTTTCGTCCTGTGTATCACAATATACATATCACGTCCGGTTACCGCGGACTTGTACCAATCAAAGTTTACCTATATTTTTCACAGTTGTCACATATAGGTTGATTAGCTAATGTTTTGTATAACATTACATTTATACTTAGCGCAATTGGCCTTATGGTCCAATGGCATGCAGGTGATGGTAAGAGCTAAGAATTTTTTAAGGTCTTAAGTTCAAACCTAACTCAAGGGGAGGGGGGTTTCCACAATGGTGGGTTTCCTCCTTGATGGTGTTCTTAACGAAGTTAGACTTGGAGTGTCAAAATTAGTAGGATGATTGACATCCCGTCTTAGGAAGGCTCTGATATGCGCAAAAGGCAACGTATAAATTATATCAAATACGGTATAAAATCAACCCTTTTTTGTACTAATGTTGGAAAAAGTGTGTTTCTTTGTATACTTTTGATTTTCAGGATTAAAAAACTTAAATGTACAAAAGAAACAAATTTAACGGCAATAACCAACATAATTACAAGAGAAGAGAAGTTGACATATGATATCGACCCTCCGAGCTTCACCCCAAAACCAAAACAACAAATCAGAAGATAAGAACCGGTCGTGCCACCAAGGTATGGGGTTGTGCCCCACTCTAGAGTCCATGAAGAAAAAGACAAACAAAAGCAGACAAGAGACACGGGGTTGTGTCCCATGGATACGGGTCGTGATCAACTCCCAAGTATGCAAAATCTCCTGTAGTACAACAAGTACATTACCACGGGGCTGTGTGTGCATACAGACGGACACGACTCACTAAATGAAGACAAAGAAGAAGAAGACATGGGGCCATGCCCCTTGAGCACGGGGTCGTGTCCTTTGGGCACGGTTCCGTGTGAAAGACCTGTTTCCAGCTATATATAAGGGTGCTTGGTTCATTTGCAATCAATTCCTTGGGAGCCCTCTCTCTCACTTCTCCACTACTCCAACACCATCATCCACCACAACCGTTAGAGTTTAGAGTGTATAGTAGTCTTGAGATCCAAGATTGATTGCAAGAGTTCTTGTCAAACAATGGCCATGCTTGACGAATCTCTTACATCACTTGGTGAAAACAAATCTTTTATGTATTACTTTTGATTTCAAGCTATGGTTAACTTTTTAAATGGGTATGTATTAATGACTTTAATAACTAGTTTTTTATAATGAAAGTGAATTTATTATGTCATCTCTTCATGTTTTGTTGATTCAGTCATTCGTGTCTTTACGGTTTATATAAAGCACGTTAACTGCCTGTAAGGGGGTTAGAAGGGTGGTTTGGGTAAAGTTTTTGCCTCGTTCAGTGTATAGATCATGGGAGGACTAAATGCAAGCTTATTAGGACTTCTCTTGAGGCAGAAAAAGATCAAATCGGGAGAATTAAGAACAACTTGAATCCCTTATAAACAAAATACTATTAAAACTTTAAACCGGCCTTGCGGGACTGTATCCCCGCTGACTCAGACCAATATAATATGTTTTGAAAACAGTTTGTATAAACTTATAAAACTTATTTTGACATGCCCAACTCGTCAATTTCAGTTTAACACTCATTCTTATGTCGAAAGTCAAGCAATTTGGCTTTCGATCCTGACCCGTTTGGTCTACTTTGAAACCCAATCAATGCATGTTATGTGACCATAATATTAGAGGGAACAACCCTCTGAGTTACACCTTTGGTCATATCATTTAAATGGTTATTTGACGAGTCAACCTTGTATACTTTTAAATATGTTAAAATTGCCCTTTTGGCGTAAAAATGGTTTTAAAACCTAAGAGGCATATAATTTAACTTCGAATTGATCATACAATGCATTAAATTATATTTTGACATAATAGACTCTTCCTAGAACCATTCGACCTCTCGATGCCATATTTGCGCATACGACTAGTTTAAATATATAAAATATATAACTAGTCGAATTGGGTTTAAACCTTTCAAAATCAGTTAGTTTGGTTAAACAACCGATATCTAACGAGACTTCGCCCTCGCAAGGGTATACACCACATTCTAACCGGTCAACGCTTAATCTAGTGACAGTGAACAATATTCTAAGTAACGAGTCAAGTTATATAAATGGGCAAATGCTTTCATAAATATAAGAACCCGGTTAACCCATTTTGCTTGAACAAAATTAAACATTGGGTTAATGGTACCGTGTCCGGACGTCTAGACTCATCAATTAGGAATGACCATGTAAAATATGTGTAGGGTAGTAGGCATACACCTCGAAGACGTTATATCAAATATGGTGTGTACTCTGATCACATATCGCTATAAATTTCTAGTACCCGGCTGTATTGGCAAGCATGCAAAACTGGTGACAAGGAATTATCCCAAGAAATACCAAATGATTACCTACGGGTTATCATAATATATAAATCAAATGATTTATGAAAATAACTTTAAAATGAGTCGGTTAATTGTATTTACCCGTGAAAACTGACGTATTTTTCAAAAGATTGAACCACATGTAACGAACCTTGATATTAGGCTGGAAATGGTTCAGTCAAAGAAAAAGCTTTGAAATTTACGAATCCACTGCATAAAGGCCTATGATTTCCTAAGGTTGTTTTAATGTCTGATCCTACCTTCATCATAATACTCAGTAAATTCTAGCAAAGCTAAGGTAGGGTCTAAGGAGGGTAAGATGTCTGATCCTACCTTGTGAGATTTATAATGAACAACTTGTATAATTTTGTTTAATAAATTTCAAACCTTTATATGTATTACCTTATCAAATCTTTCTTTCGCTACCAAATGTGATAATGTTATCAATCATCACGTATAAACCAATCGACAGGGCCCATCAGAAATCGGGGTGTGACATATTCATAATCCATCCCTCAAATTTTGTGGGTGAAGTTTTATATTATAAAAAAGTGGTTGTAAGTAGAGAAGAGAGAAAATGTTACTAATCATATATTTGAGGGATACTGTTTATCCTTTATGATTCTTTAGCATATGATTTTTTAATATATTTAAAAGTTTGTAGTGAGTGAATGAGAAAGAAAATATAAAGGTAAAAGTGTAAATAGTATGGATAGATATAATAAAAGAGATGTGTATATGTTTTTAAATATTTAAATATTATTTCCTCCAACCTTCCAAAAAACTATAGTTATTCTTAACATGGAGGGAATATTATGAAAGACATAGGCAAATAACTTTGATATCAACCATGTCAAAAAGCTTAAAAATCCATTTATTAAGAGTCATTCTATTGGGACACCCAAATTACTTATTTTGACACCTTTCCAAGCGGGTCGCATAGGTCAATGCTCCCCCGTATGGGGTTAGGGTTTCCTGACAAAGGCAACAAACTGACATGTCTGCGTGGAACACGTGAACCTCGTACCCATGCGCCCCGCAGAGGCCCATGCGGGTCGCATAGGGTACCAAGAATTAGAATATAACCTCGTACACCTGCCGCTCCTGCCCCTCAGGTCGCACCTGCCGCTCAGGCCGCACCTGCCGCTGCTGCCGCACCACAGCCACCGCATCCGCCATAGTGCCCGATCCATGTTGCGCCTGATATGCATCAGTTCTACCAGATGCAGATGCTGCATAATGCACAGATGCAGTACATGATGCGATTTCAGATTGATCAGTTTGCGGCGATCATGGCTCACGTAGGTATGCCACCAGTTGATTTTCATATGCCGGCCCATCTACTACATCCTCAGCCGGTACCTCAGGCTCAGCATCAGCCACAGGAGGATCAGGCTCAGCATCAGCCAGACGAGGGTGGCCAGGATTAGGTTGTTTTCTTTTTTACTTTGCAAATTTTGATTATCGATGTACTGAACAAATGTTATATATTAATGCAGTTTCAGTTTTTATTATACGTGTGTGTTTCATTTTATTATACGTGTGTGTTTCAGTTTTTACTTTGTAAATTTTGATTATCGATATACTTGAAATAGTGAATCTCTAACTTAATCTCTAACTAAAATATGAAATAACATAGCACAACCTTTAAACCTTTAAACAACTTAAAATACCAAATTATACGCCCCGCAGAGGCCCAAGAGCATCGCATATGATTGATACAAAAGGCATAGTGTTCAAATAGAAAAAGTGGGTCCTGCGTCTCAACGCATTTCGGGGAGAACCAGCTAGCTCTGGGTTCGAGTGGCATTTCACCCCTAACCACAACTCATCCGCTGATTCTTCAACATCAGTCGGTTCGGACCTCCACTTAGTTTCACCCAAGCTTCATCCTGGTCATGGATAGATCACCCAGGTTCGGGTCCATAAGCAGTGACAATTGCCCTATGAAGACTCGCTTTCGCTACGGCTCCGGTGGGTTCCCTTAACCAAGCCGCGCCGGCTCATTCTTCAACAGGCACGCGGTCAGAGCCCTGGGCTCCTCCCAATAGACGGACCCTTTATTAAAACATAAGGCATCGTACAACTAACATTATTTAAACATAAAAATACAAAATAACAATTATTATTTACAAATGAACAAATATATTATGTTATTTTTTTATTAAGTTTTTATGCAATAAAAAATAAATTTACATAGTCACCCCTTAACAAATATCCATCCTACATATTAGCTCCTTTTAATTTTCTACATGTTAAACATGAAAACTGTGTCATTTGCACGTTGTAGTCCTAGAATCGAAGGTTATTGTTTTCCATGGGAATGTTGTCATATTTATATTCTTCATGTAAAGTTTTGACACAAAATCTCATATGAGAAGTGAATGTGAACAACATTAAGAAAACAAACTGCCAATGAAATCATATGAAAGATTTCGGTCTATCTTATATGATGTAATATATGAATAAAAATATATAGATGTTAGAAGGCTTAATTCTTCCACTTATATAATGTTATTGAGTTATATTTAATGGTATGGATTGGAGAGGTTGAATCAATTAAATAATCTGGGTCATGTTACATCGATTTGTTTAAGATGATTGTTTTCAGGTGTCCAATCCTAGTTTTTAGAACAATGTTAAAATCATCTTTGGTAAGCCAATTTAAGATTACTTAACCTTTTGTTTTGGTTCATCACTTCATTTGCAGTTGTATGTAACATGATTTTGCGGATTCATTAACCACATAGTTGCAATATATTTGGAATGAAGGTTCTCAAATCATGATTAAGGGCTTTACGAAAGTCATGTTTTTATTATTTATCTTTTTTTTTCTTGGTGTTGCTTTCCTTCGCGTGTTCAAAATATGTCAATTTATAATCTTGATATTCCATGGAAAGATAGATCTTAAAACCCGATTGTGAAAATGTCTTAATACAACAAGTATCATACGAAACATACCTCTAGAAGATGACATTGATTACCTTATAAATACAATGTAAAACCTGTATCATGTATTCATCAAAGTGATCAACAAATAAGTTGTTCCTAAAGTTACACTATTTGAAACATGAAAAAAGAGTTAACCTTTGAAACATGAAATAAGTTGGTCATCTATGACCTAGTTGCATCAGCTGTGGCCTTCCTTAATGATGATAAAAACATTTGATAGGAACCTATCTTATACAACTTAAACATATGAAGGACTTATATTGTAAATTGATATTAAAAAACTAATTTACAACTGGCTCTGTCAGTTTCCCCCCGCTATATGTTCACAGCAGTTACCGGTCCCAAAATGCAAAGCATCATATCTCATTCTCAGTCCGATCACCATCATTATCATCTTCAACCTCCAACCAATGGACATGAATGAAGAATTATCCGCATTCGATTTCATCAGGCAACACCTATTCGATGAAATCAAAACCACGTCTCCTCCACCTCTATTATTTCCAGATCAAACCGATTGCAGTTTCGACTTTCTAAACTGGCCGGAAACAGCTCAGAGTGATCCTTCCAGCTCCTTCTTCGGTTCAGTTTCCAGCGATAACACTTCCTCCTGTTTCAGGTCTTCCGAAACCGAATCTACCCCTGACGTAATCATCGATTTGTTAACAGTACCAGAATCACTTCACTCGAGCTCACCAAACTCTCACAGTTCAGTACCGGAATCGGATCGACGTTACAGAGGTATACGGCGGCGGCCATGGGGAAAATACGCGGCGGAGATTCGAGATCCAAAACAGAAAGGATCTAGAGTGTGGTTAGGAACGTTCGACACTGCAATTGAAGCTGCAAAGGCGTATGATAGAGCCGCCTTTAATATGCGTGGCAGAAAAGCGATTCTCAACTTCCCGTTAGAAATTTGTAACAACTTAACGGAAAATGGAGACCACGTCGTCGTCAGAGGCTCCCGGAAGCGATCGCCGGAGATGGAGTTAGGGCAGAGTGTGGTGGTTAAGAAGTAAAGAATGAACAACGCGTGATTCCCATTCATGTGGTGTGGTGAAATCAAGATAGATAGATAGATCGATCCTGCAATTTTATGTTATTTTAATATTTCGAAAACCAAAACCTGTTGTCTTTGTTCTAGGATATTTCGTAATAATTTATTAGATAATAATCCTCATAGATATTATTTAATATTCAATTATTTGAGCTAACAACTTTAGGATGATTGTTAACTTAAATTATTGTTAGTATTACCTGGTTTCCAACTCCTTGTTTTTTCCTTTGTCTCTTCATTACAATAAGCTAATAACCAGATTCTATGATCAACTTTTCAAGTTACATGTAAATGAAATCGAGTTCGTTATTTGAGATCGATTCACTAAAAGTTTGAATCAATCCAACTTTAAACAAAGTAGAGCATGAATCTGAGTTCATCTAGGGTGGAGGAGGGGACCCTCCTAACGCAACTCACAAGTATTCACACTATCATCCAATAATAGTGTGTCATCTTATTACAACCCACATTGCAACTCAATTAAACCCATAATGCCACACCGACATGGACATTATCCCGGTGTTTAACATCGCTCCAAGGGGTGTTATCGACGGTGTGCGGGGGACGGGTGTGGATTTGTGAAGCAGAAGGGGGTAGTGGGCCCCATGGAACCAACCAATCAAGTTCACTCTTTTTTTTATTTTTTATGTCATTTAACTACAATTTTAATAGGTGATAGATGGTGAAAACTTGTGAAACCATTACACAATAAAGTTGAAAAAAAAATGAGTGAGCGCCAAGTGCATATGTGGCAGTTGTGATACCCGACTATTTTAAATTTCATTCGTATTAATGTAACACATGTTTAAATGAATAAAAGTGTTATTTGGGTTAATTTGGTGTTAATAATGTCCTTTGATGTTCTAGCAACTTTGAATTCATAAATGGTCGTTGATAAATAGAATAAAAAGCTTATAACGTAACAAACCAAACTACAAAACAAACGTTGGTGAGGACTCGATTAATATTAAAACCCAAGTATTTTCCAGTATGATTGAAATGCTATTTCTAAATATATATGAGGGGAAAATTTAATTGAAACGCCTAAAAACACTAGTTTGTGGTTTTAATCGCGTACCGTCCGATACCGTGTATATCCTATATAATTAGACGTTCTTATTAACCAAGCACATAATTTAACTCTCAATAATATCATAATGGACTAATTTTATAAATTAGTAAAAATAATATTAAACGCTTTATATCGCGTTTAAATTACCAAGTACTACACCCGCGTATTAGATAAATACCCGCTAATTATACAAGTTAATACATATATTAATTTGATTAAAATAAAAAAGAGATTAAGCATGGAGGAGTGTAGGTGGCGACCCATGGGGTGCACCAACATTCTAGATCTTTCAAGTAACCTATCCTACAAGCCTAGATAATCATTTCCATTTCTTTTAGACACACAACACAACCAAAACTCTTTCATCTTTTCTCTTTTCATCTTTTCTCTCTTACGGTCGTGAGCTACCACCCACAACCTCCATTTCAATTTTGTCTCAAAACTTACAAGATCAAAGGTGCAATCCAAGTCCCCTTCAAGCTATTTTGGTGATTTGAAGCTATTCCAAAGGAGTTTTCTAGTGATTTGAAGCATCTACATTCAATAACCATCATCAAAACCCCATTTTGTTCATAACAAGGTATAAACCCATTTACCATTTTTGTTCTTAATTCTTAATGATGATGATGAGGATGGGTAAATTGTTTCACAAAGCTTGGATTCTTCACACAAGGGTTTTAAAAACAAAATGCCAATTGGAAGTGTGTGTGTGTGTGGGCGGGATCTCTAATGCTAATGACGTTTCAAACCGAGACTTGGATCTAAAACATTAATCGATGTTCAAACTCGAAAATATGAAGAACACAGAGAACAAGATGAATATTATGATGAACACACTAGTTTGATCTTTAAAGCCTAATATTATTTGTATCAAAGATGTTTACTATAAAAACCCTTAAATTCACCTAAATGTGTATGCTCACTAAACCCTAATTCACTCTTCCTATTTAGCCTTACCAAGAAAAGGCTAATTACAACTTAATCCCTTAAACTTAATAACTCACCAAACTCTCTTTTAAACAAGAAAACTATGCGTAAAAAATGTAAAATATATTTTGTCTAAACAAAATATATTTCTTCTATCACAACTCACGTTCCCTCAGATCTTTGACCTTCACTCGACGATCCTTTGCTCAATCTTTTCGTCTTGACTTACACGTTGATATTGACTTGTACAACTACGACTCGGTGTTAGATGAATAGTCATCAGTGTTCCACCAATACTCATGTCTTTGTTCATTGTTGCCGACCACCACAGAGTCTCTGAGTCTTATTCTAATATGATCGTTCTACTCCTTCAATCCTAGATGCATCGGTGACACCAAGATGTCACTAAGATAACCAGAATACTAAGCAGAGATCATATACCTGGCGACACCGTGAGTGTCGCCAGTGACTACTGCCTGATCAACTAAGTCCTGATCTGTAATCTTTCAATCTTAACGCTTTCAGCCCCTTCACTTTCAAGCAGTTGTATACAATGGTCTCACAAGTTCCAATAATCTCTCCCTAGACCATTGCATACCACTTGAACTTCAATGAGACCAAATCAACTGAGTCTTGATCTGGAATCTGCAATCTTCACATCTTCCTGGTGACACAGAGAGTGTCGCCAGTGAGTGTTACGTCATCAACTAAGTCTTCAATTGTACTCTTCCAATCTTGACTCTTTCAGCCCGTGCAGTTTCATGTTGTGGTATACAATGGTCTCATAAGTTCCAACAATCTCTCCCTAGATCACTACATACCACATGAACTTCACATGATAATACACTCAATTAACCAAAGTCATTTGCACATATAGTCGCCTCTATCTTTTCACTTTAAGGCTTATCACATCTTCTAGAAAGGTCTTCAAGACTTACTAACTCTAAGCCTTCAACATGCATAAGCTATCTTCAACAATTGCACCATTGGTTATGTTGTTGATAACATCAGACTATCTTTTTCAGATCCAACAATCTCCCCCGTATCTTCTTCAGAGCCATCACCTCATGCATACTTATATGTTGTGATCTTGAATTTGGCAAACATTGGTCTCAACTTCAAGGCCTAACAATCTTACCAAAGATTGATGCTACCAAATTTCTTTGTTAAAGATCATTTCTACCACTTTGCTCATTGAATACGTTACTGACAATCTCCTCTTTTATGCATGAACGTCTTTAGAAACAATACTCCAATCATTACTGTGATCTTCAATTGGCAAGCATCAGTCTCAGATTCTAAACTCAACATATATGTATATATATATATGTGTGTGTGTGTGTGTGTTTTGATTAACAGATGCAATTTGATTATGTAGAAGCTTGATTCTTGTTTGCATGGATAATCAATGTGGATTTACATGAGAATGATGATACTTGGATTATATTAACATGAAAATGTATGCATATGTACATATGTATGTATATATACTAGTATGTTGTTTTGTTGAAATGTTCCTAAATGCATTAGATCTTCAGATGTAAATGATTATTGTTGATGAACTTATGATTAAGTCAAAAAGGGTGTTTTGGATTATTTGGAACATCATTAAATTACATGTTGGTATGCATATACTTGAAATGATGGTTGTAAGTGTTTGTGACATGCATTAGGAACTTGTACATTGTGTTTTGTTGTGATTTAATTAGTTTCATAAAATAAAATTTAGAACATACCCTAAACTATTATATTTATATTTAATGGAAATGTGTTAAGATGGTATAAACACATGACATAAGTTTGGTGATTTAGCATGTTGTACTTGATACTTAAAAAGTGGTAAAATCAGTGTAAAATGCATGATTTATGTGGTTTATATAAACCAGATGATCATTGTGGGTTTCCATCAGCAGCTGTGGGGTTAGGACAGAAACAAACAAAGTATTTGTCTATCTGGCGACAACTTTTAATGGAGTTGCGTATGAACGAGGGTATTTGGAGGCAAGTCTTTGATCCGGAAAACTTAGGACATTATGCTGAGTTGATTAATATGATAGATTTTCATGGATTCGGTAGAGCAGAGAGCCAAAATTATATATTCCTGAGACGGGATTTCTTATTGCTCTAAGATATGGTGTGATTGTTCACACATTCGACATTCGTGGTGATGATACAATTTTCCCTCCGTTGGGCGGTCCGAATGAAGCTGAGGAACCTCATCAAGTGGTTGTGGTTGTGTTCGTCGACAGTGGACATTTCATCCATGTAAAGCTTGAAGGATCGTATCCAATGCTTCCCTCGAACTATCTTTGGACTTTGAAAAGAACAAGGAGTGCAACAGTCTGGCATGAATTATACAAGGATCGAATCAATGCGTATCAAAGGATAATGTAACCACCCCCCGACCTCAATGTAGCGCCAAACATCCAGTGTATAAGTTAAAATTCTAAAATTTTAATCTAATAAAATCTGTTATAATTTAAAATTGTTGTTGTGTTTGTTATTGTTAAACATATATCGATTTAATAGGCTTTGTTAATTAATAACTAATAAAAACATTTGTTTAAAAAAACAATTAAACCAAAACGCAACGCTTAGGGTTGAAGCACGACGTATATGTTGAAATGGGCCACAACAAACAATTTAAAAAAATAATCCTAAACGTTGCGCTTAGGCCATAGCGCAACGCTTAGAAACTAAAAGGCAACATCTATATCTCCAACCTGCCACATCTTCCCCAAAACCCACAACTACTCAAACACACACAAACGCTGAGCATCATATAAATCACGAGGTTTTCAATACACTGGATCGTATCAGGTATATGTGTGTTCATCTCCTCATCGTTAATTTCACTCGATAACATGCTTTAGGTTAGATTTTGCTTTAATTTGTGTGATCTGGGGTGAATTTGGATGCTGTTTCCGCACTAGAAGGGGTGAAACGTTGCGTATAGCCCATAGCGCAACGTTCTGTTTTTTTTTATTATTAAATGTATTTTATTTTAAAACCTATTTATTTTATATTTTATATTTTAAAATTTAAAATTGTTTAATATCTTATACTTAAAATTGTTTTATATTTTAGAACTTATTTGTTTTATATGTTAAAACTTATTTGTTTTATATGTTAAAACTTAAAATTGTTTGATATTTTAAACTTCAAATTATTTTGTATTTTAAAACTAATTTTTTATTTTAACATAAATTATTTTATATTTTAAAACTTAAAACTGTTTTACTTTTTAAACTTAAAATTGTTTAATATTTTAAAACTTATTTGTTTTATATTTTAAAACTTAAAATTGTTTTAGTTTCTAAACTTAAAATTGTTTTATATTTTAAAACTTAAAAAAATATAATTGTGGTTTTCAGGATGAATGTGGATGAGGATATGTTTGACGAGATAGAGATTGAGGAGGAGGTTCCTGACCAGGGGCATGTTGTAGGACCGATCCTTGATGCTAAGGAACCTAAATTTGATTTCTAACGTCCATAATAGCGGAAATATTACGTCGTGTTTACCAATAGACAAGATTTAATCAGTTAATCGCCAGTTTTATTGATCAAACGTTCTGGTTACAAACTAACCGAGCTTCGCTTCTACAATGCCAAAGTTACGAATGAGGATCACAAGCTAGGTATTTATAGACAAGCAAGTTCGCCCCTGGGAGATACAAGTTCGCCCGAACTTACTACTGCAAGTTCGGCCGAACATGCTTACATGAGACTTCATGGGCGAACTTGGCTATTATAAACATAAATACTTCATATACCTAGCCTATTCAGCTCTACACTATACAGACTCAATATAATACTACGACATAGACATTATGCACCAACAGACTCCCCCTTGGATATCGTCTTTGTCTTGTATCAGTCTTCAAAAACTCTATCTTCATATAAACATTACCGCACACGACCGAAGAAGTTCTTGAACGGCTTCCTTCGTCGTTCTTGCTTTGGATCAGGCGTTTGATCAGTTGGCGGTGGTCTTTTAAAGTTAGCCATTCTTAGAGAACTTTGCCTTACCGCTTTTTCCATTCTTTCTTTAATCGCCTCATTTCTGTTTTCCTCCTTTAAAAACTCAACTCTCTCCAGATCCCTCCACTTCGTTTGCCACATCTTTCCAGAATTGACTTCGCGCGCATAACAAACGTTCACAACCTTTTGAAACTGCATAGCTTGTACCTTTTCACGTTCTTAAAAAACAATCTTGTTGTAGAACAAGGTTTTGATATCTTCTCTCGAGCAGTTCACAAGCCACATAGGATCTAGAATCCTTATCGTCCTCCATAAACCCCTCATGCCCTGATAACCCATCACTTCAACCCGTTCCTTGGTAATATCCAGATGTTCTTCTAACTTTAGCACAATCACAGCTTCACATGTTGCTGGATCAATCTGCCACCACTTAAACAAAGGATAGAAGTCTTGTTCAATCGGTATTAGCGGCATATTTCTCATAGCTCTTGGACGTTTCATTATTAAAGTTATGTCCTTTTCTCCAGTTACCTTGTTTATCTTAACTCTGTGACCAGGAATAAAAGGCTTCCAATAATTCCAACCTTCAACCGCTTCATACTTAATCATTTTCCACAATAATTGATCAATCGGCTTCATGTGATATGTAACATTCACTGTCTGTACCAACTCTTCTACATCCCAATACGGTAATGTCTTGAAATCAGCAAGGTATTTGAAGTATTGCACTCCAAACTCCCTCTTGATTGCATGTACGTTAAGCTCTTTAAACCAACCCCAGCTCAAAATATCTCCCAAAGAAACGTCTTTGTCTCTGGTAAAGAATGCAAGAGGACGTCGAAACTTGCGTTCGCGTGGTATTTCTTTAAACCAAGACTTTATCGCTTGAGCTATCTCTTCTTTGGTCATGGGATTAGGTACTTTACCCTCTCAACTGATTCAGCAATTCTATCCTTCAACATATCTTCATCAAGCTGCTTGTACATCTCTTCAAAAGTAGGAAAACTATCTGAATTAGAACCAACATACTTCGCTTTCTGATCTGATTCGTCATTTGAAGACCAATCTTCCATATTACTTGATTGTATTCATCAGCTTTGAATCGTCTTTGATATTGATAATCATTTGGCTCAAAAGGATTTACAATCAACACATCCTCCTCAAAATCAAACTCTAACAATTCAGCTTCAACTTCGATCAATCTAGCTAAATCCTCCTTCGTGTAGTTATGTACATATTCACCTTCCTCCACATTGTGTTCTTACATTAACATTAAAGGCTTCGTGGGAATAGCAGCAACTGGCTTTGCAAAACGATCAACATTTGCCATATCTATATCATCATCAGTTGGCCCTTTCTGCCCTGACTCCCCCTGACTTTTATCTTCCATTCTGTTTGATTCATCGTCCATTAGAGCAGTAAAATCGAAATCATCAGATATTTTGGCTTCAGAAACTCTAATACCAACATTACCCTGATCATCGTCATCATCATCATCACCAACATTCCAATCCTCGTAACTTCCTTCCTCTTCATCCTCTTTATCATCTTTCTCAGCTTCTTCATCGTCTTTTTCTTCAGAAGCAGTGATAGGATCAGAAGACTTAGAAGTTTCACCTTCAACTCCTTTACCTTTGCCACTCTCAGCTAATTCTTTTTCAACTCGTTCCTTAGCTTCCTGTTGATCTAGACGATCATATTCAGCGATGAAGTCGATACCCAGTGCATTAGATAACACTTTCTGCATCCTGGAGAATCTTCGATCATTTAGGGCTTGAACAGACTTCAGATCAGCTATCTCAGTTTGCATTCTTTCATTTGCATCCTGCAAACTTTTGATTAACGCTTTAAAGTACTCTCGCTCATTCTCTAACACCTTCACTTTGTCATCCAACAATTCCTTTTCGACAGCGCTTTGATTCATCTTGTTAATCATTTCAGCTTTTTCTGCTTCATTCTGCGCTACTTTTTCTTCTAACGCCTTCACGCGCTTTTCCAGAAGTTCAACATTTGTTTCTGGAAAGAAATCGTTTAGATCCTGCAAACTTATAGGATCATTGTGCATATCACCAAACACATTAGGCCCTCCTGGAGTCTTTGGTGTTGACTTTGGTGTTGCATATTTTGGTGTTGACTTCCTTGGCGTAGAACTTTCAGGAACAGAAGTCGTTGGAGCAACAGGCGATTGAATAACCGATACTTCCACAAAACTAGACACAGGAGGTTCTTGTGTAGCTCCTGACCTTTCCACTTCTGATGCAACAATCACAGGAGGTTCTTGTGTCTCCTGGAAGTTCAGCTTCACTTATATCAACAACAGGAGGTTCTTGTGTAACTCCTTTCTCCTGTGCGCCAGAAGGTTCTTGTGTCACTCCTGCGCTTTTCAAAGATCTTTTGTACCTTTTGCTTACTGCCTTTTTTTCTTTCTTCGATTTTCTCTTTCCTTTGGTCTGAGGAGACCCTGTAGTCTTTGTTGACGAAATAGTTGCAGACTTAACACGTTTAGATTTCTTAGGCCTATCCTCATCGGACTCTTTTTCTGCATTAGGATCAAAATCAGCATCCAGTTCTCTTTCTTTCTCTGCTCTAATCTCTGCCTCAGTCTTTTCTGGCTCTTTAGTAAGAATTTCTTTATCAGAATCATCCTCATTTTCAGAAGTAGCAGATATAACATCGTCTTGAGTTGATTTCACTGTTTCTTGGCTTTCAATAATGCCTGCAGCACTTGATCCAGCAACTGCTTCAACATTTTCAGGTTCATCCTCGTCGACAAGCATTGTTTCAACTTTCTTAGCTACTCGTTTCTTCTTAGGCTTATCAGTTTCTGCCTTCAAGAACCATTGACTCCTTGCCTTAGGTTTGAATTCCTTAAACCACTCCTTCTCAGCATTAAGCTCTTTCTCATCATCACTGCCATCTTTTCTCCATTTGTTGTTTGGCGACGCAATATAATTAGAATCTTTGATCGCTCCGAATACAGGCTTTGCAACAGGAGCTGAAGCTTGCTTCTAAAATTTGATTAGCTTCTTTACTGTGGTCTCATAAAGATGCACTAAGTATAAAAACATCGTTCGGATCTCGTGCGATATTAGAGTACTTCTCGTCAATCAACATTTGAACAAATCTCGGATATAAGCATAGTCTTGAATCTTCCATGTTTTTCGACATGTGAGTGAAAACTAACTTTGAGAAGTTAAACGGCTTCTTCAGAATAAGTGTCGTTGCCATGCAAGCTAAGTAATCTTGAACATCATCTAAACCGGCCTTGCGATGGCTGAATGTATGAATTATGGCGTGCATCAGGAGCTTATAGGGGTTTGGCACTTCCCCTTTCTTCGGCGTCGGCTTGTTCACGCTTCCTTTGTAACCCATCCTGAAGAAACAACCACGCACCATCCTCTCATCAAGATAAATAGGATCCTCTTCTCTATCGTTGAACTATAATACTCTGTGAATATCATCTTCCGTTACCGTAATCTGTCACACCCCGACCCGCAGCGGAATAAGAGTCGGGGCATAATTGGGTTATCACCAAAGCTCATGACATTTACTAATAGGTTTCATATTTAATAAAGTCAAAGTTACATTTTCAAATATCCAAACATGTTCATTCAATACAAAGGAAATAAACCAAACATAACAATCCCAACTCTAAATCGTTTTATTCTTCTAGTCCAAGTCCTATGTGTTCCTAGTTGCTGGTGGTTCACCTGTATCATGTGTAAAATGGGGGTTTTTGGGTCAACATAAGTTGGCGAGTGAACCTTATTAGATAAACATTTATTAATGAATTTATGGTTAGTTTATCAATGAAAAATTGTGCATAATCATAGATGAGCAAATGTAAATAATCAAGCAATGGCAAATAGCAGTCACAACTATAACATACAATAACACATGGCAGCATACATGAACATACCAACATCATACTGTAAATAACATAAATGAAACTGTGCGATCAAGGCTCAATCAAACGGAGCCGATCATATTGCATGTACTGAAAATGAAAATGTCTGTGCGATCAAGGCTCAATCAAACGGAGCCGATCGTATGTGGGCACGCCAGGTTCAACCTCATAATGAAATGGGGAACATGCTCAACGCTCATAATGTAATGGGGAACGGCGGCCTATGAAATTGCATGTACTGAAAATAATAAACTTGCATCCAACAATAACAACACAACCGGAAACAAACTGTATACACTAGTTCATGATATGATGTATGCACAATGGTTTAAGTATATAATATATATATCAAGACACATGATACACCCCAAAACGTGATTAAAACGGGGAATTTGTAAAGATTCACTCACATTGGGTGCGTTGGATTGGAGATGGTGAGATGCGCACGAAATAGATGAGCGGAACAACGAGAAATACTAACCTAAATATAACGGAAAAATATATTAAACGAGTGGATTTTATTAAGGATTTTAATGAAATTTTTAGATATATTTTTGTGAGTTCAGGGCTATTTTCTATCTTTAAAAATGTTATTTTTAAGTATCTTTAATTGATTTTTAAATTAAATTAAATAAATAAAAATATAAAAAAAATTGTTTATTTAGCATTGACCGTTGACCGTTGACCAGTTCGGAGCGAATTAATTTGCGCCGGGTGAGGCTCGAACCCGAGACCTCCCGTACGCGTGCACGCAGCTCTACCAACTGAGCTACGTGTCTAACCCGAAATAGTCTTGTTTTTAATTATATTTATATACTTATTCAATTTAACCGAATTTCTTTTAATTGCCAAAAACATTTTAATTCCACGGACCGGTGCTAGTGACGGGTTTCGAACGTGCGACGTAGGACTTAGTGTTGCACACAGTCCACCGCTAGACTGTGTGTCTAACCCGGTTATTATCTCGGTTTTTATTATACTTAATAACTAACTGAGTTATCCCGGTTTAGTTTTTAAACAAAAAGGCGTGTTATTATATAAGGAGTGCGTATAGCAGGAATCGAACTCAGGACGTGCGTGTGTATTTTACACACAGTCCACCGCTGGACTGTGTGTCTAACCCGTTTATAATTCCGATTTTAATTAATCTTATGTCATCTCTGAACTCGTCTTCTTCATTACAAACACAGACATCAATCAAACAACTGATACGCGATTAATTTAGTTAATGAACATGATGATCAATTTGAATGTATTGAACCGAAAAGTTTGGGGAAAGAAGATACCGAATAGATCGTCTTCTTCAGAGAATCCAGCGAAGCTCGTCGGCTCTGTTTTTGGAACCTTCGGCTGTGAGAATCAATTAACAGGTTTAAGGGATTAGATGTGAAATTGAACTAATGAGTATTGATTATCAGCACGTTGGAATGAGCATACCGGTAATCAACGAGTTTCCGACAATTCCAGAAGTTTTCCGGCGAAAACAGAAAGTCCAGCAATGTCGTCTGTGGTTGATTATGAGCGATGGGTTAATGTTAGTAAGGTTCTAACAATTGATTGAAACAGTAAAGTAGAAGTATTTTACCGGTTTGAGTTGAATACTGTTTTCCGGCGACTTTTGCAGAAAATTCCGGCGAGCTGAATTAGGCGTTCTGATGGTCTGAAAATGCGACGAAAATGAAATGGAGTATTGGTATGATATCTCTGAGTCGCGAGAGTGGTCTGAAGTTTGAAGAACTCTGGACTTGATGATTTTTCGGTTTTAAAAACCGATAATGATGAGGCTTTAAGTTTAATCAATTTCCGATTTGATTAAAAACCGTCGGTGCATCGGTTATGAACTGAATGTGTGAATAAACAACGAATTGACGATTGGTTTGCCGATTACCGTTTCTCAGATGGCGCAACCTGTTTTAACTGGGTTTGTGTATAATTTTCATTTGTGTTCCTAGAGTTAGCAGAAAACACAATGTGGCGGAGTGGTCTTGTGAGTGAGTGTTAAGTTGCTGAAGTGTGTCTTGGCTGACCCGGGTTCGAGTCCCGGCAGCTTCATAATTTTTTTATTTATTTTGTTTTAACTTTTTATCAAATATAATTTTTATAGTTTTGTTTATTTATAAATTATGTATCGTTTTAACTCAAAATAATCACAAATATTTAATGTAACTTTTATAACTTGATACTTGATTACAAAACGGAGCGGGTTTTGAAACCGATTTTTTTACAAATGTTACATAATCGGCTAACTTCATTACCAAATTGCACGGTAGAAGTAATTGTCTTCTCATCAGCACTCAAACTTGCATTCATCCAGAAACGAACAATGTGTGATCGATACAACACTGTGCGCTCTGTAATCGCTCTGCGAATAGTACTTTCTTCCAGAAACTTCAATATACTGTCGTATTCTTTAAGTGACGGATAGATCGTTTTGTCGAGCGTGATGCACGTGTTGTGAGTCTTCGAGAACTCTACTGAGATTACACGTGCTGGAACCTGTGCCTTAAAAATGACACAAAACAACTAGCACGTTTATCGAGAAAAATCGCAAAATTTTCTAACACTTTATCAAGTTCGAGCGAACTTCATATTGTGTTACTACATTCTGTTTTGTTCAAGTTCGCCCGAACATGTCTTAAAACATGTTCCATATATAAGTTCTTGCGAACTTACACTTTAGTCAATCCAGATTTTATTAACATAAGTTGAGCGAACATCCAATACATTTTATTTTCAATTTTTTTTCTGGAAGTTCGATCGAAGATTTACTTGGATCATTTATTCATGTTAGATTCTTATTCAAGTTCGGTCGAACTTGACAACAAGTTCGGCCGAACTTGTCGTCTTCTCCAAACTTTGAACAATCTATTAACCATGCAAACAACAGTTTTATTCCAATCAAAATCAGTTACACGGTTCATTTTACTTGTAGATTCAGGATTTATGTTCAATTTTAACCAACAACATCTAGATCTAACAGATTTTAAAGTTCCAGATCTATTTGGTTCGATTCTGGTCAATTCATGGATCAAAGATAAATCTCTACCTCAGACATTGTTAATGGTGTGCAAATCACCAAGAACAATCAACAATTGGGCAGCGTAACGGTGCTACATTGCCAATTTCGCTCAAAAACTCTCAGAGTTCAAGTTCGTTTCAGAGAGTTTGAAGGTTGTTGAATGAGTTCGGCTGAACTTGATTGATATTTATACCAAGTCAAGTTCGGGCGAACTTGCTAAGCCCAACATGAAGGCCCAGTCAAGTCCGGGTGGACTTAACTATAAAACAACACAGCCATTCCTTAGCAAGTTCGGTCGAACTTGCTTGCCAAACCACAATTTTAAACTTTTTCAATTTTTCAATTTTAACCCCTGAACCTTCAAACCTTTTACCAGTTATGAAAATCCACTCAGTTGACCAAGTCCAAGCTAATGACCTTGGTTAACCAATTTGTCTGCCGAGTCCAAGTTAATGACCCCGGTTTGACCCGTTACGAACAAACTGTTGATATTTTCAAAATCAAAGTTTCAAATTAATGAACTTTTTATCGTTTTAATTTTTCAGATTTAATAGATTAGCTCCCAGCCCGTTGTCAAAGAGATTCCCACCAGTTCTAGCATCTTACCAGACTTCGAAGATCCGTTCTCCAACATTGGTTTGCTGAAAACAATGTAGAATTAAAATCTTTTTGTATTTTTGCAAGTTTGTGCTAAAACACACCGAAAATCTTTTTGATTTTAATCTGTAAAGCTGAAATACTATGTACAGAACAATGTGAACTATGTACAAACATATTTACAAACATATTTTTGTGAATTCGTGTCTTAGGATCATATCAGTTAATTGAGACATATCACCAGTACCGTTGACCTTTAACAGACTTTAAGTTTTAAACTCGTTTACCTAGATTGTCGATATGTTTGTCCACTTATGCTTTACCACATTCCTCAACTGTTTCAAGATATGTTAAGGTATTATTTATGAAACTTGACTTAATTGTGGTTACCACTTCTTGAATATACTCCCGTATCCAGATTCCCTAGATTTCATCTTACAGGTGAATATAGCGTAATTGATATCTGTATCTGGGTTATGCGAGACCTTGAGCGCTCAGGTTAGTACTATCGTACAGACAAAGTGATGAAGGCTCGTCTTTAAGATGTGTTCCACTTAAAGAATCTTTTTAGCACTACAAATGATTAGATATTTCGATTCTTTTCAATATTGCATGCAGTTTGGGGATTTTTGGCAAAAGTATTATAAAAGTTCTAGGCCATTACTTCCGCAAAATCAGAAGAACTTGTATAATACCCCAGATATCAACTATCTATAAAGACCTCATATCTCAGAATCAGGCAATCTTTCAAACGAAATTTCGGAGTACTAAGTCCATATATCCAAGATATGTTAATCCACAAGTTTAAGCAGTTGTAAAATTTAGTTTATATCTCGAAAACAGTTTACTGAACGTGTTAAGCCTATTGACACATCCACAGTAAGACTCGTTTATCACTTTTAAAATTTTACATTTCTTTAGCATACTGTGATAGTCCACTGATGTACTATCATTTCCTTTTTGCGACATTGAATCATTTCTGTCTTTTTCAATGTTTTTGTACATTTTGAATTTTTCATATGTTTTTGGATCTTAAAATTTTTCGAATGTTTTTGAATTTTCTCTAACATTTCTCCGCCTAAAATAAAAAACATCTTTTTGGATTTTAGTTTTTAACTAAATTCTAAACTAGAAAGATATTTACAAACCAATGTGGATCACGCGAACTCGTCGTCCGATCCGTATTCAACCTCAGCGTCCGCACATGTCAGCAAATTTTTAATACCGTTAATTCTCAGCAAGTATTTAAACCATGACAAAGAAAATGGTTTGGTATAAAAATCAGCCTTTTGTTCGTCGGTGTGGATTTTTTCTATTCGCACCAATTTCTTTTCATAGCAATCACAAATGAAATGATAACGAATTTCAATGTGTTTTGTCCGTGAATGATGAACTGGATTTTTAGTTATATCTATGGCTGCCTTGTTATCAACAAATAGCGGAGTGTCTAGAAATTGCAGACCATAGTCTCTCATCTGCTGTTGAATCCACAGAATCTGTGAACAACAGCTGGAGGCCGAGATATACTCAGCTTCACAGGTAGAGAGAGCGACCGTAGTCTGTTCTTACACTGCCAGGTTACCATTCTTGTTCCAAAGAACTGGCATCCCGCTGTAAATGATTTTGAGTTCAACTTATCTACACCAAAATCAGAATCAGCATAGTCTGTGAGGTCGAAATTGTCGTTCTTCGGGTACCAAAAGCCGGTGCTTGGGCATCCTTTCAGGTATCTGAAGATTCGCTTCACGATCTGCATGTGTAAGATCCTCGGGCTTGACTAATATCTGGCATATAGGCAGGTTGGATACATAATATCTTGGCGGGATGCCGTCAGATACATCAACGATCCAATCACCGATCGGTATAACGTCTCATCAACTTTGGCTCCAGTCTCGTCAACGCAAATGCCGTGATTCAGAGCAAAGGGCGTAGATAGAGGCTTCAAGCTTTCCATTCCAAACTTCTTCAAGATGTGGTGAACATACTTAGTCTGATGAATGAAAATACCATCCGAAAGCTGATCTACTTGCAAACCAAGAAAGAACTTCATTTCGCCCATCGAGGACATTTCGAATTTCTTTTTCATGATTCCCTCAAACTCCTTGCAGAGACTATCGTTTTTAGATCCAAAGATGATGTCGTCAACGTAGATTTGAACTATAATCAGATGACCATCAACTTCTCTGGTGAAAAGAGTACTATCCACAGTTCCTCTAACAAAGCCGTTTCTGACGAGATGTTGCGATAACGTCTCGTACCAAGCTCTCAGGGCTTCGTGTAGACCATAAAGAGCTTTATCCAGTAGGTACGCTTTCTTCTTATTGTGTGGATCGACAAACCCTGGTGGGTGTCTAACGTACACCTTCTCGCGTAATTTTCCTTCAGAAAAGCTTATTTGACATCCAATTGATAGACCTTAAATCCTTTCCATGATGCAAAAGCTAGAAAGATTCGAATAGATTCCAAGCAAGCTACTGGTGCGTAGACTTCCGTGTAATCTATCCCTTCCTACTGGTGAAATCCCTTGACAACAAGCCTAGCGTTGTTACGAATAATAACCCCTCTATCATCACGTTTACACTTAAAGACCCATTCTGTATCAATTGCTTTTTGATTTTCTGGTAGTTCTTCTTGCATTGCTTGTACCCAGTTTTCATCGGCTAAAGCTTCATTAACTGTCTTTGGCTCAATCTGAGAGATGAAACATGAATAGAAGCAATAGTTATGGGTTGGAGCAACGCGAGATGTAGAAACAACTGAGTGCTTTGTTAATTTGCCCTCGAGTTCTAACACCAGTTTGAAGTTCTCCGATTATATTTGTTGACGGATGATAGGAATATGATCGCGGCAATTCTTCACTTGGAACATCTACTGAGTTTTGCTGATTCGTGATGCTGAGATCAACGACCAATTCAACATTTGGGGAGCTTGATGAAGCTTCATTTTTTGTTGTTCAGGACTGAAGATTGATTAAGAAGACTTGTTATTTGCTCCACTTCTTCATCTGAAGAAGATGATTCCCAATCAGCATCAAATGTCGGTGCTTCATCTGAGTCAGAATTTTGATTCTGAGGCATATTGGGCTCCGTTGTTGTATTCACTGGTTCAATAGAGGCATTTGTTGGAGGAGTAGAAGGTGTTATTAATGTTTCAGAGACATTTTCAGCCGGAACACTACTATTGCTTGAACTTGTGCCAGAAGAAGATGGATCCAACGTGGGTTGATTAACCACAATTGGTCGAACAATTTGTTCTTGATTCGCTGACTAGTGAAGGTAGTATAACGCTGCAACTTCTTCATCAGTCGGTTCTTCGGGCAAGTCAAATGACTTCCAAAGGTCTTGATAGTTAAACAGCCATGCGTCACCTTTCCTTTGAATAGGATCTGTATAATTGAAACAATCCATGTGTTGTGCTTCAATAACCTTTCTCAATGAAGGAACATATACTCTTCTCAACGGACTCGCATATCCGACAAAGAAACCTTCAAGGGATTTAGCTCTGAATTTGCCATCTTGGTCTATTACGGTACATGGTGCACTGAATGGCTCTAAAAACTTCAAATTTGGCTTCCTTCGGTTTATCATCTCAAAACATGTTTTCTTTGTTGGTTTGGCAGTGAGAACCCTGTTTACCGTGTAGCAAGCCGCAGCAACCGCTTCACTCCAGAAGCTGATTGGAAGTTTAGAATCTGCAAGCATGGTTCTCGCAGTTTCAATCAAAGTTCTGTTTTTCCGTTCAGCTACTCCATTTTGCTGTGGAGTATAGGGAGAACTAAACTCGTGCAGAATCCCTTTTGCGTTGCAGAATTCCTTCAGTTTGTTATTCTTAAACTCTGTGCCGTTGTCACTTCTAATGCGTCTGACTGGCAGATGATAAAGGTTCTCGAGTTTCTTGAATAGAATAACCAAGTTCTCAAACGTTTCGTCTTTTGATTCTTGAAAGAATACCCACGAATATCTCGAATAGTTAGCTGTCATGACCAAGCAATATAAGTCTCCTGAGATGCTTCGAACATTTACAGGACCAAATAAGTCCATGTGGAGACGTTCTAAAGGCAACTTGATTGTTCTTGGTGATTTGCACACCATTAACAATGTCTGAGGTAGAGATTTATCTTTGATCCATGAATTGACCAGAATCGAACCAAATAGATCTGGAACTTTAAAATCTATTAGATCTAGACGTTGTTGGTTAAAATTGAACATAAATCCTGAATCTACAAGTAAAATCAACCGTGTAACTGATTTTGATTGGAATAAAATTGTTGTTTGCATGGTTAACAGATTGTTCAAAGTTTGGAGAAGACGACAAGCTTGGCCGAACTTGTTGTCAAGTTCGATCGAACTTGAATAAGAATCAAACATGAATAAATGATCCAAGTACATCTTCAATCGAACTTCCAGAAAAAAAATTGAAAACAAAATGTATTGGATGTTCGCTTAAACTTATGTAATAAAATCTGGATTGACTAAAGTGTAAGTTTGCCCGAACTTATATATGGAACATGTTTTAAGACATGTTCGGGCGAACTTGAACAAAACAGAATGTTGTAACACCATATCAAGATCGCCCGAACTTGATAAAGTGTTAGAAAATTTTGCTGAAATATTTCTCGATAAACGTGCTAGTTGTTTTGCGTCATTTTTCAGGCACAGGTTCCAGCACGTGTAATCTCAGTAGAGTTCTCGAAGACTCACAACACGTGCATCACGCTCGACAAAACGATATGTCCGTCACTTAAAGAATACGACCGTATATTGAAGTTTCTGGAAGAAAGTACTACTCGCAGAGCGATTACAGAGCGCACAGTGTCGTATCGATCACACATTGTTCATTTCTGGATGAATGCAAGTTTGAGTGTTGATGAGAAGACAATTACTTCTACCGTGCAAGTTGGTAATGAAGTTAAGCCGATTACGGTAACGGAAGATGATATTCGCAGAGTATTACAGTTCAACGATAAAGAAAATGATCCTATTTATCTTGATGAGAGGATGGTGCATGGTTGTTTCTTCAGGATGGGTTACAAAGGAAGCGTGAACAAGCCGACACTGAAGAAAGGGGAAGTGCCAAACCCCTACAAGCTCCTGATGCACGCCATAATTCATACATTCAGCCATCACAAGGCCAGTTTAGATGATGTTCAAGATTACTTAGCTTCCATGGCAACAACGCTTATTCTAAAGAAGCCGTTTAACTTCTCAAAGTTAGTTTTCACTCACATGTTGAAAAACATGGAAGACTCAAGACTATGCTTATATCCGAGATTTTTTCAAATGTTGATTGATGAGAAGTACTCTAATATCGCACGAGAATCTTTTTGAACAACATAAATAAAGCTTCATCAAGCTCCCCAAATGTTGAATTGGTCGTTGATCTCAACATCACGAATCAGCAAAACTCAATAGATATTCCAAGTGAAGAATTATCGCGATCATATTCCTATCATCCGTCAACAATTATAATCGGAGAACTTCAAACTAGTGTTAGAACTCGAGGGCAAATTAAAAAAGCACTCAGTTGTTTCTACACTCACGTTGCTCCAACCCAGAACTATTGCTTCTATTCATGTTTCATCTCTCAGATTGAGCCAAAGACACTTAATGAAGCTTTAGCCGATGAAAACTGGGCACAAGCAATGCAAGAAGAACTATTGCAGTTTGAGAAGTTGGGAGTGTGGAAGCTTGAATACCTACCAGAAAATCAAAAAGCAATTGATACGAAATGGGTCTTTAAGTGTAAACGTGACGATAGAGGGGTTATTGTTCGTAACAAAGCTAGGCTTGTTGTCAAGGGATTTCACCAGCAGGAAGGGATAGAATACACGGAAGTCTACGCACCAGTAGCTTGCTTGGAATCTATTCGAATCTTTCTAGCTTTTGCATCATGAAAAGGATTTAAGGTCTATCAATTGGATGTCAAATCGGCTTTTCTGTATGGAAAATTACGCGAGAAGGTGTACATTGGACAACCACCAGGGTTTGTCGATCCACTCGATAAGAAGAAAGCGTACCTACTGGATAAAGCTCTTTATGGTCTACATCAAGCCCCGAGAGCTTGGTACGAGACATTATCACAACATCTCATCGGAAACGGCTTTATCAGAGGAACTGTGGATAGTACTCTTTTCACCAGAGAAGTTGATGGTCATCTGATTATAGTTCAAATCTACGTTGACGACATCATCTTTGGATCTACAAACGATAGTCTCCGCAAGGAGTTTGAGGAAATCATGAAAAAGAAATTCGAAATGTCCTTGATGGGCGAAATGAAGTTCTTTCTTGGTTTGCAAGTAGATCATCTTCCGGATGGTATTTTCATTCATCAGACTAAGTATGTTCACGACATCTTGAAGAAGTTTGGAATGGAAAGCTTGAAGCCTCTATCTACGCCTCTTGCTCTAAATCACGGCATTTGCGTTGACGAGACTGGAGCCAAAGTTGACGAGACATTATAAAGATCGATGATTGGATCGCTGATGTATCTAACGGCATCGTGCCCAGATATTATGTATCCAACCTGCCTATGTGCCAGATATCAGTCAAGCCCGAGGATCTTACACATGCAGATCGTGAGGCGAATCTTCAGATACCTGAAATAATGCCCAAGCACCGGCTTGTGGTACCCGAAGAACGACAATTTCGACCTCACAGGCTATGCTGATTCTGATTTTGGTGTAGATAAGTTGAACTCAAAATCAACTACAGCGGGATGCCAGTTCTTTGGAACAAGAATGGTAACCTGGCAGTGTAAGAAACAGACTACGGTCGTTCTCTCTACCTGTGAAGCTGAGTATATCTTGGCCTCCAGCTGTTGTTCACAGATTCTATGGATTCAACAGCAGATGAGAGACTATGGTCTGCAATTTCTAGACACTCCGCTGTTTGTTGATAACAAGGCAGCCATAGATATAACTAAAACTCCGGTTCATCACTCACGCACAAAACACATTGAAATTCGTTATCATTTCATTCGTGATTGCTACGAAAAGAAATTGGTGCGAATAGAAAAAATCCACACCGACGAACAAAAGGTTGATTTTTATACCAAACCATTTTCTTTGTCATGGTTTAAGTACTTGCTGAGAATTAACGATATGAAAAATTTGTCGACAGGTGCGGATGCTGAGGTTGAATACGGATCGGACGACGAGTTCGCGTGATCCACATTGGTTTGTAAATATCTTTCTAGTTTAGAATTTAGTTAAAAACTAGTTTAGAATTTAGTTAAAAACTAAAATCCAAAAAGATGTTTTTTATTTTAGGGGGAGAAATGTTAGAGAAAATACAAAAACATTCGAAAAATTTTAAAATCCAAAAACATATGAAAAATTCAAAATGTACAAAAACATTGAAAAAGACAAAAAGAGTTCAGTGACATAAAAGGAAATGATAGTACAATAGTGGACTCTCACAGTATGCTAAAGAATTGTAAAGTTTAAAAAGTGATAAACGAGTCTTACTGTGGATATGTCGATAGGCTTAACACGTTTAGTAAACTGTTTTCCAGATATAAACTAAATTTAGCAACTGCTTAAACTTGTGGATTAACATGTCTTGGATATATGGACTTAGTACTCCGAAATTTCATTTGAAAGATTGTCTGATTCTAAAATACGAAGTCTTTATAGATAATTGATATCTGGGGTATTATACAGGTTCTTCTGATTTTGTGAAGCAATGGCCTAGAACTTTTATAATACTTTCGCCAAAAATCCCCAAACTGCATGCAATATTGAAAAGTATCAAAAGATCTAATCATTTGCAGTGCTAAAAAAGATTCCTTAAGTGGAACACACCTTAAAGACGAGCCTTCATCTCTTTGTTTGTACGGTAGTACTAACCTGAGTTCTAAAGATCTCTCATAACCCAGATACAGATATCAGTTACGCTATATTCACCTGTAAGATGAAATCTAGGGAATCTGGATACGGGAGTATATTCAAAAAGTGGGGACCACAGATAAGTCAAGTTTCATAAATCTTACCTTAACATATCTTGAAACAGTTGAGAAATGTGGTAACTTAAGTGGACAAACATATCGACAATCTAGGTAAACAAGTTTAAAGCTTAAATTCATTTAAAGATCAACGGTACTGGTGATATGTCTCAATCAACTGATATGATCCTTAGACACGAATTCACAAAACTATGCCTGTAAATATGGTTGTACATAGTTTACATTGTCCTGTACATAGTTTATCAGCTTTACAGATTAAAATCAAAAAGATTTTCGGTGTGTTTTAGCATAAACTTGCAAAAATACAAAAATATTTTAATTCTACATTGTTTTCAGCAAACCAATGTTGGAGCACGGATCTTCGAAGCTGGTAAGATGCTAGAACTGGTGGGAATCTCTTTGACAACGGGCTGGGAGCTAATCTGTAAAATCTGAAAAGCCAAAATGTTAAAAAGTTCATTAATTTGAAACTTTGTTTTTGAAAATATCAACAGTTTGTTCGTAACGAGTCAAACCGGGGTCATTAACTTGGACTCAGCAGACAAATCGGTTAACCAAGGTCATTAGCTTGGACTTGGTCAACTGAGTGGATTTTCATAACTGGGGTTGGAAAGTTCAGGGGATAAAATTGAAAAATTGAAAAAGTTTAAAATTGTGGTTTGGCAAGTTCGGTCAAACTTGCTAAACGGATTCAACTTTAACATCTAAGCAAGTTCGACCGAACTTGCTAAGGAATGGTTGTGTTGTTTTATAGTTAAGTCCGCCCGGACTTGACTGGGACTTCATGTTGGGCTTAGCAAGTTCGCCCGAACTTGACTTAGTATAAATACCAATCAAGTTCGGCCGAACTCATTCAACAGCCTTCAAACTCTCTGAAACGAACTTGAACTCTAAGAGTTTTTGAGCGAAATTGGCAATTTAGCACCGTTACGCTGCCCAATTGTTGATTGTTCTTGGTGATTTGCACACCATTAACAATGTCTGAGGTAGAGATTTATCTTTGATCCATGAATTGACCAGAATCGAACCAAATAGATCTGGAACTTTAAAATCTGTTAGATCTAGATGTTGTTGGTTAAAATTGAACATAAATCCTGAATCTACAAGTAAAATCAACCGTGTAACTGATTTGATTGGAATAAAACTGTTGTTTGCATGGTTAACAGATTGTTCAGAGTTTGGAGAAGACGACAAGTTCGGCCGAACTTGTTGTCAAGTTCGACCAAACTTGAATAAGAATCAAACATGAATAAATGATCCAAGTACATCTTCGACCGAACTTCCAGAAAAAAAATTGAAAATAAAATGTATTGGATGTTCGCTCGAACTTATGTTAATAAAATCTGGATTGACAAAAGTGTAAGTTCGCCCGGACTTATATATGGAACAGGTTTTAAGACATGTTCGGGCGAACTTGAACAAAACAGAATGTTGTAACACCATATCAAGTTCGCCCGAACTTGATAAAGTGTTAGAAAATTTTTGTGAAAAATTTCTCGATAAACGTGCTACTTATTTTGCGTCATTTTTCAGGCGCAGGTTCCAGCACGTGTAATTTCAGTAGAGTTCTCGAAGACTCACAACACGTGCATCACGCGTGACAAAATGATCTGTCCGTCACTTAAAGAATACGACAGTATATTGAAGTTTCTGGAAGAAAGTACGATTCGTAGAGCGATTACAGAGCGCACAGTGTCCTATCGATCACACATTGTTCATTTCTGGATGAATGCAAGTTTGAGTGCTGATGAGAAGACAATTACTTCTACCGTGCAAGTTGGTAATGAAGTTAAGCCGATTACGGTAACGGAAGATGATATTCATAGAGTATTACAGTTCAACGATAAAGAAGATGATCCTATTTATCTTGATGAGAGGATGGTGCGTGGTTGTTTCTTCAGGATGGGTTACAAAGGAAGCGTGAACAAGCCGACGCCGAAGAAAGGGGAAGTGTCAAACCCCTACAAGCTCCTGATGCACGCCATAATTCATACATTCAGCCAAGATTCAAGACTATGCTTATATCCGAGATTTGTTCAAATGTTGATTGACGAGAAGTACTCTAATATCGCACGAGATCCGAATGATATTTATACTTAGTGCATCTTGATGAGACCACAGTAAAGAAGCTAATCAAATTTCAGAAGCTAGCTTCGGCTCCTGTTGCAAAGCCTGTATTCGGATCGATCAAAGATTCTAATTATATAGCGCCGCCAAACAAAAAATGGAGAAAAGATGGCAGTGACGATGAGAAAGAGCTTAATGCTGAGAAGGAGTGGTTTAAGGAATTCAAACCTAAGGTAAGAAGAAACGAGTAGCTAACAAAGTTGAAACGATGCTTGTCGACGAGGATGAACCTGAAAATGTTGAAGCAGTTGCTGGATCAAGTGTTGCAGGTATTATTGAAAGCCAAGAAATAGTGAAATCAACTCAAGACGATGTTATATCTGCTACTTCTGAAAATGAAGATAATTCTGATAAAGAAATTCCTGCTAAAGAGCCAGAAAAGACTGAGGCAGAGATTAGAGCAGAGAAAGAAAGAGAACTGGATGCTAATTTTGATCCTAATGCAGAAAACGAGTCCGATGAGGATAAGCCTAAGAAATCTAAACGTGGTAAGTCTGCAACTGTTTCTTCAACAAAAACTACAGGGTCTCCTCAGACCAAAGGAAAGAGAAAATCGAAGAAAGATCAAAAGGCAGTAAGCAAAAGGTACAAAAGATCTTTGAAAAGCGCAGGAGTGACACAAGAACCTTCTGGCGCACAGGAGAAAGGAGTTACACAAGAACCTCCTACACAAGAACCTCCTGTTGTTGATATAAGTGAAGCTGAACTTCCAGGAGACACAAGAACCTCCTGTGATTGTTGCATCAGAAGTGGAAAGGTCATGAGCTACACAAGAACCTCCTGTGTCTAGTTTTGTGGAAGTACCGGTTATTCAATCGCCTGTTGCTCCAACGACTTATGTTCCTGAAAGTTCTACGCCAAGGAAGTCAACACCAAAATCTGCAACACCAAAGTCAACACCAAAGACTCCAGGAGGGCCTAATGTGTTTGGTGATATGCACAATGATCCTATAAGTTTGCAGGATCTAAACGATTTCTTTCTAGAAACATATGTTGAACTTCTGGAAAAGCGCGTGAAGGCGTTAGAAGAAAAAGTAGCGCAGAATGAAGCAGAAAAAGCTGAAATGATAAACAAGATGAATCAAAGTGTTGTCGAAAAGGAATTGTTGGATGACAAAGTGAAGGTGTTAGAGAATGAGTGAGAGTACTTTAAAGCGTTAATCGAAAGTTTGCAGGATGCAAATGAAAGAATGCAAACTGAGATAGTTGATCTGAAGTCTGTTCAAGCCCTAAATGATCGAAGATTCTCCAGGATGCAGAAAGTGTTATCTAATGCACTGGGTATTGACTTCATCGCTGAATATGATCGTCTAGATCAACAGGAAGCTAAGGAACGAGCTGAAAAAGAATTAGCTGAGAGTGGCAAAGGTAAAGGAGTTGAAGGTGAAGCTTCTAAGTCTTCTGATGCTACAAGGAAACCAGTTGAAGATGTTTCGAAAGCTTCTGAGTCTGATATTTCTAAGGTTGACGAATCTATCAAGCCTTCTGATCCTATTATTGCTTCTGAGGAAAAAGACAATGAAGAAGCTGAGAAAGATGATAAAGAGGATGAAAAGGAAGGAAGTTACTAGGATTGGAATGTTGGTGATGATGACGATGACGATGATCAGGGTAATATTGGTATTAGAGTTTCTGAAGCCAAAGTCTCTGACAATTTCGATTTTACTGCTCTAATGGATTATGAATCAAACAAAATGGAAGATAAAAGTCAGGGGGAGTCAGGGTAGAAAGGGCCAACTGATGATGATATAGATATGGCAAATGTTGATCGTTCTGCAAAGCCAGTTGCTGCTATTCCCGCGAAGCCTTTAATGTTAATGTTAGAACACAACATGGAGGAAGGTGAATATGTACATAACTACACGAAGGAGGATTTAGCTAGATTGATCGAAGTTGAAGCTGAATCGTTAGAGTTTGATTTTGAGGAGGATGTGTTGACTGTAAATCCTTTTGACCCAAATGATTATCAATATCAAAGACAATTCAAAGCTGATGAATACAATCGAGTAATTGTGGAAGATTGGTCTTCAGATGACGAATCAGATCCGAAAGCGAAGTATGTCGGTTCTAATTCAGATAGTTTTCCTACTTTTGAAGAGATGTACAAGCAACTTGATGAAGATATGTTGAAGGAAAGGATTGTTGAATCAGTTCGAGAGGGTAAAGTACCTAAGCCCATAACCAAAGAAGAGATAGCTCAAGCGAGAAAGTCTTGGTTTAAAGAAATGCCACGCGAACGCAAGTTTCGACGTCCTCTTGCATTCTTACCAGAGACAAAGACGTTTCTTTGGGAGATATTTTGAGCTGGGGATGGTTTAAAGAGCATAACGTATATGGAATCAAGAGGGAGTTTGGAGTGCAATACTTCAAATACCTTGCTGATTTCAAGGCATTACCGTATTGGGATGTAGAAGAGTTGGTACAGATGGTGAATGTTACATATCACATGAAGCCGATTGATCAATTATTGTGGAAAATGATTAAGTATGAAGCGGTTAAAGGTTGGAATTATTGGAAGCCTTTTATTCCTGGTTGCAGAGTTAAGATAAACAAGGTAACTGGAGAAAAGGACATAACGTTAATAATGAAATGTCCAAAACCCATGAGAAATATGCCGCTAATGCCGATTGAACAAGACTTATATCCTTTGTTCAAGTGGTGGCAGATTGATCCAGCAACGTGTGAAGCTCTGATTGTGCTAAAGTTTGAAGAACATCTGGATATTACCAAGGAACGGGTTGAAGTGATGGGTTATCAGGGCATGAGGGGTTTATGGAGGATGATAAGGATTCTAGATCCTATGTGGCTTGTGAACTGCTCGAGAGAAGATATCAAAACCTTGTTCTACAACAAGATTGTTTTTGAAGAACGTGAAAAGGCACAAGCTATACAGTTTCAAAAGGTTGTGAACATTTGTTATGCGCGCGAAGTCAATTCTAGAAAGATGTGGCAAACGAAGTGGAGGGATCTGGAGAGAGTTGCGTTTCTAAAGGAGGAAAACATAAATGAGGCGATTAAAGAAAGAATGGAAAAAGCAGTAAGGAAAAGTTCTCTAAGAATGGCTAACTTTAAAAGACCACCACCAACTGATCAAACGCCTGATCCAAAGCAAGAACGACGAAGGAAGCTGTTCAAGAACTTCTTCGGTCGTGTCCGTTAATGTTTATATGAAGACAGAGTTTTTGAAGACTGATACAAGACGAAGACGATATCCAAGGGGGAGTCTATTGGTGAATAATGTCTATGTCGTAGTCTTACCGAGTCTGTATAGTATAGAGCTGAATAGGCTAGGTATATGAAGTATTTATGTTTATAATAGCCAAGTTCGCCCATGAAGTCTCATGTAAGCATGTTCGGCCGAACTTGCAGTAGTAAGTTCGGGCGAACTTGTATCTCCCAGGGGCGAACTTGCTTGTCTATAAATACCTAGCTTGTGATCCTCATTTGGAACTTTTGGCATTGTAGAGGCGAAGCTCAGTCAGTTTGTAACCAGAACGTTTGATCAATAAAACTAACGATTAACTGATTAAAACTTGTCTATTGGTAAACACGACGTAATATTTCCGCTATTATGGATGTTAGATATCAAATTTAGTTTCCTCAGCATCAAGGATCGGACTTTCAATTGGTATCAGAGCTATGGTTATCACCTACGCTCATGAATTTGGACATTTATGGACATTAGGAGGGGTTTTGGACATAAATCATGAAATAAACCTACAATCCACGAACAAAATCCAAAATTGAACGGATAGGATTGTTAGAAAACTAATTTCGACCAGATCTATGGTGAAATCATCTCGAAATTCAAAGAAATAAGGATTTTGGATCGAAAAATGTGAAAAATGGCTGATTTGGGAGACCAAGCTCGCCCAAACTTGACCTGTCGAGGTCAAGTTCGCCCGAACTTAACATGGTTTTTCAAGACTTTTCATCAAGTTCGCCCGAACTTGACAAAGTTTTTCATGAATTTTCATCAAGTTCGCCCGAACTTGACTGATTTTCATTGAAATTAAGCACAAGTTCGCCCGAACTTGTCTATTTCATGCAAGTTCGCCCAAACTTGGTAGTGACCAACCAAGTTCGCTCGAACTTGTCACAATTTAACTAAGTTCGCCCGAACTTGTCTCAAACCGACTAAGTTTGACCAAACTTGTCACATAGTGACCAAGTTCGCCCGAACTTGTCAGGATGCCCAAAAAATTATTTTATCGGTTTGATGAGACGGGTATCCAGAAAAAATTTGGTGATAGAAATTTTTTTGAAATTTTAACGTCTGATGTTGACTATTCGGGGACACCGTCGGAGACCTTAGAGAGAGGCTGAGATGATGAGGTCAGAGATGGTTGAAGATGAGAGGGTAGTCGTTGATACCAAAGCAATTTGGTGATCATTAGGGTTGAAGACTACCGATGGGCCTTAAAGTAAATTCCGCATTTGTTAAATACTGAAAATTCCGGATTTGAGGGGGAATTTCAATGAAAAAATTGGTATGGTCAGAATTTGCAAAAATGAGGGGGAATAAAAAAATTTTCAGTATTTGAAGATTCCGACATTTTTGAAATTCGTGACACTGCACCGGTATTCGGGTGGTTTCCGACTACAGATTAACCGAGAAATACAGAGATTTGAGATTCATTTGTAAATTGATCAAGTTGATGTCTAGTTTGAAAGCAGGTGGTTACATAACTGAGTCTTGGAGGAGTTGTTTATCAGATTTTGCGATCATGGTTGTGGATTGACACCTGAGTCGCGCGTATGGTTTGGAAGCACACACGACTGCGTATCTTTAACTCTGCTTTGCACATGAATTATTGACTGGACTAATCGCCAGGAGATAAGGATGCTTTGTAGTTTCAGTTGCCCCGGGTTGTACGTGGTACCATGATTAAGGAAGATGATTTATGGGATTGGATCTTCCAGACAAAGAAGTGTACCAGTTGCTGACAAAAGAGATTATCCATTTGGGGTTCTGTGATCACAGGAAGTTTCGAGTTTTCAGTTCATGATACAGAGTGATGCTTAAGGATTAGAGTCCTGATCTCCGGTGAAGGAACAGTTAGCTGGATTAGCAGTCATTGGTACCGGTGAGGAACTGAAAACGTTCAAAACGTTTGGTGATGATCTTAGGAATTAGTGACTAGCTCCGAAGACGGATGGTTTCAAAATTACCAAGGAAATCTGATGATAACCTTTGGTGGCCATTATTTTTAGTCTTCAAGCAGATGAATCATTCTTCTCTTTGGACTAACCGCCGTTGGATGATCATGTTTGGTGATTAAGTGGCGCTGGTCTACCAGAGATAGCTATATATCTAACATTGTGACTGAAGAAGAAGAATGTGATTTTGATCGCGGACGAATGTTTCTCATAGTCGAAGTGTTACCAAATTATTTGGTTCCGATGAAGATTTACTGATTGAAAAAGATTACCGATTTGCTGATCAGGAGTGATTACGGAAATTGGGATTTCAGATTTTTGCGGGTAAACATTGATTTGAAGTTTACCGGTGTGGTATTTTGAAGTTTCTATCAATGCACTAAACTGAATGCGGATGTGGTTAAAGTTGAAATGGAGAAGCTGCATTGATGAGCTTCAAATTGGTGTCTATTCAAGATAATCTGTCGATCAAGCAAATCAGGGGAGGTTGGAAACTGTGCAATAAATATCTGAACTGGAGATTTCAGGGGGAATTAGATGTTGATAATGCAAACCCAAATCATCAATTAAGGGGAAATTTTTTTGACGCGTTTCGACGACATCGGCAGATACGTTGATTGAAGTTGCAGAATATTCAAACACGGCTCAAATTTGAAGACCAAGATTCGACAGTAACGAACAAGGGGGAATCTGTTGATGCACTTTGTGTTCGTCACTTGTCGAATAGGCTAGATAGAGCGTGTGTTGAATATTGTATAGGTTAGAATTGAACACACGACCGAAATAGTGTTGAGATGGTCAAGTTCGCCCGAACTTGTCCTATGTAGGACAAGTTCGCTCAAACTTGACATGAGTAGATCAAGTTCGCTCATCAAGTTCGCTCGAACTTGTCCTACATAGAACAAGTTCTCCCGAACTTGAAGTATAGCCTGTTTTGGAGCGAACTTGATGTTTCCCTATATATAGGTGTGTTGTTCATTTGTCATTTAAGTTTTTGGCATCCCTACGGGGGGTGCTGCCGGATTCTCTCCGGGAACTCCGGTAGCTTGACTTATAAAGATGTATACTCTTTCAGTATGAATGAAGACTTCCGTTGCATTCTGTTTCTGCTCCTTTCTGTAATAACATTCTACCGAATCGGTTTACGTTTATCCACTAACTTCCGTCTAGAACCGCCTGATCACGGAGGCTTTGATTTCGGACAGTAATGTGCAATATGACCAAATTCGTTGCAGTTGAAACAAGTCCGAGAATCATGTGGATGTCCTTTAGTGGGTTTTGCACCACTTGTTTTCGCACCACTTGCAATTTTGGCTTTATCTCGAAGTTCTTTTTGTTTTTTGAACTCATCGTTTGATTGTTTTCCAATGAAACTTTCCTCATGAACCGTGTTCGTCCCATATACAAAATTCATGTTTTTATTCTTGTATTCATGAAATGGTGATGGTTTCCTTTTAGGTTCATTTGATTCCTCTAATCCCAACCCAGCTCTCCGGTTTTCCGGATGATCACCACCATTCTTTCGGTAGTTGTTTCTTTTAGGTTTGGAATAGAATTTCTTTTCATTGATCTCCAGATCATCTGATGTGACTTCCACGAGTTTAAAGAATTTGTCTAGTAATTCTTCCTTCACATTCTAAATCGGAAAATTGTCATCAAAGTATAATCTATCAGATTCCTTAATTTTGTACATGACAATATTAGGATCATCACTTAGATCATTCTCCGATGATGTATCGTCATCTTCGGACTGTGAATCTGAATTCTTTGAGCTCGAGTCGGCGCTTTTAAAGCTGCCTTCATCAGAATCGTTCAAAACATTTTCAACAACCTTTTAACCACAGCATTGTCATTATCTGTTTTAGTATAGAGTACATCAATGTTCTCTGGCAACTCAATTTTCTTTTCAGATAACAACTCAATGTTGAGTGCGTTATCCATCCCATAAGTGGATTTGCGACAATACTTCTTGCAAAGGAGTGGAGGAACATTACTGTATTCTTTACCAATTTTCTTTTTAGGTTTATCTTCCGATGGAATTGTCGGAAGGATGTGATCAATGACATATGCATTACATGTGTAACTTCTCAAAAGTTGTTGAACACGTTCTGTTTCAATTGTCATGTCCTGGAGTTGTTGCTTAGTTTCAGCAATGGTGTTAATATAGATATTAATCGTTTTTGCTTATCCATTACTGTTCCTTTTAACATTCTTATGGTATCATGTTGTTCGATGTTATTTCTATCAAGCCTACCATAATCATTTTTCATTTTATCATACGCTTCTTTCATTGTGCGATAATCGTATTTCAAAAGTTCATTATGCACATTGTTTTCAGCGATGATTTTTGATTTTTCGGCACACTCAGAACATGGTTCGGTACATTTTGTACAAGGTTTTTCAACCTCTACAATTTGTATTTTGACAACTTCTTTTACCTCTGGACCTACCTTGGTTAGATTTGCCATTAAAGCTTTATCTGCCATGTCCTTGAGGTTTTCGGCATTCACTTCTTGTGTAACATTGATGATCTCTTCATCAATTGTTTTCTCCTCAACCACTTGTTCTTTAGAGCTTCCATCAAAATGACCTACAAAATTATCACACGAGTTAGAGATAAAATTCCTTGTTTCTGCATGTGGATATACTCCTCTTCTTCTCGTTGTTGATGCAAGTATTGCTCCAGCAGAATCTGTTCTACAACCGCTGCTTCTGCCGCTGTCGCTGCTTCCTCTGCAGAAGTATCTTCAACTATCTCAGCCATCAACACAACTCCGGTCTTCTTACCAATGTAAGAATTCCAGTCGAAACCATCATCTTTGTTTGATGCTACCATAGCATTCTCATTGCTGCTGTTATTTGGTTTCTCTTGGATTTCAACCTGAGACTTCTTTGGAAATGGCTTGTATTGAAGTGACTTCTTATAATACTCGTTGCCTCCTCCGAAAGGATTCTGATTTCCCGTTGCTTCAGGATTCTTGCACTCTCTCTTGAAATGTCCCTTTTGGCGACATCTGAAGCACGTCATTTTTGATTTGTCGAAACCCAACTTGTTGCTTGAATTTCCGATCTCTCTGCCAGTAAGAGCAACAAACTTTGTAACTCTTCGGATAATAGATGCTAAACATCACTTGATATCCATCAACTCAAGTTCTTCTTCATCCACTTGGTCATAATCTTCTGCCGTCATTTCGGGATTTCTAATTTTACCGGCTACAAGACTTTCGTATGACTCCAGAACAGTGGCGAGAAGAGACATATGTTGTTTAGCAACTTGTTCCGAAACAAGATTGTTCAAATTCACTGCGATGTTGCACTTGTATACATTCGAATCAGAATTTGTTTGTTGATTCTGATTTTCTTGACTTTGATAAGATGAATTTGAACCAGTGCTTGAGAACGAACTCTGTGGACTCTGATCATAATGAGGTTGTGATTGACTCTGGTTCTGTGGAGAAGCATTCATGTTTGCACTTAACGCTGTCCCAATTTTTGGACTTGAAATGTTGTCTTGCATTCCACTTTTATAGTACAACCCAACGTCTTGAACTACATTAGCATTCTTTGACTTTGCTATCTTCAGAAGCTCCATTTCGTGGCCTTCGAGTTTATCGATAAACGTTGATAACTTGAAGAATTCCCACTTATCACTATTCTTCAGAACCATCAAATAAGTAGCCCATTCACCATCTGGTAGTGCGTCAGCAAGCTTGTCGATGTATTCTTGTTCAGTCTTCTCGAGACCGTGTCTTCGCATTTGAACTTTAAGATGACAGAAGCGCTCGTTCATTTGCTTCATGGTCTCATTCTTTAGCATGGTGAAGATATCAAATTCTTTCAGAATAAGTGCCTTTTTACTTTTGATCATTTCGGCACTGCCTTGATACTTCTTCTGTAATGACAACCAAAGATCTCTTGCAGTAGTATACTCTGGTAGCAAAATAAAGATATCTTCTTTGACAGACTGTTGGATGAGACTGATCATCTTTTTCTCAGCAATATATTCGTCTCTCTGTACTGTCGAGTAATTGTACTTTTCAAGGACTTGCTGATGTTCATCTACCGGAACAGTGTAACCTCTTTCAATCGACACCCAGCCAGCGAAGTGCATGGCTTGAACCCAATAGGTAAATTTCTCCTTCCATGCTTCATATTCGTCCATGCTCATTAGCTTGGACGGTTTAACAATCATTCCCATCTCGTTATCAAGATTGACTTGATGAATCACGTTGGCATTCGACGAACTAGCTCCAGACATAAAAGCTCTTTGCATATCATCCATTGTGAATAACGAGACGTATACACTGAAAATATTCAAAAACTTTGAAAACAATTAGCACTACTACAAGTTCGGTCAAACTTGTGATATTTGTTTTTGAAAAATTTTGTTATCTTCGGTCGAACTTATAACAAATCCAGTGTATCTTCGAGCGAACTTGCTATCAAAATTCGATGAAACACAAGCAAGTTCGGGCGAACTTACTCAATAATTCCTTGATATTACACAAGTTCGGTCGAACTTGCTATAAAATAAGTGAAAATTGATAACTTCGAGCGGACTTGGCTAGAATTTCCTCAAAAATACCTCAAGTTCGAGCGAACTTGCTAAAAATCACTTGAAAAGTGATGTTTTAGACCAAGTTCGGTCGAACATGCTTAACAAGTTCGATCTTGATGGTTTTCCAAAACATGGTTTTTTTCAAAATTTTGACATGAATTCGGTTGAATTTGGTCTCCAATCATTCAAGGGTTCATCTTTGTTGTATTTTACATAATATACTCAAATTTGAAAATATTTTGACCGTGAATTCTTCATTTTATGTTCAAAAGTTAAGAAAATAGAAGAATGTAGATGAAATAGAAGTGATCTTGTCTTGATACTATCAAATCAGGCTGTTCTAGCTCTGATACCACTTGTAGGACCGATCCTCGATGCTAAGGAACCTAAATTTGATATCTAACATCCATAATAGCGGAAATATTATGTCGTGTTTACCAATAGACAAGATTTAATTAGTTAATCGTCAGTTTTATTGATCAAACGTTCTGGTTACAAACTGACCGAGCTTCGCCTCTACAATGCCAAAAGTTACAAATGAGGATCACAAGCTAAGTATTTATAGACAAGCAAGTTCGCCCCTGGGAGATACAAGTTCGCCCGAACTTACTACTGCAAGTTCGGCCGAACATGCTTATATGAGACTTCATGGCGAACTTGGCTATTATAAAAATAAGTACTTCATATACCTAGCATATTCAGCTCTATACTATACAGACTCAATATAAGACTACGACATAGACATTATGCACCAACACATGTGGTAGATCCACTGGATGGGCACTAGTATTTGGAGTCTCTAGATGAATCGGATACGTATACTAGGAGTGTGAAGCTGCGTACGATGAGGATCGGCAGACACGTTGCGATCGATTGTGAGTTTTTGGAGACGATTAGGGAGGTAGCGAGAACCAAACACATTATCGGATTCAACACTCCGTGGACCCGACTGTTCGAGACTACGAGGGAAGAATGTTATCGAGAGCTGACTGTTGAGTTTATCTCATCATATATTTTTACTGAGCGGCCGGAGGGTTATGTGGAGGACCTGGATCACCCATTTTACGAGATACATTTTCGCTTAGCCGAGGAGGAGTTTGAGATGTCACTTGAGACGTTCACGGTCCATCGGGGTTGTACATCCCTAAGTAGCTTGCTACAGATCATTATGTCACACCCCAAAAAACGTCACAGCGGAAATACAAACGTAGTGGTGATGGAAGTTGGTGCCCATAAATCTCTTGGTGGACGATGCATCATTAATTTTGGACCTCTAACTTAATTAAAACATAGTTTAAAGTTTAAACACAAGCCACAAGCATAACGTAGATAAGTTGTCTTGATCCTTATGGATCTTAATACATTTGGTCCCAAACAGTTTTAAAAGTTGTCCAAAACATTATTAAGCATAACACGCATCAACAACCACAAGATCCGCCAAAATCCCGAAACCGAACTCAAGTACCTGAAGAACACGTTAAAATCAAGTGTCAACACAAAGGAGAGTGAGTTCACATATTCCAAATTATAAATAATTTCATCCAAGGAAAACTTTCTTATTATATGGTTATTAATAAAACATCTATATAATCTTAAGAAAGTCAATTTTATTTCCTTACAAAATCTGAGGGTCAGTCATCGCAAGCGTTTTCCTAAAACCTTCGATATTAAGACATCTTCCCAAGGTTTACATATTAAATTTGTAACATCAAATGTTCAGATTCATAAGTTTGCAAGACTACACGAGCTCTATATTTACAATAAGGGTATAATCAAAGCTAGAAAATACATAATATAAATTCGCCGCTTGACTTGACACGGAGCTACCGGTCACGACGGGGTGGTCAACCCGATAGATCTATCAACAAATCCACACATGAAATATTAATGATTAAACGGCAAAATTTGCGCAAGTGCCATGCAATGGGGCACTTATAATGCATGCCTTACGTACAATACATATATCCTACTAAAATAATAAATTTAACATAATGTGTTGTACGAATTTCCTAAAGTCCCCACAAAAATGTAAGCTAATATTGATACTTACTCTCTTGAGACCGAGAAAATTCGTCACAACTTTAGATTTAAGCATTTTTAAATCTACACGGTCGTTTTATCCCTAAAACACCGTAATAATCCCCGTTTCTACCCGAAACACATATATCATTAATCTAAAACCCGTTTCATCCCGAAACATATATATCAAAACCGTATATTTTCCCCAAAAATATATATTTATGATTTAATCAAAGGCATGTTTTATGCAAAAACATATTTCGTCCTTTTTAAGGCGCGCTCTTCCCCCAAAACGTTATATAAAACAGTAAAAAGAGGGGTTAGTGACACTCACCTTTAGGTGCGTAATTATATTTGCACAATCCCACAAATTGATCTACACGTCCTAATTTACGTAGGAACGAATTAACAATCAATATTCCAGAAAATTCCTAAGTTTCTCCAATACTTAAATGATTTAGTGGTGACCCTAATTATGTTATATCCGTTATCACACCCGTTTATAAGCAATATATCTACGATTTGCGCATCGTAATATATATATATATATAAACGTGAACATATTTTCAAATATCGTAATACACGTATCTCGTTAACTTATATATTTGATTATTTTTAAAGCATTTATACATGAAATAACTCATCAAGTTAACCTACGTATCATTTTCATGCTCGATAAATAAGTTACACACTTCACACGACTTTTACCGATATTACCGTTTTCAACATACAAGTGTACATGCTAGTCTTAATCCCTACTATCATGTCATCACTTATCATATCATATTCCATATATTCATAATCACATATCATATCATATTATACAAAGTTCACTCTTGAACAATCCATTTTCATGTACATTCAAATATGCGTATTTTGACGTTTTCGGTAACGTTTTCGGGCATCGAAATTCACGTACGACTAACCAACCACCAAAGATACTTAATAAGTTAAATTACTAATATTTAAATAAAAAATATCAGTTTTTATTCTGATTTAAAACAGTTTGGTAAGAATCACTTTAAAAGCCGATTTTTACCGTTTTTAGCGCATAGTCTTGTACCGAACGTTACTATAATCATCCCAAATTGTAACAACTTGATATTTTAACACAACACATGTTATTTACTAAGTAATATGGTAATTATACTCATGTTAGTGCAGATTTCATTTAAGTCACATTAATCATGCAATTTTGCCCATTTTACTACTTTTTAAGTTACACGTACAACATGCAAAGCTACCCAACTTATGACAAAATTTCATGTTATTATAACACATCAAATAACATTATTTTTAGTGTGTATAATCTGATTTAATACACTTTTGTTATACCATAACATATCATCATCAAATCATCTTCATATCATGTCCTAATCATCACTAATACTTATGTACAAGTATTCAATGCATGACCATCATATTATCATCATCATCCATGTTAAATGCAATGTAAACACACATTTATTTCATCTTCATATAATCCAAAACATCATATTCATCTAATCATTCATATCATCATCACAAGATGCATGCATGTATTATTTATGAACTAGTGAACAAACCCACATGTACACAAACATATATATACTTCCAAAAATTTCCTTTTTACATAACCAACTCAAATCACAAGAACCTTTTTAGAATATTCTTTTGATCATACATGCATTCACTTTCCAAGAATCATATCAAACATGTATCATCCAAGAATCAAAACTCAAACTTAACACATATACATACATACATACATTCAGCCATATATGCACACACACTAGCCTCCATTTTTATTTTTTTAAAACCCCATTTGTTAATTTTTTTTCAACTTTGTGAATAATCCCAAGATTAAGAGAAACCTTCCACTATCATCAACATCACCAAGGATCAAGAACATGATTTTAAAAGTAAGTTTTATATCTTCAAGATTTTGGTGGATTTTTAATAAAGTTTGATGATATGGAGCTTGGTTCTTCTTGAAATCACCTTGAAATCACCTTTGGACCTTCAAAAAACCTTGGAACTAGCTTGAAATGGACTTGAATCTTCAAGTTGGTGTTCAAATTTCAAATATTGAGGATAAGGGAGGTGGTTTCGGCCGATAATGAGAGAGAGAGAGTGAAGATGATGCTGTTTGGTGTGGAAGTTGCAAATGGTGGAGTGTTTAGGGGTTTTAATGATTGTGAGAGTGTAATAGGCCAACACTTGGCAAGAGAGAAGGAAAGGTGGGCTCTTGAGCCGCCACCTATGTCCCCCATACACACACATCTCTTATACATACACATATATATTATATATTAGGCTAAAAACAGGTTTTAATTGGCTACCGAGTATTTTATCTAGCGTATTAATCCCGTTTTAAGGCGTTTTAAATTATTTTCATCACTCTATAAAAATAAACTCGCCATAATATTGTTGAACAATATTTTATTTGCCTCGATTGGTTGCGTTGTTGTAGGCCTGCAACGAACCAAACGTTCATGAACTGTTCGTGAACTTGTTTGGCAGGAAGTTCGTTTATGTTCGTTTATTTGATAAATGAACGAACACGAACAAAAAAATTTGTTCGTTTATATAAATGAACGAACATGAACACACCTTGTGTTCGTTCATTTATGTTCATGAACGTTCGTTCATTTATGTTCATAAATGTTCGTTTATTTACGTTCGGTTATGTTTTAGTAAATATATAAATAGTTATAATTATATAAATATTAGGTTTTCTAACTACTTATATAAATATAGATAATTAGTAATTGAGTTTTCTAGTAATAAAAATGAACTTTTAAAATTTTACTTAGATCGTAACTGATCACTTACTTAATATTTGTATAAAAAACTACTTAGTTTTAGTATCTATGTGTTTTCGGATGAACGGTAACACATTAGACATTTTTGTTTGTATTTACTAATGTTAAATTATGTTTGTTTATATTTGTTCAAGTACGTTCATTTGTGTTCGTTTATGTTTGTTCAATCATGTTAATGTATGTTTGTTTATGTTTATTCAAATATGTTCAGTTACATTTTTTTGTTTATGTTCGTTTATGTTCGTGAACTATTTGTTTAGGCATTAAACGAATGAACACAAACAAAACGAATGATAGACCGTCTCCACGTAAGCATGGGAACCTAAATTGTATCTAATGTCCATAATTGGCGGAAACAATATGACATGATTACCAAATAGACAAGATTTACTATTTAAACGTTGTTTTATTGATCAATTAAGTCAAATACATTCAAGTCCCTGATCCGGCAAAGCTTCGCCGTCTACGTGCCAAAGTCTCTGAAGTTACAAATGAAATCACCAAGGCACGTATTTATAATTACTCAAGTTCGCTGGAGGTAGACTGAGTTCGGGCGAACTTGACCTAGTCAAGTTCGGCCGAGCTTGACATCAACAACACCATGACTAGCGAACTTGGCCTATATCAACCTTAAATACGCCTCGTTTCTAACAGATTAAGCTCTAATCACTCAGACTCGATATACAATGACGTAGGCAACAGACATATGTAGTAACAACGAACATGCCCTATCTCTTAATGAACGAACACGAACAAAAATATGTGTTGTTGGTATTGAACCCTTAACAAAGGAACATATTGTAACATTTGTGCCTTTTCAAGCATCGTACAATTCCGAACAATTTTGAGTCTAATGAGATTTGTGTTTCATTCCCGAGAATTGTATAATTACATGTGACATTCACACATTTCAGTCCTTGTACAATTTCGATCTTTTGAATCGTTTCTGGAAGTGAAATCGCAAACTGTTACGCAAACGTAATCAGTTTAACGCGACGTACACTCTGGAACGATGACATAAGCTAAACATACCCTAAATACCCTTTACATAACTTAGAAATAAGTTCTGAGGGCTTCGGTATGGCAAAAACAAGTTTATTCAAGCTCAGGGGCTATTTTGCAAATGCTGCGAAACTATGCTGATTCGCATATATCGTTATCCAGAACGTGTACGCACATCCAAAAATTTTTGTAATCATTAAAATCTTGCATTTTAGTGATTTGAATGCAAATGTCATTCGTTAAGCATTTACGGTCATTTGCGCGTTCGTTACGATTTCCGTCGCAGTTAACCGAAACCGCAACCGTACGACCGAACGAACCGACATCCGAAAAGTTTCCGAGCATTTTTCAAGTTCCCTATGCTTTATCTTCCTTGTAAAGCTTAAAAATAGGGTTAACGAGTGTTAAAAGTGCCAAAACGCGTCGAAAATAAGTTTTAGGCTGCAGGGACATGTTCTACCAATTCTGAAACTTAGGAATCCCAGGCGCCACGCAAGAGACCCCCCAAGATCTCCCATGACGCGCGGGGGATGCCCAGTGGCAGCAGCTACCTGGCAGCTTCTTGTTCATTTGAATTGACACCTATAACTCGTTTTTACCACACTTCTCCTGGTTGCAACACCTCACTAAACACTTGTAATGATCCTACAACATCTCCTAACACTTGGAATGATCTTGTGGCTTCAAGGAAACTATAAATACCCTTGATCTTCAACCAAATTCCTTGCTCATTCTTTCCCTTTCTCTCTATAACTCTAAGAGGAGAACTCCCACTTTGTTGGAAGTCTCCCAACTGAGTTTTCTAAGTCTTTTCTTCATCCTTGGCTGCCTTGAGCACAATAAGTGTTTCTAACTTAGCCTTGTTCACTCATTTTAGCTATTTCAAGCTAAAAGTCAGCTTTGACCATTAATTGGTCAAAGCAAAGTCCAATTGGACTTTGCAACGTGATCGTAATCACGATAGTTATGATCCTTAGCGATCGTGCCTACTGATTACCACGTTTACTAGTCGAAGTGACGAGTTAAAGTTTCAGTCAATAATGCGCAAATGCGCATTTTACGACAGAACTATTTTCGGGTATCAAAACCCTTTGTTTTGATACCAAATCAGTTTTATAAACCTTGTTAGACATGTTTAACATGTTTAACTCATCACTTTTAGTTTAGTGCTTATTTAGGGTCGTAAGTCGAGCGGTCTTGACCACCGCTTTGACTTTCGAATCCGACCCGTTTGGTCGATCTTAGGATCCGACCAAACACATATATGTGACCATAGTTGTATAGGGAATAACCTTCTGAGGTTATACCTTATGGTCACGACGTTTGGTTAGTGTTATGTTAGCCGTCTATTATACCCTATAAATGACCAAAATGCCCTTTTTGCGCATAAATCAAATTTAAGCATATGTGACCAATGTTTTGACATGTAAACTGATGTTGCAACTATATTAAACTTATTTTGGCATATTAGACTTATCATAACACATATCTAACCATCCGAACACGTTTTTACGTAAATGATCCGTTAAAGTAGCGTAAACTACCTTAACGAGTCATAACGGGTCAAAAGCACTTAGGAATCTTTTCAAATCAGTATGTAGACTTTGTTAAACCATTTCATATGAGTACCAACACTCATTTGGTTTACAAGACCTCATTCTATCTGATCCGCCGATTAATGTCCCGATATGTACATAGTTATCCGATTCTAGGACACGTTTGACTTCTCGGACATTTGAGCTTGTTTAATCTTTGACTCAAGGATATTTTGCAACCCCAAGTGAGTACATAGTTCCCCTCTTTTATGTTTTATAAATGTTTTTGGGTGATTCATATGTGCATATTCACTATTTTCACGTTTTCAAAGCTATATGATTTCGTATACATAGTACTATATCCATTAACGATTCAAAACCATTACCTGTGGCTAAAACAATGATTTTCAAAAGTTTGTGAGACTATTGTTGGTGCGTATTTCTTTTATACATTCATTAACAATGATCAAGCCGATTGGTAGTACGATATAGTGCTATAGGATTTGACACCCCATTCCTGTTGTATGGAATGTCAGAAACCAAGTTTAAACCAAATAGATTTTGCCTTCGTGGTAAATCTATAGTCACAAAGTATAGTTTGATATACTTAGGTTTGAATGTATTGCCAAACGACCACAATGTATATTTTACAAAGGTTTTCTAACTAAGCCATAAAAACTTATCTTTTATTGATTTCCCTAAACCAAAGTATATTTTGATATACTACCAAATCACAATTAAGTATATTTCGATATACTTCCAAAGCATAGTTTGATATGCTATCAATGTGATATTATTTACCAAAGTAGAGTTGATATACTACCGAAGCTCTTGTTCTTAAGAAAAAGTATATTTTGATATACTATCGATACTCCTATTGATTACCAAAGTATATTTTGATATACTACCGATTCACTTGTTTTCAAACCAAAGTATATTTTATATACTACAAAATCTAGCTTTTCAAAAGTATATTTTAATATACTAGTAATTCAACTAATTTCAAAACTAAGGTATATAGTTTGATATACTACCTATATTGTTATTTCAAAACCAAAAGTATGTTCCGTATATATATTACAAACACTCTTTATCAAAAAGCAAAGTATTAGATACTAAAATTTTGCAAGGATTCATGGCTACTTTTGAAAACATATGTTCTTTTCTTGAAACATCTAAAGCCATGAATCATCATCACAAAACATATGTTACTCACAGGCATTTTTATGTTGATGTACCTATTTTCACATATGTTTCAGGTTTACATATGATGATTGTCGCTGCTTACTACACATAGGATGGACGCGTGCCTTAGTGACACTAAAATTTAGAAGACAATTTGATTGTATTTTAATTCCGTTATTCCAAGACAATTGTAAATTTGATATATCAATAAAAACAAAACTTTAAAACCATGTGTGGCGAAACAATTTGTAATGTAACTCCCCAAGTGTTTCCGCCGCATGTTGCTTTACGCGATTTAGGGTGTTACACATATGATTGAAAGCCAAAACATCTATCAGATGTTGATCATGAATAACAGAGTTTACAAGCTTTGCTTAGAACCACTACCCAAGCTAAAGTCTGCCTTACAAGCACTGTCGAAGACAAAGCCCTGTTATAAAGAGAACATATGTTGGAAGGGAACCTTTGATGAAGACTAACAGTGGATAGGCTCATCAGTGTTTTATTTTATCAATGTAAAAGTGTCTGTAATAGCATGTTTTAGTGATTAGCAGTATTTATAGTTAGTTATAGTTGTTAGTTGTCATTATCACCTCTGACGTCATCAAAAGATGCTCAGAGGTTTGGAATGTACTATAAATAGACAGTGCATTTATACTGTTCTATCCATTTATTAAAAGATCATTTATACTGTAACGCTCCGTATTGTAGCGTTTTTCTTATTTTAGCAGGTCGAGTTGTACCTTCCTTATTTAAACACTTGTACTCTCATTGTAACGTATTTCGTTTCAAGTTGTAATCCCAGACTATTGATCATAATGAAAACGAGACTTTTGTCCGTATTTACGTGTTAAACTTATGCAATTATTCGTGTTTGGAACGATATACTATTTGTGAAACTTGATTCTCGTTAAAAACAACATTTGAAGCACGTAAAAACAATTCAAAACTGATAGAAGTCGAATCCTAACCCTTAATAGGGAATCGCTTAAAAATCTGTATCATTAAACACGTTTATTTCAGTCATTTAATTATTTAATCATTTATTTATTTAAATACATATTCATATATTTATTTATTTGGTTACTTATTATTATTTTTATTCATTTACTTTAATTAAAAAACTACTTAATTATCTATTTAATTATTTAATCATTTAATATTTAATTAAGTAAGTAAAGATTTATAAGTTAAATTTAAAAATTTTAACTTTTTATTAACTTGGTTAAGTTAATTAAACTAAGTAATCAAGTTAATATGTCTAACAAGGTTAATTAATGAGGTTAGTATTGTTAGTTAAAGTTCAAGGGTCTCTATGCAATTCTTTGAAACTTAAAAATGAGAAAAATAAGCAAAAAGGGGTGGCAGGGATTCGAACCCGCGACCACACCGGTCGCACACAACCAACACCGTATCACATTTATCACAAGCCACTCGACTGCAGCCCTGAGAACGTGATTATTTGGATTCTAATTAGTCTTATACACTTGTTTCATTTTGAATTTTTAAGTGCTTTTGCCACCAAACGTGGTCAACGAGTAACACAACAATCCCCCGCTGCCCTTTCCTTTTTACCGACTTCCTGATTAGTCGAGATTTCCCATCTATGATTCATTTCCATTTTCTTTATCGATCACGAATCATCTCAAAATTCCGGCTCCATTCGTTACCCGACACATCTATTTTTAATGAGCCCTTTATCACATTTCACCCTCGCAACTCTCAAAACTCTCTCATCACACCTCTTCACTCACCTTTTTTCTCTGTTCGAACCACCGCCGTCTTCCGCCACACCACTGCCGTCGCCGTCGCCGGAACCGCTCCACCTTCTTGTCTCGGTGCCTTTTCTCATCAATGGTTTTGGTTATTCAATTCATCTATTTATTCTGTGAATCTTGTTAACTGTATATATAGATAACCTGCTATTTGAAATCATAAAACAAAACACCAAACTGGTCATAGCCCAGCGGTGTGCAGCGTGCCCGAACATAGCGGGGTTCACGGGTTCGATCCTTGCTTGAAGCGGTTTTGGCCGGTTTGGCTAGTTTCGTTTTTTTGGTTGGTCTGGGCTCTTTGGGCCAGACCTCGGCTTTCTTTTGGGCCTTTTTGTTTGACGGGTTTGGGCCAGATAGTGGGCCTGTTTCTATTGGGCTAAACTGTTTTAAAAACAGTTTATTATTTTTGTTGTTATTAACTAGTTAAACTAGTATTACTACTTATTATTATTATTGTCAGTATTATTATAAGATATTTATTAATATTATTATTATTATTATTATTATTAATATTATTATTAACTTAATTAATATTGTTAAATTATTATTATCATTTACATAATTATTATATTTTTTTTATTTAATACAATTAATGCTAAGGATTATTACCTTCATAAATCATTTACAAAATTTGTTAACGATTATTTAGAACGTAGCCCTATTCTATCTTGAAAAGAATTTATAAACGACACTGAAATAGTTTGATTCGAAACTATAAAACAATAACGAATTCACTATTATATTATAGGTTGAATCACTTTTCGTCGATCCTTCATCATTACTCGTGCGTTTATTCAAGGAATCAAATACGCAACCAAAGGTGAGTATACTTGATCCTTTTTTGGTTTAACACTTTTGGGTGCAACATGTATACATATTTAAACACACGACACTTGAAACTTTTATTCACGATCTACCCACTTTTAAACATGGAACGATGTGATGCTTGTTAGACTTGATGTTATGAAAACTTTTCGTGTCTATGTGCTCATTAACTTTGCTAGCCTACCTTAACAATTATAGCGCTATATGATTAACGCACCGCCCTTGAGACTTGGGGTATTGTTAAGTAAAACACTTTAACCTCCCGTTAGACTATGGGAAAGGCACTTTGCGTTGGAAACTTGGGATTGAACACATAGTTTACACCGTTTCATCATACTTGTTAACTTGCATATTGTATTCATATTTTGGTATGATTATTAAGAAATTTTATTCATATTATACTATGTATCAAACTTGTATGCTCGCCAACTTTTTGTTACTGTTATTTTAATACATGTTGCAGGTTGATAGTCAAGATGATGAAGTAATCAAGCTAGGATGGATTTAGAAACTCAATTGAAGTATAAGACATTTTGTTTATGTTATGTTGCATTTTATTTATTTGAGACAATGTATTTTGAATATTTGTCATTTTATGAAATTGAATTAAATTTATATTGTCACATTTAATCTTATGATTCTTTGAACGATTTGTTTGTCTCATCCCGATGTTTCCGCCATCGGTTGGGGTGTGACAGATGGGTATCAGAGTCATAACTATAAGGAGTTAGGAAAAGTAGGAATGTTTTTATTTAGTCTATAGTTTAGGAGCTTTATTCTTATGTGTTGTTTAAAACTATTTTCCTTCTATCTTACTTTCTTCTCTCTATTCTCTTTGGACTCTTAACATACATGCCTTTCCTAAGGCTAACACAATACACACTTGGAGGCTTAAGGACACTCTTATAACACAATCGAAACAATTCACCAAAATAGGGGTGATTCCCACATTTGGTGATGACTTTCACTCAACTATACTTTAAATTTTGCACGAAATTTACCCTCAAGTTAGGAGTGATATCCAAACCTTGAAGGCAATTTCCATTTCTTATTCTGGTGGACCCTTATCTTTTGATAAGTACCAACCACGTTAGGGTACGATGTTATCAAGTTAGAGGTGAAACTCGCATCTTGTTAACTAGTCCCACTCTCCGATTTTCAATCTCGCCAAAGTTTCGATTTTCCTAATCGATTAAGGCGTGTAGTAACTATAAGGACAAATATCGTTAGTCGCTCCTCTATGAGAGTATTTTTCTATTAGGCCAAAGCACGTTTCCTTAATTCGAAAAGGACTTCGATTTACTTTGGAATAGTCTTATGTTACGTTCCGTGACAATCCACGTTTTATGTTAAATCTTTTTATGCTATCTCAATTTTAATGTTTTTTATAATTGAGCGTTACTTTCATTTCAAGCTTGGAGACACGAATCACACTATCTTCACAATCTAAAACAATTAATAATAATCTATCGTGAACAAACTAAATTTACGATGCTTTCATTATCTATGTTACGCTATGTGAAAACCATAATCATACTATGTGAAACTAATTGAATTTTATTTTATGCTATGTGAAACTTTATGCTATGTGACGCACTCATGAAAACAATTTTCTTAAATAAACATTATGATCAAAGTCTCACCCTCTCTTTGTTTTGAATTCGTAGATGTCGTCATCTCGTCACATTTCCAACTCATCCAAGAAGTGTAACACCCCGATCACATAATACAACAACACGCGGCAAAAATATCGAGGAGTCACGTTACAAATTGCTCAGCCACAACTGGTACTAAATTGTTTCATTATCAATAATATTGTTTGACAATATAATGAATACAACAAATTGTCTTTTGTTTAAAGAAATCTAAAGCCCGGATGCATTCCTATGTGTAGCATACTTGAATGATCATCAACCTAAAACATATGTGAAAAAGAGACGTCAACAAACAATGTTGGCAAGTACATAGTTTTGTTAGCCAAATTAATGACAAAAAGTTTAGTGTTGCAATGCATTAACTTGATCATAAAACTTGTGACAAAATGAGTTTTGCATATGGCAATATGGTTAATACTAAGTAATTTTTATGCCATTGAAAACTGTACTTTGTTCTTTGTAAACATATTGAAATCGTCCATAAACTTGAGAGTATGTTATAAGAAATCCAATTAAGGATAATCAATAACTATACTGAAATCGATCAATACTTGCGTGAGTATATTAGAAATCAATCAACGATTTATAATAATACTAAATATCCTTCTAAGAATCTATCATACAAATCATGAAAGGATTCTTTAAGGATTTGGATATCGAACATTGAAATCAGTCGTACACAAAATCCTAAAGTGACTCGAATAACGCTACAAGAGTAATGCAATAAGAACACTAATATATAGGAAGTACCAGCGGCATATCCACCATGTTCTTATGGTATTACACTTGTTTCGTTATCCTAATCACAACTAACCACATAAGCACATAACCGTCAACTTGTCAATTGTCTCGTCAAATATGCATTAAAGTACACAGAATCCAATCAAGGACTACCAATTAGTACTTTAAACATTCCACAAATATCTAACTATAAAGATAGGTAGATGTAATGGGAATTTAGTCATTAGTACTTTAAACATTCCACAAATATCTAACTATAAAGATAGGTAGATGTAATGGGAATTTAGTCTTGTCACTTGTCTCGTCAAATTGTCTTGTCAAATTGTCTTGTCAAATACGCATTAAAGTACACAGAATCCAATCAAGGACTACCAATTAGTACTTTAAACATTCCACGAATATCAAACTATAAAGATAGGTAGATGTAATGGGAATTAAGTCTTATCACTTGTCTCGTCAAATTGTATCATAAAATCATAATCCTAATGGTGATTCGGATAAGGCTACGAAGGGTAATACAATAAGCACACTTATATATAGGAAGTACCAGCGGCGTATCCACCATGTTCTTATTATATTACTGTAGTTTCGTTATCTAAATCACCAACAATTCTACACATAAACCAATGGTTCATCGTTCATCGTTCCTTGTTGTAAACCAATTGTTCATTGTTCATTGTAAAGTACTTCTTAGAAATCTCACTATAAAGATAGGAAGATTTAAGAGTGTACTTCAAACATCCTTTGAGAATCTAACTATGAAGATAGAAATATCCTACAAGGATATAGGCCCTGAAAGACCTCTTTAACTGTCGTTTCATCAATTGTCGTGTTGCATATTCGGAATTAATACATAGAAGCACTTAGTAAACACATACATGCCATACATTTGAGAAAATTTGATTACACATATGAATCACCCCAAAACATTTGGAAAACTTAAAAGAAGGGGAGCAATGTACTCGCCTGGGATTGCGTATACATCTTATTCAAATGTTATAACAAAGCTCAAAGGATCAAGAGTTCAAGTGTTGAAGTGGTTCCTAGTGTATCGGATAATTACATATTAGTGTCGAAACTTGAAAACGAGAATCAGATAGAATGAGGTATATAAACCAAACAAGAGTTGGATCTTGTATAATATGGTTCATAATACCTAATATTCTGAAGTGGAAGCATTTCAAAAAGTTTTGACTTGATACAGCTCGCTAAAGTGGTTTACGCCACTTTAACGGGTCATAATAGTAACTATGGGTTCGGATGGTTAAATATCTCCTATGACAAGTATAATATGTTAAAACTAGTTTATTTAAGTTGTATAATCAGTTTAGATGTCAAAATAAAGTTCTTATATGTTCAAAACTATTTTATGTGCAAAAAGGGCATTTTCGGCATTTTAAAGAATACATAGTCGACTTGTCATTTGACTAACCAAACGGTATGAACATAGGGTATAATCTCAGAGGGTTATTCCCTATAATACTTTGGTCATAACACTGGTCTTGGTCAGATCCTAAAGTTGACCAAACGGGTCAGATTTGAAAGTCAAAGCGGTGGTCAAAACCGCGAGACTTACGACTCTAAGAAGGCACTAAAACAAAACTGACGAGTTAGACATGTTTTGACATGTCTAAATAAGTTTATAAAAGAGTTTTGGCACCAAAACAAACTATTTTGATACTCGGAAATTAGTTTGGCATGAAATGCGCATTTATTGCATTTTGACCGAAACTTTGACTTGTCAAAATGACTAGAAATGGTGTAAATCAGGAAGTATGATCACTAAGGATCATAACCACCTTGATTACAATCATATCGCAAGGTTCAATTAGACTTTATGTTGATCAATTTATGATCAAATCTGAAAGTCAACAGAAAGTCAAACTGTTGAATTTTAGCCCAATTAAATTAAGAAACTTGAATCAAAACATGAATGAATTACTTACAAACACAAGGGATAGTTATCAAATCTCAGGAGATGATCCCCAACCAGATTGCAACTCCAAATTGTAGCAGAAATAGAGTGATTAAAAGTTCACATGAATGATGAACATTGGTATTTATAATTTTCTTGATCCTCTAAGGTGCTTACACATGTCCATGAATCACCATGAAGATGGATTAGTGTCCCAATACATGTCAAATGCAGAAACAAGGATGGCACACTCGTTTGATGAGTCAAAAATGAAGTTATTCAATTGCTGCCACAATTCTGGTGAGCTGGGGGTCCCTTACGGACCGTATGGACTTTGGTCTTACGGTCCGTAAGACCCCTATCTGGCAGAAACTTTCACAAATTGGCTGAACAGGCCTCTGAGCACGTTTCGTCGCGTTTTGGCACTTCCGACACCCGTTAACCTGATTTTTAAGCTCCATAAGGACGTTAAAGTATAGGAAACTTGAAATGTGTCCAAAAAAATGCTCCAGAGGTCAGTTCGTTTGGTCGTACGGTCGCGGTTTTCGGTTAATTACGATTCGTAACGAACGCGTGTGTGACCGTAAATGCGTAACGAATGATATTTTTGCATACCAATCACTAAATATAATATTTTAATGATTACAAAAATTTTTGGATGTCCGTACATGTTCAGGATAGCAAAATACGCGAAAAGGCATAGTTTCGCAGAATTTGCAAAATAGCCCCTGAAGTTACAAAAGTGTGTTTTTGCCATATCGAAGCCCTCAAAACTTATTTCTAAGTTATATAAAGGGTATTTAAGGTATGTTAAGCTTATAACCTTATTCCGCGGTGTGCGTTGCTACAAGAATCGGCAGACTTTCATAGTTTGACGTAAATAGTCCCTGTGATCGAATAGGCTTGATTTTGACATCCTAAACCCTTCAAAACTTATTTCTAAGTTATGTAAAGGATATTTAGGGTATGTTTAGCTTGTCTCATTGTTCCGAATCGTACTTTACTTTAAACGGGTTACGTTTAAGCATTGGCTATCGGAATGCCTTCAAAGAAAAAGTTTTGAAAACCCGAAATTTTGCACAGGTGTCACAAGAAGTCTAAGACCAGCTCTCAAAAGAAGATGATGGCATTCATGGCCAACCAAATTGCTCGTATCGTTCCCAAGATCGTCAGTGAGATCAAAGCCTCAAACATTCCCAATTCCTTTGTCGACTAGAAGGTGACCCAACCTAAGCCTGTAACCTTCAACTACAAACACTTCGCCTCTTGCAACCCTAAGCCTTTCAATGGTAAAGATGGGTTGACCGCCATGCTTGAGTGGTTCGATAGCATAGAGGTTACTTTTATCAATAGCGAGTGTCCTGAAGAACTCAAGACACGTAGTGCTACTGGAGTTTTCCAAGCTAGGGCCTTGGAATGGTGGACAAATGAAAGAAACATCCGTTCAAATGAGGAAGCTTATGCACTACCTTGGGAGGAGGTGAAACACCTCATGATGGAGGAATTTTGCCCTCCTCATGAGTAATAAAAGCTTAAGGAAGAGTTTTGGGCCCTCAAGCAAATTGGAGATGACAACCTAGCCTACACCACCTATTTCAAACAGCTGAGCTTTGTGGTACCCCATCTTGTGTCAACCCCTGAACGCAAGATCAGGAAGTATATCCATGGTCTACCCTCGAGCATGCGTGACACCATCGAGGCAGCCAAACTAGGCAACATCGAGGATGTCTATCGCCTCGCTGCTAGCCTTAACAACAATCGCATTCGCGATAAAAAAGCTACTACACCAATCAATTCCTCAAAACCAGCCAACCAAATCACCTAACAATCAAGTGGTAGCCAGGGTAATAAGCGGAAGTTTCAAAACCCTGACTTCGATGTGATTGTACCTGCTGCAAACCCAACCCTACTGCACCAGGTAACACCAGAAAGTCATACACTAGGGTTCATCCCAAGTGTACCGCTTGCAAATATCATCACCCTGCCAACTCTACCTGTCGCCATTGTACTGCTTGCAAACTTTTCAGCCACACCGCACCTTATTGTGGCAACAACCTACACCACAAGTCAACTAAGCCCAAGTTCAACCCCAAACCCCAAACTAACTTTCCGCATCTTCACATCTTCCTTTTGAATAAAGATTTCGAGGATGAAATCTCCTAAAGTCGGGGAGACTGTAACGCTCCGTATTGTCGCGTTTTTCTTATTTTAGCAGGTCGAGTTGTACTTTCCTTATTTAAACACTTGTACTCTCGTTGTAACATATTTCGTTTCAAGTTGTAATCCCAGACTATTGATTATAATGAAACGAGACTTTTGTTCGTATTTACGTGTTAAACTTATGCAATTATTCGTGTTTGGAACGATATACTATTTGTGAATCTTGATTCTCGTTAAAAACAACATTTGAAGCACGTTAAAACAATTCAGAACTGATAGAAGTCGGATCCTAACCCTTAATAGGGAATCGCTTAAAAATCTGTATCATTAAACACGTTTATTTCAGTCATTTAATTATTTAATCATTTATTTATTTAAATACATATTCATATATTTATTTATTTGGTTACTTATTATTATTTTTATTCATTTACTTTAATTAAAAACCTACTTAATTATCTATTTAATTATTTAATCATTTAATATTTAATTAAGTAAGTAAAGATTTATAAGTTAAATTTAAAAATTTTAACTTTTTATTAACTTGGTTAAGTTAATTAAACTAAGTAATCAAGTTAATATGTCTAACAAGGTTAATTAATGAGGTTAGTATTGTTAGTTAAAGTTCAAGGGTCTCTATGCAATTCTTTGAAACTTAAAAATGAGAAAAATAAGCAAAAAGGGGTGACAGGGATTCGAACCCGCAACCACACGGGTCGCACACAACCAACACCGTATCACATTTATCACAAGCCACTCGACTGCAGCCCTGAGAACGTGATTATTCGGATTCTAATTAGTCTTATACACTTGTTCCAGTTTGAATTTTTAAGTGCTTTTGTCACCAAACGTGGTCAACGAGTAACACAACAATCCCCCGCTGCCCTTTCCTTTTTACCGACTTCCTGATTAGTCGAGATTTCCCATCTATGATTCATTTCCATTTTCTTTATCAATCACGATTCCTCTCAAAAATTCCGGCTCCATTCGTTACCCGTCACATCTATATATACCGAGCCCTTTATCACATCTATATACCACCGCCGTCGCCGCAGAAGATAACAGGAGTCCAACGAAACCGCTCCACCTTCTTGTCTCGGTACCTTTTCTCATCACTGGTTTTGATTATTCAATTCATCTATTTATTCTGGGAATCTTGTTAACTATATATAAAGATAACCTGCTAATCCGTTTTTAATCAAACAAAGAAGATGTCAAGTTATTTTATTAAATCTTTAAAATCATTAAACAAACACCAAACTGGGCATAGCCTAATGGATTGCAGCTTGTCCGAACAGGTCGCGGGTCATGGGTTCGATCCTTTCTTGAAGTAGTTCTGGCCTGTTTGGCCATTTTCTTTTTTATGGCCGGTCTGGGCTCTTTTGGGCCAGACCTTGGCTTTCTTTTGGACTTTTCTGTTTGACGGGTTTGGGCCAGATAGTGGGCCTGTTTCTATTGGGCTAAACTGTTTTAAAAACAGTTTATTATTTTTGTTGTTATTAACTACTTAAACTAGTATTACTACTTATTATTATTATTATTATCAGTATTATTATAAGATATTTATTATTAATAATAATATTATTATTATTATTATTATTATTAATATTATTATTAACTTAATTAGTATTGTTAAATTATTATTATCATTTACATAATTATTATATTTTTTATTTTATTTTGTATTTTTATTTATTTTATTTAATACAATTAATGCTAAGGATTATGACCTTCATAAATCATTTACAAAATTTGTTAACGATTATTTAGAACGTAGCCCAATTCTATCTTGAAAAGAATTTATAAACGACACTGAAATAGTACAATTCGAAACTATAAAACAATAACGAATTCACTATTATATTCTAGGCTGAATCACTTTTCGTCGATCTTCATCATTACTCGTGCGTTTATTCAAGGAATCAAATACGCAACCAAAGGTGAGTATACTTGATCCCTTTTTGGTTTAACACTTTTGGGTGCAACATGTATACATATTTAAACACACGACACTTGAAACTTTTATTCACGATCTACCCACTTTTAAACATGGAACGATGTGATGTTTGTTAGACTTGATGTTATGTAAACTTTTCGTGTCTATGTGCTCATTAACTTTGCTAGCCTACCTTAACAATTATAATGCTATATGATTAACGCACCGCCCTTGAGACTTGGGGTATTGTTAAGTAAAACACTTTAATCTCCGTTAGACTTGGGAAAGGCACTTTGCGTTGGAAACTTGGGATTGAACACATAGTTTACATCGTTTCAGCATACTTGTTAATTTGCATATTGTCTTCATGTTTGGGTATGATTATTAAGCAATTCTATTCATATTATACTATGTATCAAACCTGTATACTCGCCAACTTTTTGTTGATGTTATTTTAATACATGTTACAGGTTGATAGTCAAGATGATGAAGTAATCAAGCTAGGATGGATTTAGAAACTCACTTGAATTATAAGACATTTTATTTATGTTATGTTGCATTTTATTCATTTGAGACAACATATTTGGAATATTAGCCATTTTATGAAATTGAATTTAATTTATATTGTCACATTTAGTGTTATGATGCTTTGAACGATTTGTTCGTCTCATCCTGATGTTTTAGCCATCGGTTGGGGTGTGACATATACTTTGCATCCAATCATCCTTTTTACATTCTGTACGAACAAATATCAAGCTGAGGAGGAGTTGTAATTCACATGCAAACTTATAAGTTTGAAAGCATGATGATAATAGCAATCTTCCATTAGTTGTGTTAAAAGTTTTCCAAATTCTGTTGTATTTCACTTTGATTTATTACTTTCATCAATCCATTTTACAAACATTCACAACTAATTCAAACTCAGATCTAACAATTGGTATTAGAGCTAGATCAATCAAATTTGACGTAACAGTCAATTTGATTTGAACAGATCAGCTATCCCTGCTAATTTGTTTGTTCGTTTTCATTGGTAAACAAAGTTTATTTACATTTCAAAGTTTTTAAATAAAATCTATTTCTAAACAATTAGAATGTCACAAAAGATACAGGATTCCAACAACACTGGCTCCCTGTTTAAGCCTCCGATCCTTGTCAGAAATGAATATGACATCTGGCAACGTCGGATGAGCCATATTCTTGCTCAGCAAAACACCAGTTGTTGGAGGTCTGTTGTATTTGGGCCCCACGTTCCTATGGTCCCAAGTGTAGAAGATCCCAAAATTCAAGTGCCTAAAAGTCATGAACATTACTCTGAGCTGGATTTCCAAAAACTAGAGTTAGATGCTAAGGATTTTAGCATTGTTGCTTCAGCCTTGCCTAACGAAATCTATGCTGGCCTGTTGCATTGCAATAGTGCAAAAGAGTTATGGGATGCCTTGAAAGAGCAATTCGGTGGAACTGAGGAAGTAATAGAAAACAACAGAGAAGTCTTAAATCAACAATACGAAATATTTTGTCATGTCAAAGGAGAGTCTCTAACCCAACAGTTTGAAAGATTTCGTTGTCTCATAAGTGAACTTAAGCTGGTTAATGTTGAGTTTCCAAATTCGACTTTACATAGTCGTTTCCTTATATTATTACCAGACAAGTGGGACACTATATCTTTTGTAACTCGTAACTCTGTTGGATTTAAAGAAATGACTCTTACACAGCTTCATGGTAGGCTTCTCACATATGAGAGAGAGTTGAACCAGAAAAAGAAGCTACAAGAATCTAGCAAAGTGGCTGATGATTACGCATTTGGTAACACAGCACTTCTAGGCCAAGAAGAAGGTTCTAGCAGTGGTAAGGATCAGAGTTATGATCATTTCATTGATATAACTTCTAGAGGAAACTTCAACTCTGATTCTTACTCACCCAACTATGCATTTGCTGCTAGTGAGGAAAGCCTAACCTCTGATAACTTATCCTTTGAGTTGAATGATCTCCAACACTTTAAACCTTCAGATTTAGAGGAAATGGATATCTTGCACCAGTTAGCCCTATTGAGTGTTAGGGCTAGCAAGTTTTACAAAAGAACTGGTAGAAAGTTCCCAGGGTTGCATGGGGGTTTAAAGGTTGGGCTGGATAAATCAAAGATTAAGTACTACAAATGTAATAGGCTAGGACATTTTGCTAGGGAATGTAGATCTCAAACATCTGGACCCATTGTGACACATCCTAGCCCTAGACCTCAACATCCACAAAGCACTGCTCATTATTCCCAATATACCCCTGCTCCTTATATGCAAAACACTGCATTTTGTACACCCTGCTACCACTGTTCCAGTGCATTATGTTCCAACCACTGTTCCACAGATTCAATATGTTCAAGCACCACCTCCTCAAGTGCATGTGCAACATGCACCTCAAGTTACTCAAACCACTACTCCGGCTGAGGTTAATCAACAGAGCTTCTTTACTCAAGGTTTAATTGATTGGAGTAGCTTGCCTTAGGAGTTAACTGATGAAAACTTTGCTCTAGTAGCCAAAAATGATTTGGAAAATGATTTTTGCTTTGTGCCACTAGATACAATAGTTGAAGGTGATGAATCTGTGAAAGAAGTGTCTAAGTCTGATATGTTTGAAGTTCACGATGAAACAGTTGCTATAAGAGAAAATGTTGATGAAGATGTGAAACCTCTGTCTGACCCATGGGATGCTAGTGTGTGTGAAGGTGATTGTGACTGTGCCAGTTGGTGCAAAATGTCCATTTCTTCTAAATCATTTGGTTCAAAGTGTTGAAGATCATTCAACTCAAAGGAAAGGTTGTCAGAGGTTTGGCTTTCCCCACTTGCAGTGAATGCATAGTTGGGTGAGTAAGAATCAGAGTTAAAGTTTCCTCCAGAAGTTATGTCAATAAAATGATCATAACCATGATCCTTTTCACTGCCAGAACCCTCTTCTTGGCCTAAAAGTGTTGTGTTACCAAAAGTATAACCATCAGCAACTTTGCTTGATTCTTGCAACTTCTTTTTCTGGTTTAACTCTCTCTCATATGTGAGGAGTCTCCCATGAAGTTGGGTAAGATTTATTTCTTTAAACCCAATAGATGTTCGTGTCACGAAAGCTATTGTGTCCCACTTATCTGATAACGATCTTAAGAAACGATTATTGACAATCGAATTAGGAAATTCCACGTTAACCAGCTTAAGCTCGCTTATGAGACAGCTAAATTGCTCGAACTGTTGGGTTAGAGACTCATCTTTGACATGACAGAAAGTTTCATATTGTTGATTTAGAACTTCTCTATTGTTTTCGATCACTTCCTCAGTTCCACCGAATTGCTCTTTTAGTGCATCCCACAACTCCTTTGCACTATTACAGTGGAGCAGTCCAACATAGATTTCGTTACGAAAGGCAGAAGCAACAATGTTAAACGCCTTAGCATCTAACTCTATTTCCTGGAAATCCTGCTCGGAGTAGTTTTCAGGATTTTTTGGCACTTGTTTATCAGGGTCCTCTGTACTTGGAACCAATGGAACATGTGGTCCAAATACAAAGGACCTCCAGCAACCGGTGTTTTGATGAGCTAAAATGTGACTCATCCGACGCTGCCATATGTAATACTCGTTCCTAACCAGCTTTGGAGGTTTAAACATAGATCCAGTATTGGAATCCGGTGTGTTTTGAGACATTTCTAAATTGTTTTAAACAGATTTTTTTAAAAACTTTAAACGTAATAAAACTCTGTTTTCTAATGAAACAATCAAGCTAATTAGCAGGGTGAGCTGATCTTTCAAATCAAATTGATAGTTAAATCAAATTTTGATTGACCAAGCTCTGATGCCAATTGTTAGGATCTGAGTTTAAATTGATTGTAATTGTTTTAAAGATGGTAATGGAAGAAGATAAAACATAGTGAATTTGCAGCGGAAATAGCAACCTTTGTATTACCATCAAAGGAAGATTGTTTTCATCATCATGCTTTCAAACTTATAGTTTTGCATGTGAATCACAAACTCCCCCTCAGCCTTATATAACTAAGTTTGATAGTACAGAAATGCAAAGAATATGATTGGTGAATGATCTTTTCAATTGATAGATAGAACAGTACAATTTACTATTCTATTTATACAAGATTTCAAACCTCTGAGCATCTTTGATGACATCAGGGTTGATTGTGACTGCTAACAACTAAATAACTAACCCTAACCCTTGATTAACCTATCATCTGCTTTGTACAAATACTGTTACATTAATAACACTGATAAAACACTAAACACTGATATCTCTAAACTCTGTTGTCTTCATCAAACCTTAGCTTTATTCTTCATCAGAGCTTGGTGTCATCAAATCTTAGCTTCAACAATACTTGATTAGCAGACTTTAGCTTCATCAGAGGGTTGGGTCAGAGTATAGAAACTCTGTTATAATTGGATCATTCATCTGATGTTTTGGCTTTATATCATCTGTTCCTGTAATAGTGTTCAGTCCCAACACATTTTATCCGGATCATGTCTACAAGCTTAATAAAGCTTTGTATGGCTTGAAGCAAGCACCAAGAGCCTGGTATGAAACTCTTTCCACTTTTCTCTTACCCGTTGGTTTCACAAGAGGTAAAATTGATAAAACCTTATTCTTGAAATGGAGAGGAAAAGATTTGATGCTTGTCCAAATTTATGTGGATGACATCATTTTTGGATCCACATGCATTGCCATGTGTGAAGAGTTTAGACAACTCATGGCAGCAGAGTTTGAAACTTGTGCAATGGGTGAGCTCCAATGTTTCCTTGGTCTCCAAGTAAAACAATTGCACATGGTACATTCATTCATCAAAGTAAGTATATCAAAGAACTACTCACAAAATTTGATATGAATGATTGTAAACCATGTAGCACACCCATGGAAACTTCAAATCTTGTCACTGTTGATAACAAAGATGACCTGGTTGATCAAACTCTTTATAGAAGGATGATTAGGTCTTTTTTGTACCTAACTGCTTCTAGGCCAGACATCATGTTTGCAACATGTGTTTGTGCCAGATCCCAGTCAGCACTTTGAAAGTCTAATTATTGCTGTGAAGAGGATATTCAGATACATAAAAGATGCTCCCACACTTGGTATCTGGTATCCTGCTAATGGAAACATTGAGCTTTCAGGTTACTCAGACAGTGATTTTGCTGGTTGTCACACTACAAGAAGTTCCACATCAGGGGGCTTCAGTTCCTAGGTGATTGCCTAGTGTCCTGGCAAAGCAAAAAGCAAGTTGCAGTATCTACATCCACTGTTGAGGCTGAATACATTGCTGCTGTAAGTTGCACTGCTCAACTCTTGTGGCTTCAAAATCAACTGGTGTAACTGCTTTAAAGATTCCTCTCAAGTTAGATAGTCAAGCAGCCGAAAACATCATCAAAAATCCAGTCTCTCATTCCACAACAAAGCACATTGACATCAGACTTCACTTTGTGAGAGATTGCTATGAAAAAAGTTTGATTTCTCTGCCTCATGTTCCAACTAAAGATCAACTGCAGATGTTCTAACAAAAGCATTAGATACATCCACCTTTGAAAGTTTGATCTCTAGGATTGGCATGCTAAACATGGATTAACAACAAAATTTTGTGCTCCATGTGTAAATAGCACTAAAATCTTTTTAGAAAATCAAAAATCCATCCTTAAAATAGTTTAACATTGAAGTTTTCAATAAATCTCAAAAGTATGTTCATAACCATTATTTTCTTTTAAACCTCTGTTTGGCTTAAAAAAGCTATCCACTATTAAAAGTGTATCCTCTTGTTCATTTGTCCATCCACTGCCTAGTCAAACCTCTGCGTTGACCTTATCCTCTGATATCTATCCCCTGATGGTGTTAGAATAAACACTGTTCCCATCCACTGTTGATACACAACAGTGGTTTTCCAAAACACCTCTCATCCATTATTTATCAGAGGTTACACGTGGACGGATGTTAGCCATCAGATCTTTGCAACAGATGCCTCGTCATCACTCACTTTTTCACTTTATAAAAACCCTGTTTTATCCCAAATAGATTTTTTCACTCTGCCGTATCGAATTTCAAAAATTCTCAAGCGGTTTGCACAAATCTCTCATTCTTCTTCTTCTTCGCGATTCAATACACTCGAATCCTTCACCATGATCATCCCACCTCTTTCACAAATAAGGATCTACATGATGAATTCATTGAATGTGGTTACGAAGGTCAGCTTACAGGTAAGCCCAACATCCATCTCTACTGTTTTTGGTCTGAATGACCTAGATTATCCCACCTCTTTCACAAATAATCTACATGATGAATTCATTGAACGTGGTTACGAATGTCAACTTACATGTAAAATCATCTGCAAACCTAAGTTTCCCGCTGAGATGAAATTCTTTTTACATACCTTATTAACATGTTTGTCTGTGAAAACAACTACTTTTAATGAAATTCCTTTAAATATGCAGTACTTGGGATATGTGTTCTTACTAAATCTGATTTTAACTTTTCTCAAGTATTATTTAATGATTTGGTGGGAAACTACAATAACATTAAAAAGAGTAAAGCTTTTTTGATGCATCCAAGGTTGTTGAGTGTTTACATTCAAAACCAAGTTTGTGAAAAGGATGCTAAACAAGGTGTTGTGATTACTCATGGCTGCCTTACTCATGAAACTTTTACACGCATAACCAATCAATCAAAGGTTTTCCAAACACAAGCAGAGGGGGATGAGCAAACCTCTGCTGTTGAGCCTACTGCTCCTTTTGATCATGGCACTACAACCAGTGCTGTGAAACCCACAACAGAAACTTCCAAAAGAAAATCAACAAAATCCAAAAACCCCACCAAACCAAAACAACAGAAAAAGGGTCATCTAGAAGATGAGATCCCAGAGGTTAACCCAGTGACAACACCAAAGTCACTTGAAACCACTGCTGCTACTTCCTCACAACAGTTGGAAGAAAGATCTCAACCCATCAACCTACCTCCTCTTGTATCCTCACAAAAGGATCAAGTTGTAAACAAAGGGACACCAAATTATGAAGCTCTGGATCCACTTGGCTCTATCTTCCACAACCCCTCTCCTAGGGCAATGTCGCTTTCTACTCCACAACCCTCTCCAACTCAATTACCACACACCATTTTACCTCTGTTAATTGCAATTGACATGGATCAGATACAAATAAGTTCTTCTCACTCACCCATCACTAAGATTTTACCTCTGAATGTGACTGAGTCTGATCATCTTGTCTTTGCTATCCCATCAACAGCTGAGGAGGCTACATCCCTTGGGTTAAAAGTAACCCTTGGTGATTTTTCAAGTGAAGCAATCACTACAATTGTAGAACTTCCTGTTTCTCAATTGCACAGTGGTTTCATCATTGTTAGTACACGATGTATATTGTCTATGTCTTGGATCTAGTCTAAATGTATAAGGTTTTAATGTTTAAAGTTAATTTTATGTTTGTTAAAGGTCTAGTTCGCACGAAGTATGCATGTAATGTGCTAGTTCGTACGAAGTAGTACTTCGTACGAACTAGACACAAGGTGATTTTGGTGCGAACTAGCCAGCCTATAAATAGTCGTTAGGTGATTTCATTTGTAATCGTTTTGAAATTTAGACGGCGGAGCTCTGTCAGTTTTGGATCTCAAATGTACAACATTGAACATTAATAAACGAACGTTTAAACTGAATATCTTGTGTATATTGTCACTAACTCACGTAATTTCCGCATACATGGATTAGATACATCTTAGGCACCTTTACTAAGGAGTTAAACGGTCCTACAAGTGGTATCAGAGCTATGGAGGCCTGATTTGTGGACATCTACACAAGATCTACTTCTACTTCTACTCATTTCTTCTTATTTTTTACTTTTTATCGAATTCACAGTTAAAATGGACTGAATTTTCAGTATGTCATGTAAAATCACATAATGATAAACCCTTGAAAGTTTCAGACCTAAAATCAAACGAATTCATGTCGAAAATTGCAAAAAATCACATTTTGGACAACCATTTTGTGCGAATTGAAAACTTATAATTCGTACAGATTACAAGCCCAAAGATCTTAAAAGTGTAAACATTCTAATTCATACGAATTACAAACTTGAGCTTTTTCAAAAATTGTTACCCTAGTTTGTACGAACTAGAACCCTCTAATTCATACGAATTAGCTCCTCTGACTGACTATTTTCAAGTTGAACGTGTTTCAGATATGTTTAGCATATCAAAATGGATTCTGAGTTTATCAACGCATTTGCAACCAGCGCTGTAAAAACAACAAACACTATTACTCAAATGAACCTTGAAAATGAAATGGGAACTGTTGTTAAACCCAAGAAATTAATGAATCTCGAAGACTACAAAGTTGGAGAGAAAAGTTCGAGAACTGGGTTCAGGCGAATCATTTCAACTACTGGTTGGCGATCAGAACCAAATATACTTTGCCAATAGACGAAAACAACTTGGAGAAAATCCTAAAGAATTTTACTCCGGAAGAAAAAGAAAATATTGTCAATGAAAAGAAAATGAAGAGTCTACTGTTACAGTCGGTCAAAGAGGAGATCCTGATGCTGTTACAACATGATAACCATTCACCAACATTTTGGAACGCTTTGCGAATGAAGTATCATGGAAGTACTGAGGCGAGGAAAAGTAAAAAGGCGCTATTGAGAAAGGAATTTGATATATTCAGTCTCATGAAAGGAGAATCAATGAAACAATTGATCGAGCGATATTGTCACTTGGTACACCAGATGAAGAGGCACGGGATACTCAAAACAGATGAAGAACTGGTTGATAAATTTGCAAACGCATTGCCTGAGGGTGAATGGTCAACGTATCTGATGGTGTTTAAAAACCGGATCGAGTACACTGGTTACAATTTATCAACATTCATTGAAAAACTCGAAGGTCATGAGATGGAACTTCAGAAGATTGTGAGATCTAAAAGTGCACAAGTGGTACAAGACGTCGGTCTATAATACAAAACAGGGTCTACTGAAACTCAGAGCCCTAAAATACAAACCGCTTTTGGTGCAAATACTTCTGGAAGTCCAAATTCCAACCAATCAAGTTTTCAATCATTTCCGAGTTTCAATCCGAATACACCCTAGACACCTTAGACATAACATGATACAAATCCGTTTTATAATCAATCAAACCAATCCAGCAATGCAAATTCAAATCCGAATATCATTCAATGCAACATTGCTGTTAATATGAAGAATGCTCAAAATTTCAACAAGCAAACAACAAAGCAACATATGGCACTACTTGCAACGGTCTTAGAGTCCTATGAAAGTTTAGTCGCTGGTAAGATTGGAAATCCAGAAATGACAACTGAAGATTATAATCAAATCGACCAAGAAGAACTGGAGTTGATGGACATAAGATGGTGTATGGCTTCTATCATCCGAAGAGCAACCAGATTCATGGAACTAACTGGGAGAGATATCGGAGATGGAAAGAGAAAATTGGGGTTTCATAAGTCAAAGGTCACCTGCTTCAAATGCAAAGAAAAGGGTCACTTTAAACGAGAATGTCCAAATCGTGAGGTAAGCGGTAATCAAAATCCGTTTGGGAACAGCAATGATTACTATCAAAGAGCTATTTACCATCGACCTTCTCCGCAAACAAAAGTTGTTCAAATTGAAGACGGACCATCACCATCGAGAGAAAAGGCTTTGGTAGTAGCACAAGAAGATGAGGGCTTTAACTGGAACACATATATTTCCAAGAATGAAAGCTTAGCTTTACTAGCCGAAATCATCGAAGAGCCAGAAATGGAAGATTCAAGTGTTGTTTTCGATGAAGAAGAATCTTTGGAAGATGCACTATTGGGGTAATATCTTCAACGCACTGAGGAGGAAAATATTTTACACAATGCATTTAAGAATATTATTCCACCTAATTTTATGACTTCTTTTGCAAGATTCTTTGGTACTGGGTGTCATGGACAGACAGTGGAGACAGTGAAGCTGGAAACTGAAAAAGTTATTAATGTGGAAAAGGAGATGACAGCTGAAAATTTGACTGAGATTGCTAACAAAGTAAAAATGGAAAATTTGAAAGAGGTAGAGCCTGATTCAGAAAAAGAAGTGGTTAAAGTGCAAATTGTCGAGGTTGAGAAACCGTGCGCAAAATGCCTTAAACCATGTGAAAAATGATTTGAAAAGGATGAAATAATCAAAGATCTTAACAAGCATAATGAAAATTTCAGATATGATTATCGAACAATGAAAGAATCATATGATAAAATGAAAAGAACATATAAAATGGTCGAGCAAGCAATTCTTGGACAAAGTAAAACGATGGACATGTTAAAAGGCACTTTAATGGAAAAACAAACGGCTATTAACATTCATATAAACAAGATTGCTGAGCTTAAAATGGAACTTGAAACAGAAAAAATTGAAACTGAAAGAGTAAATAAACTCTTGGTCAGTTATTCGAAAAGTTCATATGTCATCGATCATATTCTTCCTACTGTAAAAATAGGAGAGGATGGTCAAGTTGAAAAGAAAAGTGTGGATTATAGAAATGTTCCTCCCCCTATGAGGCAAAGTTATGTGAAAAAGAAACCTGAGGGAAGGGAGGAGGCGCTCAATTTGAAACTTAAAACTGCCTGAGAACATTGATATAATCTATACGAAAACAGAAGATGACACTGAAACTGAAATTGTGAAAAATGTGGTTGAAAAGGTTTTGGAAAATGATTCTGATGATTCAAATTTTGAAATTGCCGAGTCAAGCTTAAATAATTCAGAATCTGATTCACAATCTAAAAATGAATATAAGGTTTCTTTAGAAGATAGTTTAAGTGATGATCCTAACGTTGTTTTATACAAAGTTAAGGATTCTGATAAACTATACTTTTGATGAGACTTTTCCGATTCAGAATGTGAAAGAAGATCACATTGATAAACTTTTCAAACTGGTAGAAGTAAAATCAGAAGATCTTGATAAAAATTTGACAAAGTTTTATTCAAAATCCAAAAAGATTTTCAACAATTATCGAAGGAAAGGTGGGGATTTTCCTGAGACAAGAAGAGGAGGTTTGGGTTTTGAAACAAAGAAAAGTGATAAAAACTTTCAAAGCAAAATTATAACAACAAGAAAATGGAATTTGTTTTTGGAAGTAACACTGTTGTTGAAAAGGAAATCATTGGTAAACAATTAAATGATGAGTTTAAAAAGGAGAAAGAACTTCGTGAATAGAAGTTGGATTCATCTGCTAAATCTGATAGCAGAATATGTTTCAAATGCAACGTAGTTGGGCATATCACACGACGTTGTTCGCAAAAGAATCCAAGATCTGCTTATGGAGAAAGGAAATTCACAGAAGATATTAATAAGAAATCACCAGATTTTGCACCAACAAAAATTTTGAAAAGGGAAATTGAAACTGAAAACCAGTAAATGATTTTGTACCTAAAAATGATACTGGTGAGTCGTCACTGAAAGTTGAAAAGAAAGAATCAACATATTATCCCAAAAAGGCAAATTTGAATCAACAAAGATGGGTGGTAAGGGCAAAATGATCTTCTATGAAATCCAAACAAGCTAATTCAACCAAAGGAAAGGAAAAGGTTGAACATGCAAGTACGAGTGAAAATGTAAAACTTGAGAAAGTTGAAAAACCGGTAAAAATTGACAATGCAAAAGATTTTCCTAAACTCACAAAGATAAAAAAGAAAGTCAATTTTTACCAAAGTTGGTGAGTATTTTGATGATGAGAATGAATATGCATTTGAGTGTGATTACGAAGATGTTTATCCAATCCCCAAGACCAAAAAGGCTTGGGTTTCTCTCTTTAACTAGATTCTTTGTTTGTGTGTGCAGGGGCTTCCACGGTCGATTCTTTCCAAATGGATCATGGGTAGTGGAGCTTCCAGACACATGACCGGAATGCTAGCTTTGCTTTATGATGTCAAATCTATCAGAGGAGGATATGTGCTCTTTGCGAGAAATCAAGGCGGTCGGATTATTGGTGAAGGAAAGTTGTCGAATGGAGTGGTATCTTTTGATAGAGTGAACTACATTGCAGAGTTAGAAAACAACTTGCTGAGTATCTCCCAGATATGTGATAAGAAGTTTACCACACATTTCAATGACAAAGAATACATGATCTTGAAACCAGGATTTAAGATTCTAGAAGAGTGGATTTTGATGAGAGCTCCAAGCGAAAATGATTTATATGTGCTTGATATGGGAGTTGCCACAACAACATCAAATTCTGCACAGTGTTTTGTCACCAAAGCTACAGAAAAGGAATCAGTGTTATGGCATAGAAAGATGGGTCACATACATTTAAGAAAGATAAATTTTCTAGTTCACAACAACTTAGTTGATAGGGGTAAACTGAAAAGTTTTCACCTGAATGATGATTGTGTTAGTTTTAAGAAAGGGAAGCAACACAAGAAATCTCATCCGAAAAAGATGTTAAATTCGATCAAGCTACCTTTAGAGCGGTTACACATGGATCTCTTCGGACCGGTTAATGTGAAAAGCATTTCTGGAGATCTATACTGCTTGGTGGTTACAGATGATTATTCAAGGTTTTTGTGGGTATTCTTTCAAGAGATAAAGGATGAAACATTTCAAAATTTGATGATTCTCTTGCGAAAGCTTGAGAATTTTTATCATTTACCCATTCGAAGAATCAGAAGCGATAACGGAACGGAATTCAAGAATAACCGAATGCTCGAATTTTGCAACGATAAAGGCATTCTTCACGAATTTAGCACCCCCATACTCCTCAATAAAATGGAGTAGCTGAACGTAAGAATCGCACGTTTATTGAAACGGCAAGAACAATGTTGGCTCATTCTAAATTGCATGTGAGTTTCTGGAGTGAGGCTGTTACTTTGGCATGTTATACTTTGAACCGGGTGCTAACTGTTAAACCATTTAAGAAGACATGCTTCGAACTTCTCAATCAAAGAAAACCTAACTTGGAGTTTCTTGAACCTTTCGGATCTCCTTGTACGGTAATTGATCCTGATGACAAATTTGGAGCAAAGTCACTAAGAAGGTTTCTTTGTTGGATATGCAAGTCCACTACGACGGGTATATTTGCCAAGTTTGAATCAAGTGGTCCTTGCACAGCATGTTGATTGTCAAAGATACACGTTGCCAACACAAAAACCTTGAGATTCTTGGATGTTTAACTACGACAATTTATGGGATTCTTTTGAATTGCCAGAAGAACCAAATGAAGAGGAACTTGCATTGTTATATCAGATGCAACAAGCACCTAATCAAGAACAAGTTTCATGACCGATAGTGGTAACTCAACCACCTATTGGTACTTCAACTGCTGAAAATGTTCAAACAAATGTTCCTGAAGAACTAGTTGCTGCAACAAATCCAAGTTCAACTGATCCCATTCTTTCTCCAACACGAGAGTCTGATTCTGATTCTGCACCAACTTATGATCAAGATGGTGATTCAAGTTCTAATGATGAATCTAAGCAGATCACAAGCTTATTAAATCAATCTGCTGGTCCAAGTTCAAGAAATGAAGCATCTATAAGTGGGACTGTTGCTGATTCTGTGGCTGAACAGAATATTACCAATCTGGAGAACGAAGTAGCTGTTTCTGACGAAGTGGTTCCTCGAAATCTATCATATCATCCTTCAGAAAACATTATTGGTGAACTACATGCAGGAGTAAAAATGCGAAATCAAATTAACAAAGCTCTTAGTTGTTTCTACACTAAAGTAGCTCATATTCAGGAATATTGTTCTTTTCGCTATTTTATCTCGCAGGTTGAACCTAAGCATTGGAAGGAAGCAATTGCTGATGAAAGCTGGGTCAACGCTATGCAAGAGGAATTACAACAATTCGAGAAGTTAGGCATGTGGAAGCTTGTGGATCCTCCAGCAAATCAAAAAGCCATTGATACTAAATGGGTCTTCAAGTGTAAGCGTGATGATCGAGGAGTTATAGTGCGCAACAAAGCTCTGCTCGTTGTCAAAGGTTTTCATCAACAAGAAGGAATTGATTACACAGAAGTGTATGCTTCGGTTGCGAGACTGGAAGCAATCCGAATTTTCTTTGCATTTGCGTCATGGAAAGGCTTCAAGGTATATCAGCTAGATGTAAAATCAGCTTTCCTCTACAGAAAAGTGAAAGAGCTTATGTTTGTCGGACAACCAACAGGGTTTGTCGATCCACAGAACAAAGACAAGGTATACTTGCTGGATAAAGCACTTTACGGGTTGCATCAGGCCCCGAGAGCCTGGTACGAGACTTTCTCTCAGCATCTGTTAAGCAACGGCTTTACAAGAGGTACTGCGGATAGCACACTCTTCATCGGAGAAATTGGTGGACATTTGCTGATTTTACAGATTTACGTGGACGACATAATCTTTGGTTCTACAAATGACGAGTTGTGCAAAAAGTTCGAAGATATAATGAAGAAAAAGTTCGAGATGAGTCCGATGGGAGAGGTGAAATTCTTTCTAGGATTACAGGTTGATCAATTACCCGATGGTATATTCATTCATCAAACTAAATACGTGCATGATATTTTGCAGAAGTTTGAAATGACGAGTTCTAAACCGACATCAACACCATTGGCGATCAATCATGGTCTCTGCCCTGATGAACACAGAACCAAAGTTGATGAAACACTGTACCGGTCGATGATAGGGTCACTAATGTATCTGACAGCTTCAAGGCCATATGATATGTATCCTACCTGCCTATGTGCCCGCTATCAGTCTTGCCCAAGAGTATCACACCTGATGGTCGTAAAGAGAATTTTCTGATACTTGAAGGGTTGCCCAAGCACCGGCTTGTGGTATCCTAAAAACGATGGTTTTGATCTCGCTGGATAAGCAGATTCTGATTTTGGATGTGATAAACTTAACGCTAAATCTACTACAGCCGGTTGCCAGTTCTTTGGAACTCGTATTATAACCTGACAGTGCAAGAAACAGACCACAGTCGCTCTCTCGACTTGTGAAGCTAAAAACATTTCAGCTTCCAGTTGTTGTTCCCAACTCTTGTGGATACAACAACAGAGAGACTTTGGTTTACAATTTCTTGACACACCGCTGTATGTTGATAACAAGGCAGCAATCAACATAACAAAAATCTTGTTCAACATTCTAAAATGAAACATATTGAAATTCGGTATCACTTTATCCGTGACTGTCACGAGAAAAAGTTGTTTCGAATTGAAAAACTCCACACTGATGAGTAGAAGGCAGATTTTTATAAAAAACTTTTACACGAACAAGATTTAAATATCTTATGGGATTAAATGGTATGAAAAACCTTTTGTCAGATGGGGAGGATGTTGAATATGGGTCTGACGATGAGTTCTCGAATCCTCATTGGTTAGTCACTTTATTTTAGTTAGATTTTATTTCTGTCTTAAAAAAATCCAATAATATGTTTTTGATTTTAGGGGGAGAAATTTGGAGAAAATACAAAAACATGAAAAAAGGCAAAAAGAGTTTTGTGTAAAACTAGGAAATGATAGTACATCAGTGGACTATCACAGTATGCTAAAGAATTGTAGTGTTTAAAAAGTTGAGAAAACAAATCTCACTGAGGATGTGCCAGTAGGCTTTGCACGTTCAGTAGATTGTTTCTAGGATATAAACCTAATTTTACAACTTCTTAATTTGTGGGTCAACATCTCTCGGATATACGGACTTGGTACTCCGAAATTTTGTTTGAGAGATTGCCTGATTCTGAGATACTAGGTCTTTATAGATAATTGATATCTGGGTATTATACAAGTTCTTCTAATTTTGCGTAAGCAATGACCTAGAACTTATATAATACTTTTGCTTAAAACCCCCCTAAACTACAGCGAATTGTAAGTATCGAAAGATTCAAACAATTGCAATCAAAAGATTCCATATTGGAATAACACCTTAAAGTCGAGCCTTCATCTCTTTGTCGGTACGGTGGTACTAACCTGAGCTTTCAAGGTCTCTCACAACCCAGATACAGATATCAGTTAAGCTATACTCACCTGTAAGATGAAATCTAGGGAATCTTGATACGGGAGTATATTCTGAGGTAGGAAACACAGTTAAGTCAAGTTCTTAATTCTACTTAACATATCTCGAAACAATTGACAACTGTGTTGAAGTTTAAAAGGACAAACATACTGACAATCTAAGTGAAATTGGTTTTTGAAACTTAAAGTCTTATAAAGGTCAACGGTACTGGTGATTTGTCTCAAAAACTGAAATGATCCTCAAACACGAACTCACAAAAAATGTCTGTAAATATGTTTGCACATAGTACTTTACATTTCATTTTCATAAGATCCCAAAAAGATTTCCCATGTGTTTTAGTATAAAATTTGGAAAATTTAAAAAGATTTTATTTCTATCTTAGTTTCGACTACCAATGATGAAAGCGGATCTTCAAAGTCCAAAGAGGGTGAATGCTGATGAAAATCTTGACACAACGGGCATTTGAAACTTTAAAACTGCTGAAAACTTCTGTTTCTGTTTGTTTAAAAAAGCATCAATCCAAGGTCAAATAAGTTGGACTTGGCAGACAAATTGGTTAACCAAGGTCATTAACTTGGACTTGGTCAACTGAGTGGATTTCTAAAACTGATAAAATGGTAAAACAAGTGGGTTAAAGTTGAAAATTTGAAAAAGTTTGAATTTAAATTGTCCTACTTCGTACGAAGTAGAGAATTAAGCTTATGACTTACTTCGTGCGAAGTACATAGTAGAAGGTATAAATAGACTACTTCGTACGAAGCAGTCATTAATGTCTGTATGTTTTCTCTGAATTGCTTAGTAAGTATTAGCGATTTTGTCAAAATTAAGCTGTTACTCTATCCAATTTTAGGTTGATTTAGGTGATTTGCACACCTTGATCAATGGCACAGGTATAAACACTCGATTGAACGGTTATAATTGATGTATTAAGCGTGTCAACATAGATATATTAGATCTAACAGGTTTTAATGGTTAAAATCAGAAAGTGAACATATAAAACCTTTAATCAGCATAACTAACACTTGAATGAAACATCAATTTAAGGTTTGAACCAGTTATGGAGTTGCAGGTCAAGTTGGGAGAGATGACTACTTTGTACGAACTAGAGGCCAAATTTTTCAAATTTAAAGGACCTACTTCGTACGAATTACTACTTGAAATGTGTTGTAAAGATTAGGATTATTTCGTGCGAATTACAAATGTCTAAGTGTTTGTTTATTTTGAAACTATGTTGACACAATTCATACGAATTACTCCTTAAATGTCAAAAGTTTTGAAAAATCAAGTCTTATTTCGTGCGAAGTAGAAGATTCTGTATATTGAGACTGTTTTTTACATACTTCGTACGAATTACCCCTAAAAATGTCTAATTTTTCTAAGTGTTTTGTTTGTCGTTGTTAATGCAGTTAGGAGATTCGAAGTTCCATAACACGTGCTGTGTTTTGGATAAAGAAAGATTTCCTGGATTGGCACCGTTTCAAGAAGTGTTAGAGTTCATCGGTCGTCTGCTAGTGACGAAAGCTTTAACGCAACATCATACGGCTTATCGATCACACGTTTCTTTCTTCTAGACGTCGGCATCATATAGTGAAGCGGATAAGACGATTACATGGGTCAGAATAAAGAATGAGGATCATGAGATCAAAATCACTGAAGAAGATGTCCGTAGGGTTTTGGAATTCAATTACAAAGCTTCATATCCTATTGGAGTTCTTGCACATATGGTTAAAGGATGCTTCTACAGGATGGAATATCGTGGGTTTGTTAACGCTACAACATTCAAGAAAGGTGGTCTCGGGCGTCCATACAAGTTTTTCTTACATGCATTGATACACGCAATGAGACATCGCAAAGGAGGATTTGACGATATGCAAGATTACATGATGTGCATGGCTACAACGTTAATCTTGAACAAGCCATTCAATTTCTCATACGTCATATTCACTAACATGTCAAAGAATACTGAAGTTGACAAGTTTCTGTTATATCCAAGATTTGTACAGATGTTGATTGACGACAAGTTTAAAAATCTTGAAAAGAAAGATAGCGATGTTTTATATCTACATCACATGGATGATGAAACTTTGAGAAGCTAAACATTTATATGAGTCAAGAAAATGCACCGACTCCAAAGCCTATGTTTGGGGCTATTGTTAAGAGTGATTATGTTGCACCACCTGACGGTAAATGGAGGAAAGAAGGTAGTGGTGATGAAAGCGATGAGATAAACAGCTTAGAAGGGTTTAAAGAAAAGATAAGCTACTGGTATGTCAAACCTGAACCAGAAAAGAAGAAACGAAAGAGATCTTCAAAGAAAGCTGATACTTTATGCAACATTTGTCAAAAACGGGTTTTTCCAAACCCGCTTCGTTTGTAATCGAATATCAAGTTATAAATGTTTCGTTGCGTATTTATGGTTATTTTAATTTAAACGATGCAAAATTTATAAACAAATTAGAATTTAAAAACTTCAATTAATAAAAAGTGAAAATAAAATAAATAAAAAAGAAAACCGGCTGCCGGGATTCGAACCCGGGTCAGCCGGGTGAGTCAACAACTTAATTCGCGCAATTATAACCACTCCGCCACTAGTTGCTTTTGTGAAATGTAGGAAGCAAATAAAACATAACTTCACTCAGGAATCAATCTGTTTACGCCAACTGAAACCGTAATCGGCTCCCAAATGTCCAAGACGTTTGAGTGATCGCGGAATTCTGTTTATAACCGATAAACCGACACTTTCAATCAATTCAGTCTTGAATGGACTTGAATTTATGTGATGATCGGTTTTAATAACCGAAAATCTTCATTTTCCTGAATTACTCCAACAATAACATCCTCTCGCGACTCAAAATCACCCACAGAACCTCCAATCTCATTTTCGCTCTACTTTCAGTTCGTCGGAAAAGCTTTTTGAACTCGCCGGACTTTCGCCGGAAAACCGTGTCTTCCATCAAAACAGTAAGTTTCTCAATTCTTCCATCTTCTATCAGTTGTTAAGCTTTTGCTAACTCAAACCTTTCAATCAGAATTAGTTTCAGACGACGATATCGGATAATTAACTCTCGCCGAAAAACTTCTGAAAATTCCCAATTTTCGCTGTGAAACGGTATAGCCTTTTAAACCTTCTGGGAACTCTTGTTCAGTACTTCAATTCTACATCTAGCAAATCAAAACTGTTAATTGGTCCGTTCAGACGAAGCCCATAAAAACAGAGCCGGCGACTTCGCCGGAATTCTGAGAAAGACCATTTTTTCGGTATGTCTACTCCCAAAATCTTTCCTGTCCATTTCGTTTTAATCACTTAAAAGATTGTCAATCAAATTAAACAGAATCAGTAGGGTAATCGTTGTCTGTGATATTGTAACGAAGAAGATGAAGTTAGTTGTATATAAGTTTAATATAAATTGGATATTATCTCGGGTTAGACACACAGTCCAGCGGTGGACTGTGTGCGCACATATATCACACGCCGCGAGTTCGATTCTTGACACAATTGTATGCTCTCTAATAAAGATGTTTTCCTTTTTAACTGAACCGGATTAAGTCAAGGAAGATGTTAAGTATAATAAAAATCGGTATATTAACCAGTTAGACACACAGTCCAGCGGTGGACTGTGTGCAACACTAACCCACAGGTCCCGGGTTCGAGACATGTTACACACGCCGGTTCGATGATTAAAATCCTTTTTGAAAATAAAAGAATTTTGAATAAACTAAAACAGTATATAAATATAATTAAAAACAGAATTATTTCGGGTTAGACACGTAGCTCAGTTGGTAGAGCTGCGTGTACGCGTACGGGAGGTCTCGGGTTCGAGCCTTACCCGGCGCACATATGCACACTAGCGAACCGGTCAAACAGTCAACAGTCACGGTCAACGGTCAATGGTCAACGCAATAGTCAACAATTTTTTTTATATTTTTATTTATTTATTTAATTTAAAAATCAATTAAAAATACTTAAAAATAATGTTTTAAAAGTTAGAAAATAGCCTTAAACTCACAAAAATACATCTAAAAATCCTATTAAAATTATTAATAAAAATCCACTCATTTACCATACCTTTGTTATTATTTAGGTTAGTTAATTGTTGTCGATCAATCCTCTAAACTCATGCACATTTCATCATCTTCAACCGAACGCACCCAATGTGAGTGAATCTCTACAAATTCCCAGGTTTAATCACGTTTTTGGGGTGTATCATGTGTCTTATTATTTATCACATTTAAACTATTGTGCATCTGTCATATTCATGAACAAATGTGTATTCAACTTGTATCAACTGTTTGTGTGGTTATTGTTTAGATTAAATTTATCATTTTCAGTACATACATTATCATAGGCCGCCGCTCCCCATTACATTATGAGCGTTGAGCTGTTCCCCATTACATTATGAGCGTGAACCAGGCGTTGCCAACATACGATCGGCTCCGTTTGATTGAGCCTTGATCGCACAGACATTCATCATAGGCCGTCCGTTCCCCATTACATTATGAGCATGAAGGTGACGTTGCCAACATATACAGTTTCATTTATGTTATAAATTCATGCAAGTTGGTTTGTTATTGTATGTTATTGTTTGTTGTTGTTATTGTTATCGTAGAATTTAATTACGTTTGCTTACATATGATTATTGCACAATTTTTCATGATAAAGATAACAAGAGATCAATAATAAATGTTTTTCTAACAAGGTTCACTCGCCAACTTATGTTGACCCAAAAACCCCTATTTTTACACATGATACAGGTGATCTAGCTGCAGCAAGAAACACATAGGATGGCTTAGAAGAATAAACTGGTTTAGACTTTGGATTGTTTAGTTGTTTATCTTTCTTTGTATTTGTACGAACATGTTTGAAATATTGAGGATGTAATTTTGACTTTAATAAATATGAAACATATTAGTAAATATCATGAGCTTTGGTGATAACCCAATTATGCCCCAACTCTTATTCCGCTGCGGGTCGGGGTGCGACAGATTGGTATCAGAGCCATGACTATAGGGATATAGGATAGGTTATTAGACCCTTAGAGCCTATACTATAGTTGATTAGAATTTTAATTTTTGTGTGTTACATGCAAAATTCATGATGTTTATATGTTTTATGTTTAATGTTACACTCAATGTTATGCAAGCATGTTCATAAGTACATATTATTATATAAAGCCTATCATGAATCATATTCTCATAACATATCATATCCATGAGAGCACACACCACATCATTTCCATGATTGTTTTTGCAATGATTTTTGTATTTTCAAATCACATCAAAGTGAGTTCTCGTGACGGGCATGTAGTAACTGGAAGGGTACAAGTACCAGTAGTCGGAACGTCCTGTCTAGGCTTGGCATTCGTATAAATCCAAAATAAAGGACCAGTTTGCCTACCTGGGGACTAACGATGAGAGTACGAAGTACCTATTAGGCCAAAGCATGCTATACCAAACGTCGTGTGAGCTAACCCCACTTTGAGTTGTCATTGTGTCTACACCTGGACACCTTCCGACCATACATCTCGTAAACATATTTCATGGTTTTCATTCGGGTGATGCGAGTGTTAAACCGCCAATACTAATGTGAATCCTACCAAGCCAATAGTCATGGGGGCCCACATGACTATACAGGTGAAGGTATGGGGGACATTTGAGGCCCAACATGAGCAAACCCAAGACATCCTATGGATGTAGTTGCATTATTGATATTTATGCTGCTTTTATTTTCTTTAAGACACATGACACCTAAAAAGACTCCATAAACTCACAATCTTCTTATGTATGTTCCTGTAGATGTCGGCTAGTCAACAACGAGGGCGTAGAAGATCAGGAAGGTCACACGAACGCTTGGCCACTCAAATCGCAAAACAAATGGCCGTGGTGCTTCCTGACATTGTGGTTCAAGTACAACAAGCTCTCGCCACAAATCCCACCAATCCTCCCCAGCAAGAAGACCAGAACATCGGCAACCCTCCTACCAAAAAGTGCTCATATAAACATTTCAAGTCTTGCGATCCTCCGAAATTTGAAGGGACCGAAGGTGTCACTGCTCTCCTCCACTGGTTTTAGGAAATGGAAAACACCTTCCTCAACTGCGATTGTCCCGAGGATCGCAAGGTACGATACGCAACCGGGAGACTATTTGGGGTAGCTCTTACCTGGTGGAATACTGAAAATGGTAAGAGAGGAATCGAAGATGCAATGGCCTTAACGTGGGAGGAGTTAAGGGAAATCATGACGAGACGATTCTGTCCTAGAAGTGAGATTAAAAAGTTAGAGGATGAATTTCATTCGTTAAAGCAAAAGGAGGGAGATCATACTTCCTACAACAAGAGGTTTTTAGAGTTGAACCAAATGGTCCCTAACTTGTTCACCCCAGTTTACCGCTTAGTCGAACATTATATTCGAGGCCTTCCCTCGAAAATTCAAGACTCAGTTCTCAGCACTTCGCCAGCACACTTGAAGCTGCTATGGAACTAGCTATTGAGCTTACCGAGAATCGAATTCGCAACAGTAAATTTAAAGAGGAGAAAAAGAAAGCCCCCGTTGAGGGCCAAACTTCAAACCATTCCACCTCTTCCTCTAAGTTTGCTAATAAGAGGAAACGTAACACCAGAAACTTTGCTGTCACACAAATAAATTTCCCTATCCCTGCTACACCCATTACCCAAGTTGCCCCCTCACCTGCACCATATAAAAGGTCATACTCCGGCCCATTCCCAAAATGCAACCGTTGCCAATACCATTACTTTCCTGATCATCCCTGCCAACATTGCACCAGCTGTGGTCGCGCAGGTCACACCGTTCAAACCTGTCGCATACCTCAGCGGATGAACCGCCACCAGCCCTCAACCCAAACCCACCATCAAATAATGGGTCAAGCCCAACAACCTCTACTACTACCACCTACCCAACATTTAGCCCAATCCTACTACCAAACCAACTATCCCATGGTGCAACCTATGCGGGCTTGCTACAATTGTGGAGACCTAAGCCACTTTAGAAACACTTGTCCACGCTTGGTGAACATTATACATGCTCAAGCCCAAGCAAATCCGGTGAATCAGGCTAACCAAGCTCCTCCACCTGCAAGAGGAAGAGCTTTCAACATCAACGTTAATCAGGCTAGAGCTGACAACAACGTGGTTAACGGTACGTTTCTTATCAATGTAGTTATGCATCCATGTTGTTTGATACTGGTGCGGATAAAAGTTTTGTGTCCTTAGAATTTGAACCCATCCTCAACCAAACTCGTGATAAGCTCATGGAATCCATAACAGTAGAAGTTGCTGACGGAAAACCGGTCTCATTAAACTCTATTATACGCAATTGTACTCTCACCTTAAACGATCACGATTTTCCAGTTGACCTCATTCCTATGAAGTTGGGAAGCTTTGACATTATAATTGGTATGGACTGGCTCAGCCAACATCAGGCTGAAGTTGTATGCCGCGAAAAGTTTATACGCATTCCTCTTACAAACGGTCAGACTCTACGAATCTTTGGAGAAACCCCATCGAAAGGACTCAGATTAATGTCCTGTCTTCAAGCTCGAAAATATCTCCGCAAGAATTATGTCGCATTTCTAACTCATGTCGTCAAAAAGGGAACCATGGAGAATAAACTTGAAGACATCCCAGTAGTAAAAGATTTTCCGCAAGTTTTTCCTGACGACATCTCAGGACTTCCTCCCGTGAGAGAAGTCGAATTCCGCATTGATCTTATACCTGGTGCTACACAGTTGCAAAGTCTCCTTATAGGTTAGCCCCCTCCGAAATGCAAGAGCTAGCCAGTCAATTGCAAGAGTTGACTGACAAAGGATTCATACGTCCTAGCTCCTCACCTTGGGGTGCACCTGTCCTTTTTGTGAAGAAGAAAGATGGAACGTTTCGCATGTGCATCGACTACAGAGAACTCAACAAGTTAACGGTCAAGAACCGCTATCCATTACCTCGCATTGATGATCTTCTTGACCAACTTCAAGGCGCCAACTGTTTTTCAAAAATCGACCTTCGTTCTGGTTATCATCAACTCAGAGTACATGAAGAAGACGTCCCAAAGATCGCCTTCGGAACTCGTTATGGTCATTATGAATTCACGGTCATGCCATTTGGTTTAACCAACGCTCCAGCTGTCTTCATGGATCTAATGAACAGAGTCTGCAAACCCTATCTTGATCGTTTTGTTATAGTCTTCATCGACGACATCCTCATTTACTCAAAGTCTAAGTCTGATCATGAACGGCACCTTCGACTCATCCTTACACTCTTAGAGAATGAAAAGCTCTACGCCAAATTCTCCAAATGCGAATTCTAGTTAAAAGAGGTACAATTCCTTGGACATGTCGTCAATGACAAGGGAATACATGTCGACCCCTCAAAGATCAAAGCAGTACAAGAATAGCAAGCGCCACGTACACCAACCGAAGTAAGATCATTCCTTGGTTTGGTTGGTTATTATCGCCGTTTCATTTCAAATTTCTCCCGCATTGCTGTACCACTCACGGCTTTAACTCATAAAGGGAAACCCTTCATTTGGGGACCCAAACAAGAAGAAGCCTTCCAGACCCTTAAACAAAAACTCTGTGATGCACCTATCCTCACTCTTCCTGAAGGTTGTGATGACTTCGTGGTTTATTGCGACGCGTCAGGGCAAGGACTAGGCTGTGTTCTAATGCAAAGAGGAAATGTGATAGCTTATGCTTCTAGACAACTCAAAACTCATGAGAAGAACTACACCACCCACGACCTAGAACTTGGAGTCGTTGTGTTCGCTCTTAAGATATGGAGACATAATCTCTACGGTACTAAGTGTGAAATATACACTGACCACAAGAGTCTTCAACATATCTTCAACCAAAAGGAGTTAAACATGAGGCAACGAAGATGGGTAGAACTTCTTAATGACTACGACTGTGAAATTCGTTATCACCCTGGCAAGGCAAATGTGGTGGCCGATGCACTCAGTCGAAAGGGTTATGCGAACTCCATTCGTCTTCTATGTTCGCAAATCATAACCGACATCAAATATCAAATTCGAGAAGCCCCACATGTTTCAGTAACGGAAGACGACGTACAAAAGGAGCTGTCCTGTGGAGCTGAACTTAAAATTGAAACTAAATCTGACGGTATTCTGTACTATCTAGATCGCATATGGATTCCTAACCACAACAACCTTCGTGAATTCCTTATGAATGAGGCACACAAAACACGATACTCTATACACCCAGGAGCCGACAAGATGTATCAAGACCTTCGATACACCTACTGGTGGCCTGGAATGAAAAAAGATATTGCTGTTTTTGTTTCCAAGTGCCTTACATGCTCCAAGGTAAAAGCTGAACATCAAAGACCCTCAGGACTTCTGGTCCAACCTGAAATACCTGTATGGAAGTGGGAAAACATAACCATGGACTTCATTACCGGGTTACCTCGCACTTCTGGTGGGTATGACACTATATGGGTAATCATTGATCGTCTTACAAAATCAGCTCACTTTATCCCAATCCGCGAAGATTTCAAGAACTAGAAGCTAGCTCGTATCTACATCAGCGAAATCGTGAGCCGACATGGTGTACCGTTAAGCATTATTTCAGATCGTGATGGTCGTTTCACTTCACGAACATGGCAGGCCGTACAAGCCGCTTTGGGTACACGATTAGACCTCAGTACCGCTTATCATCCTCAAACTGATGGACAATCTGAACGCACCATTCAAACTCTTGAAGATATACTTCGAGCATGTGTCATAGACTTCAAGGGAAATTGGGACGCTCATCTACCATTAGTTGAATTTTCGTACAACAACAGCTATCATTCAAGTATCGGCATGATACCTTTTGAAGCTTTATATGGTCGTAAGTGCCGATCTCCAGTATGTTGGCACGAAATTGGGGAAGCTCAAATCACCGGTCCAGAATTGATTCAAGAAACCACAGACAAGATCCATCAAATTCGAAACAATCTTCTAGCGGCTCAAAGTCGTCAAAAGAGTTATGCAGATAAACGACGAAAGCCTTTGGAGTTTAACATTGGTGATTATGTACTTTTAAAAGTATCACCGTGGATGGGAGTAGTTCGTTTTGGCCAGAAAGGCAAGCTAGCACCACGCTACGTAGGACCTTTCAAGATACTAGAAAGAGTAGGACCTGTAGCATACAAGCTTGATCTACCAGAAGAACTCAACAGAATTCACCCCACATTCCACGTATCAAACTTGAAGAAGTGCCTCGCTGATGAGAACCTCCATATTCCTCTGGAAGATATTCAGATTGATGAATCTATGCATTTTATTGAAAGATCAGTAGAGATCATGGACTTCAGAGAAAAACGTTTAAGACGGAGTCGTATTCCAATTGTTAGGGTACGCTGGGAGTCGAAACGGGGACCTGAGTTTACTTGGGAACGTGAAGACTCAATGCGCGAAAAATACCCGCATCTTTTTCCTACTACTACTACTTAAATTTCGGGACGAAATTTCCAAAAGTAGGGGATACTGTAACATTTGTCAAAAACGGGTTTTTCCAAACCCGCTTCGTTTGTAATCGAATATCAAGTTATAGATGTTTCGTTGCGTATTTATGGTTATTTTAATTTTAAGCGACGCAAAATTTATAAACAAATTAGAATTTAAAAACTTCAATTAATAAAAAGTGAAAATAAAATAAATAAAAAAGAAAACCGGCTGCCGGGATTCGAACCCGCGTCAGCCGGGTGAGTCAACAACTTAACTCGCGCAATTATAACCACTCCGCCACTAGTTGCTTTTGTGAAATGTAGGAAGCAAATAAAACATAACTTCACTCAGGAATCAATCTGTTTACGCCAACTGAACCGTAATCGGCTCCCAAACGTCCAAGATGTTTGAGTGATCGCGGAATTCTGTTTATAACCGATAAACCGACACTTTCAATCAATTCAGTCTTGAATGGACTTGAATTTATGTGATGATCGGTTTTAATAACCGAAAATCTTCATTTTCCTGAATTACTCCAACAATAACATCCCCTCGCGACTCAAAATCACCCACAGAACCTCCAATCTCATTTTCGCTCTACTTTCAGTTCGTCGGAAAAGCTTTTTGAACTCGCCGGACTTTCGCCGGAAAACCGTGTCTTCCATCAAAATAGTAAGTTTCTCAATTCTTCCATCTTCTATCAGTTGTTAAGCTTTTGCTAACTCAAACCTTTCAATCAGAATTAGTTTCAGACGACGATATCGGATAATTAACTCTCGCCGGAAAACTTCTGAAAATTCCCAATTTTCGTTATGAAACGGTATAGCCTTTTAAACCTTCTGGTAACTCTTGTTCAGTACTTCAATTCTACATCTAGCTAATCAAAACTGTTAATTGGTCCGTTCAGACGAAGCCCATAAAAACAGAGCCGACGACTTCGCCGGAATTCTGAGAAAGACCATTTTTTTTCGGTATGTCTACTCCCAAAATCTTTCCTGTCCATTTCGTTTTAATCACTTAAAAGATTGTCAATCAAATTAAACAGAATCAGTAGGGTAATCGTTGTCTGTGATATTGTAACGAAGAAAATGAAGTTAGTTGTATATAAGTTTAATATAAATTGGATATTATCTCGGGTTAGACACACAGTCCAGCGGTGGACTGTGTGCGCACATATATCACACGCCGCGAGTTCGATCCTTGACACAATTGTATGCTCTGTAATAAAGATGTTTTCCTTTTTAATTGAACCGGATTAAGTCAAGGAAGATGTTAAGTATAATAAAAATCGGTATATTAACCAGGTTAGACACACAGTCCAGCGGTGACTGTGTGCAACACTAACCCACAGGTCCCGGGTTCGAGACCTGTTACACACGCCGGTTCGATGATTAAAATCCTTTTTGAAAATAAAAGAATTTTGAATAAACTAAAACAGTATATAAATATAATTAAAAACAGAATTATTTCGGGTTAGACACGTAGCTCAGTTGGTAGAGCTGCGTGCACGCGTACGGGAGGTCTCGGGTTCGAGCCTTACCCGGCGCACATATGCACACTAGCGAACCGGTCAAACAGTCAACAGTCACGGTCAACGGTCAATGGTCAACGCAAAAGTCAACAATTTTTTTTATATTTTTATTTATTTATTTAATTTAAAAATCAATTAAAAATACTTAAAAATAATGTTTTAAAAGTTAGAAAATAGCCTTAAACTCACAAAAATACATCTCAAAATCCTATTAAAATTATTAATAAAAATCCACTCATTTACCATACCTTTCGTTATTATTTAGGTTAGTTAATTCTCGTAGATCAATCCTCTAAACTCGTGCGCATTTCATCATCTTCAACCGAACGCACCCAATGTGAGTGAATCTCTACAAATTCCCCGTTTTAATCACGTTTTTGGGGTGTATCATTTGTCTTATTATTTATCACATTTAAACTATTGTGCATCTGTCATATTCATGAACAAATGTGTATTCAACTTGTATCAACTGTTTGTGTGGTTATTGTTTAGATTAAATTTATCATTTTCAGTACATACATTATCATAGGCCGCCGCTCCCCATTACATTATGAGCATTGAGCTGTTCCCCATTACATTATGAGCGCGAACCAGGCGTTGCCAACATACAATCGGCTCCGTTTGATTGAGCCTTGATCGCACAGACATTCATCATAGGCCGTCCGTTCCCCATTACATTATGAGCGTGAACGTGAAGTTGCCAACATATACAGTTTCATTTATGTTATATATTCATGCAAGTTGGTTTGTTATTGTATGTTATTGTTTGTTGTTGTTATTGTTATTGTAGAATTTAATTACGTTTGCTTACAAATGATTATTGCACAATTTTTCATGATAAAGATAACAAGAGATCAATAATAAATGTTTTTCTAACAAGGTTCACTCGCCAACTTATGTTGACCCAAAAACCCCCATTTTTACACATGATACAGGTGATCCAGCTGCAGCAAGAAACACATAGGATGGCTTAGAAGAATAAACTGGTTTAGACTTTGGATTGTTTAGTTGTTTATCTTTCTTTGTATTTGTACGAACATGTTTGAAATATTGAGGATGTAATTTTGACTTTAATAAATATGAAACATATTAGTAACTATCATGAGCTTTGGTGATAACCCAATTATGCCCCGACTCTTATTCCGCTGCGGGTCGGGGTGTGACACTTTATTAGTTGATGAACCAGAAGACGAGCCTGTCAATGTTGAAGAAACTCCTGAAGCAAGTACTGATGCAAATGTTGAAGCTGAGAATGTGGAAACTGAGAACATTGAAATAGAGGATCATGGTGTTATTAGTGCTACATCAGACAAAGAAGATTATGAAGATCCTATTGATGTGAGAGAACGACAGATTAGGGAGGAGTAGAGCAAGAAAGGTTAAAGAAACAGGGTGATGACTTATACGAGCCTTCTGAACACGAGTCTGAAGAAGAAAAACCTAAAAAGAGAACAAGACATGTTAAACAGAAAGCTGGAGACTCAATGAAGTCTACAGGGTCGCCTGTTGCTGCTGCAAGGCATAAATTCATGAAGAAATCAAAGCCTGTAATAGAGACAACTTCTACTGCACCACCAACGTCACCAATTCTTGTTATCACATCATCCATTAATGTTCAAACACCACTGACTACTACACAACCGATTTCTCCGCAACAACAATCAACTCCGAAGTAAGCAACACCAAAGTCAGCTCCAAAACAGAAAACTCCTCAAAGTCAAATTCTGATCGAGAACATGAACGTGAATTTAATGATGCTTTTGGTGATATTCCTCTTCCTCCACGGGATTTTGATCAAGGAATTACTGTTGATTCATTGGCAGATATGTTTAACGAATCAAAGCTTGTTGAGTTGGAGAATAGAATAAAACAATTAGAAAAACAAATGAAGGCTAATGAAGAGGAGAAAGAAGTGTTAAAGGGAAGAATGAAATTCATGGAAAACGATCGAGAATTCATGAAAGCTGTGATTGAAAGCTTAACCACTGACAACGAGAGATTGAGAAAAGTGGTGAACGATTTAGAAAGTGAACGAGCAGTGAGCAACAAGAGGCTTGATATGCTTCAAAAAGTACTAGCAAACAACCTCGGGAGAGATTTTGCCGATAAGTACGACCTTCTGGAAGTACAAGAAGCGAAACAAAAGGTTGCTGAGCGTGAACGACAAGCTACTGCTCAATCAGAAGCACAAGGAAGGAGTAAAGGTATTATTGAAGGAACTGTTGAACCTATTGTTGAAAATGTTGTTGAACCGATCATTGAAGAAGTTGCTGAATCTATTGCTGAAAGATGTTTATTGGTAGTGAATCAGGTCGTAGATATCATTGACAATCCTATTCTTCAGAGAATCGCTGAACTAAGACGTCTAAGGGCTGAGAGAGATGATGTCTAAGGACTGAGAGAGATGTGACTGAAGAAGAGAAGGACGAAGATGAAGAGAAAAACGATGATGACAAACAGGATGATGATAAGAAAGATGATTTTGAAAAGAAATATGATAATGATGATGGTCAGGGAGGTATTGGTATTACTATTGAATTTGCTAAGATACATTATGAGTTTGACTACAATTCGATCTTGAATGACGAAGTAAATGTTGAAGATGCTCAAACTCAGGGGGAGCAATCAGGGCCAACAACGACTAAAGCATCAGGAATCTTCACAGATAATCCTGTAACAGCTATTCCTGATAGCTACAAACCAATGATGCTAATGTTGGAGCATAATGTTAAAGAAGGTGAATATGTGCATAACTATTCAAAGGAAAAACTTGCTAAGTTACTAGAGATTAACGAAAGATCAATTGATTTCGACTTCGAAGAAGAGTTGGTAAATATTAGCACATTTGAGCCAAACAACTATGTGTATAAGAAAGTGCCTGAAGCAGATGATTACGATCGTGTTATTATTGAAGATGCTTCGGATGATGAGGTTGAAAAATATTCTGGAGCTGACACTGATAATTTTCCAACGTTTAAGGAAATCATGAGAGAAGTTGATCTAGAGCTGTTGAAAAGAAAGATTGATGAAGTTGTTAAAGATGGAAGCATTCCAAAACGTTTACCAAAAGAGGAGATAGCTGAAGCGAAGAATCTTGGTTTAAAGAGATGCCGAAGGAAAGAAAGTTTAAACGTCCGTTGGCATTCTTTACTCGAGATAAAGACAAATCACTTGGAGATATTCTAAGCTGGGGATGGATTAGCGAGCTAAATGTTTATGCTATAAAGAGGGAGTTTGGTGTTCAATACTTTTGATATCTGAATGATTTGAAGAATTTACCATTCTGGGATGTAGAAGAATTGGCGCAGACAAAATTTATCAGTTATCAGATGAAATTTAATGATCAACGTTTATGGAAAGTGATAAAGTTTGAAGCGATGCATGGTTTCAACCACTGGAAACCACTTATCCCTAAACGAAGAGTGCAGATTAATAAAGTTACGAAAGAGAAAGATTTTACGTTGGTAATGAAGAGGCCCAAAGTTATGAAGAATATGCCTCTTAAACCAATTGAGCAAGATTTCCATTCATACTTCTTGTGGTGGCAAACAGATCCTGAAACATGTGAAGCAGTGATTGTACTTAGAGCTGAAGGTAATTGGGATGTCACTAAAGAAGTAACTCCAGAATTGATTGAACAGAGAAGGATTTGGGGTTTATAGAGGACGATAAGAATACTAGACCCGATGTGGCTAGTGAATTGTTCAAAGGAAGACGTGAAATGTTTATTCTTTAACAAGATATGCTATGATAAATGCGAAGAGACTCAAGCGAAGCAATACCAAGGTGTGATCAACGTTTGCTATGCACATGGTATTATTTATTGTCATATGTGGGAGTCTAAGTGGCGTGAGCTTGAACGTGAAGAATTTTGAAAAAAGAGAAACGTTTAGAAGAGATACACAAGAAAGGAAGAGAGGCACGTCTTAGTGTGAATGAAGCTTAGGATCGGACCCAACTTAATGAGCTTTCCGGTCAGACTTGCTCAGCTAACAGAGGCAGAATTCATTGTTAGCTGATTGAAAAAACAAAGAACAAGCGATGATTACTGTTTAACCGTCTGTGTATTGAATAAACGTTAGCAACGATTACAGACTCGAACAGGGCTTCACCACTGATTCCTCAAAACAGCATGCCTAACACACAACCTAAGTCACCTATTTATAGGCAGACATGATAGCACCAAGTGAGTAGACAGTATGGATTTTCGCATGAAATTTTCGTGCGAAAATCCTTACAGATTTTCGTACGAAAATAACAGTAAGCATACAAAAACTTCAAAACTGAACTTCTGATGCTACGAAACCCTATCTGTACAATAGACTCGTTCTACACGTAGGAATAGACATAAGTGCACCAACAGACTCCCCTTGGATGTTGCCGCAGTCTTGGACAATCTTCAAAAACTTTTTTCTTCAAAAAACTTTAAACATGTTTGACTTGAATATCTAAAAAATCTCTTGCTTGGCCTTCAACGCTCCTCTGAAGCAATGGGCGTTTGATCTGTAGGAGGAGGTCGGTTGTAAGTATTCCCAAACTTGAACCTTTCACGGGTGGCCAGCATTCGACGAGCTTCAATCCTTTCTTCATTTTGATCTTTGTTTTTCTGCTCTTTATATTCAAGCTTTCTCCATGAAGTTTTCCATTCTTTACCTGAATTAATGTTGTTAGCATAACAAACATTCATAATTTTCTGGAACTGCATGGCCTGCTCCTTGTCTTTATCTTCATAACTGATTTTGATGAAGAATAATCGTTCAATGTCATTCTCTGAGCAGTTGACTAGCCACATAGGATCCAATACTCTGATTGCACGCCATAGCCCATAGATTCTCTTGTGCATAATCACGGTCTCTGATAGATCCTCGGACATATCCCATGACCCTTCATCAGGCTCAACACAAATCACAGCCTCTCCAGTACTCGAATCATAGTGCCACCATTTGAAGATCTTGTAAAAATCTTGTTCCATTTTCTTCAGAGGCATATTCTTCATAACGCGTGGCCTTTTCACAATCAAAGTCACATCTTTCTCTTGAGTAACTGGATCTATCTTTGTCACAGTTTTTGGATTGTGAGGCTTCCATAGATTGAATCCATGTTCAGCTTCAAACTTGATGAGCTTCCATAGACGTTGACCATTAGGACACAGCTTCATACTGAACGTCTTGGTTTGAACCAGCTCTTTCACATCCCATTCTGGCAGGGACTGTATATCTCCCAATCTTCTGAAGTATTGAACTCCATCACGTTTTAACGCATAAACATCCAGTTCCTCGATCCATCCCCAACTAATAATGTCACCTAGAGATGCGTCAGGGTCTCTGGTGAAGAAAGCCAATGGACGACGGAACTTTCTCTCAGGCGGCATCTCCTTGAACCATTTCCTTTTCATCTCTATGGTCTCTTCCTTAGTTGGTGGTTTAGGAGTTGTTCCCTCTTTAACTGCTTCTGCTACTTTCTGCTTTAATATCTCATCGTCGATTTCAGCATTCATTTCATCAAGGGTAGGAAACACATCAGTTCCTTAACCCGTATATCTTGCCTTTTCATTATCATCCGAATCCCAATCTTCAATAATTAATCTGTGAAGGTCCGTAGTACAGATCGTTCGGGCACTAATATGACAAACCTAAGGTAACCGTGCGGAATCCGTTTGCTTAGGCGACATTGGATACACTCATTTGTTTCTATTTAATCACCATTTCATTAATATTCAACGTTACATATCCTGGAAACACTTGGACAGAGCTTCGCCTCTGTCGTGACAAAATCTCTGAAAGTTACAAATGAAATCACAAGCTAGCTATATATACTAGTACAAGTTCGCTGGACATCTTGCAAGTTCGGGCGAACTTGACTTAGTCAAGTTCGGTCGAACTTGACTACATAAAACAACCATGAGCGAACTTGTCCTAAAAACCTATAAATACTCCATTTTGCTAGCCAATTCTATATAGACTCAATACAAGACTAAGACATAGACATATTGTAATAACAGACTCCCCTTGGATATAGTCTTTGTCTTGATCAGTCTTCCAAATCATTTATCTTTAGCTTATGATGACGTAGGCAACATATATATGCATCAACAGACTCCCCCTTGGATGTTGTCGTAGTCATCATTCTTCAATTAAGTTCCCGAGTCTTTAAAGTTCTCTTGATCTTTATATCTTGAATAACTTTAACATCCATGCTCCCCCTTTCTTTAAGCTTTCTGTTATCTTCAATCAACATGTTTATGTAGCTCCCCCTCAAATGATGCTCCGAATCTCTAAGATTTGACGATTAAGAACAATCACACGTTTCCACACACAAACAGTTTCTTAACAGTCTCGTTGGTCCGGCTCCCATTCAACATTATTAGGTTTCCATAGAAGATATGAGAAAAAAAATCTCTTTGGATTTTTAATATTGAATGCAGAATTGTTAACATACTAAAACGTAATATTTACAGTTTGTGAGACTTATCAGTTTTTGAGACATATCATTAGTACCGTTGACCTTTTAATGACTTTAAGTTTTAAACTTGTTTACCTAGATTGTCGATATGTTTGTCCACTTAAACTTTAACACATTTCTCAATTGTTCCAAGATATGTTAGTTAGAATTATGAAACTTGACTTAACTGCGATTCCCACTTCTTGAATATACTCCTGTATCAAGATTCCTAGATTTCATCTTACATGTGAATATAGCGTAATTGATATTTATATCTGGGTTATCCGAGACCTTGAGAGCTCAGGTTAGTACTACCGTACAGACAAAGAGATAAAGGCTCGACTTTGAGGTGTATTCCAATTAACGAATCTTTTAAGCACTGCAAATGATTAGATCTTTCGATACTTTTCAATATTGCATGCAGTTTAGGGTTTTTAGCGAAAGTATTATAGAAGTTCTAGGCTATTGCTTCCACAAAATCAGAAGAACTTGTATAATACCCCAGATATCAACTATCTATAAAGACCTCGTATCTCAGAATCAGGCAATCTCTCAAACGAAATTTCAGAGTACTAAGTCCATATATCCAAGATGTGTTAATCCACAAGTTTAAGCAGTTGTAAAATTTCGTTTATATCCCGAAAACAATAAACTGAACGTGTAAAGCCTATCGACACATCCACAGTAAGACGTGTTTATAACTTTTTAAACTTTACAAATCCTTAGCATACTGTGAAAGTCCACTGATGTACTATTATTTCCTTTATTCGCACATGTAATCTCATTTTTCATTTTTAATTTTTCAATGTTTTTGATATTTTAAGATTTTCTATTGTTTTTGGCTTTTTCAATCATTTTATCTATCTAAAATGATTTCGAAACGATGTTTTTCAATTTTACAAGATTTTTTTACAATATTAAAATTTTTTTCTCCCCCTAAAATTGAAAACATCTTATTAAAATCGAAAATAAGAATCTTCCATTTTAATCATTTAACGACTTTTTACGAATGTGAACACGAGACTACCATTATGTTTGTGTGGAATATCACTCCTGTCTCTTGTATCTCTGTATGAACAACCACTGCTTCTGAAATGACCTTTGGCTTGAAGCTTGGTTATCCTGCACATTCAAACAAACTTTAATCAGTTTTGAATTAGAACCCAATCCATTCTGGATTTAGGTTTACCAAATCATTAACATCTGAAGTAAACAAACATTCACACTCTTTTTGATATTCAAACAGTTTGATAGAAACTTTATTTGAAAATTTTACTTTCTTTGATTTTTTAACTGTTTGAATTATCAAATTTTTCACCACTGCTATCTCTTTTGTCCTCAGATTTGTATCTGATGAATTCGTTTTTCTTGACTGTGAGTAAAATGATTCATCAGAACTTTTATCTGATTTCTTAGATGTATCCGAGGACAAAATCTTTTCTAAATACTCTCTAACTTTCTTTCTCTTTTTCCTCAATTTGTCTTTCTGTCCTTGCGATAGTTTCACTTTCCGTTCTTTGGGTTTTTCTTCTGTTTTTACTGTCTTCTTCGCAACTTTTCTGTTCTCCCTCTGAAATTTATCCGACGATCTTCTCTTCGAATTTATCAGACAATTTCTGGAAATATGACCTTTGATTTGACAATTATAGCATCTTCTCGTATCAAATCTCTTTCTCGGGCAGTTAACAGCAATGTGTCCATTTACTGCACAGTTGTAACACACCCTGTTATTGTACCTATCTTCTTTATCAGACCATACACTCAAATCATAACATTGTTTTGATGTGTAGTAGTCATCTTTCTTGATTCTTCTGTAAACTTTATTTGACGTTGAAGCATTGTGGTCCGACCTGCACCACTAATTTTCAAAATTTTGTGAGTTTTTATAATGATTGGATGACCGTACCGATGAGCTTTTATTATTGTTTTGAAAATTTTCAGAATTTTTAAAACTTTGTTTTTCTTTTTGTTTTCGTTTTCCATTCTGCTTAGAAGGTTTTTGCGTTGAGCATTCACCTTTTTCAGTAGATTGTAGAAAAGTGTCTTGAAATTTTTCTTTTAGTTTTAAAAATATTTCATTTTTATCAATTTTAGCTCTTTCATCATTGATATCATCATCACAATCTTCAATTATGACATCGTCATAATTTGTAACAATGTTACTTATTGGAATTTCCTTTCTATTCACATTGATCGGTTTTGGACACATATAATCTAACTTTAATGAGGAGGTCACAAAACCTTTCAATAACTTTTCTGAATTATCAACTTTATTTTTAACAGTCTCAACTTCTTTTTCAAGTTGAGCAATTTTCTCAATATGAGAATTTATTGCTTTTTGATTTTCTATATTTAAATTTTCAAAAACAATTTTTTCATTTCTAAACATCTTTATTTCATTTTGAAAATCTACTAACATTTGTAATTTTTCATTTTCTAAAAAAAAAATATTTTGTTTTCAAAATTCATTTCATTTTCTTTAACGTTCTATTTTCTAATGTCAAACACTTCAAATCATTCAAGAGTTTGGCATTATCTGCCAGATAATCGTCTACATTATAGACCGGGCAGACTGGTTTAGAACTTGAAGATCCATTTATAAATGTACTTGAAAGTTGATCTTCACAGTTCTTAACCACTACATTCACTTCTCACTTCACCTGATATTTATTTTTCAGAGATATCCAGAGTTCTTTTGCAGTCTTGTACTCAGGTAGTAGTATCAAGATATGTTCATTAACAGATTGTTGAATAAGATTAATCATTTTCTTATCAGCAAAATATGACTCTTTCTGTTGCGTAGAATACTTGCAGTTCTCTAGAATATTCTGATTCTCATCTCTTAGGACTATATATCATGTTTCGATCGCCACCCAACTGCTAAAATGCGTAGCTTGGACCCAACTCTCAAATTTTCCTTTCCAAATTTCATACTCGTTCATACTCATCAACTTTGGCGGCTTCACAGACCCCATTTTGTTTTCCAAACTAATCTGTCGTTCAAAACACTTGAAAAATGATTAGCAAACAGACAATTTTAGTAAAAATTTGACTTTTTAACCGACAATATTAACGTATCGGTTTGCTAAAAACGTTTAAATTTTTTTGGAAAACTATTTTTACCAGATTAGAGCTTTAAACTCGTCTCGTCAATACGAATCTAACGATATATGATGAAAAATTGTGAATTTTTTAGTCAAGTTCGAGCGAACATGAGTTATTCGACATGGTTTTTTTTGCAATTTTTGACATGAATTCGTTTGTTTTAATCTCTGATCTTTTCAAGGGTTTATCCATTATGGTTTTTATGTATTAAACTTGAAAATCAGTCCATTTTGTCCGTGAATTGTCCAAGAAAAGTTAAAAATAGAAGAAATGAGTAGAAGATGAGATGTTCTATGTCCAATGTACTAAGACATAGACATACTGTACTAACAGACTCCCCCTTGGATATAGTCTTTGTCTTGATCAGTCTTACAAATCATTTATCTTTAGCTTATGATGACGTAGGCAACAGACATATGCATCAACACACTGTCGTAGTCGTTTGCTTGAGGAATGTCTTCGAAAACATAATCATTTGGCTCTGATCGGGTGTTCTTCAATTCTTCTTCAAAATCAAACTCGAAAGAATCTTCATGTAAGCCAAATAATTCTGCAAGATCCGCCTTGGAGTAGTTATGAACAAACTCTCCTTCTTCCACATCGTGCTCTAGATAGATAACTTTTGGCTTTGGCACTGTTTCTTCAATCGACGACTCCCCCTGAACATGTTCATCAGTTAGCTCAAACATAGATCCGTTCATGTAAGCAACAAAAGAAATATATTCATTATCAAATAAAGTTGCTACATATTACAACCATTCCTTCTCTAACTCATCAAACGTTTCATCTACCAACTCGTCAATCTCTTTCTTTAGCTCCCTTTGAGCGATTGCCTTCTCTTTCGTCATAGATTCTAGAACACCTTCGCTTGAAGCACAAACCTCTTGCTCACATCACTGGTAGGATCATAAACTATCATCTCAGAAGATACTGGCACGGATTCAGCTTCCGGCGCAGATTGTTCGATCAAAGGAGCCGACGAGGTAGTAGTTTCATGAAAGGGCATATCATCAATCTTTTCTTTCCTTCGACCTTCAACATCAGATAAAGCTTTGGAAGCTCGTTCCTTTTCAACAACTTTCTGTCTAGCTTCCTCTCTCTCTATCTTCTCAATCTCATCAGTGAGAGAGATACCTAGAGTACGAACTAAAATCTTCTTCATAAGCTCTACTTGCCTGTTGTTCGACTCACGTTCTGCTTCATATTCTTCCATCTTTTTTACGATCCTCTGATGTTCTGTTTCGTAGCTACTCAGAGTTGCCTTTAGAACCTCCCTTTCTTTCTCCAGGACTTTGATTATTTCTTCATATACTGCAACTTTCTGGGAAGCTTGGAAATATCTTTCACTATCATCAGTCACCAATCTCAGAATCTCTCTGATGCTTTCCCTATCAGACTCAAGGATCTTTATCTTCTCATTAGCAGACTTCAATTTTTCTTCCAACTCATTGAGCCTTCCAACATAAACGTCATCAGCTGTGAGCCTATCTCCCCCTGGAATACTACCCATCTCAAAGAAATGGTCATCAAAAGCTGTGTCAATTGGAGGATCTGGCTGTGTAGGGTGAGCAGATGATGTTGCTTGTGGATGAGACACAGTAGGAGTAACCACTGGAGGCTCTGTAACTGGCAGAGGAGATGGAATATGAACCTCTGTAGATGTGAACTGTGGAGGGGAAGAACTGATTGGAGGATCAACAACTGGTGGAGGAGATGAAATACGAGTCTCTGTATCAACCTGCTGAGGAGGAGGAGATGGGGGGCGTTCAGAAGATGTTTCTGTAGTTGGGGAAACTGGAGCTTCAGTAGGTTTTGATCTTAGCTTGAACCGAAGCTTTCTAGTAGTTTTCTTCTTTGCAGGCTTGGCGATTGAAATCTCTTCTTCGCCCTCAGAAGGCTCATAAGGTGTATCATCATCGCCTGTAGCCTTCCGCTTTTTCTGCTCAGCCAATTCTTTCTCTCTATCTCTCCTCTCTTTCTCTTTCTTTCTTTTTCTATCTTTTCTCCTTCTCTTCTATCCTCAGAATCTGTGCTTGAGGATGGCCCTTCATCGTCGCCACCTCCTGCTTCCTTTTCAACCCCAACCATTCTTTCGATGTCTGTAGTCGTTTGTTCCAACGTTTCTTCAACATAAACTGTTCAGTTTGTTGCATAGTTTCTTCAACATTCACCTGTTCACTATCAGGCTCATCAATCAACCCAGTGCTAACACTTGCTTGTTTTCTCTGGCGTTTAGGTGTGGAAGAAGAAGTTTTTGTAGATGTCTTTCTTTTTGAAGCATCACCACCTTTCTTCTTTCCATAATGACCTTTCTCACCGTCGCCCTTAATAAACCACTGACTTCTCTTTTCAACAAAATCCTCCATCATACTTGCTTCATCAGCTTCATCACCGCTGTTGTCATTCCTCCATTTGCCATTGGTGCACAACATAATCAGACTTGACAAATGTTCCAAACACAGGCTTGAATGCTGGAGCCTTTCCTCCTTTGCGATAGTTGCTGATGTTGTGGAGGTAAGAAGCAGTCATGTGTTCTAACTTCAAGAGATCATTCTTCTTTTTCTCCAAATTTGGATGTAAGTGATCAAGAATCATCTGTACAAAACGGGGGTACTACAGAAATCGACTATTCCCCAAATTCATCACCATTTGGTCAAAAATCATCCTACGGAAATTGTAGGGCTTGTTCAATATCACCGCCACCATCATACACATATGATAGTCCACTAAATCATCCCATCCCCCTTTTCTGTGGCTTAATGAGTGTGTAATGCAGTGGGCAAGGAATCTATATGGCAAACCCAGCCGATTGATCTTGTACGGTGCATAGTTCACATATCTGTTGTAGCCCATACGGTAAAAACAGCCTTTGACAAACTTCTCTGTATACCCAGTCGGAAAGTCATTTTCATCTCTAAAATGTAGCACTGAGCGGATCAGATCTTCTGTGATCGTAATTTCAACATCTTGATCCCCAATCTTAACTGCTGAAATAATAGCCTTCCCATCAGTTCTTAAAACTGTTGCGCCCCAAAATCTATCAACGCGTGAAGCATAAACATCATGATGATGTGTAAGGGCGTGATAAACCGGCAGTTTCTACAGAAAGTCTATATATTTCGAGAACGGAGCGAATTCTGGTACACCTTCTTCAATCAAGCAGCAGGAGTTGTGGATTGGATGGAACTCATACACGGTTTTCTGTGGAACAGATAGATGTGAAAAAGTTAGAAAATTTTTTCACAATAACAAATTATCTAAAAATTTTCGTACGGAAATTTTAGTATACAATCTTAGCATAATTTTCGTGCAAAAATTATCAAGACAGAAACTAGCTTCTTTCCTTTATGAATTTTCGTGCGAAAATCTTTGTCCTCTCCAACAGTTTGTACATTTTCAACCCGACTCAAAACGCTTGCAATTTTTGACTTTGTCAAGAAATCGAAACGGTAAACCTTAGTTAAACTTGCTGATTTAAATAATAGAGGGTTCAATTTTAGATTTTACCGGTTAGTTTATCCTAAATCTACGTTTTAGTTCGTTAAAGGTCCGACAAGTCCAATTTTGACGGTTCAATCTCGGTGAATACCTTAGCCATTACAAGAGGTGTGTAAATCAACCTCCCTAATGTGTCAAGAACGTCGTAAAGTGAGTGTATCAAGTGATAGAGCTCAAATGCCTTGAGAGAATCCGCACCAAATTACTTATCAGTTTTCGTGCGGAATGATTCTCAGCTCTCTCTTATATAGGCTACAGGATTTTCGCACGAAAATTTAGCCTGTGATGTTTAGCCATATTTTCATGCGGAAATATCAATTTTCGTGCGAAAATTCTTGCCTTTTTGAAATTTTCTCAATTTTCCAACTTTTTTGATTGTTTTACAGTTTTAATTATCCACACAGTTGTCCGAGTCCAAGTTAATGACCTTGTTTAACTGTTTTGGCTACCAAGTCCAAGTTAATGACCTCGGTTGACCACTTTTTGACCAAAACTGATATTATTTTAAGATTTTAAGTTTCAAATTAATGAACTTTTTCAACGTTTCAAATCAGACTTAGTTTCTAGGTTAACTCCCAGCCCGAATTCAAACGTTTTTCCTCAGCATTCTGTCGCTTTTAACTTTGAAGATCTGTTTTCCATCACTGGTAGTCAGAAAATAAAGTAGAAACGAAAAATCATTTTGGATTTTTGAATACTTCTAAATTAACCATTCTTAAAGCAATATGTACACACATATTTACAGACATATTTTTGCGAGTTTATGTTAGAGGATATATCAGTTTATTGAGACACATGACCAGCACCGTTGCTCTAGATAAAACATTAAGTTCTTAAACCGATTTTCTTCAGATTGTCGGTATACTGATCCACTTAAACCTCTACACATTTCTCAACTGCTTCAAGATATGTTAGGTAAATTTTAGCAACATGGCCTAATCTGTGTTTCCCACTTCAGAATATACTCCCGCATCGAGATTCCCTAGATTTCATCTCACAGGTGAATATATCTAACTGATATCTGTATAGGGGTGAAATGCGAAACCTTGAGAGCTCAGGTTAGTACTTCCATACAGAGAAAGAGATGAAGGCTCGACTTTAGGTGGTGTTCCTCTTGTGAATCTTTTTAGTTTATGTACTGCAGAATGTCGTATCTTTTTATGACATTTTTCTTCATTTTTATGCAGCTTTGGGGGGTGAATGATGCGAAAGTATTATACAAGTTCTAGGCCATTGCTGATGCAAAATCAGAAGAACTCGAATAATACCCTAGATATCAACTAAATATAAAGACCTGGTATCTCAGAATCTGGCATTCTCTCAAACGAAATTTCGGGGTACCAAGCCCATATATCCGAGAGATGTTAAGCCACATATTTACCAGTTTATCTTTTTAGGTTTATATCTTGAAAGCAGTTTACTGAACGTGCGAAGCCTACCAGCACATCCTTAGAAAGACCTGTTTTGATGCTTTTAAACACTGCATTTCTTTAGCGTATTGTAATTGTCCACTGATGTACTATCATCTCCTCTTATACACAAAACTCTTTTTTGGATTTTTTAATGTTTTTGTATTTTTCTTGATTTTTCAATGTTTTTGTATTTTTCATGAATTTTTTCAATGTCTTTGTATTTTTCACAACTTTTTCTCCCCCTAAAAATCAAAAACATATTTTTTTTTTATTTTTGGTTTTAAAGAAAGCATGTAAACTATTTACAGAAAAACTTTTGACATACCAGTGAGGATCACATCTCAACATCGTCATCCTCGAATTCAACCTCATAAATATCCCCTGATGACAGATTCTTTAAACCATTTAATTTTGAAAGATTTCGAAATCTTGCTCTATCAAAGCTTTGGTATAAAAATCTGCTTTTTGGTCATCAGTGTGGATTTTCTCAATTCATATCAACTTTTTCTCGTGACAGTCATGGATAAAGTGGTATCGAATCTCGAGATGTTTAGTGCGTGAGTGTTGACAAGGATTGACCGTGATATCAATGGCTGCCTTTTTATCTACGAAAATGGGCGTATCAAGAAATTGCAGACCGTAGTCTCTCATCTGTTGTTGTGTCCACAATATTTAGGAACAACAACTGGATGCTGAAACGTATTCAGCTTCGCAAGTAGAGAGAGCGACCGCGGTCTGTTTCTTGCATTGCCATGTTACCAAACGAGTTCCGAAGAACTGGCAGCCGACCGTTATAGATTTTGCGTTCTGCTTGCAGCAACCGAAATCAGAGTCAGAGTAACCCGCAAGGTTGAAATCGTCGTGACGTGGATACCACAAGCCGGTGCTCGGGCATCCTTTCAAATAGCGCAAGATCCTTTTGACGATCAACAGATGTGATTCCTTCGGACTTGACTGATATCTGGCGCAAAGGCATGTGTGGTACATGATATCTGGTCGAGAAGCAGTGAGATACATCAAGGATCCAATCATGGAGCGATATAAAGTTTCATCAACATTTTCTCCATACTTGTCTGGACAAATGCCGTGGTTTGTAGCTAAAGGGGTAGAGGCGGGTTTAGTTCCTGTCATGTCGAATTTCTCCAACACATCATGAACATACTTCGTCTGGTGACTGAAAATACCGTCTGGCAGTTGTTCAACCTGAAGCCTCAAAAAGAATTTCATCTCTCCCATAGCGCTCATTTTGAATTTTTCTTTCATCACTTTCTCGAAGTCCTTGCACAACTGTTCATTTGTCGATCCAAAGATGATATCATCCACACAGATTTATACAATAATCAGATGTCCATCTACTTCCTTGGTAAAGAGAGTGTTGTCTACTGTTCCTCTGGTGAATCGGTTAGCCAGAAGGTGTTTTGAAAGCGTCTCATACCAGGCTCTCGAGGCCTGGTGTAATCCGTAAAGAGCTTTGTTCAGCAAGTAGACTTTGTCTTTGTGAATTGGATCGACAAACCCCGTGTGGTTGGCCGACATATACCTCTTCTTTTACCTTACCGTACAGGAAAGCAGACTTTACATCTAATTGGTACACTTTGAAACCTTTCCATGAGGCAAACGCCCGGAAAATGCGGATAGCTTCTAGATGTTCGACTGGGGTGTAGACCTCGTTGTAATCTATCCCCTCTTCCTGATGAAAACCTTGAACTATGAGGCGAGCTTTGTTTCGACCAACGACTCCTCTGTCATCTCTTTTGCACTTGTAAACCCACCGTGTGCTTATCTTTTTCTGCTTTGGCGGTAGATCAACAAGTTCCCGGACTCCAAGTTTCTGGAATTGCAATAATTCTTCCTGCATTGCTTCCACCCAACTATCATCTTTAAGAGCATCTTTGATGTTTCCTGGTTCTACCTGAGAAACAAAACAACTATGAGAAAATTTATTTTGGAGTGGAGCAACTTTGGAATAAAAGCAACTTAGATCCTTATTGATCTGATTTCGCGTTTTCACGCCCGTTTGCAGTTCTCCAATGATGTTATCTGTTGGATGGTAGGAGACTGATCTTGGCATTACTTCGCCTGGAACATTTACTAAGCTTTCCAAATTTGTGATATTCTGATCAGCAACTTGTTCGGAAGAAGTGGCCTTATTTCTCGTACTAGTTTCGGCAGTTTGATTGTTTAGATAACTTGTAATCTCTTCTGATCCTTCATCGGAACTGGTATCCCCATTATCAAAAGTAGGATCTTGTTCAGGTTCTGCATTTACTAGCTGAGAAGATGGTTCTGCAGTATTTTGTTCTGGTGGAACAACTGGTTCTGACTGACAGTTGCTTGGACCTGCTTCAGAGGAAGGTGCTGTTGTTGGAGAAATTACCAACGGCACCATTACTTGCTCTTGATTGGATATCTGATGTTGTTGAAATAGCAAGATAAGTTCTTCCTCAGAAGGTTCTTCAGGCAGATCAAACAAATTCCATAACCCGTCGTAATTGAACAGCCATGGATCTCCAGATTTTTGCACAGCCGTTGTGTATCTCAGGCAATCAACATGTTGAGCAACAATAACCTGATTCAAGCTTGGGAGAAAGACTCGCTTTTGTAGACTTGCATATCCTACGAAGAATCCTTCCAAAGATCTAGCTCCAAATTTTCCTTCCGGGTCCAAAACGGTACACGGTGATCCAAAGGGTTCCAAAAACTCTAGATTAGGTTTTCGCTGGTTAAGAAGTTCAAAGCATGTCTTCTTGTGTTTCTTGACTGTCATTACGTGGTTAAGGGTGTAACATGCAGAGGCAACAGCTTTGCTCCAAAAACTAATAGGCAACTTAGAGTCGGAAAGCATTGTGCGTGCAGTTTCAATAAGCGTTCTGTTCTTTCGTTCAGCTACTCCATTTTGTTGAGGAGTATAAGGGGCACTGAACTCATGATGAATACCCTTAGCATTGCAGAATTCGAGCATCTTGTTGTTCTTAAACTCAGTACCGTTGTCACTTCTGATTCTCTTGATAGGCAAATGGTAAAGATTTTCAATCTTTCGAAACAGGATCATCCGATTGTCGAATGTTTCATTCTTGCTTTCTTGAAAGAAAACCCATGAGAATCTTGAGAAGTCATCGGCTACAACCAGACAGTATAGATCTCCTGTAATACTCTTCACATTGACAGGCCTAAAGAGATCCATGTGTAGCCTTTCTAGTGGAAATTTGATGGAGTTAAGAAACTTTCTCGGGTGTGATTTCTTGTGCTGCTTCCCCTTTTTGCAGCTGCTACAGTCGTCTGATAAATGAAAATTTTTGAGATTCACCCCTTCCACTAGATTGTTATGCACCAGAGAATTCATCTTCCTTAAGTGTATGTGACCCATCTTCCTATGCCATAGTATCGATTCTTTCTCTGTAGCCTTTGATACAAAGCACTGCCCTTCTTTTCAAGTAGTGGATGCGACGCTCATGTCTAAGACATATAGATCATTTTCTCGCGGAGCGCGCATAAGGATCCACTCCTCAGGAATAACGAAACCAGGTTTGAGAATAATACATTCTTTGTCAGTGAAGTGAGTTGTGAACTTCTTGTCATAGATCTGTGAAATGCTCAAAAGATTGTTCTCAAGTTCAACGATGTAGTTCACTTTGTCGAAAGATACGACTCCGTTTGTCAAAATTCCTTCTCCTACGATCCTGCCGCCCTGTGTTCCAGCAAACCCAACATATCCTCCCCTGATGGCTTTAACATTGTATAGCAATGCCAACATCCCAGTCATGTGCCTAGAAGCTCCACTATCCATTATCCACTTTGAAATGATTGACCTTGGAAGCCCCTGCACACATTAAAAGCATATTACTTAAACAGAGAGACCCAAGCCCTTTCAGTCTTGGGTGGGATGACAATGTCGACTTTTGGAACTTTGGCAACTTTGTTATCTTTCTCAACCTCAACCCACTGTCCAGTCTTGAAGTCAGTCTTATCTTTTGATTTGACTAGAACATTGGTTGATTTTGGAGTTACAGGAGATGTCTTTGCTTTGGCTACCCAGGTTTGTGCTTTAGAAAATCCCTTTTTGATGTAAAGTTTAGATTCTTTCTTTTCATTTTTCTTTGATGTTTCTCCAATTTCAAATTTTGAAATGATCTTAGTTGGTGATTTCTTAATAGAGTTGGCATTGTCATTTCTCTTTAAAATTTTTGTTGGCACAAACACTGGACCCTTTTCTTCTCATCTACTGTAAACCTCTTTTGCTGATGAACAGGTTTTGAACGATTTTGTGAACATTGTCGTGCAATATGCCGAACTTTGTTACACCTGTAACAGGTTCTACTGTCATTTCAACAATATGTTCCAAAGCCTGTTCACGAAGCTCCTTTTCTTTGTTAAACTCTTCATTGGTTTGTTTGTTAATAACCTCTTTTTCTTCAACAGTGTTGGTTCCAAAAACAAACTCAACTTTCTTTGTAAAATCTGGTTTTCGTGATTTGTTGTTTTGTTTCTTCTCAAACCCTAACCCATCCCTTTTGTTTTCAGGATAACTTCTTCCTCTGGGATGAATGTTTTTGTGAGTTTTCTTTGGTTTTGAGTAGAAAACATCAACATTCTTCTCAAGTTCAGATGTTTCAACTTCAATGAGTTTAAAGAATTTATTGACATGGTCAAAGTTAACATTATGTACTGGGAATTCTTCATCAGTATATAGTTTATCTGATCCTTTCAGTTTGTAGATAACTACATTAGGATCATCACTTAAACCATTTTCTGATGTTGTGATAAAATTTTCATGAAAACTTTTCTCACTTCCAGAATGTGAACTTGACTCTGATTTCTCAATGTTTGACTCAGCACTTTCATAAATTGTACTGTAAGACTCATTTTCAAACACATTTTCAAACACTTTAGTTACCACCTCGGATTCACATTCCTTTTCTGTTTTGGAATATGTTACGTCAAGATTTTCAGGCAGCTCGTTATTCTTTTCTATGAGAAGATTTAAATTCAGCGCCTTATCCACTCCGCCAGGATGTTTCTTAGCATAGCTATTCCACATAGGAGGTGGAACATGATCGTAACATTTTCCAAGATTTTCTCACTTTTCTTACCATCTTTGCTGCTTTCTGGTTTTAGCAGAATCTGATCGAGGACATACATGCTGGTAGAGTAACTGATTAACAATTTTTTAAACCTTTCTGTTTCAATTCTAGTTTTCTCCAGCTCATTTTCAACTCAGCAATTGTGTTAATATGAAGATTAATGGCCATTTGTTTGTTCACCACAGTTGCTTTGAGCATCGAAAGTGTGTTGTCATTTTCTTTGACAGTTTTCTCATACTGTCGAATGGTCCTGCTAAGCTTATCATATGATTCTTTTGCGGTTTCGTAATCGTATGACAGCTTATCATTGTATGTTTTAAGTTCTTTAAACGCTTTTTCTTTCTCAGCACATTGCTCACATGCTTCAACACATTTTAAGCATGGTTTAACCAATTCGACAGTTTGAGCTTTGCTAGTTTCTTTAGCTGTTTCCACCTTTTCTACCGGTTTTTCCACACTGACTACCTCATTTGTATTGGCCATGAGTGCTTTGTTGGCAATATCAGTTAGGCTCTCTAGTGTTACAGGCTTGGTTACATCAATCACTTCCACACACTCTGTCTTTGTCTCCTCAGGACTTTCTTCTTTGTGACCAGAATCGAAGCTACTTGCAAAAGTTTTCATAATTGTATCAAATAAACAGGGTTTAGGGGTACCTGCTAGATGTTCCTCTTCCTCTGCTGAAGTTCTGAAGTAATCTGCCAATACTTCTTCCATTTCTTCTTCTGAGACTTCTTCAGATGCTTCTGGTTCTTCCATGATTTCAGCAACAAGTGCAAGACTTTCCTTTTTGGAGATGAAATTGTTCCAATTGAATCCTTCATCTTGCTATGTTACCACCAGAGCTTTATCTTTTGAGTTTGAACCTCCATCTTCGATCTGTACTAATCTCTTCTCTGGTTGTGGTTGATGATAGATTGCCTTTTTTGTAATAATCATCACCATACGGATTATGATTGCCTTTTACTTCTCGGTTTGGGCATTCGCGTTTGAAGTGCCCTTTCTCCCTGCACTTGAAACATGTGACTTTGGATTTATCAAAGCCTAATTTACCGTCAAGGCCCCTTAAATCATCTCTTCCAGTAATTTCCATGAAACGCTGAGCCCTTCTAACTACTGATGCCATGCACCACATGATGTCAATTAATTCCATCTCCTCTGGATCAATTTGGTCATAGTCTTATTTAGTCATTTCTAGGTTTCCAATTCGACCAGCTACAAGACTTTCGTAGGATTCTAGAACTGTTGCAAGGAGCACCATATGCTGCTTAGCAGTTTGCTCATTGAAGTCTTGAGCGTTCTGGAGATTTACTGCGATGTTGCATTGCAGGATTCTTTGGTTAGAGTTGGATTGACTCTGCTGGTTGCTCTGTGATTGATTTGAGCTCTGAGATGATTGTTGTCCTTGGTGATTGTTTGGATTGAAGGAAGCAAACGTTTGAAATCCACTGGACTGGTTGGAGGTTGGACTAGCATTTATGTTAGTATTGAAGGCTGTTTGGATCTTGGGACTCTGAACAGGAGTGTTTGGATTTCCTTTGTAGTATAGGCTGACATCCTGTTGTGAGTTTGATTTCTTGCCTTTTGCCATTTTCTGCATTTCTAGTTCGTGCCCTTCCAGTTTTTCTATGAATATCGACAAACTGAGACTGTCATACTCAGCTCCATTCTTCAGGATTGTTAGATATGTTGCCCAATCCCCTTCTGGCAAAGAATCTGCCAGTTTGTCGACTAGTTCTTCATTCGTCTTAACAATTCCCATTCACTTCATCTGCACTACCAGGTGGCAATACATTTCGATGAGTTGCTTCATGTTCTCGCCTGGAAGAATATTGAATACTTCAAATTCTTTGTCTAGTAACGCCTTCTTTCCTTTTCGGACATTAGTGCTCCCTTGTGCCCTTAATCGTAAGGCGAGCCATAGTGAATGAGCATCGTCGTCATGTTGCAGGAGAACTAAGATTTCTTCTTTTATGGCCTGCTGAAGAAGATTCATCATCTTCTTTTCAGTGATGTATTTTTCTCTTTCTTCTTCGGACAAACGAGCCACTGTTTTCTCAATGCCAAGTTCATTCAGTGGTGGTTGATATTTGTTTTCGAGTGCGAACAAACTGTTAAGTTTGTCGCTTGAACCCAGTTCTTGAAACGCGCACTCCAACTTTCATAATCTTTGATGTTCTTGAGCTTTGGAGGCTTCGTAGTGGTTCCCATTTCATTTTCCAGATTCATGTTCTGGGCTGCTACGGAGGCTGTAACGGCTTGTGTAGCGAAAGCGTTATGGAATTCTTCTTCACCTGACATCTTGTCAAAAACTTAAAACAGAAAACAGATTAAAACTGGTTCACTTTAAGTTGACTGAAAATTGGTTTGAGACACAAGATTTTCGTACGAAAATGATGCTGGATTTTCGTGCAAAAAATCTCTTTTGGTGCGAAAATATTGTTTCTTTGTTAAATCAAAATTTTCAAGTTTTAGACTTCTGATTTTCGTACGAAACCTAGTATTTCATGCGAAAATACTTATCTTCCTTGAACACTTGTTCACAATTTCACGTTTTTGATGATATCAAGCATGATTTTGGTGGATTTTAGGTTTGTTTGATTCAGTAAGCTGATTAGAGTTGATTTTAACACGGTATACTAATAACCTAGTCCAAATTGTCCATGAAATCCTTCAGATCTAGAGTAAGTTCCAAGAAAGAGTAGAAGAAGAGTTTCTAATGGATGAATCTTGAACTTTGAAGGTTGAATCCAGCTGAAACTTGGTTGTTTGTTCACAAATCAGACCTTAAGGCTCTGATACCACTTATGAATGAAGCTTAGGATCGGACCCAACTTAATGAGCTTTCCGGTCAGACTTGCTCAGCTAACAGAGGCGGAATTCATTGTTAGCTGATTGAACAAACAAAGAACAAGCGATGATTACTATTTAACCGTCTGTGTGTTGAATAAACGTTAGCAATGATTACAGACTCGAATAGGGATTCGCCACTGATTCCTCAAAACAACATGCCTAACACACAACCTAAGTCACCTATTTATAGGCAGACATGACAGCACCAAGTGAGTAGGCAGCATGGATTTTCGCACGAAATTTTCGTGCGAAAATCCTTACAGATTTTTGTACGAAAATAACAGTAAACATACAAAAACTTCAAAACTAAACTTCTGACGCTACGAAACCCTATATGTACAATAGACTCGCCCTAGACGTAGGCAATAGACATAAGTGCACCAACACTTAGAAGATTTCAATTCATGAAATGGGCACCTCCTAGGGATCAGACGGCCATTCCATCACAAGAAAGACGCAGGAAGCCTTACAAGAACTTTTTCGAACGTGGATGAAGATTTGAAGACTGATCAAGACGACGACAACATTCAAGGGGGAGTCTGTTAGTACACGATGTATAATGTCTATGTCTTGGATCTAGTCTAAATGTATAGGGTTTTAATGTTTAAAGTTAATTTTATGTTTGTTAAAGGTCTAGTTCGCACGAAGTATGCATGTAATGTGCTAGTTCGTACGAAGTAGTACTTCGTACGAACTAGACACAAGGTGATTTTGGTGCAAACTAGCCAGCCTATAAATAGCCGTTAGGTGATTTCATTTGCAACAGTTTTGCAATTTAGACGGCGGAGCTCTGTCGGTTTTGGATCTTGAATATACAACATTGAACATTAATAAACGGACGTTTAAACTAAATATCTTGTGTATATTGTCACTAATTCACGTAATTTGGGTATACATGGATTAGATACATCTTAGGCACCTTTACTAAGGAGTTAAACGGTCCTACAATCATTAAGACAGCCTTGAAGGAAACAACTGTTAAGGTTACAGCTGTAACCTCTGCTCCAGTTGGAAGCCCCCAGTACCAAGAAAAAAGGGGCATATGTGTTTTGAAGTTTTGAAGGAAACTTCTACTAATGATAACACAGATAAAACTACCACTGGTAGGAGTTTAGATGATCCTATTAAATTAGGTGATGAGCTACGTTACAAAGAATTGACGGAGAGAATGCAATTAATGGAATCTTCTATTGGTGAACTTGAATCCATGATGCACCAACTCTTACAAAGTCAAACAAGCTCTTCTTCTGCTTCTACTTCTCAAACCACTGCTGAGCTCTAGAATATGATACAACCTGCTATCTCAGCTCAAAGAAGTTTAGCAGAAGTGCAACACAACACTCGCATGAAATTCATCAGGGAAATAGTTGAAGCTAGGTACAAAGATACCCAAGCTTAGATGAAAGCTATTAAAGATCATATGCTCAAAACTACTGGCTCTGCCCCTACTACTATCTTTTCCAGAAGATATCACTGATGATGTCAAAAAGGGGGAGAAAGAAACTTTGAGAAAATTACAACCAGATCCCTTGGTGAAGCCAGAAGAGCCTGAAACCACTGCTACAAGCATCTGCTACTATTCTTGGAAAAGAGATTGATGAATCTCTGAACAGAAAGACCGAAAAGATTGCTACAGAAAAGCAGAAGAGGTTAAAAAAATTTAAGGGCATAGAGCAAAAGTGCAGTTGAACAAAAAATAGAACAGCAAAAGGAAAAAAGAAGACATTGGTTCTTCAAGAAAGAAGAGCCCTGTTAGAAAAACAAGGCAACCAATATCTACATCTTCTAAAACCACTGCTGAGACAATTCCAGTTGTATCTTCTAGCCAGTCCAAATCAAGTTCACCACCACAAACCACAATACTCCAGCAGATGTTATAACTCATGTTGTGTCATCAGTTATTGACACAACGGTGGTTACAACAGATCTTTCTACATCTTCTAAAACCACTGCTGAGACAATTCCAGTTGTATCTTCTAGCCAGTCCAAATCAAGTTCAACACCACAAACCACAACTACTCCAGCAGATGTTATAAACTCATGTTGTGTCATCAGTTATTGACACAACGGTGGTTACAACAGATCTTTGTCAAACCACTGCTATGATCACTTTTCCCATCCTAACCTAACCAATGACCACACCACCAAGAATTCCTCAACCACCTTTTTCTCCAAAAATAAAATTTAAACGCAAAAGGAAAACTTTTGTAGTTGGTGATGATGAAGAAGAAGAAATTCCATCACCCATACCCATATCTTCACAACCACTGACCTCATCAATGCCATCAAAACCTACACCCACTTCACTGCCACCTAAACCATCTCCACTACCACCTCAATCCTCAAATATCTCATATGCTTATCTCTCCACATCAAGATTTCCACTGGCCTCTCTCTATCCTCTTGAGCTTCATGCTGTAAAAGGAGAGTTGGCATCATTTTATGAGATAGAGGATCCAACAAAAAGGGAATTTTTTCTCTCTGTGGGTATTGAAAACCAAAGAACATATAAGAATATCTACAATTGAAAGTCAGACAAGCAGACACTATTGCAAAGAAAGAGAATGAAGGTAAAGATGACAGAACCTTGCAAAATGCAATGCAGTTGCAACTCGAAAAAGTCGGGCACATTGAAGATTTTTCCAAGGATCTCTTCAAATCAAAGTAAGAGAAAACTACAAAAGTTGACCCTCATCTGAAACAAGACCTTCTAGGGCACATCATGATACATAGACCATACAATGCAACCAGAGCTCAATTTAAGAATTGGTCTGTAGAGGACCTTCTAGAAGAAGCTGAAAGGATTCAAATTTTGCTTAAAAACCCAGCTATGAAGGCAACTCCACCAAACTAGAAGAGAGCAAAATTTGTTGATAAAAATCAAGTCTTAAAAATCAAAAGAATGAAAGAAGAGTTGGTTGCTACTCGGTATGGTACATCTAAACAGATTGTAAGATGGACAGAGTCTAAGGTCTTAGATGCCTACAAGAGTTTGGAAAAGCTTAGACTGAAAGATCTAAATGTCCCCAGAAAGCCTGACTATCCAACAACCACTGCTTCAAAACAGACCCATGTCTTGAAAAGGCCATCTTCATCCTCTGCTCTATCCACAATTGCTTTAAACCATCCAAAAAGGCAAAGATAGATGGAAGAAGATGATCAACTGAGATATGAAGAAAACATAAAAGAAGCCTTGAAATGTCAACTCCTTTACCACACTACAGCTGCAAGTGACCAACTTAGAGAAACTTTATCAAATCTTGTCAGCAGACCTTTTTTACCAAACTCATCTTCAATAAAACTTTGCACAAGAAAGCCAACAGATCTTAAAATTCAAAAATGGAGTGCCAACAAAGACACCCATGAATTGACCTTGGTCAGGTCTGATGGCAAAGTTCGATGCATTACAATGGAGGCAGCATATGGTCTGTGTGCTGAATACCTTCAAGATCTTCTGAACCTCAAACTTGAAAGGGATCTTGAGGACTTAGTTGCCCTAGAATTTGAACTGCAATTCAAAGGTCAGATAAGGGAACTAATGATGAGGAATAAAGATCAACAATAAAGATAGTTTTGGCATCATCTGTTCCAGGGGAGATTGTTGGGATTGAACCCATAACAAAGGAACAAATGATTGAAAGCCAAAACATCTATTAGATGTTGATCCTGAATAACAGAGTTCAAAATCTTTGCTTAGAACCACTGCCCAAGCTAAAGTCTGCCTTACAAGCACTGTCTAAGACAAAGCCCTGTTATAAAGAGAACATCTGCTGGAAGGGAACCTCTGATGAAGACTAACAATGGATAGGCTCATCAGTGTTTTACTTTATCAATGTAACAATGTCTGTAATAGCATGTTTTAGTGATTAGCAGTGTTTATAGTTAGTTATAGTTGTTAGTTGTCACTATCACCTCCGACGTTATCAAAATATGCTCAAAGGTTTGGAATGTACTATAAATAGACAGTGCATTTGTACTGTTCTATCCATCTATTAAAAGATCATTTCTACTTTGCATCCAGACATCTTCTTTACATTCTGTACGAACAAATATCAGGCTGAGGCGGAGTTTAGTTCACATGCAAAACTTATAAGTTTGAAAGCATGATGATAATAGAAATCTTCCATTAGTTGTGTTAAAATTTTCCAAATTCCGCTGCATTTCACTTTGATTTATTTACTTTCATCAATCCATTTTACAAACATTCACAAGTAGTTCAAACTAAGATCCTAACATGTGTTCAATTATATGTTCGTGTTCGTGTTTGTGTTCGGTTAAAGTTAAATGAATGAACACGAACATGCCTATGTTCATGTTCGTTCGGTTCGTTTACAGGCCTAGTTGTCTGTATTTTGAAGTATACGCACTGTATTGCGAAGTACGCGCTTAAATTTGCAAAAATAAGGATTTCAAGCGTTTTAATTATTTTTCCCTCACAAATATGATTAAAAATAACATTTTAATCATAACGGAATATGTTTGGATTTTAACACTAATCGGGCGGTCACCGACGTTCGTTCGTATTTTATCCTTTACGGGATAAGCGTTTATCTTATTATCGCCAACATAATTTTTAACAAAGTTTGGATTTACCAACACATCAAATACCACCAATTAACACCAAATTCAATAAAATGTTGTCTTTATTTATTCATAACACGTGTCACACTTGTACAGTACATGCTCAAAATAGTCGGGTGTCACACTTTACACCAAGGGGGTCAGAAATTAGAAAGGCAGACCCTCGTTAGTTTTTGGATGTTTATTGCTAGGAGCCCTTTTGGTAAATCCTCGGCAAATGGTACCGCTATCAGATACCCCTTATACCGAAACTTACACCACATCATCGCCTCATCCATTATACCACGCCATTTCAGTCGGACACTGCCAACTTGGTTAAGCTTTACTTTTTGTATTGTCTATTGTACGGCAGGGTGTGCACGCTCGTGACGTGCTTGGCGGAGTACTTTGCCACCACACATCATCGACATCAGCATGAGTTGCAGTACGGTGGAGCATACATTACCATCATTGCGCGCTCACTAGGTAGTATTCTCTCTCTTCATTAACCGCATATGTCAGTTCCGTATACCAACACGCCCCGTGGTGACAGAGCACGACCCCGTGGTCAGTGTACTTGTTGTACTATCAAGATTTTGCGATATTAGAGTTGACCACAACCCGTGTTGTCTTGGCACGGCTCCGTGTTGTTTGTCTTTTCCGTTTGTCTTCATCTGTAGAGAATCTTCCTTGGGCACGGCCCCAAGCCTGGTGAGCACGACCCCGTGTTAATGCTTTTGTTTTCTCCATTTTTGTTGCTTCGGATGTGTATTGGGGTCCGGCAAGTTGCGTCAATCCTTCTTCATTGCATTTGTGTTGTTTTTTGCTGTTAGTTTGTTTCTTTTGTTCATTTAAGCTCTTTTTGTAACACCCCAAAAATGTCGCAGCGGAAATACAAACATAATGGTGACGGAAGTTGGTTCCCATAAATATCTTGTCGAACGATGCATTATTAATGTTGGACATATAACTTAATTAAAACATAGTTTTTAATACATAAAGTTTAAAAGTATGTCACGACCACATCACAGTTAAGTTGTGTTGATCCATATGGATCTTATTACATAGTTCCTAAAGTTTTAAAAGTTTGTCCAAACATTTTCAAAACAACCACGCATCAACAACCACAAGATACGCTAAAATTCCCGAAGCCATGCTCAAGTACCTGAAGAACACATTAAAATCAAGTGTCAACACAAAGGAGGGTGAGTTCACGTATTCAAATTTAAAACAATTTGATCCAAGGAAAACTTTCATATTATGTGTTTATAAATAAAACATCCATATAAATTATAGAAAGTCTATTTAATTTCCTTTACAAAAATCCAAGGGTCAGTCATCACCAGCGTTTCCTAAACCATAACGTAATCCCCGACTTGTTCCCAAGGTTTACACATATTAAATTAATAGCATCAAGTGTTCAGACTCGTATGTTTGCAAGACAATACGAACAATATTGACAATATGGACATAATCAACGCTAGACAATCACAAAATTTAAAATTCGTCGCTTGACTTGACACAGAGCTACCGGTCACGACGGGATGGTCAACCCGATAGATCTATCAACAATTCCACGCATATTCATATTAATGATTAAATGGCTAAGTTCGCGCTAAGTGCCCGCAATGGGTCACACAAGGTGCCAACCATATGAACAATATATATATCTTACTAAAATGATAAATTTAATATAACATGTTGTATGAATCCCCGATGTCCCCACCGAAACGTAAGCCTAAAACGATACTTACTCCCTTGAGACCGAGCCAATTCGTTACAACTTTAGATTTAAGCAATTTTAAATCTACACGGTCGTTCTATCCCATAACACCGTAATAACACCCGTTTCTCCCCGAAACATATATTCACATTTATCCAAAATCTGTTTCTCCCCGAAACATATTTATATGAAAACCATATATTTTCCATGAAAATATATCCATAGTTTAATCAAAGGTATATTTTATACAAAAGTGTATACTTATCCTTTTTAAGGTGTGTTCTTCCCCAAAACAGTTATAAAAACAGTAAAAATAAGGGTTTAGTGACACTCACCTTTGGGTGCATATTACAAATAGCGCAATCCCACAATATTTCTACCCATCCTAATATACGTAGTTTATCGATCAATATATCACAAAATTCCTAAGTTTCTCCAAATCTTGGAATTTTCGCATAACTTTGAGATTTTCTCGAAAAGTTATTATTTTTGTTTATGTTGGCATTTTAATATATATACGAGTTCATATATGCATATATATATACACACATATATATATATATATACATATATATATATACATATATATATGTATATATTTTAAGATTTTGCGACTTGAACGATTTTCTTGGTGACCCTTAGTATATTATATCCATTAACACTCCCGTTTATACGTACTATGTATCTATGATTTGCGCGTCGTAATATATAACATAAACGTACACAAATATTCAATATTGTAACACATGAAGACTCGTTAACATACATATTTAATCATTTTTAAAGCATGCATACATGAAATAACTTACTAAGTTAACCTATGTGTCAATTTTCATGCTCGACAAATAAGTTACACAATTAACGCAAAATTCACCAATTTTATCGCATTAAACATACAAGTGTACATGCATAGTCTAAATTCCCGCTATCATGTCAACACTTATCATATTGTCATATACACATATTTAAATCACATAAGGTTCACCTATGAACAACCCATTCTAGTGTTTATTGAAAAATGCGTATTTTAGCGATTCGGTAACGGTTTCGGGCGTCGGAAGTCACGTATGACTAAACAAACACCAAATAAACTTAATATAAGTTAAAATACTTATGTTTATATCAAAAATATAAGTTTAGTTACTGATAAAAAACAGTTCCGTAAAAACCTCTTAAAAAGGCGATTTTACACTTTTTACCTCATAGTTTTGCGTCAAACGTTACTATAACCATCCAAACTCGAAACGACTTCATATTTTAACACAATACATGTTATTTACTGAATAAAATGATGGTTATAATCAGATTAGTGCAGTTTTTGTGTAAGCCATATAAATCATGCGATTTCTCGTATTTTACACCTTTTTAAGCACAATGTACTACATGCCAAGCTAGTAAACTTCATGACAAGTTTCATACCACTTTAACACATGAAATAAGCTTATTTTTAAGGTTCATAATCTGATCTAAAAACTATTTTTATCATAACATAATTTATTCATCATCTTATGTTCATACATCATCATACATGCTTAGGTACAGGCATCTAATGCATCCATAACACATCATTTTCAACTTACATGAACTTAATCTAGACATACATTTATTTCATGTTCATATAATCCAAGAACATCATAATCTTCATATAATCATCATCTAATCATGTTTACATAAATGCAAAATATGCTTCTTATTTATGAACATATGACAAAACCCAAATGCATGCATACATACATATATATATATATATATACATACATATATATATATATACATACATATATATATATATATATATATATACATGACATATATGCACACATATATATTTATAAGTTTCCAAAAATCAACTTTTTATATCACCTTTCAAAATCATAAGAATGTTCTTATATGACACCTTTTGAACATGCATGCATCAAATCTTATGAACATCATCAATCAAAATCATTCAAAGTTAAAACTCAATCTCATACACACATGTATACATACTCACGGCCACATGAACACACACATACACCTCCATTTTTAATTTATACAAAAACCCATTTATTATTGTTTTTAAGTTAGTGAATCATCCAAGAACAAGAGAAACCCCATTTACTATCATCTTTGCCAAAAAGAATCGAGAACATTTTTTTAAAGACGTGAGTTTATTCCTTCAAGATTCTAGTGGTTTTTGATTAAGATGATGAGATGAAGCTTGGTTCTTGTTTGAAACTCCTTGGAATCACCTCTAAACCTTCATATAAGCTTGAAAACACCTTCAAATGAGCTTGGATCTCCAAGAACAAGGTTAAAAATTTGAAGATGGTGGTGTGTTTAGAGGGTGTTCGGCCGAGATTTTTATGAGAGAGAGAGTTGAGTGATTTTGTAAGATTATGTGTGTTGGAATTTGAATATTATGGAAGATCTTGTCTTAAGTGATCATTACACTAATATTTAGGTTCAACACATGGCAATGGAGAGAAGGGAACACACCCCCATGGCTACCACCTCTCTTATTTACACACATATATACACGCATACATGCATATATATATAACCTATTTTGGGCAAAAAATGGTATTTAACTGGATACCAGGTGTTTTATCTAGCGTTTTAATCAAGTTTCAAGCGTTGTAATTATTTTTAACGCTCTATAAAAATAAACGTAACAAAATATTACTAATCAATATTTTATTTGCCTGGACCAGCAACATTGTCGGTATTTGGTAGGGTGCGCGTTGTGTTGCGTTGTACGCGCTTAAATTATTACTGAAATAATTATCAATTGCCGTAATTGTAAGATACGCGCGGTACGTGCTTTAACTCGAAAAATTGAGTTTATTAGCGTTTTAAATTATTTTCCTCACGATTATGATTAAATATATTATTTTAATCATAATGGACTATTTTTAGGATTTTAATATTAATCGGCGGTCACCGACGTTCGTTGCGCATTTTATCCGTTACGCGATAAGCGTTTATCTTAATATTGCCAACATAATTTTTATCAAACTTTGGATTTACCAACACATCAAATACCATATATAAACATCATAAATAATCAATACGGCATTTTATTAATTCATGACACGTGTTACATTTGTACGGTACAACCTAAATAGCCAAGTGTCACAGTCTCCCCCTGTTTAAGGAATTTTGTCCCCGAAATTCTTACACTACAGGTTTCGTTTTTGCACTAGACTTAAAGAGATGTGGATATTTCCATTGCATTTGGTCCTGTCGTTCCCATGTGAACTTGGGTCCACGCTTGGAATTCCAGCGAACCTTGACCAACTTAATCCGACTCCTCCTAAGCTTCTGAATCTTCTCATCCAGAACTTGTACCGGTTCCTCGATAAATCTCAATTTATCATCTACTTGAACCTCTTCAGGGGTATGATTAGTGTCTCATCTGACATACACTTTCTCAGGTTGGAAACATGAAACACGTCATGAACTCCACTCAATTCTTGTGGCAGCTTAAGCCTATACGCGACTGATCTAACTCGAGAAAGGACTTCGAAAGGACCTATATAACGTGGGCTCAGCTTTCCCCCTTTCCCAAACCTAAAACCTCCTTTCCAAGGTGACACCTTCAGTAGAACACGATCTCTGACTTGAAACTGCAACGGTTTCCTTCGGTTGTTTGCATAACTCTTCTGTCGATCGGCGACAGCTTTCAACCTTTCCTTGATCTGGACAACCTTGTCGGTGGTTTCCTGGATAAGCTCAGGTCCGGTTAGTTGCCTTTCGCCCACTTCAGCCCATCAAAGGGGTGATCGACACTTCCTTCCGTACAACTCTTCAAACGGAGGGGCTTTGATACTAGCGTGGTAACTATTGTTGTAGGAAAACTCAGCTAATGGTAGGTGAGCATCCCAACTTCCACCAAAATCAATCACACACTCTCTCAACATATCCCCTAACGTCTGAATGGTTCTTTCACTCTGACCATCCGTTTGAGGTTGATATGCAGTACTCATGTCCAAACGAGAACCTAACGACTCCTGAAGAGATCGCCAAAATCTGGAGTCGAACGTCCATCTCTATCAGAGATAATTGACACAGGTACTCCATGTCGGGCTACAATCTCGTTGAGGTATAACTGTGATATCTTCTCTGTCTTGTCTGTTTCCTTAATGGGCAAGAAATAAGCAGACTTCGTCAATCGATCCACAATTACCTATATGGTGTCATATCCACGTGATGTACGGGGTAATTTGGTGATAAAGTCCATAGCAAGATGCTCCCACTTCCATTTAGGAATCTCTAGTTGCTGCAGAAGCCCAGACGGCTTCTGATGCTCAGCATTAACCTTCGAGCATATTAGACATTTACTCACATACACCGTAATATCTTTCTTCATATTCGGCCACCAATACAATTCCTTAATATCCTGATACATCTTGCTAGAACCTGGGTGAATTGAATATCTATACTTATGAGCCTCGTTCATAACCAGTTCACGAAGGTTACCTCTGAGCGAAACCCGAACTCGGTTCATGAAGTACATCACTTCATCCGCTTTTGGTATCAGTTCATATTCCAAACCTCTCAAACCTTCTCTACTCAGATTATCATCTCTTAAAGCTTCTCGCTGTGCATTGCGAATTCGATCGGTCAAATTCGTCTGTACGGTTAAACCCAAAGCACGAACGCGTAGAGGCTTTTCTCGCTCTTTCCTACTGAGCGCATCAGCAACAACATTGGCCTTCCCTGGGTGATAGCGAATATCACACTCATAATCATTGAGTAATTCCACCCATCTCCGTTGCCTCATGTTGAGTTCCTTCTGATCAAAGATATGCTGCAGACTTTTATGGTCTGTGTAAATCGTACACTTCGTGCCATACAGATAATGTCTCCAAATCTTCAAGATAAACACAACAGCTCCTAACTCCAAATCATGAGTTGTGTAGTTCTTCTCATGCACTTTCAGTTTTCTAGATGGATAGGCTATCACTTTGTCCTTCTGCATAAGCACGCAACCAAGGCCCAAATGTGACACATCGCCGTAGACAACAAAACCGTCATTTCCCTCAGGCAGGGAAAGAATAGGTGCACTACACAACTTCTCCTTCAACATTTGAAAAGCCTTCTCCTGCTTCTCTGTCCAATCAAACTTCTTGTCCTTCTGGGTCAATAGCGTCAATGGCTGCGCTATTCATGAAAAATTCTCAATGAATCTTCTGTAATACCCAGCAAGTCCTAAGAATTGTCGTACCTCTGACGGAGTCCTTGGCGCTTCCCAATTCTTAATCGCCTCAATCTACGACGGATCCACATGTATACCTTTCTCATTTATGACGTGACCGAGGAAATGAACCTCCCGAATCCAAAACTCACATTTAGAGAACTTGGCATACAGTTTCTCGTTCTTCAACTACTCCAAAACAATCTTTAGATGTTGCTCATGATCTTCTTTGGTTTGTGAATAGATAAGTATATCGTCAATGAATACTATCACGAATTTATCCAAATAGGGTTTGCATAGCCTGTTCATGAGATCCATGAACACTGCAGGCGCATTAGTTAAGCCAAAAGGCATGACTAAGAACTCATAATGGCCATACCGTGTTCTAAAAGCAGCTTTGGAATATCTTCATCAGCAATCTTCAATTGATGATATCCCGAACGCAAATCGATCTTTGAGTAGTAGTTGGCTCCTTACAACTGGTCAAACAGGTCATCTATTCTTGGTAACGGGTACCGATTCTTGATAGCCAGCTTGTTCAGCTCCCGATAATCTATGCACATCCTAAAGGAACCATCCTTCTTCTTCACAAATAAAATAGGTGCTCCCCAAGGTGAAAAGCTTGGGCGAATGAAGCCTTTGTCTAGAAGCTCTTGAAGCTTATTCGACAATTATTTCATTTTCGAAGGTGATAATATATAAAGGAGACTTTGCAATCTGTGCAGCACTAGGAACAAGATCAATTCTAAACTCTATCTGTCTCGCAGGGGGCAATCCAGGTAAGTCTTCATGAAAAACTATCAACTACGTTAACTAAGAACGCAGGATAACACTTATGCAACATCGTGTGCATCTTCATAACACTAACGATTTCGATTTCCGACCTGATCGATCTCCATGAATTACTAACGCTTCACCACCAGGACGGGGTGTACGCACTAATTTCTCTGAACAAAAAATCTCAGCTCCGTTCTTGGATAGCGAATCCATTCCAATAACTACATAGAAACTACCGAGTTCTGCTAGTAATAAATTGATACTAAAACTATGATCACATATCAGAATACTACAACCACGAATGACTTCGCTAGTTTCTATCTGTTTACCATTTGCTAATTCGATTGAATACTTTTTGTCTAGCTTACTTGCTTGAGAACACATAAATTGTTCAAAGTTTTTCGACACAACACTCAAGTCAGCACCAGTATCAAATAGTACGAATGCAAAATGGTTATTGATTAAAACGTACCGGTAACCACTGGAGGATCATCACGCGCTTTCCCAGCATTCAGCTCAAAAGCTCTGCCCCTAGGACTCTGATTCTTCAATGATGGACAATTTCGCTTGATATGTCCTTGCTCTCAACATTCGAAGCAACCTTCAAGCTTGACTCCATATGCAGTGCTTTTAGCATAGCACTCACGCGTCGCGTTTCCAGATCGACCGCACCTGGCACATTTTCTCTACTCATCTCCATGAGTCCTCTTCACTGAACCACTACCGCCATCCCTGGAATTATCCTTTCTTGAACCACTGGTGTTAGCCACAAATGCTTTTCCAAAACTGCGCTTCCTATCACACCTGTCATCGGAATCCTTCCTCGAACTTTCATATTTTCGCTCCCGCAAACCTTCTGACCTACGCTCGGAGCGTTCATGTCGATCAGATTTCCTATCTGCAGCATCCTTCGTCGATGATTTCCCGGTCTCATCCTTCTTGTTAAGATTACTCCTACAAATGGCATCATCGGTTAGTGATTTTCCCAAAGAAGTGGCTTCCAGGTAGGTAGTGGATTTCGCTGATGTGACCATACTGCGGATCTGTGGCGCTAAACCCCAAATATACCTCTCTATCTTCACATACTCAGGAGTGACCATTTGAGGAATCAACCTAGTCAGATCGTTGAATCGAGACGTGTAAGCTCTGACATTCAAGCCTTCGATGGTAAGATTCCAGAAATCAGTCTCAATTTTATGCAGCTCACTACGCGGGCAGTATTCCTTAAGAAGCATCTCCTTCAGTTTGTTCCAGGTAAGACCGTAAGAAACGTCTTCTCCCAAAATCTGAATTTGAGTGTTCCACCAGGATAAAGCTTCATCAAGAAATGAACACGAAGCATACCTAGCCCTCTGATTAGCGGCACAACCACTGATGGCTATCACAGACTCCACCTTCTCGATCCATCTAACAATATCAAGGGGTCCTTCAGCACCGGTAAATGATTTCGGGTTACAACCCTGGAAAGTTTTGTACGTACATCCGTGCACTGTTCACAAGGTTAATGAAAATCAAGATTACTCTTAGATTATATCATAACACATGAAACTACAAAAACTTTTCCAATCATTACACTACCTTGAGGGGCTCCAATTGGCGCTCCACCAAAACCAGGTGCATCACCACGTCCACATCCTCGCCCCATCGTCTGGTTAGCCTCGCGTTGTTCCATAGCGGCATTGACGTGTTGAGCGATAAGCTGCGCCAACTCCTCGGGTGTGGTAGGTAATCTAGTACTAGCAGTAGAGGGACCTTGTCTCGATTTTGGTGGCATATTGTCGTTTCTATTATTGCAATAATAATAACAACGTAAGACAAATAATCAATCATTAAATAATAGTGGACTAAACAATACACGCATCCACATAATAATGAGAATAATTTAACCAAAAACCCTTATCATTGATATTTATCAAAGAAATTACAAAGCTTGTTCTTAGTACAAAGACTAATCAAAATTTGGTGTGTCAACATCATCACCAATAACAAGTCTATACGAAATTTCCTCCTAAATATCCAAAAATTTGGCATGCAAGCCATAAATAGGGTTACAAAAAGAGAAATACAACAAACACAACAACAACGAATCACTTCAAACCCACGAACTCTAGAAGCTTCCTAACCAGCTCCTCTAACTCTACAATCCTCCAGTGCATCTGATCCATAGCACTGTTATCCAAATCCTTAAGCTCGTCATACCAGTCCATCTGACCCTTGAGATCCTTCACCTTCCCCTTGGTCATCTCCAGATCTCCGCGAATAGCACCCAACTGACGATCGCAATGAGAACACCGGTCAACCCTGTAACATCCGTCAAAAACCGGATTTACCAAACCCGCTCCGTTTATTAACCGAACAATCAGTTAAAAATTTCGTGGCGTATTTAATGCCCAAATTATTTTTAAACGATACATAATTAATAAGTATACTGGAATATATAATTTATATTTGAAAAAGTATTTAAAATAAGGAAATAAAAATAAAAGGCTTCTGCCGGGTTTCGAACCCTGGTCAGCCAGGGATTTCAGCAGAGTCTTAACACACACACGCTCAACCACTGCGCCACTTGTGTTTCTGGTTCATTAATGGAAACAATTAATTCTAACACAGATCTCGAATTTTTAAGCTGATAGGTGAACTTCACTTACTCAAGAAATTGAGTAGCGAGAATCTTTCCTCAGAGGCACGGAAAGGGTCCAAGCCGTAGGAAAGACAGCAACTTTCAAAACCGACGCGCCCAATCGCAGTCGTCGAAAATCCCGACGATTTCGCCGAGATTGGACGGTTTCTTCAGTTTTAACCGAAGCCTTAACTACTACATCAGTTATAACCGACGTCTGAACTCGCGACGCAAGTCATAACCGCCGGAAAACTTATTGACCGACGTATCAAGACGGAAAACAGACTAAATTCGTCGATGTCCTGCCCTATAAATACCCCCTCTAACCTCTGTTAGCTTTTTCGCTCACAATCACACTCTTTCCCGACATAATTTCACTCGCCGGAGAACTTCTTCAACTCGCCGGAAAACCGAACCTTTCACCTCTGTGCCTTACTGAACCCCCAGAGCTCATACCGAAGCCACCCACATTTATCTCAAGCTCGTTGAAGACCCTCTGCCGCAAGACACACGTTGCCGGAATCATCTGCTGTCATCGGAGTTCCGCCGGAGAAACAGAGGAGTCCAGTTCGGTATACCATACACTTAATCTCTTATTCTTTTTATTAATCTCACATACAAGTAATCGCAACACACTAAAAGAACTTGATTAAAATCGTTGAACCAGTCAGACACCGATTCTGGTTAAGAATAACGAAGAAGATGAAGTTTCAGTGGTATATATGTTTAATAAAAATCAAGATATAACTCGGGTTAGACACACAGTCCAGCGGTGGACTGTGTGCAAATAAAAACGCATACGTTCCGAGTTCGATTCTTGTTCCACGCACACTCGCCTTAATAAAAATGTTCCTTTTTTTTAACCGAACCGGATTCACTGCAATAGATGTTAAGTTTAATAAAAACTGGAATAATAACCAAGATAGACACACAGTCCAGTGGTGGACTGTGTGAACGTTTAATCACACGTCACGAGTTCGAGTCCAGACTACCGCACCGGTCCGGACAATTATCAAACTTTTTATATAAGACAGAAATGAAGTAATGTAGTTTGTATATAAGTATAATAAAAATCAGATTATATAACAAGTTAGACACACAGTCCAGCGGTGGACTGTGTGTTAACCCAAACCACAGGTACCGGGTTCGAGGCCTGTGGAGAGCACCGAGCGAGTCATTTAAATCGTTTTTGAAATAAATGATTTTCGGTTTAATTCAATTAGTATATAAGTATAATTAAAAACAGAAATATTTCGGGTTAGACACGTAGCTCAGTTGGTAGAGCTGCGTGCACGCGAACGGGAGGTCTCGAGTTCGAGCCTCACCCGGCGCACACAATTACACAGTCTGACCGGTCAACAAGTCAACGGTCAACGGTCGCAAAAAGTCAACATTTTTTATTATTTTTATTTATTTATTTTATTTAAAAATCAATTAAAAATACTTAAAAATAACATTTTTAAGGTTAGAAAATAGCCTTAAACTCACAAAAATATATCCAACAATTCTACTAAAATTGATTAATAAAATCCGCTTACTTACCGAACTATTATGCTATTATCTAGGTTAGTTTCACTCGTGGTTAAAACCAACTTCGTGCGTATTCTACATCATCAACCGAACGCACCCAATGTGAGTGAATCTCTACAAATTCCCCGTTTTAATCATGTTTTTGGGGTGTATCATGTGTCTTATTATTTATCACATTTAAACTATTGTGCATCTATCATATCCATGAATAAATGTGTATTCATCATGTATTATCTGTTGGTGTGATTATTGTTTAAATTAATTTTATCATTTTCAGTACATACATTTTCATAGGCCGCCGCTCCCCATTACCTATGAGCGTTGAGCTGTTCCCCATTACCTATGAGCGTGAACCAGGCGTGCCAACATACGATCGGCTCCGTTTGATTGAGCCTTGATCGCACATACATTTCATCATAGGCCGTCTGCTCCCCATTACCTATGAGCGTGAGCCGTTCCCATTACCTATGAGCGTGAACGAGACGTTGCCAACATTTGCATTGTCATTCATGTTACATATTCATGCAAGGTGTTTTGTTATTGTATGTTATTCGTTTGATATTGTATGCTATTTGTTTGTTATTGTATGTTTACTTACGTTTGTTCACATTTGATTATTGCGCAACTTTTTCCATATTAAATACAACAAGAAATAAATAATAAATGTTTTCGGACAAGGTTCACTCGCCAACTTTTTGTTGATCCAAAAACCATTTTTACACATGATACAGGTGAACAGGATGAAGCAAGGAAAACATAGGAAATGCCTTAGAAGAAAACAATGAAGTCTAGAATGATATTTAGGACATGATGTAATTATGATTGTATATTTCCCATTAAATTGTATTAATGAATATGAAACGTTATAATAAATGTCATGAGCTTTGATGATAACCCAATTATGCCCCGATCCCCTTTTCCGGTGCGGGTCGGGGTGTGACAAATTGGTATCAGAGCCATGACTATAGGGATATAGGATAGGTTATTAGACCCTTAGAGCCTATATAGTTGCCTAAATTTTAATTGTTTAGGTGGTTACATACAAACTTATGATGTTTATTTGTTTCATATTTGTTTATACTTACAGTCAAACATACATACTTACATACACATTCATCATACATATTTCAATGTTCCTATATTCAAAACATCTTCATACTTTTGTTATTCAAAGATTTTGTCGCAATTTTCAAATCTCAAAGTAAGTTCTGCGACGGGCATGTAGTAACTGGAAGGGTACAAGTACCGGTAGTCGGAACGTCCTGTCTAGGTTGGCATTAATATAAATCCAATATAACGGACCAGTTTGCCTACCTGGGGACTAACAATGAGAGTACGAAGGACCTATTAGGCCAAAGCATGCCACACCAAACGTCGTTCGAACTAACCCCACTTTGAGGTGTCACCGTGTCTATACCTGGACACATTCCGAATATCATACGTTATATACATATTTCTCGATTTTCTCCGGGTTTTAGTGTACGTAACCAGGCTAACACATGCGAACCATATGAAAAACCCGGTATTCATGGGGGCCCACATGATTACGAAGGTGAAGTATGGCGGCATGCAAGGCCCAATGACGAGCAAAGCCCAAGACATCCTATGGATGTAGTAGATTTATTTTTCTATATTTATTTTATGAATGTTCCTTCCTAAGTGCGACCCATGATCCCAAAAACATCCAACTCATACTCTTGATATGTATTCCTTGTAGATGTCTTCTAGCCTCGCCTGTAGGAAGATGAGAGCAGGAAAAGCCCGCGAGCGCATGGCTGCCCTAATCGCTCAACAAATGGCTGCCGTAATACCCAACATTGTAATCCAAGTCCAACAAGCACTTACCGCTAATCCTGTCAACCAAGAAGATCAAAATGTTATCAACCCTCCCCCAAGTACCACTAAATGCACCTACAAGCATTTCAAATCCTGCGACCCTCCAAAATACGAAGGGACTGAAGGTGTCACCGCTCTCCTCCATTGGTTTGAAGAAATGGAGAACACTTTTCTAAATTGCGATTGCCCCGATGATCGCAAAGTGCGATATGCTACCGGTCGTTTATATGGAATAGCACTTACTTGGTGGAATACAGAGAAGGCCAAACGAGGCGTTGAAGACGCTATGACTTTGACTTGGGAAGAGTTGAAGGAAATCATGACAAGATGGTTTTGCCCGAGGAGCGAAATCAAGAAATTAGAAGATGAGTTCTATTCGTTGAAGCAAAAGGAAGGCGACCACACCACATACAACAAAAGATTCCTCGAGTTAAATCAAATGGTTCCCAACTTGTTCACTCCTCTTTACCGTTTGATCGAGCACTACATTCGAGGTCTTCCGTCAAAAATTCAAGACTCTATAATAAGTACCACACCTGCAACTTTGGAAGCAGCAATGGAGTTAGCTACAGAGCTCACCGAAAACCGAATCCGGAACAAAGACTTCAAGGAGGAGAAGAAGAAGGATAAGGTGTCGACTGAAACTTCAAACTCCACCCGAACCGAATCCCCTTCTCAACCCACTTTTAAGAGAAAACGAGATGGGCAACTTTTCGCTGTCACACAACGTAATCAACCAATTTCACAAGCCATACCCATCCAAGCTATCCCAATCACTCAAGTAGCACCCAACTCAACTTACCCAAATAAGAAACCATACCTTGGACCTCACCCTCGATGTAACACCTGTTTTTATCACCATCCCCCTACCTTACCTTGTCGACTATGTGCGAATTGTGGACGCTATGGTCATTTGAGCAAGGTTTGCCGCACCCTCAAAATCAAATCTCTCCCCCTACTCAAAACATGATCCAAACCTATCAACAACCCCAATACCCCATGTTCCCATATGTTCGAGCTTGTTTCAATTGTGGCGACCCTACCCACTTTAGAAACACGTGCCCTCGATTGGTTAACATCATAAACGCTCAAGCTCAATCAAACCCAGTTAACCAAGTAAATCAAGAAAACCCAATCACTAGGCCACCAGCAAGAGGAAGAGTTTTCAACATCAACGCCAATCCTGTCGAAGATAATGACGGCCCAAACGAAACCAACCAACTAGTCCCCTTCACCGAAAATCAAGATTCAACTCCAGCCGCTTAGTTTTTATGTTTTTCTTTATGTTATCTCAATTTTCTTGTATCCCAGTTATAAATGGGAATCTTATCCAAGGATATTAATGCGAATTACTATTTCAGTTTGTTTATGTCTTAAAGTCACATAGAACTAATCATAACTTACGGATAAAGCCAATGAAAATTTGACAAGAATATGGTGGATATGCCGCTGGTACTTCCTATATATAAGTATTCTTGCCAAAGGATCAGAGGCATTATCTGGCGGTTATGAGAAGTTCCATGGGGAATTTAGTATTGTCTTGATTGAAGTTGTTTTGTACTTACTGATTTAGCATTTATAGCATCTTATCATTTAAAGAAATTAGATTGTATTCCATTTCTACAATGACTAACCTCTCCATCACAACAAACGAGAGAGGTATTGTCATCATTCAAACATGGATACGATCAGAATTAAGACTCAAGTGTTGGTTGTTGTGTTTGTTTTAGAGTCACATAGAACTAATCATAACTTGCGGATAAAGTTAATGAAAATTTGACAAGAATATGGTGGATACGCCGCTGGTACTTCCTATATATAAGTATTCTTGTCAAAGGATCAGAGGCATTATCAGGCGGTTATGAAAGGTTCCATGTAGGATTTAGTATTTTTTGGTCAAAGTTTGTTCATCATACATTTCAGCGTATTTCAATTTCATCGTTTAAAGAAGTTGAGCCATATCTCACTTCCACAATGACTAACCTCTCCATCACAACAAACGAGAGAGGTATTGTCATCATTCAAACATGGATACTATCAGAATTAAGACTCAAGTTTTGGTTGTTGTGTTTGTTGTAGAGTCACATAGAACTAATCATAACTTGCGGATAAAGTCAATGAAAATTTGACGAGAATATGGTAGATACGCCGCTGGTACTTCCTATATATAAGTATTCTCGCCAAAGGATCAGAGGCATTATCAGGCGGTTATGAGAAGTTCCATGTAGGATTTAGTATTGTCTTGGTTGAAATTTGTGTTACATTCATATCATCTCGCCATTTAAAGAAACTGGATTGGTGTTCTATTTCTACATAAACTAACCTCTCCATCATAACAAACGAGAGAGGAACTGTCACCATTCAAACATGTATGCTATCAGAATTTGGACTCAGATATTGGTTGTTGTGTTTATTTATGTTCTAGAGTCATATCATAGAACCAATCATAACTTACTGATAAAACCAATGAAAATTTGACAAGAATATGGTGGATACGCCGCTGGTACTTCCTATATATAAGTATTCTTGTCAAAGATCAGAGGCATTGTCAGGCGGTTATGAGAAGTTCTATGTAGGATTTAGTAATTTCTTGGTACATTGGTTGTTGTGTTTATTTATGTTCTAGAGTCATATCATAGAACCAATCATAACTTACTGATAAAACCAATGAAAATTTGACAAGAATATGGTGGATACGCCGCTGGTACTTCCTATATATAAGTATTCTTGTCAAAGGATCAGAGGCATTGTTAGACGGTTATGAGAAGTTCCATGTAGGTTGTAGTATTAGAAATTTTGTTTTACGATATAACCCTATCTTTCCAAACATATCAAAACTCTTACGCATGAAATCATACTTAGTGAATCAACTCTGCTTATCAATATTTCTACCGTAGGCAACAAAAAGCGATTCCTGTAGCAGGGTACTCAACCCTTACAAGGAACGTTAAACTCTTACTTTTTTCTACGTATGTAACTGTCAAACTAGACACCATCATTTTTAGACAAATATATCACTACTTAAATTTCGGGACGAAATTTCTAAAAAGCAGGGGATACTGTAACACCCGTCAAAAACCGGATTTACCAAACCCGCTCCGTTTATTAACCGAACAATCAGTTAAAAATTTCGTGGCGTATTTAATGCCCAAATTATTTTTAAACGATACATAATTAATAAGTATATTGGAATATATAATTTATATTTGAAAAAGTATTTAAAATAAGGAAATAAAAATAAAAGGCTTCTGCCGGGTTTCGAACCCGGGTCAGCCAGGGATTTCAGCAGAGTCTTAACACACAGACGCTAAACCACTGCGCCACTTGTGTTTCTTGTTCATTAATGGAAACAATTAATTCATAACATAGATCTCGAATTCAAAACCGACGCGCCCAATCGCAGTCGTCGGAAATCCCGACGATTTCGCCGAGATTGGACGGTTTCTTCAGTTTTAACCGAAGCCTTAACTACTACATCAGTTATAACCGACGTCTGAACCCTCGACGCAAGTCATAACTGCCGGAAAACTTATTAACCGACGAATCAAGACGGAAAACGGACTAAATTCGTCGATGTCCTGCCCTATAAATACCCCCTCTAACCTCTGTTAGCTTTTTCGCTCACAATCACACTCTTTCCCGACATAATTTCACTCGCTGGAGAACTTCGGCAACTCGCCGGAAAACCGAACTTTTCACCTCTGTGCCTTACTGAACCCCAGAGCTCATACCGAAGCCACCCACATTTATCTCAAGCTCGTTGAAGACCCTCTGCCGCAAGACACACGTCGCCGGAATCATCTGCTGTCATCGGAGTTCCGCCGGAGAAACAGAGGAGTCCAGTTCGGTATACCATACACTTAATCTCTTATTCTTTTTATTAATCTCACATACAAGTAATCGCAACACACTAAAAGAACTTGATTAAAATCGTTGAACCAGTCAGACACCGATTCTGGTTAAGATTAACGAAGAAGATGAAGTTTCAGTAGTATATATGTTTAATAAAAATCAAGATATAACTCGGGTTAGACACACAGTCCAGCGGTGGACTGTGTGCAAATAAAAACGCATACGTTCCGCGTTCGATTCTTGTCCACGCACACTCGCCTTAATAAAAATGTTCCTTTTTTTAACCGAACCGGATTCACTGCAATAGATGTTAAGTTTAATAAAAACCGGAATAATAACCAAGATAGACACACAGTCCAGTGGTGGACTGTGTGAACGTTTAATCACACGTCACGAGTTCGAGTCCAGACTACCGCACCGGTCCGGACAATTATCAAACTTTTTATATAAGACAGAAATGAAGTAATGTAGTTTGTATATAAGTACAATAAAAATCAGATTATATAACAAGTTAGACACACAGTCCAGCGGTGGACTCTGTGTTAACCCAAACCACAGGTCCCGGGTTCGAGACCTGTGGAGAGCACCAAGCGAGTCATTTAAATCGTTTTTGGAATAAATGATTTTCGGTTTAATTCAATTAGTATATAAGTATAATTAAAAACAGAAATATTTCGGGTTAGACACGTAGCTCAGTTGGTAGAGCTGCGTGCACGGCGAACGGGAGGTCTCGGGTTCGAGCCTCACCCGGCGCACACAATTACACAGTCTGACCGGTCAACAAGTCAACGGTCAACGGTCGCAAAAAGTCAACATTTTTTATTATTTACTTTATTTATTTTATTTAAAAATCAATTAAAAATACTTAAAAATAACATTTTAAGGTTAGAAAATAGCCTTAAACTCACAAAAATATATCCAACAATTCTACTAAAATTGATTAAAAAATCCACTTACTTACCGAACCATTATGCTATTATCTAGGTTAGTTCACTCGTGGTTAAACCAACTTCGTGCGTATTCAACATCATCAACCGAACGCACCCAATGTGAGTGAATCTCTACAAATTCCCCGTTTTAATCACGTTTTTGGGGTGTATCATGTGTCTTATTATTTATCACATTTAAACTATTGTGCATCTATCATATCCATGAATAAATGTGTATTCATCATGTATTATCTGTTGGTGTGATTATTGTTTAAATTAATTTTATCATTTTCAGTACATACATTTTCATAGGCCGCCGCTCCCCATTACCTATGAGCGTTGAGCTGTTCCCCATTACCTATGAGCGTGAACCAGGCGTGCCAACATACGATCGGCTCCGTTTGATTGAGCCTTGATCGCACATACATTTCATCATAGGCCGTCTGCTCCCCATTACCTATGAGCGTGAGCCGTTCCCCATTACCTATGAACGTGAACGAGACGTTGCCAACATTTACATTGTCATTCATGTTACATATTCATGCAAGGTGTTTTGTTATTGTATGTTATTCGTTTGATATTGTATGCTATTTGTTTGTTATTGTATGTTTACTTACGTTTGTTCACATATGATTATTTCGCAACTTTTTCCATATTAAATACAAAAAGAAATAAATAATATATGTTTTCGGACAAGGTTCACTCACCAACTTTTTGTTGATCCAAAAACCATTTTTACACATGATACAGGTGAACAGGATGAAGCAAGGAAAACATAGGAAATGCCGTAGAAGAAAACAATGAAGTCTAGAATGATATTTAGGACATGATGTAATTATGATTGTATATTTCCCATTAAATTGTATTAATGAATATGAAACGTTATAATAAATGTCATGAGCTTTGATGATAACCCAATTATGCCCCGATCACCTTTTCCGCTGCGGGTCGGTGTGTGACAAACCCATACTCCTTTATGCTTTTTTGAAGTACACTCCATGGCAGCTCTACAGGTTGATGCAATGTCTCTGGCAGGTCGAGTCCTCTTCCTACGGCGGTAATAAACTAGCATGGGTGCAGTGGAGACTCGTGACTCGGGCGGCTGTACGAACGAATCTGACGTAACAGGCAGAGGGATCTCAGGTATAGGCTCAGTAGTGGGAATGGACGGGACTACCGGTGGCTCTAATGGACGAACCGTAACAGTAGTGGCGTCCACCACTGGAGCTATCCCAATGGATCCTCTAATCAACGGGGTACCTCTACCCAGCTCATAACAATAGGCACTATGCCGGATGACTGTCCGATCTTGAAAACCCAAGGTGGAACAGAGTCATCATCGTCAATCCATCCGTTACTAGTATGGGCGTAACGGGCGTCGACCTGGCTGGCGAATGCAGTAGGGCCATCATAGAATGACGAGGCAAACTCGGCCATGTTAACGATCTGAGGGGTTATGGGGGGTATCTGTGGCAAAACGGATCTAGGTGAAGTCTCGAATTCTGGCTCGCTACCTGAGTCATGAATCTCGATGACCTCGTGCTCGTGCGACATCTGTGACATATATAACCATACAAAGTAAGTGTGTGTTCAAATGAAAAATAACACATAAGGCCCAAATAAACAGAGTAACACGTATGCACATAAACACGCAATGGTTCTCATACATGATAAAAATCCATGTTTATTTAAAATTTTTGGCTTCGTGAATTTTGAACTTTAATCTCAAAATTCTTGGTCCTAAGAAAACATCTAGTTCGCTAACAACCATTGGCTCTGATACCAACTTCTGTAACACCCCAAAAACGTCACAATGGAAATACAAACGTAATGGTGATGGAAGTTGGTGCCCATAAATATCTTGTCGAATGATGCATTGTTAATGTTGGATATATAACTTAATTAAAACATAGTTTTTAATACATAAAGTTTAAAAGTACGTCATAAACACATCACAGTTAAGTTGTTTTGATCCATATGGATCTTATTACACAGGTCCCAAAGTTTTAAAAGTTTGTCCCAACATTTTCAAAACAACCACGCATCAACAACCACAAGATACGCCAAAATTCCCGAAGCCATGCTCAAGTACCTGAAGAACACATTAAAATCAAGTGTCAACACAAAGGAGGGTGAGTTCACGTATTCAAATTCAAAACAATTTGATCCAAGGAAAACTTTCATATTATGTGTTTATAAATAAAACATCCATATAAATTATAGAAAGTCTATTTAATTTCCTTTACAAAAATCCAAGGGTCAGTCATCACCAGCGTTTCCTAAACCATAGCGATATCCTCGACTTGTTCCCAAGGTTTACACATATTAAATTAATAGCATCAAGTGTTCAGACTCGTATGTTTGCAAGACAATACGAACTACATATTGACAATAAGGACATAATCAACGTTAGACAATCACATAATTTAAAATCCGTCGCTTGACTTGACACAGAGCTACCGGTCACGACAGGGTGGTCAGCCCGATAGATCTATCAACAATTCCACGCATATCGATATTAATGATTAAATGGCTAAGTTCGCGCTAAGTGACCGCAATGGGTCACATAAGGTGCCAACCTTATGAACAATATATATATCTTACTATAATGATAAATTTAATATAACATGTTGTACGAATCCCTGACGTCCCCACCGAAATGTAAGCCTAAAACGATACTTACTCCCTTGAGACCAAGCCAATTCTTTATAAGTTTATATTTAGGCAATTTTAAATCTACACGGCTGTTCTATCCCATAACACCGTAATAACACCAGTTCTCCCCGAAACATATTTGTATCAAAACCATATATTTTCCATGAAAATATATCCATAATTTAATCAAAGGTATATTTATACAAAAGTGTATACTTATCCTTTTTAAGGTGTGTTCTTCCCCCAAAACAGTTATAAAAATAGTAAAAAGAGGGTTTTAGTGACACTCACCTTTGGGTGCGTATTACAAATAGCGCAATCCCACAATTGTTTCTACACGTCCTAATATACGTAGGAACGATTTATCAATCAATATATCACAAAATTCCTAAGTTTCTCCAAATCTTGGAATTTTCGCAAAATTTTGAGATTTTCTCGAAAACTTATTATTTTTGTTTACATTGGCATTTTAATATATACGAGTTCATATATATAGTAAGATTTGCGACTTGAACGATTTTATTGGCTATCCTTAGTATGTTATATCCGTTAACACTCTCGTTTATACGTATTATATATCTACGATTTGCGCGTCGTAATATATACATAAAGGTACACAAATATTCAATATTGTAACACGCGAAGACTCGTTAACTAATATATTTTATCATTTTTAAAGCATGCATACATGAAATTACTAATTAAGTTAACCTATGTATCAATTTTCATGCTCGACAAATAAGTTACATATTTAACGCAAATTTCACCGATTTTATCGTTTAAACACACAAGTGTACATGCATAGTCTAAATTCCCGCTAGCATGTCAACACTTATCATATTATCATATACACATAGTTAAATCACATAACAGATTCTAACACATAAGGTTCACCTATGAACAACCCGTTCTAGTGTTTATTGAAAAATGCGTATTTTAGCGATTCGGTAACGTTTTCGGGTGTTGGATGTCACGTATGACTAACCAAACACCAAATAAACTTAATATAAGTCAAAATACTTATATTTAGATCAAAAATCTCAGTTTAGTTACTGATCTAAAACAGTTTCATAAAAACCTCTTAAAAAGGCGATTTTTACCGCATAGTTTTGCGTCAAGCGTTACTATAACCATCCGAACTCGAAACGACTTCATATTTTAACACAATACATGTTATTTACTGATTAAAATGATGGTTATAATCAGATTAGTGTAGTTTTTGTGTAAGCCATATAAATCATGCGATTTCACGTATTTTACAACTTTTTAAGCACAATGTACAAAGCTAGTAAACTTCATGACAAGTTTCATACCACTTTAACACATGAAATAAGCTTATTTTTAAGGTTTATAATCTGATCTAAAACTATTTTTATCATAACATAATTTATTCATCATCTTATGTTCATACATCATCATGCATGCTTAGGTACAGGCATCTAATGCTTCCATAACACATCATTTTCAACTTACATGAACTTAAATGCATCTAGACATACATTTATTTCATGTTCATATAATCCAAGAACATCATAATCTTCATATAATCATCATCTAATCATGTTTACATAAATGCAAAATATGCTTCTTATTTATGAACATATGACAAAACCCAAATGCATGCATATAAACATATATATATATATATATACATGACATATATGCACACATATATATTTATAAGTTTCCAAAAATCAACTTTTTATATCACCTTTCAAAATCATAAGAATGTTCTTATATGATCCCTTATGAACATGCATGCATCAAATCTCATGAACATCATCAATCAAAATCATTCAAAGTTAAAACTCAATCTCATACACACATGTATACATACATACTCACGGCCACATGAACACACACATACACCTCCATTTTTAATTTATACAAAAACCCATTTATTATTGTTTTTAAGTTAGTGAATCATCCAAGAACAAGAGAAACCCCATTTACTATCATCTTTACCAAAAAGAATCGAGAACATTTTTTTAAAGACGTGAGTTTATTCCTTCAAGATTCTAGTGGTTTTTGATTAAGATGATGAGATGAAGCTTGGTTCTTGTTTGAAACTCCTTGGAATCACCTCTAAACCTTCATATAAGCTTGAAAACACTTCAAATGAGCTTGGATCTCCAAGAACAAGGTTGAAAATTTGAAGATGGTGGTGTTTAGAGGGTGTTCGGCCGAGATTTTTATGAGAGAGAGAGTTGAGTGATTTTGTAAGATTATGTGTGTTGGAATTTGAATATTATGGAAGATCTTGTCTTAAATGATCATTACACAAATACTTAGGTTCAACACATGGTAATAGAGAGAAGAGAACACACCCCCATGGCTGCCACCTCCCTTATTCGCACACACATATACACGCATGCATGCATATATATAACCTATATTGGGCAAAAACTGGTATTGTGCCGGGTGTTTTATCTAGCGTTTTAATCACGTTTTAACGCATTTCAAATTATTTTGAATGCTCTATAAAAATAAACTCACCAAAATATTACTAATCAATATTTTATTTGCCTGGACCGGCTACGTTGTCGGTATTTGGCAATGTGCGCGCTGTGTTGCGTTGTACGCACTTAAACTCGCAAAATAGGGATTTTAAGCGTTTTAATTTATTTTATCATTCTATATAAATAAACTTGCCAAACTATTACTGAAATAATTATCATTTTCCGTAAGTTGTTGTGTTGACAGTATTTTGTCACATACGTGCAGTATCGCGTAGTACGCGCTTAAACTAGAAAAATTGAGTTTCTAGCGTTTTAAATTATTTTTCCTCACGATTATGATTAAATATATTATTTTAATCATAACGGACTATTTTTTGGATTTTAACGTTAATCGGGCGGTCACCGACGTTCGTTTCACATTTTATCTGTTACGCGATAAGCGTTTATCTTAATATTGCCAACATAAATTTTATCAAACTTTGGATTTACTAACACATCAAATACCATATATAAATATCATTTATAATCAAATACGGCCTTTTATTCATTCATGACACGTGTTACATTTGTACAGTACAGCCTAAATAGCCGGGTGTCACACTTTTGATCCTGTAATTTAAAAGTGAACAAAGAAACATGCTTTTTCCAACATTAGTACCGAAAAATGGTTGATTTTATGCATTGTTTGATGTAATTTATATGTTGTATTTTACGCACATCAAATACCCCTACACTTGAATCTTTGCTTGTTCTCAAGCAAAACCCTATAATGTGGCTTACAAACCAAAATGGAATTGGTTATGAGAAGAGAAGTTTTGGTCTTATCTTTAGAGTGTCGGGATTCCAAGTCCTAAATTTATTTTGTTTTTATTTTACTTACAATCTTATTCATCATGATTCTAAGAAAAATTATTTCTTTAGGAATAACATGCCTTTATAAAATTCTATTTAGTTATATACATATTTACACACCTCACAAGTGGTCACGCAACTCTCGGCCGAAGATATTTAAGTGAAATCGCTCAGACCCGATTGTGGAGCTTACTTCTACCATAGGCTTGACAAACAATCAAACCTCCTCCTTTTTGACGTTTTAAACCTTGTAAATATCAAGAGGGCTTTAAAAGGGTAGGTTTCGGCTTGGGTAGGTGTGTTTGGTAAAAATTGGTGAAAAATGTAAAAAGTGTCGGTTCTTTGAACTCTTTTGTGACTTAGAAAAAAAAACTTTAATTAATGCGCTTTTTTTGTTTAACCAAAATTGAAATTAAGCCATAATTTTGTAATTTTTGTAACCGCACTTTTTACTAAAATAAGGGTTGTGAAAATAAAAAGGTTTGTGGATGTGTGTAGTTATTTTTGAAAAAGGTTGTTTTGCGGGTTTAGAAATGAAAATGTTTAGTCTCAAAGGGGTTTACTAGGGGGATGATTTTGGTAAGGGATGAAAAGGAAAAATAAAGGTTTAAAATGAAAAATGGGTTGTAGTCCTAATGCCTCCATCATTTACTTACTTGGATTTGTGTCGGCAAGGATTTTGGAATGTATTGCTTTGCAAAGTTCTAGATTTGTAAGAACCAAACGGGCTATTCACACAAGAAACGAAAAATTGAGCACTTAGGTTAGATATGTATTTGTGTGCTCGGTAAAGACTCAAAACTCACTTTTTGTGGGAGAAGGGTATAGTATAAAAGTGTATATATAATCAAATTTTACAAAGATTTGTTATGTCCGTTTTATAGTTTTCTTAATCGGTTCTTTTAATCATGACGCTATCAGTTTTAAATTAGCAAAAACATAATTTTTAGAACTTATTTTTCCCAAACTACACCAAGATAAGTAAAAAAATGAAATTTTTTTGAAAAATATTTGGGGTGATTAGCGGTTTCCCAAGGCGAGTTTTGTGTAAGGCTTGTTTTTAGGACCAAAGATTCAAGGTTTTAACATCCCCCCACACTTAAATTACACATTGTCCTAAGTGTGTCCCAAAAAGTATTTGTTTTGATTAAATGTGCAAAGAGTGGGTTAAAACAACAAAAATATAAAGTTACTGGACACTAGGCACGGGGTCGTGTTATGTGGGCACGGGGTCGTGTTATGTGGGCACGACCCCGTGACCAAAGTGCCAGTAATAGGGTAATTGAAAGGCTTACAGAAGGATGGACACGGGGGCATAGGCTATGGGCACGGCCCCGTGGCATTTGTCTGTAACAAATATGAACTTGGGTTTCGTTGTTTGGTATCTGATTTCCGGGCTTAGGGACCACTATGCTTAGTGTGACCAAGCCTCCCAAGGTACATGTGAGCTACAATCCTACCATAATACAATAATTCAGCATAATAACAAAGTTTCTAAATTATACAAGTTTAAGTGTTTCAACCACCATCATCCAAGAAAAAGAAAAGAAAATGCAGGAAAGTAAATTGTTTAGAGAAGCAAATTGTTCATCGGGACGCTGTAACATCCGTCAAAAAACGGGTTTCCAAAACCCACTTCGTTTATTAATCGAATATCCAGTTAAAAATTTTTCGTTGCTTATTTAATGCTCAGATAAATTGTAAACGATACATAATTAATATATAAATTAGAATCTTAAAACATAATTGTGAAATAACAAAAAAATAACGAATTTAAAAAAAAGTGGAGACGCCGGGTTTCGAACCCGGGTCACCCACTAACTTATACACACACAGTTTTCACCACTCCGCCACACGCACATGTAGTGAAGAAACTTAAGCAAATAAAACTTAAAGTCTCACCCGCGAACAATCCGATTTCAACCAAAAAAACTGAAACCGCCATTTTCAAGCAAAACCGAAATCAAGTTTTCCGTTCAGCGCACAATCTGGTTCCAGTCATTGAAATCTCTAACGGAAACCCAATGAATACATGTGGTAACCGATTGAATTTAATGGTGCGATAAACAGAGACTGAAACCGCCAATCAATCTTCAATCAATCATTGAATTTTCGCGATCATCTTGGGCATAACAGACAACTGGGCATCGGTTATAACCAACCCATTGACTCAATTCGAATCAAAGCTGATCAAACCGTATGATTTTAGAAATCAAAACCGAAATGTAATTAAATTCGAGTTATACAATATATCGATGTATTCATCATTTGAGCTCGCGAGTCTATCAAACTTACTCTCTCAACCTCACTCTGAAAACCTCGCCGCAAGTCGCCGGAATCCTCTGCAAGTTGACCGAAAGTTATCGCCGGAAAACCGAAGAATCTATCCCACTGTTGCCTTACTTTATAAACAGGACATCTAGAGCTCATACCGAAATCACCCACACTCACCTTAAACTCCCTGTAGAGTCTCTGTCGCAAGAAATACATCGCCGGAATTTAGTGCACTCGCCGGAGATTTTCACCGGAAAACCGAGATTTTACTTCTAGTTGGTATATTTCTTTAACTACTCTATCTATCATTCTGTATGTTACGAATCTTTGAACAATCACCCAGAATTGTCTAGAAGTCGTTTTCAGGCGGGTTATGTACTGGGCTTTGGGTTTAATGAAGAAGATGAACTGAAACCAATAATTAAATGAATTTAAAATCAGAAATTATACCGGGTTAGACACACAGTCCTGTGGTGGACTGTGTGCAATTTTCAATCACGGTCCTGAGTTCGAGCCTAGTGCCACGCCGGTTTTCCTGAAATAAAATGTTCCTTTTTAAAACAAGCTTAAATCAGATTCGCTTCAGTAAGTGTATAAATATAATAAAAACCGGAATAATAACCGGGTTAGACACACAGTCCAGTGGTGGACTGTGTGCAAAAACATAAAGCACGTCGCGGGTTCGAGTCCAGACTCTCACACCGGTTCGATTGGATTAAAACCTTTTTAATTAAATAAAAATTCGGTATAATCTAAATAGTATATAAATACAATTAAAATCAGAAATATTTCGGGTTAGACACGTAGCTCAGTTGGTAGAGCTGCGTGCACGCGTACGGGAGGTCACAAGTTCGAACCTCACTCAGCGCACATAATAAACACAATCAGACCGGTCAACAGTCAAAGTCAACGGTCAACATTTTTTTTATTTATTTATTTATCAGAAAATTTCTTAAAAATATTTAAAAATAATATTTTTAAAGGTAGAAAATGTCCTTAAACTCACAAAAATAAATCTAGAAATCCTATTAAGGTTATGAATTAAAATTATTAATCTCAAATAAAATCCATTTATTTACCGAACCATTATGTTATTGTTTAGGTTAGTTTCTCTCGTGGTTAAATCCAAATTCGTGCGCATTCATCATCAATCCAAGAAACGCAACCACTGTGAGTGAATTCTTACAAATTCCCCTTTTTATTCATGTTTTGGGGTGTATCATGTGTCGCTTAAATTAATTCGCTTAATCAAACTCGTGCTATAGCATTATATGATCTAAACTTAGAATGTAAATATTGTTTGTTGTGATGCATTACATATTGTCAAGTTGTGTGCAATTTATTCATTAGGCCCATCAGTTCCTCGTGGGAGACGAGTTGAACAATGCGTGCCTCAAAAACATTCATTAGGCCCATCAGTTCGTTGAACAACGCGTGCCTCAAAATCATTCATTAGGCCCATCAGTTCCTCGTGGGAGACGAGTTGAACAACACGTGCCTCAAAAACAAACATTTGGTGTGTGCGTGTGTATTAATTAATATTATGTGATTTGTGATTTAATTTACATTTACTCTTACTCATATGTGGTTATGCACTTTATTTTATAATCGATACAATAAACACGTTTAAATGTTTTCATAGGATTCACTCGCCAACTTTTTGTTGACCCAAAAACCATTTTTACACATGATACAGGTGGACAGGTTGAAGCAAGGAACACATAGGAAATTGCCTTAGAAGAAAATAATGAAGTTTTGAAAAATGTATAGAACATGTTGTACTAGTATGATTGATTGTAATGATTCTCCTGTAAAAGAAATAATAAATATGAAACATTATAATAAATGTCATGAGCTTTGATGAAAAACCCAATCATGCCCCGATCACCATTTCCGCTGCGGGTCAGGGTGTGACAGATTGGTATCAGAGCTTTTGACTATAGGGATATAGGATAGGTTATTAGACCCTTAGAGCCTATACTATAGTTGATTAGATTTTAATTGTTTATGTGGTTACATACAAACTCATTATGTTTATTTGTTTCGTATTTATTACACACACAAATGCATGCAAACACTTCCACTATTATATTGTGTGATATTTAATGAGTTATACTTATTGTCAAACATAACAAGCTTACATATACATTCATCACGCCTATTTCAATGTTCACATATTCAAGTCATCCTCACATTCTTTTAATCAAGATTTTGTCGCATTTTTTTTCTCAATCTCATCAAAGTGAGTTCTACGACGGGCATGTAGTAACTGTAAGGGTACGAGTACCAGTAGTCGGAACGTCCTGTCTAGGTTGGCATTCGTATAAATCCAATATAACGGACCAGTTTGCCTACCTGGGGACTAACGATGAGAGTACGAAGGACCTATTCGGCCAAAGCATGCTACACCAAACGTCGTTCGAACTAACCCCACTTTGAGTTATCACCGTGTCCACACCTGGATACATTCCGAATATCATACGTTACATACATATTTCTCGATTTTCTCCGGGTTTTAGTGTACGTTACCATGCTAACACATGCGAACCATATGAAAGACCCGGTAATCATGGGGGCTACATGATTACGAAGGTGAAGTATGGCGGCATGCAAGGCCCAATTACGAGCGAAGCCCAAGACATCCTATGGATGTAGTAAATTTATTATTCATCATTTATTTTATGAATGCTCATTCCTAAATACGACACATGACCCCTAAAAACTCATACTCTTGATACGTATTTCTTGTAGATGTCTTCTAGTCTCGCTCGTAGAAAAATGAAAGCAGGAAAATCCCGCGAGCGCATGGCTGCCCAAATCGCTCAACAAATGGCGGCCGTAATACCCAACATCGTAGTTCAAGTTCAACAGGCCCTTACCGCTAATCCCGTCAACCCAATCCACCAAGAAGATCAAAACATTGTCAATTCTTCCCCAAAAGCCACTAAATGCACCTACAAACATTTCAAATCCTGCGATCCTCCAAAATACGAAGGGACTGAAGGTGTCACCTCTCTCTTCCATTGGTTTGAGGAGATGGAAAACACCTTTCTCAATTGCGACTGCCCCGATGATCGCAAGGTGCGATATGCTACCGGTCGTTTGTTTGGAGTAGCACTTACATGGTGGAATACAGAGAAGGCCAAGCGAGGTACTGAGAATGCTATGACTTTGACTTGGGAAGAGTTGAAGGAAATCATGACAAGACGTTTTTGTCCAAGAAGCGAAATCAAGAAATTAGAGGATGAGTTCTATTCTTTGAAACAAAAGGAGGGCGACCACACCACATACAACAAGTGATTTCTTGAGTTAAATCAGATGGTCCCCAACTTGTTCACTCCCCTCTACCGTTTGATCGAGCACTACATTCGAGGTCTTCCTTCAAAAATTCAAGACCCTGTAATAAGTACCACACCTGCAACTTTGGAAGCAGCAATGGAGTTAGCTACAGAGCTCACCGAAAACCGCATACAAAATAAGGACTTCAAGGAGGAGAAGAAGAAGGATAAAGCATCAACCGAAACCCCAAACTCCACCTAAAACGAATCCTCTTCACAACCCATTTCTAAGAGAAAACGAGATGGGCAAATTTTCGCTGTCACCCAACACAATCAACCAACTTCACAAGCCATACCCTTCTAAGCTATCCCAATCACTCAGGTAGCACCCAACTCAACTTACCCAAATAAGAAACCTTACTTTGGACCTCACTCTCAATGCAACACCTGTTTTTATCACCATCCATCTACCTTACCTTGTCGACTATGTGTGAATTGTGGACGCTATGGTCATTTGAGCAAGGTTTGCCGCACCCCTCAAAACCAAACCTCACCCCCTACTCAAAACATGATCCAAACATATCAACAACCCCAATACCCCATGTTTCCATATGTTCGAGCTTGTTTTAATTGTGGCGACCCTACCTACTTTAGAAACACATGCCCTCGATTGGTTAACATCATAAACGCCCAAGCTCAAGCAAACCCAGTTAACCAAGCAAATCAAGAAAACCTAACCACTAGGCCACCAGCAAGAGGAAGAGCTTACAACATCAATGCCAACCATGTTGAAGAGAATAACGGCCCAAACGAACCACCCAACTAGTTTTCTTCACCAAAAATCAAGATTCAACTCCAACCGCTTAGTTTTTATGTTTTTCTTTATGTTATCTCAATCTTCACGTATCTCAATTATAAATTGGAAATTTATCCAAGAATCTTAATGCGAATTACTATTTCAGTTTTGCTTTATACTCATTGATTTAACATTCATATCATCATACATCTCGACGTATCTCAATCTCATCATTTAAAGAAGTTGGGTTGTGTCTCACTTTTACCTAGACTAACCCCTTCATAATAACAAACGAGAGAGGTACGGTCATCATTCAAACATGTATACTTTCAGAATTAAGACTCAAGCTTTGGTTGTTGTGTTTGTTTATGTTCTAGAGTCACATAGAACTAATCATAACTTACTGATAAAGCCAATGAAAATTTGACAAGAATATGGTGGATACGCCGCTGGTACTTCCTATATATAAGTATTCTTGCCAAAGGATCAGAGGCATTGTCAGGCGGTTATGAGAGGTTCCATGTAGGTTTTAGTGGTAGAAGTTTTGTTTTAGGATATAACCTTATCTTTCCAAACGCATCAATTCTCTCAAAACTCTTGTGCATGAGATCATACCTAGTCAATCAACTCTGTTTATCAATATTCCTTATCTTAGACATCAAAAAGCGATTCCTGTAGCAGGGTATCCAACCCTTACTAGGGACGTTACCGTCTCCAATAAAATTTAAACTTTCACCCTCTTCTGATTATGTAATTGTCAAATTAAAACACCCTCTCCACAAAGTCAAATATACCACTATTACTTAAATTTCGGGACGAAATTTCTAAAAGTAGGGGATACTGTAACATCCGTCAAAAAACGGGTTTCCAAAACCCGCTTCGTTTATTAATCGAATATCCAGTTAAAAATTTTTCGTTGCTTATTTAATGCTCAGATAAATTGTAAACGATACATAATTAATATATAAATTAGAATCTTAAAACATAATTGTGAAATAACAAAAAAATAATGAATTTAAAAAAAAGTGGAGATGCCGGGTTTCGAACCCGGGTCACCCACTAACTTATACACACATAGTTTTCACCACTCCGCCACACGCACATGTTGTGAAGAAACTTAAGCAAATAAAACTTAAAGTCTCACCCGCGAACAATCTGATTTCAACCAAAAAAACTGAAACCGCCATTTTCAAGCAAAACCGAAATCAAGTTTTCCGTTCAGCGCACAATCTGGTTCCAGTCATTGAAATCTCTAACGGAAACCCAATGAATACATGTGGTAACCGATTGAATTTAATGGTGCGATAAACAGAGATTGAAACCGTCAATCAATCTTCAATCAATCATTAAATTTTCGCGATCATCTTGGGCATAACAGACAACTGGGCATCGGTTATAACCAACCCATTGACTCAATTCGAATCAAAACTGATCAAACCGTATGATTTTAGAAATCGAAACCGAAATGTAATTAAATTCGAGTTATACTATATATCGATGTATTCATCATTTGAGCTCGCGAGTCTATCAAACTTACTCTCTCAAACTCACTCTGAAAACCTCGCCGCAAGTCGCCGGAATCCTCAGCAAGTTGACCGAAAGTTATCGCCGGAAAACCGAAGAATCTATCCCACTGTTGCCTTACTTTATAAACAGGACATCTAGAGCTCATACCGAAATCACCCACACTCACCTTAAACTCCCTGTAGAGTCTCTGTCGCAAGAAATACATCGCCGGAATTTAGTGCACTCGCCGGAGATTTTCACCGGAAAACCGAGATTTTACTTCTAGTTGGTATATTTCTTTAACTACTCTATCTATCATTCTGTATGTTATGAATCTTTGAACAATCACCCAGAATTGTCTAGAAATCGTTTTCAGGCGGGTTATGTACTGGGCTTTGGGTTTAATGAAGAAGATGAACTGAAACCAATAGTTAAATGAATTTAAAATCAGAAATTATACCGGGTTAGACACACAGTCCAGTGGTGGACTGCGTGCAATTTTAAATCACGGTCCCGAGTTCGAGCCTAGTGCCACGCCGGTTTTCCTGAAATAAATTGTTCCTTTTTAAAACAAGCTTAAATCAGATTCGCTTCAGTAAGTGTATAAATATAATAAAAACCGGAATAATAACCGGGTTAGACACACAGTCCAGTGGTGGACTGTGTGCAAAAACATAAAGCACGTCGCGGGTTCGAGTCCAGACTCTCACACCGGTTCGATTGGATTAAAAACCTTTTTAATTAAATAAAAATTCGGTATAATCTAAATAGTATATAAATATAATTAAAATCAGAAATATTTCGGGTTAGACACGTAGCTCAGTTGGTAGAGCTGCGTGCACGCGTACGGGAGGTCACAAGTTCGAACCTCACTCAGCGCACATAATAACACAAATCAGACCGGTCAACAGTCAAAGTTAACGGTCAAAGTCAACGGTCAACAATTTTTTTTTTATTTATTTATTTAATCAGAAAATTTCTTAAAAATACTTAAAAATAATATTTTTAAAGTTAGAAAATGTCCTTAAACTCACAAAAATAAATCTAGAAATCCTATTAAGGTTATGAATTAAAATTATTAATCTCAAATAAAATCCATTTATTTACCGAACCATTATGTTATTATTTAGGTTAGTTTCTCTCGTGGTTAAATCCAAATTCGTGCGCATTCATCATCAATCCACGAAACGCAACCACTGTGAGTGAATTCTTACAAATTCCCCTTTTTATTCATGTTTTGGGGTGTATCATGTGTCGCTTAAATTAATTCGCTTAATCAAACTCGTGCTATAGCATTATATGATCTAAACTTAGAATGTAAATATTGTTTGTTGTGATGCATTACATATTGTCAAGTTGTGTGCAATTTATTCATTAGGCCCATCAGTTCCTCGTGGGAGACGAGTTGAACAATGCGTGCCTCAAAAACATTCATTAGGCCCATCAGTTCGTTGAACAACGCGTGCCTCAAAATCATTCATTAGGCCCATCAGTTCCTCGTGGGAGACGAGTTGAACAACACGTGCCTCAAAAACAAACATTTGGTGTGTGCGTGTGTATTAATTAATATTATGTGATTTGTGATTTAATTTACATTTACTCTTACTCATATGTGGTTATGCACTTTATTTTATAATCGATACAGTAAACACGTTTAAATGTTTTCATAGGATTCACTCGCCAACTTTTTGTTGACCCAAAAACCATTTTTACACATGATACAGGTGGACAGGTTGAAGCAAGGAACACATAGGAAATTGCCTTAGAAGAAAATAATGAAGTCTTGAAAAATGTATAGAACATGTTGTACTAGTATGATTGATTGTAATGATTCTCCTGTAAAAAGAAATAATAAATATGAAACATTATAATAAATGTCATGAGCTTTGATGAAAACCCAATCATGACTCGATCACCATTTCCGTTGCGGGTCGGGTTGTGACAGACGCAGCCTGGAAAATACCAACATGTTCAAAGGGTAGAAAGAGATAACCTAAAGGATTGTTTTGTCGCCCACCACTACCATCATTGCCTAATTTGAGTCCATGTCATCGCCCTCATCGTCCTCCCCCTCCTCGTTCAGGTATGTCATATGCTCCTGGATATAAGTAATGTGGTTTTGCATGCTAACGATGTTGCGTTCCATGCATCCGATCCGGCTGCTTGAGCTTTGCCCCAAGCGATGGGAATTGTTGGATACTTAGAGGGTTTCCTGCATGATATTATATAAATTTTGAAGATTATGAAAATCACCTCCGCCTTGAGAGGAGGACCCGGGGCGTATCTGGAGTGTCAAGGACGGTTGGGGTCATCTTCGTTTGCAAGGACCTACTCCAGGTTTTTTGGGTTCCATACTCGTCCACGTGTATCTTTAAAGCGCATGAAGCCATTGTTGCAATCGATGATGAGACCCAAGCTTCGACATAAGGCTAGATCGGCTTTTGTCACCCCCACTCTTTTGTGGAACCCACTTGGAGTACGTCTGATATAGTTCTTGAAAAGTTTGGTGATCCATCCTCCGAAGAATATCGGGGTTCGGACATTGGCGGTGGCGTTGGTGGTCATGTTCCTTAATAATATGGGGCGAAATCAAGGGGTTGGTGATTCAGGATGCAATATAGGCAAGTAAGCTCCCGAAGGTTCACCTCCCACCACTATCCTTCCTTTGACACAAAGAGCCACTTCGGACCCTATGAATGTATTGGATTAGAGGGTCTCTTATCTTTGTGCTCTTTGTGGAGCTTGGATCATAGTGTCCATCTCCAATCATTGCCCATGCAGCTTGCTTCAAGTTATCGGGGAGTTCACGGATACTGTTTGTGAATTCGGGCTCAACTATGTCATCTTCCGTGTATAGCCCAATGTTTACGCCAAATTGGGCTATAGAAATGTTGTACCACTCTCCCCCATACCTAAATTGAACTACATTTGACTCAAATAGATCCGGCTCATTCTTCTCAAAAGTAAGTGTGCTCAAGAATTCCATGTTGTATTCGTGGATTGTTCTGAGTGGGCTCTCTAGGTAGATATGCAATGGATCTGTGATCAAAGCGTCATATCTTTCCCGTTGTCCAACAGCTTCGAGTGTAGTGTAGCAAACATGTCTTGGTGGCTCTTCATGCCTCGCTTGGAGTTCGTCAAACCGGTTCTTGTACTCGATCTCAGAACTTTTGAACTTTAGGAACTTGTGTGGTGCCATTCCTACAAGAGGGAACCACTAAGATAATTGTCGTGCCGAAAATAACGCAAAAATTGAATTCAGGGGGTCTGGACAGGACCTCGTGTCTGATTTCTGAGGTATCCACGGCCCCGTGGTGAACCTTCTATTAACCCAAATTTGAGGTTTTCGAGTCGGCTTCAAAAAATTTCAAATTGGTGGTTCCTCATGTGCGTTTTACCCCGAAAATCAAACCCAAGTGCAAATTTTGCAATAATTACTCGTTTACCCCTTTGATTTTAACTTTTTTCGGTCATAAACGAGGGTTTATGAAAAACTACTTGAACAATCCGGTTTTTTCGACAATGCTTGGTGATTTACTTCTCAAAACACTTCTATTTACTACTAGTAACAAGATCTAAGCAAAAATTTGGGGTCGGCACGGTCTAGTTCATGGACCCTATATTTTTCTCAAATTTTTTATGTTAAACTACAGGCCAAGTGTTAATCTAACTAATTATGACGTTAGAATCATACCTTGTTGGTCGATTTGGTTGTAGAATCGTCAAAAATTGGCGAAAAAGTGTTAGGATCTGAGTTTGATTTACTTGTAGTTTTTGTTTCAAAAATGGAAATATGATTGAATTGAAAAGTAAATGCAGCGGAATAAGATGGAAAACTTTAACTACAAGTAAAGGTCGTTTGTTTTCATCATCATCATGCTTTCAAGTTAATAAACTTTGCATGTGATTCACAAACTCCCCCTCAGCCAATTACAACACAGTTTGATAGTACAGAAAACTCAAAGAAAAATAATTGGTGAATGAACTTTTAATAGACAAGTTTAACTGTTACATCGATTCACCTATTTATACTAATTATCAAACCACTGAGCATCTTTTGATGACGTCAGGGTTGATAGTGACATTTAACAACTAAATAACTAACTAAAAACACTGATCACTAACATCTGATAGTGCAAAGCACTGTTACATTGATTATTAAACTAATAAAAGTAAAACGCTGATGACCATCCTATGCTCCTTATATTTTGGCAGACCTTTGGCAAATTGTTGCGACAGATGATGTAAAGGTAGTAGATCTTAGGAAGACAGAGTTTAGGTGACCAGTGGTTGTAAACTCTGATAGTTGGACCAAACCGCGGATAGTGTATTTGGCTTTATATCATTTGTTCCTTTGTATAGGGTTCAATCCCAACAATCTCCCCTGGAACGGATGATGCCAAAACACTTATTTATTCTTGGTCTTTATTCCTCAACAGAAATTCTCTGATTTTTCCTTTAAATTGTAATTCAAAATTCAGAGATACTTCATCATCATCATCATCCTTTTCGAGAACCAGATCCATAAGATCTTGGAGGTCTTCTACACACAGCTCATATGCATCTTCCATTCTCATCTTGGTAGCATCCCCATTAGACTTGAGCAAAGTCAATTCGTGGGAGTTTTTGTCAACTTTCCACTTTAGAATTTTGCTTCTGATGGCTTTCTAGGATGGCTTTTTATTGTTGAGGTTGGTAGAGTTGATTGATGGGCCAACTGTGAAAGATCTTCTGCAAGCTTTTTCTTGGCTTCATCAGTATGGTAATCAATCATACATTGGGTTCCTTCTTTGATGTGTTCATACACTCTTTTGTCTTCTTCAACTATCTCCTCTTGCCTTTTTAATTGATTTAAGGCAAATGTGGAAGGGACAGATGTTAAGACAGACTTTTTAGAGTGTTGAGCTTTATGAACCACATCCTCTGATGAATAATGTTGGGATTGAACCTGTACAAAGGAACAGATGATATAAAGCCAAAATATTCTATCCGCGGATTGGTCCTTCTATCAGTGCTTAGAACCTCTGATCACCTAAACTCTGTCTTCCTAAAGTCTGATACTTATACATCATCTGCTATGCAAATTGCCAAAGGTCTGACAGAAGAAAAGGAGCAGAGCTTAGCCATCAGAGTTTTAGTTTATTAGTATTATAATCAATGTAACAGTGCTTTTGCACTAACAGTGTTTAGGAGTCAGTGTTTAGAGTTAGTTACATTATTGTTAGATGTCACTATCAACCCTGATGTCATCAAAGATGCTCAGAGGTTATATAGTTAATATAAATAGTAGTGTCAATGTAACAGTTAAATTCGTCTTCTTAAAAAGATCTTTATACCAATCATCTTCTTCCATTTTCTGTACTATCAAACAATTGCAATAGGCTGAGGGGGAGTTTGTGAATCACATGCAAAGTTATCATACTTGAAAGCATGATGATGATGAAAACAAACGACCTTCACTTGTAGTAAAATTTTTCCATTCTCCGCTGCATTTACTTTTCAGTCATATTTCCATTTTTGAAACAAAAACTACAAGTAAATAAAACTCAGATCCTAACAATTGGTATCAGAGCTCGGTCAATCAAAATTTGATTAATATCAATTTGATTTGAAAGATCAGCTCTCCTTGCTAATCAGTTGGATAGTTTTACTTGAATACAGAGTTTTATCACGTTCAAAGTTTTTAAAACACAAATCTGTTGTAAACAAGCAAAAATGGCTTAAAACACACAGGATTCCAACATTGGATCCATGGTTAAACCACCAATGTTGAAACGAAATGAATATTTTATATGGCAACGTCGGATGGGTCACATCCTGGCTCAGCAAAAAACCGGCTGTTGGTGATCTGTTGTGTATGGACCACATATTCCAATGGTTCCCAGCACGGAGGATCCCAATACTCAAGTGCCAAAAAGTCCCGAAAATTATTCTGAGCAAGACTTCCAGAAAATAGAGTTAGATGCAAACGCGTTTAGCATCGTTGCTTCCGCGCTACCCAACGAAATCTATGCTGGATTGCTCCACTGCAACGGTGCAAAAGAGTTATGGGATGCACTAAAAGAACAGCTCGGTTGGACTGAGGAGGTGATAGAGAATAATAGAGAAGTTTTAAATCAACAGTATGAGACATTTGTCACGTAAAAGGTGAGTCGTTAACAGAACAGTTCAAACGTTTTAGCTGTCTCATTAGTGAATTGAAACTTGTTAACGTGAAATTTCCTAATTCGACTGTCAATAGTCATTTCTTAAGATCGTTACTAGAAAAATAGGAGACTGTAGCTTACGTTACTCGAACATCTGTTGGTTTTAAAGAGATGACCCTCACTCAAGTTCATGGTCGACTTCTTACTTATGAGAGAGATTTGAATCAGAAAAAGAAGTTACAAGAGTCTGGGAAAACAACTGACGACTATACATTGGGTAAAACTGCTCTTTATAGTCATGAAGAGAGTTCTGGTAGTGGGAAGGATCAAGGTTATGATCATTATATTGATATAACATCTGGAAACAATTTTACTACAAATGGGGAAAGCCAAAACTCTGACAATATGTCCTTTGAAATGAATGACTTACAACATTTTGAACCCACTGATTTGGAAGAAATGGACATTTTACATCAGCTGGCACTGTTGAGTGTTAGAGCAAGTAAATTTTACAAAAGGACTAGTAGGAAATTTCCAGGATTGCATGGGGGATTGAAAGTGGGGTTAGATAAATCCAAAATCAAATGTTATAAGTGTAATAGGTTAGGACACTTTCCCAAGGAATGCAGATCTCAAACTGCAGGTCCAGTTGTGACTCACCCAGACCCTAGACCTCAAAACACTGCTCATTATTCCCATTATACCCCTGCACCGCAAATGCTACATACTGCACATTTTGCACATCCTGCTACTAATGTCCATGTCCATTATATGCAAACACGTGCTCCACAGATTCAGTATGTTCAAGCACCACCTCAAGTGCATGTGCAACAAGCACCACAACTCACTCAAACTACTCAAACCACTGCTCAGATAGTGGTAAATCTGCAAAGCTTCTTTACACAAGGCTTTGTTGATTGGAGTAGTTTGCCTGAGGATTTATCTGATGAAAACTTTGCTCTAATGGCTAAAAATGATTTTGAAAATGAAAATTTTTGTTTAATGGCCTTAGAGACAATTGTTGAAGGTGATGAGTCTATGGAACAAGGGTCAAAGTCTGATGAAGTTCAAAGTTGTGATGAAGCAGTGGTTACACCAGTGATTGATCAAAACACTGTTGATGAAGAAAAGATCTCTCTATCTGACCCATGGGATACTGATGTGTGTGAAGATGATTGTGATTGTGCTCTCATGGCTGCTACTAAGGTATCACCTCTGATCTTAAAGGATCTATGTTCAGAAAAATGTATAGTAGCTGTTACTAACATTAAACAGGTGAATGAAAACCTTAGGAACAAATGTTAGAAAATGAACTTAGTTTTGAAAAACTTATCAAAGAGTTGAAATCAAAATTATTTTCAAAAGATTCAGAGATAAGTATCCTGAAGCATGAAGCTAGCATAACCAAGGACCAACTCTGAACTATGGTAGATAAATACCAAGTTTGCAAAAAGGAGTTAGAGGATACCCAGATCACATGTGAAAAATGGGTAGAATCTTCAAAAGGTTTTGAAATTATGCTAGATAAACAGATCAAGAGTAACATAAAATTTGGCATTGGTTTTGTAACTGAAGAAGAAGCCAAAGAAAATGTTACAAAAATCGATTCTGGAAAGGTTGAAGTAGATCCAAAAAATTTGGCTGGAAATGACATAATATTCACTGATAAAAAAGGTAACCAAATTTCTCTTGAAAAACATGAAGGGTCATCAACTTTTAAAGAGATTGAAAAATACCAATTCAAACCCACATGGTCAGATGAATGTGATATTCTTGAAAATTTCAAGCCAATGGACTTTTCAACTCTTGAAGGTGTCAAGGCACCAAAGGCAAAAATCATTTCTATCAAAGATCTTCCAGCAGAGTGTACAACATCTGCTGAGAAGAAATCAGATAAAAAAGAAAAAATCAAACATCTGTTTTGTGAATTTTGCAAAAAAAGAAACCATGTAGCTGAAAATTGTTTTCTTTTAAAAGCATATGACATAAATAGAACACATGTAATCCCAGATGATTCAAAATGTTTTATCTGTGGGAAACAAATCATCTAACTCATGAATGTGTGTATCTTCAAACCAATGATCAAAAGGTAAAAGAGATCAAAGCAAAAGCTCTTGAGAAAGAAAGTTCAAGTTCTGCTAGAAATAAATCTAAGCAGACCTTTGAACCTGTTGAAACATCTGTTACAAAAACATTGAATAAAACCTATGTTCCCAGTGAGGTACAAGTGACAGATGATCCACGTGCCAACAGGTATCCAAAAGGACATGGTCAACCAATTTATCAAAAGGTTCCTATGAGCTATGAAGGTTACGAAAAACCTTCAAAGCCCAAAGTGAATAGATATCCTCATGGTTACCACCATCTGACAGGAAATGGTTCACAACAGTGGATACAAAGGCAAACTTAAACCACTGACCATACTCCTGGATTTGAGAGTGGACCATCTGTGAACCAATCCAAAGCCATCCTGGCTTTGGAATCTCATCTTAACTAATTGTTTACTTATGTGCAAGGAGGTTATACTTGCCTTAATAGTTTATGGTATGTAGATAGTTGAGGCTCCAGGCACATGACAGGATGTAGAGCCCTTCTCAAAGACTTCTTGGCTCTTGGAGGGGGTGATATATCTTTTGGTAACAACTCAAAAAGGAAGGTGTTGGGTTCAGGGTGTGTGCAGGCTAGGAATCTCAAATTTGAAAATGTTAACTTAATTGACAATCTAAAATTCAATCTTTTGAGTGTCTCATAAATGAGTGACAAAGGATATGGATCCTTCTTTACAAAGGAAACATGTCAAATTATAGGACCAGAGGTTGTTAAAAATATTGATCAGATTACTGCTGAGAGCAAAGCACAACTTGTTGCTCATAGGCGTGGCAATGTGTATGTGGTTGATATGTTGAAAGATAACCCTATGTCTAATGCATGCCTATTCTCAGTTGCTTCAAGCAAAGAGACAGAGTTATGGCATAGAAGACTTGGGCACACAAATCTAAAAACAATCACCAGTCTCTTTAAAAATTGTCTTGTCAGAGGTTTACCACATAAGCAATTTACTTGTGAAGAGTATTTTGTTTCCTGTTTAAAAGGTAAATAACATAAAAGTTCTTACAAGTCAATGGAATAGTCCAAAACAATCCAGTGTTTGCAATTGCTGCACATGGATTTGTTTGGCCCTGTAAAAATCATGAGCTTAATTAAGAAAATATTTTGTTTGGTCATTATAGATGATTTTTCAAGGTTTACATGGACATTCTTCTTACACTCCAAAGATGAAACATGTGACACCTGAGCCTTTTCAAGCATCAAACAATACCGAACAATTCTGACTCTAATGAAATCTTGTGTTTCATTCCTGAGAATTGTGTAATTACATGTGACATTTATACATTTTAGTCCATGTACAATTTCAACTCCTCTAGGCTTTTCTAGAGGTTATACATAAGCTATTACGCAAAACGAAACCAATTTAATACGACGTATGTTCCGGAATAGTTACATAAGCCAAACATACCTTAAATAACCTTTGCATAACTTAGAAATAAATTTTTAAGGGTTTGGTATGTCAAAAACAAGTTTATTCGATCACAGGGACTATTTACGACAAACTGCTAAAGTCTGTCGATTCTCGCAGCGACGTACACTCCGGAAAAAGGTCACAAAAACATACCATAAATACCCTTTACATAGCTTAGAAATAAGTTTTGAGGGCTTCGGTATGGCAAAAACACACTTTTGTAATCATTAAAATATGGTATTTTAGTGATTGGAATGTAAAAATATCATTCGTTACGTGTGTATGGTCATTTGCGCGTTTGTTACACTTTTCGTCGTAATTAACCGAAAACCGCAACCGTACAACCAAACGAACCGACCTCTGGAACATTTTTGGACATATTTCAAGTTCCATATACTTTAACGTCCTTATGGAACTTAAATATTGGGTTAACGGGTGTTAGAAATGCCAAAACACGTCGAAAACACGTGCAGGGACCTGTTCTGCCATTTTTGAAACTTCAGAACTGAGAATGGGGGATAGGTGTAGCGCATGGCTCCAGGGGGTTACCCGTCGTGTAGCGCGACGCCCCTGTTTTCACAGAAACATTAGCTGGCAGCTTCCTAGCTCATTCCCTTGCCACCAATACGCAAATTATGATACCTATCTAGCATTTTGCCACACTTAACCTACATCTAACACCTCAATAACACTTGTTATCATCCTAGAGCATTGGCCTAACACTTGGCATGATCTTGAACACCTTTGGATCATTATAAATACCAATGATCATGTGAATTTTGAACTCTTTAACCACCTTCTTGCTTCAACCTGCCATAAATCCGAATTTTTACTCATTGTGGAGCTTCCTCTTGTGTCTTTGATCTTTTCCCTTGTGTTTGTAAGTGATCCTTCACGCCATGTTCAAAATCTATAGCTTAATTTGACTAAAAATCAAACAGTTTGACTTCTGTTTGACTTTTAGTTTTGATCATGAATTGATCAAGTTATGGCTCAATTGAATCTTGCAAAATTATGATAATCAAGGTGGTTATGATTCCTAAAAATCATGCCTACTGATTATCACCATTTCTAGTCATTTTGGCAATAAAGTTTCGGTCAAAATGAGATTTTTGCGCATTTTGCAGCGGATCTAATATCAAGAGTCAAAACAGTTTGTTTTGATGCCAAAACTCTTTAATAAACTTATTTAGACATGTCAAAACATGTCTAAATCATCACTCTTAATTTAGAGCTTGTTTAGACTCGAAAGTTGAACGGTTTTGACTTTCTAATCTGACCCGTTTGGTTGATCTTTGGATCCGACCAAATATAAATTTGTGACCATAAATATAAAGGGAATAACCCTTTGAGGTTATACCTTATGGTCATGTCATTTGGTTAGTGTTATGATAATTAGTTATGTTCTTCAATAATGACCAAAATGCCATTTTCGCAAATAAATCAACTTTAATCATATGTAACATAAAATTTGACATATATTGTGATCAAATAACATTTTCAAACATGTTTAAGCATTAAGACTTATCATAACACGTATTTAACCATCCGAATGCGTAGTTACGCAAATGACGCGTTAAAGTAGCTTAAACTACCTTAACAGGTCATAACGGGTCAAAAGCACATAAAATCTTTCCAACTCAGAATGATAACTTATTAAACCATGTCATACGAGTCCCAATACTCATTTGGTTTATAAGGTGCCATTCTATCCAAATCCTCCGTTTTCAAATTCTGATATTTACTTGTTATCCGATTCATTAGGAGACACACTTAATTCCTTGATCTTCGGACGTTGATCATACACTTGTACAAGACTTATCCGCAAATCCCAGGCGAGTACATCGCTCCCCTCTTTTATGTTTACAAATGTTTTGGGGTGATTCATATGTGCTAAATGTTTTCAAGTTTTCAAAGTACAAATATTATGATTTATATAACAATATGGTTTCAATAATGTGATACAACTTGTTGGTGCGATGTATTTATAACAAGAATGACATTCATTAACAATGGCCAAGCCGACCAGTAGTAAGTTAAGGCGCATAGGACTGACAATTCCGTTACCAAAATTCCCGGGGTTTGTGGGGAAATTCGGGAAGCGACTGAAACTGTATTTGTAACATACCCTTTGGTGGTATGTTATGGGATTAAGGGACACCGTGGGTGGTCTCGAACAAATCAATAAAGGTTTGAATGTATTCACGAAACGACCAAAAGTTTTCACAACTATAACAAGGAACGATTGGTTTATAACAAGGGACGATGAACGATGAACAATGAACGATGAACGATGAACGATGAACAATTGGTTTACAACAAGGAACGATGAACAATTTGTTTATAACAAATGGTTTATTACGAGGAACGATGAACGATGAACAAATGTTTTCAAACAAAGTCACACAACGATTTTCGATTAAAGATATAAACCATACGAGGTTTCTTACAAGATGATTTACCACTCGAGTTTACAAAACAAATGATTTTAGTTAAGATTCATGGCTACAAGATTTTGTTTTACTTATATCAACTTGTAAAGTTGATATATTATATTGCAATATCAAACACTTTATGATTTCAAGATTTACACTCGTCGACTCTCGAAGTTGGACGAGGTATTGCAATATATATTAAGTCATGAATTTGACATTTCATGAAAACTATGTATTCGCCGGCATTTTTATGCTGACCTCGTTTTCACATATGTTTCAGGATTAGTTACATGACGATTGTTGCTGCATACTTCACGTAGGAACGGACGCGGACCTTAGTACCTTAAAACAAGAATGGCAATTAAAATGTTTGTTTAGTTTGTTGTAATTCCAAAGATAATGTAACTTGTAATCATTCAAGAATCATAACTTTAATTATCATGTGTTGATGAAACAATCTGTTAACATGACTCCCCAAGTGATTCTGCCGCGTGTTGCTTTACGCGATTTGGGGTATTACAGGTTGGTATCAGAGCACTGGTTATCGGGAATTAGGTTATTAGTAATGCTTTGACCTAGACTATAACCTTCCTAGGACCCCAACGCAAGTTTACTTGTGTTTAGATTCTTAAAACATTACCATCACCTATCCTTAGGTGATTACCAAAAACAAAGCATATCACATCTTTTGAAAGTCAAAATTTTTCCAAAACTTCACAAGAAATCATCTATCCTTAGATGATTTATTTTTGGGCTTTGTGCCTTCAAAGTTTTCAAAATCTCGTCAAAGTTTGGGTTTTATTAATGTGAACACGTGCAATCTGGAAGGTGGGTGCCTGTACCCCGAGTTTTCCGTCTAAGGCTAGAGTGTTCGTACAAATCCACTTAATCGGACTAGTCACTCTTACCTGGGAACTCTTGGGGTGAGCATCCACTTATAGGCTAAAGCATGTCTTCGCGATACATTATAAAGACCCATTTACTTTGATTAGTCATTTGTTTGTTCTTAGTACTAAACAATTGATCGCAATCCTTATGCTTCGCCGATATTTCTTTTAAAAATTCATTTTGGCTATCCAATATCAATCTCATTCGGTTTCACGCATAATTTCCTTTTCTCTTTTAGAATGCCTCCTAGTCACAACGATGCTCAAAAGTCTGAACTGGCTGCCACCATCGCCCAACAGATAGGCACAATACTCAGTAGGGCCATTAAGTTAACCATAGCCTTATCCAATTTTGATGCGACTACTCACGAGGCACCAAAGAAAACGGAAGCCAAGCCTTCAAAAAAATCAAGGAAGTGTAAAGCTTCAAGGAATCCTACATTGATTAATCCAATTCCGTTTAACCAAGTGGGACCTAGCCAGGTGACTCTGCCACCCGCTAAGAAACCATACAAAGGAAAAGCACCCCTGTGCAATCAATGTAACCTTCATCACTATGCCAGTGTTCACTGTCGAAAATGTTTTAACTGTGGACAAATTGGTCATACAGCCAAGGTCTGTCGTTTGGCTACCCCACCAAACCAAGCAATCGCAGTTCCTACTCAACTTATCGCAACTCCTCATGCGATACTGGGTTGTCTTAACTACCCACATGGAATCTGCTTCAATGGTGGTTATCCTAATCACTTCAACTAATCGGGCTGGCAAATGACGACTCAATGTGTGGACACAAGATCTACACTAGCAATGTTAAGGCTTGTGCTGATGTCTAAATAAACACTTAAACTTCTATGTTTGCTATTTATTTCCCAAGAATCTTGAAAGCACTTTGATTGTCTATAAATAAATTTGGTTGTTTCCATATTATTTACAAATGCGATTATATATGTGTGTTCCTCCCCTACAATACCAATACCAATAACATGGTTCCTTGCGAATCAAACAACTCTTGTAGTTTCTTTCATTTTGTGATCGCCCGCGATCTCTACAAAAATCCTAAGTACTCATTTCTTTTAAGAAACAATGTACAAGGTACAAGTTACAACTCTTAACAAATACTCAAAGTATCACTTTAAATCCTTGATTGGATACCTAAGAATACTTCCATGAGTCCTTAAGTGGTCTTATGCAATATGTTTATGAGCATTTCAATGTTCTCTCGTTTTCATTATACCATACATAATGATTTCAAAGATATCTTACACGATTTCACAAGACATTTCACATGGTTTTCAAATACTCTAACATGGTATATTTACCAAATATACATAGTGCATGATTTCATGCATATTTTCAAAAACCATACGTCTTAAATCACAGATTTTTCATATGTTTTCAAAACATTTTAATATGGTATATTTACCTAATATAGCTAGTGCATAATTTCAAAAACATTATATGTATGATTTCCAAAATCATTGAACATATTTTCAAAGACTCCATGCATGATTTTCAACGACATTTTGCTCTGTATATTGACCAAACATACTTAGTGTGTTTCAAAACATTTTCGCGTATAAATCCTTATAAGATCTTCCTATCCTTATAGTTAGATTCTTCTGGATGTTTAAAGTGCAAATCAAAGTCCTTAATTGGATTCTTTGTGTACTTTAATGCAAGACAATGTGACAAGACAATGTGACTAAACCAAATCCTTACAAGATCTTTCTATATTCATAGTTAGATTCTTCCGGATGCTTGAAGTACTAAATGAACTCCTTGATTGGGTTCCTAGTGTACTTAAACTACTTATGTACAAATTGATGACAAGTCAATAACAAGTTGATTACCAAATTGAGAATTATGTGATTATGTGTTTATGTGTTAAGTTGATTCAAATGTTCTTTATCCAAATCCTTGTAGAATCTTCCATATCTTCATATGATAGATTCTTAGAAGGATATCCAAAAATACTATCTTAAATCCTTGAATGGGTTATTCTGTGCAAATAGTTAAGCCCTTGGATTCCAAAGTACTATTCCTAATTCGATTCATAGTTAAAAAGACCTTTCAGGGTCTAGTTAAAGAAACCTTTTAGGGTTTAGTTAAAGAGGCCTTTCAGGTTCTAGTTAAAGAGATCATTCGTTGATCTAGTTAAAGAAACCTTTCAGGGTTTAGTTAAAGAGGCCTTTCAGGGTCTAGTTAAAAAGATCATTCGTTGATCTAGTTAAAGAGGTCTTTCAGGGCCTAGTTAAAGAAGTCTTTCAGGGCTTAGTTAAAGAGGTCTTTCAGGGCCTAGTTAAAGAAGTCTTTCAGGGCTTAGTTAAAGAGGTCTTTCAGGGCTTAGTTAAAGAGGTCTTTCAGGGCATAGTTAAAGAGATTGCTCGTCAATCTAATTAAAGAGATCATGTGTTGATCTAGTAAAGAGATTGTTCGTCAATCTAGTTGAAAAGACTCTTTGGTGGTCTACTTAAAGGGATCATGCGTTGATCTAATTTAAGAGATCCTGATAAGGTCTAGACAAGTTATTCCATGTTTACTCATATGATTTTCCGCTACACATCACAAAATAAACTATGCGGACTGTGCAACGAATTGAGTAATTATAGATGCATACATAATTATAAAATCCCTTGCATAGAAAACCATAGCAAATTTTGTCATGTGTGAGAACCTATAGTAATGAGAATAACGAAATGGGAACAATGTAATAAGGGCATGGTGGATACGCCGCTGGTACTTCCTATATATAAGTGTTCCTTATTACATTGCAAGCGTGGCGTTATTTAAGTTACTAGAAGTTCTGGACCTTGACCAATGTTGTTCTATCATACACTCTCTGACTCCAATTTCGAGCACACACAAGTTTCCTATACTAGTCTTCATGGGTAAGCTTTATAAACAATCTTTCGTTCATTATTCGAAATCCGACTCTTCTCCTTCAAGTTGACGCTCTTTTAATGGTGTGTTGTGACAAAAAGATACCACTATGACATTTACAAGAATCTTTTCTGAGGCTCAGTACAATCAAAGGTGTCACGCACCTACCTATTGGAATGAGGTTAAGATTTTCGAATCTCAACTTATCACCATGGACAACAAACAAGTACAATAAACAAAGTTCGCTGGAGTCCAATGTTTTCTAGAGATTTTTCTCCAGGAACGAAGGATCACTTGAGGCAATACCCTCACATATGTTTTCACAAGTTTCCTCTAAATTAAATTTCGGGACGAAATTTCCTAAAGTAGGGAGACTATGACATTTGAGCCTTTTCAAGCATCAAACAATACCGAACAATTCTGACTCTAATGAAATCTTGTGTTTCATTCCTGAGAATTGTGTAATTACATGTGACATTTATACATTTTAGTCCATGTACAATTTCAACTCCTCCAGGCTTTTCTAGAGGTTATACATAAGCTATTACGCCAAACGAAACCAATTTAATACGACGTATGTTCTGGAATAGTTACGTAAGCTAAACATACCTTAAATAACCTTTGCCTAACTTAGAAATAAGTTTTGAAGGGTTTGGTATGTCAAAAACAAGTTTATTCGATCACAGGGACTATTTACGACAAACTGCGAAAGACTGCCGATTCTCACAGCGACGTACTCTCCGGAAAAAGGTCACAAACTTAACATACCATAAATACCCTTTACATAGCTTAGAAATAAGTTTTGAGGGCTTCGGTATGGCAAAAACACACTTTTGTAACTTCAGGGGCCATTTTGCAAATTCTGTGAAACTATGCCTTTTTGCGTATAACACCATCCGGAACATGTACGGACATCCAAAAATTTTTGTAATCATTAAAATATGGTATTTTAGTGATTGGAATGCAAAAATATCATTCTTTACGTGTGTATGCTCATTTGCGCGTTTGTTACGCTTTTCGTCGTAATTAACCGAAAACCGCAACCGTACGACCAAACGAACCGACCTTTGGAACATTTTTGTACATATTTCAAGTTCCCTATACTTTAACATCCTTATGGAACTTAAATATTGGGTTAACGGGTTTTAGAAATGCCAAAACACGTCGAAAACACATGCAGGGACCTGTTCTACCATTTTTGAAACTTCAGAACTGAGTATAGGGGCTAGGTGTAGCGCGTAGCTCCAGGGGGTTACCCGTCGCGTAGCGCGACGCCCTTGTTTTCACAGAAACATTAGCTGGCAGCTTCCCAGCTCATTCCCTTGCCACTAATACGCAAATTATGACACCTATCTTGCATTTTGCCACACTTAACCTGCATCTAACACCTCAATAACACTTGTTATCATCCTAGAGCATTGGCCTAATACTTGTCATGATCTTGAACACCTTTGGATCATTCTAAATACCAATGATCATGTGAATTTTGAACTCTTTAACCACCTTCTTGCTTCAACCTGCCACAAATCCAAATTTTTACTCATTATGGAGCTTCCTATAGTGTCTTTGATCTTTTCCCTTGTGTTTGTAAGTGATCCTTCACGCCATGTTCAAAATCTATAGCTTAATTTGACTAAAAATCAAACAGTTTGACTTCTGTTTGACTTTTAGTTTTGATCATGAATTGATCAAGTTATGGCTCAATTGAATCTTGCAAAATGATGATAATCAAGGTGGTTATGATCCCAAAAAATCATGCCTACTGATTATCACCATTTCTAGTCATTTTGGCAAGTCAAAGTTTCGGTCAAAATGAGATTTTTGCGCATTTTGTAGTGGATCTAATTCCAAGAGTCAAAACAGTTTGTTTTGATGCCAAAACTCTTTTATAAACTTATTTAGACATGTCAAAACATGTCTAAATCGTCACTCTTATTTTAGAGCTTGTTTAGAGTCGAAAGTTGAACGGTTTTGTCTTTCTAATCTGACCCGTTTGGTTGATCTTTGGATCCGACCAAATATAAATTTGTGACCATAAATATAAAGGGAATAACCTTCTAAGGTTATACCTTATGGTCATGTCATTTGGTTAGTGTTATGATAATTAGTTATGTTCTTCAATAATGATCAAAATGCCCTTTTCGCAAATAAATCAACTTTAATCATATGTAACATAAAATTTGACATATATTCTGATCAAATAACATTTTCAAACATGTTTAAGCATTAAGACTTATCATAACACATATCTAACCATCCGAAGGCGTAGTTACGCAAATGACGTGTTAAAGTAGCTTAAACTACCTTAACGGGTCAAAAGCACATAAAATCTTTCCAACTCAGAATGATAACTTATTAAACCATGTCATACGAGTCCCAATACTCGTTTGGTTTCTAAGGTTCCATTCTATCCAAATCCTCCGTTTTCAAGATCCGGTATTTACTTGTTATCTGATTTATTAGGACACACACTTGATTCCTTGATCTTCGGACGTTGATCATACACTTGTACAAGACTTATTCGCAAATCCCAGGAGAGTACATCACTCCCCTCTTTTATGTTTACAAATGTTTTGGGGTGATTCATATGTGCTAAATGTTTTCAAGTTTTCAAAGTACAAATATTATATGGTTTCAATAATGTGATACAACTTGTTGGTGCGATGTATTTATAACAAGAATGACATTCATTAACAATGGCCAAGCCGACCAGTAGTAAGTTAAGGCGCCTAGGACTGACAATTCCGTTACCAAAATTCCCGGGGTTTGTGGGGAAATTTGGGAAGCGACTGAAACTGTATTTGTAACATACCCTTTGGTGGTATGTTATACGATTAAGGGACACCGTGGGTGGTCTCGAACAAGTCAAAAAAGGTTTGAATGTATTCATGAAACGACCAAAAGTTTTCACAATTATAACAAGGAACGATTGGTTTATAATAAGGAACGATGAACGATGAACAATGAATGATGAACGATGAACAATTGGTTTACAACAAGGAACGATGAACAATTTATTTATAACAAATGGTTTATTACGAGGAACGATGAACGACGAACAAATGTTTTCAAACAATGTCACACAACGATTTTCGATTAAAGATATAAACCATACGAGGTTTCTTACAAGATGATTTACCACTCGAGTTTACAAAACAAATGATTTTAGTTAAGATTCATGGCTACAAGATTTTGTTTTACTTATATCAACTTGTAAAGTTGATATATTATATTGCAATATCAAACACTTTATGATTCAGATTTACACTCGTCGACTCTCGAAGTTGGACGAGGTATTGCAATATAGATATTAAGTCATGAATTTGACATTTCACGAAAACTATGTATTCGCCGGCATTTTTATGCTGACCTCGTTTTCACATATGTTTCAGGATTAGTTACATGACGATTGTTGCTGCATACTTCACGTAGGAACGGACGTGGACCTTAGTGCCTTAAAATAAGAATGGCAATTAAAATGTTTGTTTTTGTTGCCGAAGATAATGTAACTCGTAATCATTCAAGAATCATAACTTTAATTACCATTTGTTGATGAAACAATCTGTTAACGTGACTCCCCAAGTGATTCCGCCGCGTGTTGCTTTACGAGATTTGGGGTGTTACAAAATAGCTGGTATATTGCAAAATTTTGTCAAACAAGTTGAAAAGCAATATGACCTCCCTGTAAAAATCTTTAGGAGTGATACCGGGACAGAGTTTAGAAATAAGGAGTTAAATGCCTTATGTGAGTCAAAAGGGATTGCTAGGCAATTTAGTGTCCCAAGAACTCCAGAACAAAATGGGGTAGTTGAAAGGAAAAATAGAACTCTTATTGAATCTGCAAGAACCATGCTAGCAGACTTAGGTTTACCCTTGTTTTTTTGGGCAGAGGCTGTAAACACTGCTTGTTATGTTCAAAACAAAGTTTTGATTAACCCCAGGCATCTATGAACTGCTTTACAATATCAAACCTCTGATCTCATATTTCAAAGTTTTTGGCTGTCCTTGCTTCATTTTGAACTTAAAAGATTTTATCTCTAAGTTTGCAGCCAAAGTTGACTGTGGTTATTTTCTGGGATACTAAACCACTGCCAAAGCCTACAGAGTAGTTAACTCTAGGACCAAGTGTGTTGAAGAAACACTGAATGTAAAGTTCAATGAACTTTCATCTTTGTAAATTCCAGCAAATCCTGCTGAACGGTTTGATCTGGATATATTTACATTTGAAGATGTGTCTGACAAGACTAACACTGCAGGTACATAACACTCAGCGCCACAAGAGTAAGGATATGATTGCATTCTTCCAAATTTCAAGATATGTCCTTCAAGCAGAGGAGCAGATGTTAGTAACAATGGTGAAAGCTCTGCTGGTTCAACAGTGGTTAATTCTCAATCCTTTGCCTGCTCTCAAAACCAAAACACTGTTGATAAAAATCCATCAAATCTTGATAAAAATCAACAAACATCCACTACCATAACACCCATACCACCACCTCCATTCCAATCAGAGGCTGGACCATCAAATTCACCAATAGAGGATAGCTCAGATGATACACATTTGCAAGCTTCACCTCAAAATGCACTTGTCCCATATCAAGGTGATTTGATCTTCCTCAAAAGCCATCCATTGGATCAAGTTATTGGCAACATAAATGAGGGAGTGCTCACAAGAAGCCAATCCCAAAACATTTGCCTCTTTGCTGGCTTTCTATCACTCATCCAACCTGTCAAGTACCAAGAGGCACTGAAAGACAATAGTTGGGTGGAAGCTATGCAAGAGGAGCTCCTTCAGTTTAGAAGACAACAAGTTTGGGAACTTGTACCACTGCCTAAGGATGTAAGTCCAATTGGCACAAAGTGGATCTTCAAGAACAAAACAAATGAAAGGGGTATTGTTGTCAAGAACAACGCAAGGCTCGTGGTTCAAGGCTACAGACAGGAAGAAGGCATTGACTATGATGAAACCTTTGCTCCTGTAGCAAGGTTAGAAGCCATCAGACTATTCTTAGCTTTTGCTGCTAACCACAACATCAAAGTGTTTCAAATGGACATCAAAAGTGCATTCCTATATGGAAAGATCAAGTAAGAAGTGTATGTATGCCAACCTCCTGGATTTGAAGATCCATTTCATCCTGATCATGTGTACAGGTTAAACAAATCACTATATGGTCTTAAACAAGCACCAAGAGCCTGGTATGAAACTCTATCCACTTTTCTCTAATCCATAGGTTTTTCAAGAGGTAAAATTGATAAAACCTTGTTTTTAAAATGGAAAGGAAAAGATTTAATGCTTGTCCAAATTTATGTGGATGACATCATTTTTGGATCCACATGCACTGCCATGTGTTTAAGAGTTCAGAAAACTCATGGCAGCAGAGTTTGAATGAGTGCAATGGGTGAGTTGCAATGTTTCCTTGGTTTACAAGTCAAACAAATGCACAATGGCTTTTTCATCCATCAAAATAAGTATGTCAAAGAACTACTTAAAAAGTTTGATATGGATGATTATAAACCTTGCAGCACACCCATGGCAACATCCAAGCTGGTCACTATTGTTGATAAAGATGATTTGGTTGATCAAACACTTTTTAGAAGTATGATTGGGTCTTTATTGTACCTAACTGCTTCCAGACCAGACATCATGTTTGCCACATGTGTTTGTGCCATATCCCAGTCTCTACCTAGAAAGTCTGATCTTATTGTTGTCAAAAGGATATTCATGTACATAAAAGGTGCTTCCACACTTGGTATCTGGTATCCTGCTAATGGAAATATTGAGCTTTCAGGTTACTCAGATAGTGATTTTGCTGGATGCAAGACAACAAGGAAGTCCACATCAGGAGGTGTCCAATTCCTAGGTGATTGCCTAGTAGCTTGGCAAAGTAAAAAAGCAAGTTGCAGTTTTCACAAGCACTGCTGAGGCTGAATTGCACAAATCATGTTGCTTTAAAATCAACTTTTGGATTTTGGTATCATTGTTTTAAAGACTCCTCTCAAAATTGACAGTCAAGCAGCAGAAAATATCATCAAAATTGATATCAGACATCACTTTGTGAGTGATTGCTATGAAAAAGGTTTGATTTCTTTACAACATGTCCATACTAAGGATCAGCTAGCAGATGTTCTAACTAAAGCATTGGATACATCTACTTTTGAAAGCTTGATCTCTAGGATTGGAATGCTAAACAAGGATTAAAACAGTTTTATGGTGATCCATGTGCAAATAGCATAAAAATGTTTTCAGAAAATCAAAATTTTCATCCTTAAAATTAGCTTAAAATTGAATTTTTCAATAAATCCTTAAAGTCTGTTAACTACTAGAAACTAGGTAATTGCCACCATAAATTACCACGAAAAAAAATATGGTTGCAAAATTAGCAATTGTTTTCTTACCGAACTTTAATCGGTAGCAAATTTTATGACAAGGTCACAAAATGGTAGCAAATTTTGTAATCGTTTATTTTTGGTGGCAATAAGGTGTTAAATATATGTAAATTAAAAGTTTGATGGAAGTTGTGACCGCTTTGAGTCCAATTGGTTTGCGGCCGTCTTAGCAGTAGCAATAATCCAATATTAGGTAAAAGTGTAAGCGGGAAATAACAGTGCCTCTCTTTGATTTTTTCCCCAAAATGAAGAGGGACTCAGTCATTCAATCAATCGCTAGAAAACCTAATTTCCCCCAATTGAACCATCTACATCCTCTGCTCCAACATCTGATTCAAGCACCTCAATTTCTTGAAACCCTAACCATCCTCAATCGCTCGAAAACCCTAATCGCCCCCAAATGTAGCAGTCGTTTCACTTCAACAACATCATCGTCAATTGATTATGGTGATTTTAGACTTGGAATTTGACATTGCTATGGAGGTGATCTAAGGTGAGTAAAACCCATAATTATCTTGTTGTTATATGTTATATGAAACACTTGTTTATCTTGTTCTCCATGTACAAGCACCAAAATATGAACAGTTAGACAGTTCACCCTCATTTTAGAATGTTCATAGTTGAGAATTCTTCTTCATCGTTCATATGTTCAAGGGTGTGATTTTGCTCACCATTCTCAAATTTGCATCATTTATATTCTAAATGAACATTAATTTCATATTTTTAGCTAGTTGTTGTTGTGTACCAGTCAACCAGTCAAGAATGAATTTATGAGTTTGCTTAACCCGACTTAGTCAGGTATCTACTTGTCTTACGGTCTTACCCACTTGAGCCTATCACTAGTTTGAAGATATTTTGAACCTATTGTTCATCCAGTCTTACAATATCCATCTCTGAATCAAGGTGTAATGTTAGTTAGCCTAATTAGTTAACTAGTTCACGTTACATCGCTACCAGGGGCGCAGCAATTAATGGGCCGGGTAGGGGGGCGCCCGACCCCCCAAACTTTTCGCTCAGTAGTGTTATATATGTAGTTTTTGTATAGAAATTTTTGGGTATGTACGTTTTCGACCAGCCGATCCTATAGAAATTTTTGGGTATATACGTTTTCGTCCCCCGTAAAAACATCAAGCTTCGCCACTGATCGCTACTAAACTAGTTTCTGTGTCTTTTGTTATATGTTACATGCATATTTGTAATTTAACTAGTCTTTCTTTTATTTTCAGGGAAATAAAGGAGATAAAGAGAATGGATAGATGTGAACAGGTGTACATCGTTTTTCCCTTATATCATTTACCAACCAAACTCAATCATATAGAGTTATGTTAGATTTCTAGTAATAGTTTTTTTTATGAAAATGATGAAAGGTTCCATGTTGAGAAGCTAAACACAAGGTTTTCTCTTATAAGTTACAGTTCAGTACACGGGTCAAAAGATATAATTACATGCACGTTTATATTTATATTAAGTACTATATTCAAATTTTGTGTTCTCTTTTGGAATTTAAGTTTCAGATCTTAGTAAGAGCAGAGAGCCTATGCTATGTGTTTTTGTCAGTAGAACAGAACAGGCAAGTTATATTTTTACTCTAATCTTAAAGTTATTCATATCAGTGACAATTTTATTTTTTGTTACTGAAGTCATGTTTATCAGGATCAAATACCTTCCTTTTCAACCAAGGTTGCCATCTGTTATATTGAATCTTCTTTAGGTGCTCCTATTTCATATTTTTTCTATTATAAGCCCAAAGCTTGTTGCTGCAGCATTTTTAGGACAAATAAATAAAATTTTACACACATTTCTAAAAATTTATATATCTATACACACACACACATACACATGAGCCATTGAGTCGAGCCATGAGCTGAACACCCTTGGCTCAAGTCTATTACAAAACAAGCTGGCTCGGCTCAGCTCGAGCTTTTTTCGAACTAGTTTCGAGCTAGCCTTGAGCTTTTTGAACATCCCTATGGTGAGTCATCAGCAAATGCAACTAATTTATCTCATATTTAGTATTTACTCGCTTCATTAAACTGTAACAATACATCAATGCATCACCAGTATCCATGGGATACTTGACATTTTATGATGATTACTTAATTGATTACACATATAATATGGATGGGGTTTTATTGTTAGTTGATGTTAAGAAATTTTGTTATATGAAACCATAAATTTAGGGTAGGTACCAAATTATACAGATATTAGTAAATTACTTCCACCTTAAATTACTATGAGAACATATATTAATGTGCGTGTTTATGAGAACATTTGTATGTGTATTAATTGGGAGGTGAGAACACCCACGCCCATTCCTTTTTAAAAACCTAAGCATGTATATGGAATGAGTTACTTGACTGTTATTGTGTTACTTGATTGTCAGTCCTAAATTTTTTAGAAGTCCTGCATAAAATACTTGATGCTCATAATTATTGCAGCCCAACAGGAAGATACGTACCTGAAATAAACATGGGCTAAAGTTCCAAAGGTATATCGGAACTGTACTCGAAAGTTGTGAATACAATGAAATGGCTGGATGGTATTAAGCTTAATAATGAGGAACATATTTAAAGAACTCATTATTCACAATGATGGTTCCATGACATGGAATCGCCTAGAACGCCTGATAACTTTTTTCATTTCTCAAATCAAATATGAATGTATATCTAAACGCGTCTAATGTTATAATTTTGGTCAGCTCCAGGTACCAGCAATATCTAAACAATCATCTAAAAGTCTGGGGAAACTGATAAAGATGCCAAGAAACCATCTACAAGTCTATTGGAGGAGAAGTAATTTGATATGCCTGTCGGTGCTGCTACAAAAGATTTGTAAAGTTTATTATATTTGATAATGCTTTCCGGGTGTGTCTTTTTACATTGGTGATATAGCCAAAGTGGCAATCAAGTTGCTTGTTGCATGATTAATGAGAATCTTGAGCCAAGATTTACAGTGAACCTGAGGTTGGTGTGATCATATATATTACTACTGCATAGTTAACATAGTTTGCTGCACTCTGATGCTTATATATTTGATTACAGGGCCATGCTACTCTAAAAAGAAAGGTTAAATGGAATTATTGCAGGGTCGTTGGCTGAAAAAGAAATAAAGATAAGACGGATAAAGATGTTATGCTTAATAGGACGTCACAAATTCATACTACTTTAATAGCTTTGGTTTGAAGATAGGCTATAAACACTTGGTTTTGAATGTTACGATGTTTATAATATTAGGATAATTTCAGTTATTTGATGTTTTAGTTCGTATTTTTCTTAAACTCTGTAATATGATTTTGAAACATAGCTGTTATATATAATTCGCGATCTTGTAGTTTTATTTGAAATGTCATTTTGATGAAAAAGGCTGGGAAAATAAAAGTGGGGATTTGGAAACAGGAAACCATTATGGTGGCAAATATTCAATGGGGTCGCTAAATGGTAGCTAATATTCAATGCAAATAATATCTAAATGGTAGCAAATGTTCAACACTAAGGTTGCTAAATGGTAAGAAATTTTCAATGAAAGTGGTGGCTATATGGTGAGAATATAGGCGGCTAAATAGTACCAAAACGGTGGTAAAAATGGTGACAATATCAGTGGCTAATAGTACCAAAACGGTGGCAATAAAAACTTATGTAGCAAACATGGAGCGGTCGCAAATAATTTTGACCGTTTTCATGATGGCAAAATTTTGGTAACAAAATATAAAATCGGTCGCTATTTGGTGGCATAAGGGCAATTGACACGGGTGTTTTTATCACCGCATTTTTGGTGGCCAAATGGTGACAATACGAAAATTGGGACCGTTTTGTGACCGAAAATGTGGTGGCAAAAACCATGTTTTCTAGTAGTGGTTTCAAACCACTGATAGCATCAAAACACTGGTCGTTTAGAAAAGTCTATCCACTGTCAAAATGTATCCTCTGATAGTGTTAAAACACTGTTCACATCCACTGCCCATATTCTCAACAGTGTTTGTCAAAACAACTGTCTTCCATTGTCAACCAGAGGTTACACGTGGACAAACGTTATTCGTCAGTTGTTTGCATTAGATGACACGTCATCATCACTTTTTCAAAACCCTATAAAACCCTGTTTTATCCATAATAGAGGTTTCACTTTGCCGTGTTGAATTCAAAATTCTCAAAACGGTTTCTCTACAATCATGGCTCCCAAAGCAAAATCAAAAGCGAAATCCAAACCAGAACCACCACCATTCACCCTCATAATCAAAACTCCTCACAATTATACAGCAATTCTTGATGCAACCGATTCAAACATAAGATATCATTCAAAGATAAAAAATCTTGAAAGAATCAAAATTTTTGCATATGTTAACCGTCAAAGCTCCTATCTATCGAGACGCACTACGACAATTTTGGGCAAACGCAAAGGTTCATTCACAAAAGGATGTTCCTTATGCTATCACATCAAAAATGGGCAAAACACTGATGCAAATTAGCCCTCAATCGATTTCTCAAGTGTTCGAATTGAAGGATACGGCACATCCTGTGTCATTCTCCACAAATGAGATGCATGCCGAATTTTTGGAAAGGGTTACATTGGGCAACTTAAAGGTATGACAATCTTCAAACCCAATTTTCCAGCTGAGATGAGATTTTTCTTTCATACTCTTTAACATGTCTCTCAGCAAAGACCACAGCTTTTAATGAAATACCATTGAAAATTCAGTATCTGGGCTATACCATTTTAACTGGATCAGATTTAAACTTTTCTCAGACATTGTTCAATGATCTTGTGGCAAATTTTAATAACATTGCAAAACAAAGAGCTTTTCTGATACATCCACGTTTCTTAAGTGTTTATTTTCAAAGTCAGTTACCTGATAATGATGCTAAACAAGGCGCTGTTACACAACCAAGCGGCCTAACTCATGAAACTTTTAAAAGAATAACAAATCAGGATAAAGTTTCTAAAACAAAAGTGGAGGAGGCTGAGCAAGCTTTACGAGAACAATATGTTCAATCGCTACCTCCTGTTACTGAGCCCACTGCTCCCCTGGTGATCAGGGCATTACAACCACTGCTCTGAAACCCACACATCAATCTCCAAAAAGAAACCAAAGAAAATATCCAGAAAACCCACCAAACCCAAAAAGGTCCCTCTGGAAGATGAGATCCCAGAGGTTAACCCAGTGATAACACAAATACCACATGAAAACACTGTTGCTACTTCTTCAAAGAAGATGTTAGTATCTCAACCTGGCTTTGAAACTCCTCCTTCTTCCTCACAAAAGGAAAAGGTTGTAAACACAGGGACACCAAATTATGAAGCTCTGGATCCACTTGGTTCCATCTTCCAAAGCCCCTCTCCCAGGGCAATGCCTCTTTTTGCACCTCAACCGTCACCAACAAAATCACTGCCACCTACCATATTGCCATTGCTGAATGCAATTGAGTTAGAATAGACATTAACCAGTTCTTCTCACCAACCTATCAATGAGAATATACTCCAACAAGTGACTGGGTCTGATTCTGTACTCATTACTAGCCCCTCAGCAAATGAAAAGGATACATCCCTTAGGTTACATGTAACCCTTGGTGATAGTTCAACAAGAGCAGCTACTATAATTGCTAAACTACCATGTTTTCAATTGGACAGTGGTTACATATATAAGACTCTTTTGAAGGCAACCACTGCTGAGGCTACCAAGGTAACCTATGTTCCAGTGGGAAGTCCCTAGTTCCAAGATCAAGGGACATCTATGTTTGAAACAGGGGTTGAGACTCATGTTCATAATAACATAGATATAACTACCTTTTCTGGTAGGAGTTCAGATAATCCTATTAAATTAGGTGATGATCTAAAATACAAGGATTTGACGGAGAGAATTGCAAAAATTGAAAGCTCTGTGGATGAAATCAAGGATTTACTGAAGCAGTTGATAGCTACAAAGAGCCAACCCTCTGTCCTATTCACTGATGATCTCAAACAAGCCTTAGACCCTCTGTTTTAACAATAAAAGTACTATGCTAACCTTCAACACAAACATCAAATGCAAGAGATTAGAAACATGGTTGATGCCAGGTATATGGATACAGTTGTAGATATCAAGGCAATCAAGGCTCATCTCCTTCATACCACTGGTACTCCTCCTCCCATAGTAATCTTGGTCAACACTGATGATGCCAAAAAGGGGGAGATACCTTTAAAGAAAGAAGTGCTAAAGCTTAATGACAAAGATGCACGTCCAACAGTGGTTATCCCTAAGCCAGGTGGTTCTAAAAAGATTGATGAAACATCTAACATCTTTGCAAGGGAAAAGGAGAATACAAAGAAGAGGGTAATGGTTGAGAGCAGAGCATTGGTGGAGAAAAAGATAGTCCTGGAAAAAGAAAAAGAAAATGTCGGGTCTTCAACAAAGAAAATGCCTGTTGGAAAAACAAGGCAATCAACATCAACATCCATTCCTTCTAAGACGGCTGCTATCCCAACCATATCTTCTGCTCCCTCAAAAACACTTACACCTCCTTCTTCAAAAGCAGTTGATAAACAAATCCCAACATATGCTACAACAACTGTTGTGTCAACATCTATTGATACAGCAGAGGTCATAACAAATGTTAATCCAACCACTGCTATGGTAATCTTTCCAACTTCCACCATATCTCTACCCACACCCACAAGAATACCACAACCAAATCACCTGATCTCAAGTTCAAGAGGAGAAAAACCACAAATGTTATACTTGATGACAAGATCATCCTTTCTCCTATACCTGTGTCATCAAAATCAGTGTCCACCACAGCAGTTACTCAACTTTCTTCTTCTCAAATTACTAAAGTGCTCATTGCCACTCAATTCCCTCTGGAATTACAAATCAGAAATCAAATCTTTCTTTTTAGAAGAAGATCCAGATAAAAGGGAATTCCCATCTCTGAAAGGTTATCCCTAACCAAGAAACTTGGAAGAATACAAGAAGCTTAAATTCAAACAAGCAAAAGATATCACCAAGAGGGATACTCAGGGAAAGTCTGACAGAGTAATACAGAATTACTGGCAATTCCAGTTGAGCAAAGTCAGAAATATAGAAGACTATGCAAGAGACTTGTCCAAAAATCTGTCAGAAAGAGAAGAACAAAGCCTTAAAGAAGATTACATCAATCACATCATGGAAACCAAGTTATATAAGGCTACAAGGGCACAATTCAAAGACTGGTCTGTGAGAGAGTTGGAAGAAGAAGTGCAAAGAATGCAAGAAATGTTGAAAGATCCTCTCAAAAAGCCAACACCTCCAGATTGGAACAAACACAAGAAATTACCTGAAAAGAACTTGAAGTTAAGAAGAATGAAGGAAGAGTTGATTACTGCAAACTATGGGTCGAAGAACCAAAAAATGAGGTGGACTGAGGTTAAAGTGGTTGAAACATACAAGTGGATTGAGAAAGGAAGAAAAACTGATCCATCATTGCCAAAGAAGCCAGAGTATCCAGCAAAGGATACAGCTCAACAAACCCAACACTCTTCAAAACCTTCTGAAACATCTGCTATATCTATTCTGGTCTTGAATCAAAGAAAAAGGCAAAGGGATATGGTAGAAGAATACAAAAGAGTGTTTGAGCACATAAAGGTAGGCATCCAAAATATGATTGACTTTCATACTGATGAGACCAGCCAAAAGCTTGCAGAAGATCTGTCTCAAATGGCACAACAAACAGTTCTACCTACCTCAACAATAACTTTCCATCCTAGAAAACCATCAGACCCAAAAATTCTAAAATGGAAAGTTGACAAAAACTCCCACGAATTGACATTGCTCAAGTCTGATGGCAAAGCTACCAAGATGAGAATGGAGGATGCATATGGGCTGTGTGTAGAAGAACTCCAAGAACGTATGGATCTGGTACTTGAAAGGATGATGATGATGAGGAGGAGGAATCTTTGTGTTTTGAATTACAGTTTAAAGGCCAAATCAGAGATCTCCTGTTGAGGAATAAAGACCAAGAATAAAAGGTGTTTTTGGCATCATCTGTTCCAGGGGAGATTGTTGGGATTGAACGTGTACAAAGGAACAATGATATAAAGCCAAAATATTTTATCCGCAGATTGGTCCTTCTATCAGTGCTTAGAACCTCTGATCACCTACACTCTGTCTTCCTAAAGTCAGATACTTATACATCATCTGCTATGCAAATTGCCAAAGGTCTGACAGAAGAAAAGGAGCAGAGCTTAGCCATCAGAGTTTTAGTTTATTAGTATTATAATCAATGTAACATTGCCTTTGCACTAACAGTGTTTAGTATTCGGTGTTTAGAGTTAGTTACATTATTGTTAGACGTCACTATCAACCCTAACGTCATCAAAGATGCTCAGAGGTTAGATAGTTAGTATAAATAGTAGTGTCAATGTAACAGTTAAATTCGTCTTCTTAAAAAGAACTTTACACCAATCATCTTCTTCCATTTTCTGTACTATCAAACGATTGCAATAGGCTGAGGGGGAGTTTGTGAATCACATGCAAAGTTATCATACTTGAAAGCATGATGATGATGAAAACAAACGATCTTTACTTGTAGTAAAAGTTTTCCATTCTATTCCGCTGCATTTTCCTTAAACTTCAATCATATTTCCATTTTTGAAACAAAAACTACAAGTATATCAAACTCAGATCCTAACAGATAATCAGGCTTAGGAGTCATGCTTGGATCTTTCTTCCTTCTTTCTTCCAACGTTTGGTAAGTCTCAAGCACTCTCAACTCTCCCCATATGGTAATCTGATTTCTTGAACCATGATTGTTCTGTATCAATTCTTCCTTCATCCTTTTGAGTTTCAAAGCTCTGTCAGGCAAAATTTTCTTGTATTTCTTCCAGTCTGGAGGTATTGGCTTTTTGTGAGGATCTTTTAGCATTTCTTGCATTCTCTCTATTTCTTCTCTTAAATCACTCATAGTCCAATCCTTGAACTGTTCCCTGGTAGATTTGTACTTCTTGTTGGTCATGATGTGCCCAATGTAATCCTGTTTTAGACTTTGATCATCCATTTCTGACAGCTTCTTGCACAAGTCTTTAACAAAATCTTCCAAAACTCTAACTTTGCTCAGCTGGAACTACATATAGTTATGCACTTCTCTATCACTTTTACCTGTTGTATCTCTTTTGGCTATATCCTCTGCTTGTTTGGCTTTAAGTAGTAAATATTCATCAATATTTGCTGGTCTAGGATATCCCTCCAGAGATAGGATAAGTCTTTCTCAGGATTTTCTTTAGAGTAGAAAGACTTGATTTCTTCCCTTACAGCTGGTAAATCAAGAGGAAACTTTACTGCTGCAGGAACTATTTTCAATGGTTGATCCGTTGCTTGAATGGAAGATTGAGGAACAGATGTTGTAGAGGTCAGAGGTTGTGCTGACAATGGAAGTGGAGCAGGAATGATCTCATCTTCATTAATGACCTTTGTAACCTCTCTCCTCTTGAACCTGAGTGCAAGTGATGGTGGATGCTCAGGAATTCTTGTGGGTGTTGGTATTGGTTGGGTGGATGTAGGAAAAATGATCAAAGCAGTGGATGGGTTAACATCTGCTATAACCTCTGCTGTGTCAACAAATACAGACACAATAGGTGTTGTAACATCTGTTGTGGTGGAAGTAGGTTTAGCTTTTGGAGGAAGTGTAAGAGATTTTGTGGGAGCAGAGGTTTTAATGGTTGGAGTAGCAACAGACTGAGTTTTAGAAGGTGTGGTTGTTGGTTGCCTGGTTTTTCTAACTGGTTACTTCTTTGTGGAAATACCAACCTCTTCTTTTTCTCTTTGTAATGCTATCTTTTTCTCAACCAACACTTTGCCCTCATCTCTTACCCTCATCTTATTCTTCATCCTTTCCCTAGCCAAGAAGTTTTTTGTTTCATCAATTTTCTTTGACCCATCTGGCTTGGGGATATCCACTGTTGGTCGTGCAGCTCTTTCAAGCTTTAGCACTTCTTTCTATAAAGGTTTCTCCCCCTTTTTGGCATCATCAGTATTTACCAGGATTACTGTAGGAGGAGTGGTACCAGTGGTTTGAAGGATGTGAGCGTTGATTGCCTTGATACTGCCACTGTATCCATGTATCTGGCATCAACCATGTTTCTAATATCTTTCATTTGATGTTTGTGTTGAAGGTCTGCAAAATATATTTGTTGTTAAAACTGAGGGTCTAAGGCTTGTTTGAGATCATCAGTGGTTATGACAGAGGGTTGGCTCTTTGTAGCTATCATCTGCTTCAGTAAATCTTTGATTTCATCAACAGAACGTTCAATTTTTGTTACTCTCTCCGTTAAATCCTGATATTTTAGATCATCACCTAACTTAATAGGATCATCTGAACTCCTATCAAATATGGTAGTTATATCTACATCATCATGAACAGGGTTTTCAACCCCTGTTTCAAACATAGATGCCCCTTAATCTTGGAACTGGGGACTTCCCACTGGAACAGAGGTTACCTTAGTAGCCTCAACAGTGGTTGCCATCATCATAGTCTTAGATATGTAACCATTGTCCAAAGGTAAACTTGGGAGTTTAGCAATTGTAGTGGCTACTCTTGATGAACTATCACCAAAGGTTACATGTAACCTAAGGGATGTATCCTCTTCAGTTGCTGATGGGCTAGCAAAGAATATAGAATCAGACCCAGTTACATTCTGAAGTATGTTCTCATTAATAGGTTGGTGAGAAGAACTGGTTAATGTCTGTTCCAACTCTATTGCATTCAGCAAAGGCAACATTGCAGGTGGTAGTGATTTTGTTGGTGAAGGGTGTGGTGCAGAAAGAGACATTGCCCTGGGAGATGGGCTATGGAAGATAGAACCAAGTGATCCTAGATCTTCATAATTTGGTGTCCCTGTGTTTACAACCTTTTCCTTTTGTGAGGAAGAAGGAGGAGTTTCAAAGCCACATGGAGATCTTTCTAACATCTGCTGTGAAGAAGTAGCAACAGTGTTTTGTTGTGACTTTTGTGCTGTCACTGGGATAACCTCTGGAATCTCATCTTCCAGAGGACCCTTTATGGGTTTGGTGGGACTTTTGGTAATTTTCTTTGGTTTCTTTTTGGTAATTTTTGGTGTGGGTTTCAGGGCAATGGTTGTAGTGCCCTGATCACCAAGAGTAGTGGGCTCAGTAGCAGGAGGTTGAGATTGAACATTTTGTTCTTGTAATGATAGGACCGTCCTCCTCAGCTTGGGAACCTAGAATTTGTATCTAATGTCCAATTAGGCGGAAACTAAGTGACATGTTAATCATTTAACAAGAATTACTCTTTAATTGTCTGTTTATTAATCATTATTCGTATACATTTAAGTTCCGGATCAGACAGAGCTTCGCCTCAAGTTTGCCAAAATTTCTAAATGAGAGATCACAAGGCTCCTATTTATAGACAGCCAAGTTCGCTGGGGATGGAACAAGTTCGGGCGAACTTGTTGAACAAGTTCGGCCGAACTTGTTCTCACAACACTAATCCGGGCGAACTTGGTCTCCTAAACTCATAAATATGACGTTTTCTAACCCAATCTCATCTATTCTAAACAGACTCGATACAATACTAAGACATAGACATACTGTAGTTACAGACTCCCCGTTGGATATCGTCTTTGTCTTGATCAGTCTTCAGAAGCTCTGTTCATTCAGACTCATTCTAATATAATGACGTAGGCAACAAACATATGCACCAACAGACTCCCCCTTGGATGTTGCCGTAATCATTTGACTTCAAATAATTTCCAGAGTCTTCAAAAATTCTCTTGATCTTGAGTAAACTTTAACGTCCTTGATCTTCAAATCTTCTTCAACTCTGATTCTTAAGCTTAACTTGATAAAACTTTAATCACCATGCTCCCCCTTGTTGTGAGCTATGTTCCCCCTTACTTTGGGCTTCCTGGTATCTTTAATCAACATTTTATCTAGCTCCCCCTAAAACTTTACATTCTGTTTCAAAGTTCTCAGACATTCAAATAAACATTTCAGATTCAAACTTTGAAATTTCATAACATCAACATTTCAAATTTTAATCTCCTTTTTCATCTTTCAAACCTTTCAGTTATTCAAGTTCAATTTAATAACATTGAATATTTTTACATTTAAGACCTTGATTTTTCCTATGTTTATCAATTATGAAAATCCACTTAGTCGACCAAGTCCAAGTTAATGACCTTGGTTAACCAATTTTGTCTACCGAGTCCAAGTTAATGACCTCGGTTCGACCCGTTATGAACAAACTGATGTTTTCTTCAAATTTAAAGTTTCAATTTAATGAACTTTTCATCATTTTCGATTATTTTGATTTTTTTAACAGATATCATCAAAATTTTCCCATTTTAGCACCTTACCGGACTTCGAAGAACCGTTCTCCATCATTAGCTTGTAGAAACTAATGTAGAAACAAAATCTTTTTGTATTTTTTGAAAGTTTATGCTAAAACACACTGAAAATCTTTTTGGTTTTAATCTGTAAAGAAAGTAAACTATGTACAAACATATTTACAGACATATTTTTGTGAATTCGTGTCTAAGGATCATATCAACTGTTTGAGATGTATCACCAGTACCGTTGACCTTTTGATGACTTTAAGTTCTAAAACTTGTTTACCTAGATTGTCGATATGTTTTTCCACTTAAACTTTGACACATTTCTCAATTGTTCCAAGATATCTTAGTTAGAATTATGAAACTTGACTCAACTATGGTTCTTATCTCAGAATATACTCCCATATAAGATTCCCTAGATTTCATCTTACAGGTGAGTATAGCGTAATTGATATCTGTATCAGGTTAATACTACCGTAAAGACAAAGAGATGAAGGCTCGACTTTAAAAGTGTGTTCCAATTAAGGAATATTTTAAGCACTGCAAATGATTAGATCTTTCGATTCTTTACAAGTTTGCATGCTGTTTAGGGTTTTTAGCAAAAGCATTATAGAAGTTCTAGGCTATTGCTTTCGCAAAATCAAAAGAACTTGTTTAATACCCCAGATATCAACTATCTATAAAGACCTCGTATCTCAGAATCAGGCAATCTCTCAAACGAAATTTCGGAGTACTAAGTCTATATATCCGAGAGATGTTAAGCCACAAGTTTAAGTAGTTGTAAAATTTAGTTTATATCCCAGAAACAATTTACTGAACGTGTAAAGCCTATCGACACATCCACAGTAAGACTTGATTATCACTTTTTAAACTTTACAATTCTTTAGCATACTGTAATAGTCCACTGATGTACTATCATTTCCTTTGTGACACAAAATTCTTTGTCTTTTTCAATGTTTTTGTACTTTTTGTTTTTTCATATTTTTTTACTTTTTGATTTTTCCAAATGTTTTTAATTTTTCAAAAGTTTTTCTTACTTCCCCTAAAATCAAAAACATATTTTTGGATTTTAGGTTTTAAGAAATTCTATTCTAAAAAAATAACAAACCAATGAGAATCACGAGAACTCATCGTCCGATCCTCTTTCAACATCTGCATCTGCACCTGTACAACAGATAAACCATTAATTTCATTTTTGTGACAGAATAAATGGTTTTGACATAAAAATCAGTGTTTTGTTCAACGGTGTGGATTTTCACAATGTGATTATCACAAATTTTCTTTTCAACTTCTCCCCCTCAAAATGACAAAGATCATGACACTTTTTGAAATAAGTTAAGTGACAGGAAGCTCCACCATCCAGATTCTACTTCAATAGTGTGGATCTTTAGAACCCCTGCACACGAAAAGTAACTACTTGAATTGGGAAACCCAAGCCTTTTTGGTCTTGGGTTGAACATGATAATGATCATCGTAATCACTTTCAAATCTATCATCGTAATCAAAATTGTCATCAAACATTTCGTCCGATGTCAACTTTGAAAACTGCTCGACTTTATCTTTCTTTGTCGGTTTTACATCATCTTTTTTCACTTTGAAAGATCATTTTTGATTACCGACTCATTTGATTTGACATTTTCAGCTTTATCTGAAACAGACTTTGCAATTTCAGATGATGTTGTTTTCTTCTTTGCAACCCAGGATTGTGACTTACTTCTTGCCTTTTTGATATAGAATCTAGAATCTTTGTTTTCGTTCACTTTGGAAGTTTCACCTTTTTTAAAAGTTGAATTTTCAAACTTTGATTCAGTTTTAGGTTTCACTTCGAATTTAGATTCATAGCTTCTTTTTAAGATTGTGTCAGGTTTCTCAATCTCTAGTTGCTTTTGTTTTTCATATTTTGACAATGTCTTTCTTCGTGGATACACAGGCTTTGATTTCGGACACTTGCGAGAAACGTGACCAACTTCATTGCATTTGAAGCAAGTCCGAGTGTCGTGAGAGTGTCCACTAGTGGGTTTTACTCCACTAGCGGATTTAGCCTTATCCTGAAGTTCTTTCTCTTTCTTGAACTCATCAATTGATTGCTTACCAATCAAACTTTCTTCTTGAACCGTGTTCGTCCCATACACAAACTTCATGTTTTTACCTTTGTATTCGTGAAATGGTGACTTCTGGTTCTTTTTCGGTTCATCTTCATTTACCTCCAAACCCAACCCTCCTCTCCTATTCTCAGGAAAATCACCACCACTCTTTCGGTAGTTGTTATAGTTTCTTTTGGGTTTTGAATAAAAATTCTTTTCATTTATTTCAAGATCATCTGACGAAACTTCCACAAGTTTGAAAAATTTATCGATTTGATCTTCTTTCACGTTTTGAATCGGAAAGCTATCATCGAAATACAATCTATCAGATTCCTTAACTTTGTACATGACAACGTTAGGATCATCACTTAGATCACTTTCTGATGATGTATCATCATTTTCATATTATGATGCCGATTCAAACTTGAGTTGGCGCTTTCAAAGCTGCTGTCATCAGAATCATTTCCGAAAACATTTTTACCACATTTTTCACAACCGCTTCACTGTCATCGTTTGACTTCGTAAAAACTACGGCAATGTTCTCAGGCAACTTATCTTTAGTTTCTGATAAAAGTGTCATGTTTGTTGCCTTTTCAATACCATCCTCTTTCTTTCGGTTGTAACTCGCAAGTAGTGGAGGTGGAACATTTCCGTACTCTTTACGCTATGTACCTTTCAGTTTTTCATCATTTTCCTCCGACTTTATCGTAGGAAGAATGTGATCAATGATATAAGCGTTTGTTGTGTAACTTTTTAACAATTGTCTCACTCTCTCAGTTTCAATTTTCATGTCTTGAAGCTCTTGACTTGTTTCAGCAATGGTGTTAATATACATGTTAATTGCTTTTTGTTTTTCAATTACCGTTGCACTTAACATTGTTACATTAGCACTTAGTTCATGATTAGCTTTTTTGACATTGCAATAAGTGCCCTTCATTTTTTCATAGGCTTCTTTCATTTTTCTGTAATCATATCGAAAATTTTCGTTATGCACAGTCATTTCGCTTATGATTTTAGATTTCTTAGCACATCGCTCACAAGGATTTGTGCACTTTGTGCAAGGTTTTTCAACCTCTACAACTTTCATAACTTCCTTTTCAATCACTTTTACCTTAGAACCTACCTTCTCAACCTCTGATTTCTTATCTTCAGTCATTTTCTCTTGCGATGTATTCTTGAAGCAACCTGCAAAATTAGAGTTAGAATTAGCAAACATAGCATTCTTCTTCTGAGTTTCAAGATAAACCATCTCCTCTTCCTCGGTTCTCTGCAGATATTGTTCAAGAATCAAATTTTCTAGAATAGCGTCATCAAATGTTGATTCCGATTCATTCACTAACTCTGCCATCATAGCAACACCAGTCTTCTTTACAATGTATTTGTTCCAGTTGAACCCTTCGTCTTCATGAGTCACGACGAGAGCTTGTTCGATTGGCCTTGAAGAGTTATCTTGAACTTCAACTTGAGTTCTTTTTGGATATGGCTTGTATTGCAGCACTTTCTTGTAATAATCGTTATTGTTGCCGAAAGGACTCTGGTTGCCGCTTGCTTCTTGGTTCGTGCACTCGTGTTTAAAATGCCCCTTTTGTCGGCATTTGAGCATGTGACTTTTGACTTATCAAATCCAAGTTTGTTGCTTGAATTACCAATGTCTCTTCCAGTTAACGCTACAAACTTTGTAACTCTTCTAATGATCGAAGCCAGACTCCACTTGATGTCCATCAGTTCCAATTCTTCTTCATCCACCTGATTGTAATCCTTAGCAGTCATTTCAGGATTTCCGATCTTCCCAGCAACTAAACATTCGTAAGATTCTAGAATAGTAGCAAGAAGTGCTATGTGCTGTTTAGCCACTTTTCAGGAAAGACATTCTTCAGATTAACTGCGATGTTGCACTAAAAAACATTCGGATCAGAACTGGATTGGTTTGTCTCATGCGACTGATTGTTCTGATTTTGAAACGAAGAATTTGAGCCAGTACTTGAATATCCTGTGTTCGGGGAACTCTGATTTTGTGATGAATAATTCGAGGAATTCATATTCGCACTAAATGTTGTTTGAATTTTTGGAGTCTGAATCTGAGTGTCTTGAACACTCCTTTGTAATACACACCAACATCTTGAACAACGTTTGCATTCTTTGATTTTGCAATCTTTAACAACTCCATTTCATGACCGTCTAATTTATCGATGAAAGATGACAACTTTAAATGCATCCAAGCCGGACTGTTCTTTAAAACCATCAGGTAAGTTGACCACTCTCCCTCAAGAAGTGCATCAGCCAACTTTTCTATCTGCTCTTCGGTAGTTCTCTTAGTATCATGCCTTCGCATCTGGACCATTAGATGACAATATCTGTCAATCATTTGCTTCATAGTCTCACCTTTGATCATTGTGAAGATCTCGAATTCCTTCTTGATTAACTCCTTTTTTTCTCTTTATCATCTCATCGCTTCCCTTATATTTATCACAAAGAGCTTGCCACAATTCTTGTGAAGTTTCACATTCTGGTAGTAGTATCAAGATATCTTCCTTCACAGATTGTTGTATCAGACTAATCATTTTCTTTTCAGCCACGTACGCTTCTTTATCAGCAGGTGTAAACTTAATCAAAGAGAGATCTTGATCACGTTCATCTTTTGGCCATTTGTATCCGTTTTCTACCGCAACCCAGCTGTGGAACTAATTGGCTTGTACCCAGTTTACAAACTTTTCCTTCCATCCTTCAAATTCGTCCATACTCATTAGCTTAGGCGGTTTTGTAGTAGTACCCATCTCGTTATCCAGATTTATCTGGTTAACCGTAATAGTATTAGCTTTTGATGTAGAAGCCACTTGTGAAGCAAACGTGTTATGTAAATCATCCATCTTGACATTCTGAAATCTTAACTGAAAACACGTTCAAAAATACTTGGAAACAGATTAGCAACTGACAAGTTCGGTCGAACTTGTGATAAAAAAAAGATTTTGATTTCAATTTCAACAAGTTCGGACGAACTTGTATGAATTTTCAACTTTTTTTCACAAACAATCAAGTTCGGGCGAACTTGTTGTTAAGTTCGAGCGGACTTATGATTTGATTCTGAAAAATTTCACCCTGAGATAAGTTCGAGCGGACTTGTTTGAATTTCAAGAGAATTTACAAGTTCGAGCAAACTTGTATAGAATTTTCAACAGGATTTGATCAAGTTCGGGCGAATGATGAAATTTGAAGCATTTTCTAGCAAGTTCGAGCGGACTTGACTAAACTCAATGAAAAACCAATCAAGTTCAGGCGAACTTGATGAAAAATGTGAATTTTTCAATCAAGTTCGAGCGAACTTGATGTCAAGTTCGGTCAAACCAACTTTGAAAACATGATTTTTTTTCAACTTTTGACATCAATTCGTTTGAATTAGATCTTGAAACTTTCAGGGGTTTATCTTTAGTGGATTTTACATGACATGATCAATTTTTAGCCATTTTTTGACCATGAATTCTTCAAATATGTGAAAAAGTTAAGAAAAATGGTAGAAAGGAGTAGAATTAGAGTAGTTCTTGTGATGATTTCACTAAATCTAGGTATCCAGGCTCTGATACCACTTGTTAGGACCGTCCTCCTCAGCTTGGGAACCTAGAATTTGTATCTAATGTCCAATTAGGCGGAACTATGTGACATGTTTATCATTTAACAAGAATTACTCTTCAATTGTCTATTATTGATCAGTATTCGTATACATTCAAGTTCCGGATCGGACAGAGCTTCGCCTCAAGTTTGCCAAAAGTTCTAAATGAGATATCACAAGGCTCATATTTATAGACAGCCAAGTTCGCTGGGGATGGAACAAGTTTGGGTGAACTTGTTCTCACAACACTAATCCGGGCGAACTTGGTCTCCTAAACTCATAAATATGAGGTTTTCTACGTAATCTCATCTATTCGAAACAGACTCGATACAAGACTAAGACATAGACATACTGTACTAACAGGTAAAACTTGCTCTTCCTCCTCTACTTGTGTTTTTGAAACTTTATCTTGATTTGTGATCCTTTTAAAAGTTTCATGAGTTAGGCCGCCTGGGTTTGTAACCACGCCTTGTTTAACATCATCATTAGGTAATTGATTATGAAGATAAACACTCAAAAATCTTGGATGCATCAGAAAAGCTTTTTCTTTTGCAATGTTATTAAAATTTGCCACAAGATCATTGAACAATATCTGGGAAAAGTTAAAATATGAACCAGTTAAAATAGCATAACCTAGATATTGAATGTTCAATGGGATTTCGTTAAAAGTTGGGGTCTTGGCTGAGAGACAAGTTAAAAGAGTATGAAAGAAAAATCTCATCTCAGCGGGAAAATTGGGTTTGAAGATTGTCATACCTTTAAGTTGCCCAATGTAACCCCTTTCCAGAAACTCTGCTTGCACCTCATTTATTGGGAATGACACAGGATGTGCCATATCATTTAATTCGAACACTTGTGAGATTGATTGAGGGGTAATCTTCATCAGTGTTTTGCCCACTCTGGATAATATGACATAAGGAACATCTTTTTGAGAATGAACCTCTGTGTTTGCCCAAAATTGTCGTTGTGCTTCTTGATAAATTGGGGATTTGACAGTTAGCATGTGCTGAAATTTCGATTCTTTCAAGATTTTTATCATCGGATGATATCTTGTATTTGAATCGGTTGTTTAGTTTTGATGATGAGAGTGAATGGGGGTCGTTCTGGTTTAGATTTGCTTTTGATTTCGCTTTTGATTTGATTTTAGGTGCCATGATTGAGAGAAAATCGTTTTGAGAATTTTGAATTCAACACGATAAAGTGGAAACTCTGTTATGGATAAAACAGGGTTTCGAAAAAGTGATGATGACATGGCATCTGATGCGATTCACTGACGAATAACGTGTGACCACGTATATCCTCTGCTTGCAAATGGAAGACAGTTGTTTGAAAACATTGTTTATAGGTATGGGCAGCGGATTGTGAATAGTGTTTGACACTATTAGAGGATACACTTTAACAGTGGTTTGACTTTTCTAAACGAACAGTTTTAGTGCTATCAGTGGTTTGAACAGACTTTAAGGATTTATTGAAAAAATCAATTTTAAACTATTTTTAAGGATGGAATATTGATTTTCTGAAAACATTTTGATGCTATTTACACATGGATCACCAGAGAACTGTTTTTAATCCATGTTTAGCATTCCAATTCTCAAGATCAAACTTTCAAAGGTAGATGTAGCCAAAGCTTTTGTTAGAACATCTACTAGTTGATCCTTAGTATGGACATGTTATAAAGAAATCAAACCTTTTTCATAGCAATCCCTCACAAAGTGATGTCTGATGTCAATGTGTTTTGTTGTGGAGTGAGACACGGGATTTTTGATGATATTTTCTACTGCTTGACTATCAATTTTGAGAGGAGTCTTTAAAGAAGTTATACCAAAATCAAAAAGTTGATTTTGAAGCCATAGGATTTGAGTAGTGCAACTTGCAGCAGCAATATATTCAGCCTCAGCAGTGGATGTGGAAACTGCAACTTGTTTTTTGCTCTGCCAAGACACTAGGCAATCACCTAAGACTTGGACACCTCCTGATGTGGACTTCCTTGTTGTCTTGCAACGAACAAAGTCACTATCTGAATAACCTGAAAGCTCAATGTTCCCATTAGCAGGAAACCAGATACCAAGTGTGGGAGCACCTTTTATGTATCTGAATATTTTTTTCACAGCAATAAGATCAGACTTTCTAGGTAGAGACTGTGATCTGGCACAGACACATGTAGCAAACATGATATCTGGCCTTGATGCAGTTAGGTACAATAAAGACCCAATCATGCTTCTGTAAAGTGTTTGATCAACAAGGTCATATTTACCATCAACAGTGACTAGCTTGGAAGTTGCCATGGGTGTGCTGCAAGGTTTACAATCATCCATATCAAACTTTTTCAGTAGTTCTTTGACATACTTATTTGATGGATGAAAGTGCCATTGTGCATTTGTTTGACTTGTAAACCAAGAAAACATTGCAACTCACCCATTGCACTCATCTCAAACTCTGCTGCCATGAGTTTTCTGAACTCTTCACACATAGCAGTGCATGTGGATCCAAAAATGATGTCATCCACATAAATTTGGACAAGCATCAAATCTTTTCCTTTCCATTTTAAAAACAAGGTTTTATCAATTTTACCTCTTGAAAAACCTATGGATAAGAGAAAAGTGGATAGAGTTTCATACCAGGCTCTTGGTGCTTGTTTAAGATCATACAATGCTTTGTTTAACCTGTAAACATGATCAGGATGAAATGCATCTTCAAATCCAGGAGGTTGACACACATACACTTCTTCCTTGATCTTTCCATACAGGAATGCACTTTTGATGTCCATTTGAAACACTTTAATGTTGTGGTTAGCAGCAACAGTCTGATGGCTTCTAACCTTGCTACAGGAGCAAAGGTTTCATCATAGTCAATACCTTCTGTTGGTGCACTTTGTGTTCGTCACTTGTCGAATAGGCTAGATTGAGCGTGTGTTGAATATTGTATAGGTTAGAATCGAACACACGACCGAAATACGGAGATTATAGTGTTAAAGGGAACAAGTTCGCCCGAACTTGACCTGTATTGGTCAAGTTCGCCCGAACTTGATGTGCCTTTAGTCAAGTTCGCTCGAACTTGACTAATGCAGGACAAGTTCGCTAGAGAATGCTCTTAGGAAGTCAAGTTCGCCCGAACTTCCATACACTCCAGCGAACTTGTCTCCCTATATATAGGTGTGTTATTCATTTGTCATTTAAGTTTTTGGCATCTCTACAGGGAGGTGCTGCCGGATTCTCTCCAGGAACTCCGGCAGCTGGACTTATAAAGATGTATACTCTTTCGGTATGAATGAAGACTTCCGCTGCATTCTGTTTCTACTCCTTTCTGTAATAACATTCTACCGAATCGGTTTACGTTTATCCACTAACTTCCATCTAGAACCGCCTGATCATGGACCTTCACCTTCTTCCTGTCTGTAGCCTTGAACCACGAGCCTTGCTTTGTTCTTGACCACAATACCCCTTTCATCTGTTTTGTTCTTGAAACCCACTTTGTGCAAATTGGACTTACATCCTTAGGCAGTGGTACAAGTTCCCAAACTTGTTGTCTTTTAAACTGAAGGAGCTCCTCTTGCATAGCTTCTACCCAACTATTGTCTTTTAGTGCCTCTTGGTACTTGACAGGTTGTGTGAGTGATAGAAAGCCAGCAAACAGGCAAATGTCTTGAGATTGGCTTCTTGTGAGCACTCCCTCATTTATGTTGCCAATAACTTGATCCAAGGGATGGCTTTTGAAGAAAATCAAATCACCTTGATATGGGACAATTTCATTTTAAGGTGAAGCTTGCAAATGTGTATTATCTGAGCTAACCTCTGTTGGTGAATTTGATGGTCCAGCCTTTGATTGGAATGGAGTTGGTGGTATGGGTGGTATTGATGTGAAGGTTTGTTGATTTTTATCCACATTTGATGGATTTTTGTCAACAATGTTTTGATTTTGAGAGCAGGCAGAGGATTGAGTATTGACCTCTGTTGAACCAGCAGAGCTTTCACCATTGTTACTAACATCTGCTCTTCTGCTTGAAGGACTGATCTTGAAGTTTGGAAGTATGCAATCATATCCTGACACATCTTCAAATGTAAATTTATCTAAATCAAACAGTTCAATAGGATTTGCTGGGATTTTCAAAGATGAGAGTTCATTGAACTTCACATTCAGAGTTTCTTCAACACACTTGGTCCTAGAGTTAAAAACTCTGTAGGCTTTAGCAGTAGTTGAGTATCCCAGAAAATAACCACAATCAACTTTTGCTGCAAACTTAGAGATAGAATCTTTTAAGTTCAAAATGAAACAAGGACAGCCAAAAATGTTGAAATATGAGATCAGAGGTTTGATTTTGTAAAGCAATTCATAGGCAGTCTTTTGATGCCTGGGTTAATCAAAACTCTGTTCTGAACATAGCAAACAGTGTTTACAGCCTCTGCCCAAAAAGACAAGGGTAAACCTGAGTCTGCAAGCATAGTTCTTGCTGATTCAATTAAAGTTCTGTTTTTCCTTTCAACAACCCCATTTTGTTATGAGTCCTTGGGATGCTGTATTGTCTAACAATCCCTTTTGACTCACAGAAGGCATTTAACTCCTTGTATTTAAACTCTGTCCCATTGTCACTTCTAAAAAAATTTACTGGTACTTTTCAACTTGTTTTACAAAATTTTGTAAAATACCTGCAGTTTCATCTTTAGAGTGAAGAAAGAAGGTCCATGTAAACCTTGAGAAATCATCAACAATTACCAAACAATACCTTCTCTTTGTAAGACTCATGATTTGCACAGGGCCAAACAAATCCATGTGCAACAGTTGCAAGCACTGGGTTGTTTTGGACTCTTCAATTGATTTGTAAGAACTTTTATGTTGTTTACCTTTTAAATATGATACACAATGTTCTTCACAAGTAAATTGCTTTTGTGGTAAACCTCTGACAAGACATTATTTAGAGAGAGTGGTAATAGTTTTTAGATTTGTGTGCCCAAGTCTCCTGTGCCATAACTTTGTCTCTTTGCTGGAAGCAACTGATAACAGGCATGCATTAGACATAGGGTTATAATTCAACATATCAACCACATACACATTGCCACTCCTATGAGCAACAAGTTGTGCTTTACTCTTAGCAATGATTTGATCAATCTTTTTAACAACTTCTAGTCCTATAATTTGACATGTTTTCTTTGTAAAGAAGGATCCATATCCTTTTCACTCATTTGTGAGACACTCAGAAGATTGAATTTTAGATTGTCAGTTAAGTTAACATTTTCAAATTTGAGATTCCCAGCCTGAACACACCCTGACCCCAACACCTTCCCCTTTGAATTGTTACCAAAGGATATCACCCCCTCCATGAGCCAAGAAATCCTTAAGAAGGGCTCTACATCCTGTCATGTGCCTAGAGCCACCACTATCTACATACCATAAACTATCAAGGCAAGTAGATGCTCCCTGCACACAAGTAAACAATTAGTTTAGATGAGATTCCAAAGCCAGAATGGCTTTGGATGGGGTCACAGATTGTCTACTCTCAAATCCAGGAATATGGTCAGTGGTTTGAGTTTTGCTTTGTATCCATTGTTGTGAACCATTTCTTGTCAAATGTTGGTAACCATGGGGATATCTATTCACTTTGGACTTTGAAGGTTTTTTGTAACCTTCATAGCACATAGGAACCTTTTGATAAACAGGTTGTCCATGTCCTCTTGGGTACTTGTTTGCAGGTGGAGCATCTGTCACTTGTACCTCTCTGGGAACAGAGGTTTTGTTCAATGCTTGTGTTATAGATATTTCAACAAGTTATAAGGTGTGCTTTGATTTATTTCTAGCAGAGCTTGAAGTTTCTCTCTCAAGAGCTTTTGCCTTGATCTCTTTTACCTTTTGATCATAGGTTTGAAGATAGATACACTCATGAGTTAAGTGATTTGTTTTTCCACAGACAAAGCATTTTGAATCATTTGGGATCACATGTGTTCTGTTTATGTCATGTGCTTTTAAAAGAAAACAGTTTTCTGTGACATGATTTCTCTTGTTACAAAATTCACAGAACAGATGTTTGATCTTTTCCCTTTTCTTTTTATCCGATTTCTTCTCAGCAGATGTTGTAACCTCTACTGGAAGGTCTTTAATGGGAATGATTCTTGCCTTTGTTGCCTGACACCTTCAATGGTTGAGAAGTCCATTGGCTTGACCATGTGGGTTTGAATTGGTATTTCTCAATTTCCTTAAAAGTTTTGGACCCCTCATGTTTTTCAAGAAAAAATTTGTTACCATTTTTATCAGTGATGTTTACTTCATTTCTAGCCAAATTTTTAGGAACCACTTCAACCTTTTCAGAATCAATTTTTGTAACATTTTCAGTGACTTGTTTTTCAAAACCAACGCTAAATTTTATTTTACTCTTGATATGTTTGTCCAGCATAATTTCAAAACCTTTGGAAGATTCTACCCATTTTTCACATGTGATCTGGGTAGTTTCGAACTCCTTTTTGCAAACTTGGTATTTATCTACCATAGTTTGGAGTTGGTCCTTGGTTATGCTAGCTTCATGCTTTAGGCTACTTATCTCAGAATCTTTTGAAATCAATTTTGTTTTTAACTCTTTGATAAGTTTTTCAAAATTAAGTTAATTTTCTAAGATTTTGTTCCTAAGGTTTTCATTCACCTATTTAATGTTAGCAAAAGCTATTATACATTTTTCTGAACAAAGTTCCTTAAGGATCTGAGGTGATACCTTGGAAGCAGCCATAAGAGCACAATCACAATCTTCTTCACACACATTTGTATCCCATGGATCAGATAGAGAGGTCTTTTCTTCATCAACAGTGTTTTGTGGAACCACTGGTGTAACCACTGCTTCATCACAACTTTGAACCTCATCAATTTTTGACACTTGATTCTCATACTCCTCACCTTGAACTACAGTCTCCAAGACCATTAAACAAATATTTTCATTTTCAAAATCATTTTTAGCCACTAGAGCAAAGTTTTCATCTGTTAAATTCTCAGGCAAACTACTCCAGTCAACAAAGCCTTGTGTAAAGAAGCTATGTTGGTTAACCTCTGCAGGAGCAGTGGTTTGAGTAGTTTGAATGACATGTGGAGCTTGTTGCACATGCACTTGAGGTGGTGCTTGGACATACTGAATCTGTGGAGCAGGTGTTTGGATATAATGGTCATGACCTGTGGTAGCAAGATGTGCATAGTGTGCAGTATTTTGCATTTGTGGTGTAGGGGTATAATGGGAATAATGAGCAGTGCTTTGAGGTCTAGGGCCTGGGTGACTCACAATTGGACCTGCAGTTTGAGATCTGCATTCCCTGGCAAGGTGTCCTAACCTATTGCACTTATAACATTTAATTTTTATTTATCCAACCGCACTTTTAACTCCCTATGCAATCCAGGAAACTTCCTACTAGTCCTTTTGTAAAATTTACTTGCTCTAACACTCAAAAGTGCCAGCTGATGTAAAATGTCCATTTCTTCTAGATCAGTGGGTTCAAAATGTTGTAAGTCATTCATTTCAAAAGACATATTGTCAGAGTTTTGGCTTTCCCCATTTGCAGCAAAAGCAAAATTAGGTGTGTAAGGATCAGAGGTAAAATTGTTTCCAGAAGTTATATCAATGTAATGATCATAACCCTGATCCTTTCCACCACCAGAACCCTCTTCATGACTATAAAGAGCAGTGTTACCCAAGGTATAGTCATCTGTTGCTTTCCCTAACTCTTGCAACTTCTTTTTCTGGTTCAATTCTCTCTCATATGTGAGGAGTCGACCATGAAGTTGAGAAGGGTCATCTCTTTGAACCCAATAGATGTTCGAGTAACATAGGCTACAGTCTCCCATTTCTCTGGTAACGATCTTAAGAAAAGACTATTGACAGTCGAATTAGGAAATTCCACGTTAACCAGTTTCAATTCACTTATGAGACAGCTAAAACGTTCGAATTGTTGTATTAACGACTAACTTATTACGTGACAAAACGGTTCATACTGTTGATTCAGAATTTCTCTATTATTTTCAATCACCTCCTTAGTTCCACCGAATTGTCTTTCAGCGCATCCCATAACTCTTTTGCATTATTGCAGTGGAGCAGTCCAGCATAGATTTCTTTAGGTTACGTGAAAGCAACAATGCTAAACGCTTTTATATCCAACTCTATTTTCTGGAAATCCTTCTCAGAGTAGTTTTCAGGATTTTTTGGCACTTGAGTGTTGGGATCCTCTGTGGTTGGAACCAATGGAATATGTGATCCAAACACAACAGATCGCCAACATCCGGTGTTTTGCTGAGCTAAGATGTGACCCATCCGAAGTTGCCATATGAAATATTCATTTCGTTTCAACATCGCTGGTTTGAACATAGATCCAATGTTGGAATCTGATGTGTTTTGAGACATTTCTGCTTGTTTACAACAGATTTGTGCTTTAAAAACTTTGAATATAATAAAACTCTATTTTCAAGTAAAACTTTCAAACTAATTAGCAAGGAGAGCTGATCTTTCAAATCAAATTGAATTTTATCAAATTTTGATTGACCAAGCTCTGATACCAATTGTTAGGATCTGAGTTTGATTTACTTGTAGTTTTTGTTTCAAAAATGGAAATATGATTGAATTGAAAAGTAAATGCAACGGAATAAGATGGAAAACTTTTACTACAAGTAAAGGTCGTTTGTTTGCATCATCATCATGCTTTCAAGTTGATAAACTTTGCATGTGATTCACAAACTCCCCCTCAGCCAATTACAACACAGTTTGATAGTACAGAAAACTCAGAGAAGATAATTGGTGAATGATCTTTTAATAGACAAGTTTAACTGTTACATCGATTCACCTATTTATACTAACTATCTAACCACTGAGCATCTTTTGATGACGTCAGGGTTGATAGTGACATTTAACAACTAAAAACACTTATCACTAACATATGATAGTGCAAAGCACTGCATTGATTATTAAACTAACAAAAGTAAAATGCTGATGACCATCCTCTGCTCCTTATCTTCTGGCAGACCTTTGGCAAATTGTTGTGACAGATGATGTAAAGGTAGCAGATCTTAGGAAGACAGAGTTTAGGTGACCAGTGGTTGTAAACTCTGATAGTTGGAGCAAACCGCGGATAGTGTATTTGGCTTTATATAATTTGTTCCTTTGTATAGGGTTCAATCCCAACAAAAAGGGAAGGAACCGGCTGCTCCAGAGAAACAAGTCGTGGTGTTGTGTTGAAAAAGTGAAGAAAAAGGGTTATAAACCCGTCTGTAGATTTGCCACGGCCCCGTGGCCAAAAACTTTTTTTTGTTTTTTTATGTGTGTGTGTCCGTTTCCCTGGGGGTTCCCTTTTGGTACTTACCTGTTTCGCTCGTATTCTTGTATCGCCTCCAAATGTACCTACAAGATATTTAAAATAAAAGTGCATATTTACAACTGACGATTGATTATGCCTTGATCAACTTTCTGCCTCTTGGAGTGTTAATTCAGCCTCCTCGTCCTCAAGGAATCCTCTATAGAGCTTAAGCCTTTGACCATTAACTTTGAAAGGTTCACCGTTTTGAGACTTAATTTATATAACGCCATGTGGAAAGATTTGGGTGATAGAAAAAGGTCCCGACCATCTAGACTTGAGTTTTCTGGGAAACAATCTAAGCCTTGAGTTAAACAAGAGCATTTGATCCCCCTCCCAAAATTCTTTAGGTTTGCTCATTTTATCGTGTATGTTTTTCATGCGTTCCTTATAGATTGCGGAGTTGGAGTATGCTTGATTTCTCATTTCATCTAATTCATTTAACTGATAAAATTGATTTTTACCGGAAGTCTCTTGATCTAGGTTTACGTTTTTTATTGCCCAGAATGCCTTGTATGAAATTTCTACTTGTAGGTGACAATTTTTTTCATAGACGAGTTTATATGGGGTAGTGCCTATTGGAGTTTTATAGGATGTTCGAAAGGCCCATAAAGCATCGTCTTGTTTATCTACCCAATATTTTTTATTTTAAGCCATAGTTTTTCTAAGATTCTTTTTAAACCGCGATTGGTTACTTCGACCTGACCATTGGTTTGAGGATGGTAAGCGTTTGAAAGACAATGATAGACCCCGTATTTTGTAAAAAAAAATATTCAATTGATAATTACAAAAATAAGTGCCTCTATCACTCATAAGTGCTTTTGGAGTGCCAAAACGAGAGATTAACCGTTTCAAAAATCTTACCACAACTCTTCCATTATTTGTTGGAAGAGCTTCGGCTTCGGCCCACTTGGACATGTAATCGACTGCCATAAGAATATATTTGTTCCTTTTTTATGGCAGAAAGGGTCCCATAAAATCCATACCCCAAACATCAAAAATTTCACAAATAAGAAAAGCCATTTTGAGGCATTTCATTTCTTGATGATACATTACTTGTTCGTTGTCATGCGTCACATGTTTTAATTAAATTGTGTGCATCCTTGTGGATGGTTGGCCAATAAAATCCTGAATCGAATACCTTTTGTATGGTGCTCGTTGCTCCTTAATGTCCTCCATATGGTACTTCGTGACAATGGCGAAGAATTTTTCTTGCTCCTTGACCATGGACGCACCTTCATATAAGTTGGTCGGCACATATTTTAAAAAGATATGGATCTTCCAAAAATAGTGTTTGACATCGGCAAATAATTTTTTTCTTTGATGATGTGACCAACCTATTACTAAAATGCCACTAGAGAAATAGTTAGCATAGTCGACGTACCATGGTTTTTCTTGATATTCAACCATTTCTAAGGATTCGATGGGATATTTTTCATTGATGAGGTCTTCTCGAGTTTTCTCCAAAGCGGGATCTTCCAAGCGAGATAAGTGATCGGCGGCAGTGTTTTTGGCTCCTCTTTTATTTTTTATTTCTATGTCGAATTCTTGGAGGAGAAGAATCCACCGGATCAAACATGGTTTAGCATCTTGTTTTTTTAAAAGGTATCGAATGGCGGCATGGTCCGTATAAACTATTGTCTTAGAAAGAACAAGATAGGAACGAAATTTATCAAAAGCAAATGCTACGGCAAGTAATTCTTTTTCGGTAGTTGTATAATTTTCTTGAGCATCGTTAAGAGTTTTACTTGCATAGTATATTGGTTTAAAATGTTTTTCTTTTCGTTGTCCTAATATTGCTCCAACTGTAAAGTTGCTTGCAGAGCACATGATTTCAAAGGGTAATTTCCAATCGGTCGCTATCATGATTGGTGCATTGACTAGCAATTCTTTACGTGCAAGAAAAGCTTCATTACAATCCTTGTCAAAGATGAATGGGGCATCTTTTTCAAGTAATTTTGTTAGAGGTCTAGGGATTTTTTAAAATTCTTTGATAAATATAAAATCCGGCATGCCCTAGGAAACTTTGTATGGCTCTAACGAAGGATGGAGGAGGTAATCGGGAAATAGTATCTACTTTTGCCCGATCAACTTCCATTCCTTCGCTTGAGATTTTTTGACCAAACACTATTCCCTCAGTCACCATGAAATGGCAATTTTCCCAATTAAGGGCGAGGTTGGTTTCCTCACATCGTGATAGCATTCGCTCAAGATTATCGAGGCATTGGTTTGAATCTCCAAAGATAGAAAAGTCATCCATGAAAACTTCCATGGTTTTTTCTATCATGTCGTGGAAAATGGCCACCATGCAACGTTGAAATATTGTGGGGGCATTGCATAGACCGAAAGGCATGCGTTGATAAGCAAAGGTTCCATAGGGACATGTAAAAGTTGTTTTTTCTTGGTCCTCTGGCGCTATTGGGATTTGAAAATATCCGGAGAAACCATCTAAAAACAATAAAATTTGTGACCAGATAGTCTTTCTAGCATTTGGTCGATAAATGATAAAGGAAAGTGGTCTTTCCTTGTTGCTTCATTTAATTTGCGATGGCCAATACAAACACGCCATCCGGTGATGGTTCTCGTTGGAATAAGTTCATTTTTTTCGTTAGTTACCACCGCTATACATCCTTTCTTTGGTACTATTTGGACGAGGCTCACTTAAGGGCTATCAGAGATAGGATAGATGAGTCCGGCGTCTAGTAGTTTGATGACTTCATTTTTAACCACTTTTTGTACATTAGGATTACTCCTCTTTTTGGTTGTATTACCATTTTAAAATCATCTTCCATTAAAATCTTGTGTGTGCAAATGGATGGACTGATGCCTTTGATATCCACAAGTTTCCATGCGATTGCTTTTTTGTGTTTTTTCAAAAGTCTTAATTAACTTTTCTTTTTCAAAAAGTGTTAAATTTAAGGAAATGATGACGAGGAGTTTACCATTTTCATCTAGGAATGCGTATTCCAGTCCTTTTGGTAATTCTTGAGTTCAAGTGGCGGCGGGTCTTCAAGAGACTTTTTATTTTCTTCTTTATTAAGGTCAATGGCCGAAAAGGTTTTTCGATGGCGTCTTCCTCTTCGACAAGTTGTTCATCTGTTTCTCATTCATCGGATGGCTCTATTACATCTTCAATTAGGGGGTCGCATTGCCAATTAGATATTTCATTGATTAGTTGAGATTGACGTACCTTTCGTCGGTCCCTAATTGAAGTGGTAGGTTGTTTTACTTCCGATTGACCAAAGTTTGATGGGTTTTTATGAATGGTTTTCCCAATACGAGTGGAGCATCATCTAGGCTAATGAATTCGGTTGATACTACCGTTTGATGTGATTGAATTAAGACATCCTCAATCATTCCCGTGGCTTGTATCGTTTTTCGATTAGAGAGAAAAACATGAGTTTTAAGTGGAGAAAAATCACTAGTACCCAGTTTTACAAAAATGTAATTTGGCATGATGTTAACACAAAGATCTTTATCAATTAGCACGTTACAAAGATGTTCTGAAAAAACATGGTACCAGTTTTATGTTCAATTTATGGTGTTCATCTTGTATTAGTGAAGTTTGATCAATTGTTAAGTTAATGTTAACTATTTCCTCGATTTTGATAGTAGTGTTTAGCTCTTTTAGAAACTTGGCATGCGGTGATACCAAACAATGATTTTCGAAAGAAGGTTGCAAAATGTGGATTTCTTGAAACTTGGTTTTTTATCGAGATTACTTTTTTTAGACTTAGGAGGTGTTTGTTTGCATCTGAATGAATTCATTCAGACCTTACCTCTGAATCGGTCAGAGGTTGACCTGTTTGGTTCACAAAATGTTCACCTCTGAATAGAACCATTCCACTCTGAATGGTTGGTTCAGCAACTTTTACACGCTGAATGAAATATTTGCCCTTGCCCTAGTAAAAGAAATAGCCGCACTTCAGTACAGCAACTCCATCTCCTCCCTCCTCTCTTCTCCTCTCCTCCCCTCCACCACTCCGCCACCTACACCACGACGACCCTCTTCCACCGTCGCATCCTTCCCCACGTCGTCTTTCCTCTACCGGAGTTTCCTCCTCTGCCGCTGTTTGCCTCTGCTCTCCTCCACGCCGGAGTTTTTTTCGTTGCCTCTCCTCAGCCGGTATTCTCAGGTATGTCAAGTTTAAAGAAAAGTTTCAATTTCTGTTGTGAGCCCTAATTTTTCACAGTTTAATAAATTAGTTGTTATTGGAATGTATAAATTGATGATATAGAGGTGTTATTTTCATTATATCATATCAGATATGAGGTGTATGTATTGTGAGCCATAATAGATTTGAGGTGTTGTGAGCCCTAATTTTTCATAGTTTAATCAAATGGCAGTAGCATTTCAGTATCTACGAAGCTGTTATTTGGACTGGAAATTAAATATATTGGCTTGTGTTTTTTTATTTTAGATGGAAACCATATATGTTCAGCAAAGGGATTGCTAAAATTGCTTTTATTTGGACTGCAAAGTTGTTATAAAAACCAGTTTAAACCGGCCGGTTGAACCGTCCGGTAGAACTGGTTAAACCACCCGGTACACCTGGTTAAACCACACGGTACACTCGGTTGAACCGTCTGATACACCCGGTTAAACCATTTTTTAGTCAAATCCAGTAAGGCATAAAAACCGGATTTTAAAACATTGATAAACACAACTTATAAAACCAAACAATTTTATAAAATCATTCTTAATATGGTATTTGTTAATTTTAAACCCGTATCATTTATGATATGTACATGATAACTTTAAACTATAAATATGATAATTTTAAACTATAAATATCTCCTAGAATAATATGGTATTTGTTAATTTGTAAATATAAGTTTGAATAATATCGGGTTGTTCGGGTTAACACTAGATCGGGTTCGGGTTATATTGATGTGCGGATTTTTTTTTATAATATTGGTAGTTTATTTTTTTGTTTGTAATAGTTTAATGGGACTCGTATTAAGTACCTTTTTTATGTGTGTATGTTTTAAATTGGTCAAAGACATGGAACAAAAAAAGGGTAGAATTAACTGGAACCTAGAGGGTGTTGAGAAAACGTTTCTTGAAACATGTCTTTAAGAAATCACACTTCGTGGACGTGAAGGAAGCAGTCTTAAACAATACTCATGGAAGAATGTAGCTGAAAAGCTAAAAGTAGAACACAATTTCATAACAGATCAAAAACAAATGAAGAACCCATATGACTATACAAAATCAAAGTTTGCAGCTTGGTTAAAACTTAAAAGCAAAACCGGCAATGTTTATGATCCCATAACAAACACATTTAACTTATCAGAAGAAGAATGGCAAACTGAGATCAAGATTTTTTTTCCAAAATAATAGTTATTATTATATTTCAATAATCTTATAGTATTCTATAATATTTTTCGCACAGTCTAAAATTCGTGGAAACTTTGCGAAGAGCACCACTATCTTACCACGAGCTTTGTATCCAATTGTTTGAGGGTCTACATCGAATGGTTTTGACAGTTGGGGGCCATCTTCTACACTTCCTCACCCTAATGAGGAAGTGTGCGAGCGGAGCACTCAGATGGAGCCCCCGACTCAAGGCGTTAGTGACGAGTTAACTGTTTGGTCTAAAAAAAGAGGAGAGAAAAGAAAAGATAAGGCAACAGAAGATTCGGCGCTACAAGAAGTTAGAGACTGTATTACGAAAGTGGCAAAGATTTTGATCGATAAACATGAAAGTGTTGACATGGATGCATGTATGGAGAAGTTGGAAAGAATGGGATGGGAAGAAGAAGATACAAAACATCAAACAGCGCTTTTGCTTTTTGGTGAAAGTGCTGATATTAGGAAAGTGTAGTTACGACTCAAGCCGCAGAGTTGCGAGCTATGGGTTAAAAATGCAGGAGCGAAGTATGGGTTGTTCTAATAGGATTTGGTTGAACTTGTTATGCATCCTTTTTGGATAAGCTTTTGTTGAACTATTGTTAGGGATTTCGTGGTTATTGTTGAACTTGTTATGCATCCTTTTTGGATATGCTTTTGTTGAAACTACTGTTAGGGATTTCGTGGTTTTTGTTGAACTTGTTGATACGAATGTTTTTCTTCTTATGTTATGGATGTTAGATGGCACTCTTGTTAATGCAATCGTGCCTGCTGATCAATAGACTCGTTATAGGGGAAGAGGAAAAGGTGAATGCTTTCAAAATGTACTAGCAATTTGTGATTTCGATATGATATTCGCGTTCGTATGGGCCGCATGGGAGGGCATTGCACATGATTCAAGAGTTTTAAAAAAAGTAGCATTTAACCAGACTTCCGGCTTTCCTCCCCCCCCCCCCCCACTAGGTTTTTAACCATTCTTTAACACTGATTATTCAATACATTATTGTTTTTTATGTAATAGTTATGATACTAACGTTTACAGATAAATATACCTTTGCGACGCTGCATACACCAACACTCGTGGATTTATGACTCCCTACCATAATACGAGGAATTCGTTAGCTGATTTTCGACGACAGCGTGCGTTAACTAAGGAAGAATAATTCAATGATGCACACGCACAACTAAGAAATGTTATTGAGTGCTCATATGGTGTTTTGAAGGCAAGATTCCCAATCCTAAAGCAAATGGCTCCCTTTTCTTTTCCAATATAAAGAGACATAGTGATTGCTTGTTTCGACGTCCATAATTTTATATGGAAATGCAATATTCATGATAAATTATTTATGGACTACGATGAGAACACTTTGTTTTCCGAAATACAAGGTGGAGAAAGTGATGGGCAGTTCGTTCAAGACATAGAATGGGGTTCACAAGGCATTGAGTATATGAATACCTTACGTAACCAGATTGCTAGTCAACTATGGTCAAATCGTTCAAATTAAAATTGTACGCATAGTATTAATTTCTATATGGATTGTATTATGTTTCCATGAACTTTGAAGAACTTATGCGTAACTTGAATTTTCTATAATGTTTTGTATTTTGTTAAGTTATTCATCATTCAGTACAAAGCAATGAAACAAACAACTATATTTCATTTAGCACAGAATAGTTCAGAGGGGTAAAATGTCATTTTACACAGTCATTCAGAGGTGCAACCAAACAGCACTTTACTGGTTCAGCACTACTGGTTCAGAGCCTCTTACCCATTCAGACCTCTTATTCATTCAGCACTTATTGGTTCAAATGTTGCCAAACAGCCCCTTACCTTCCTGTGGTTTGGTTCATGTTTGAGTTTTTCTTTTTGTGGTTCTTCTATTTTTACCTCTTCGATTATTACCTCCTTACTACAAACCGTCTCTTCTTTTTCGCGAGATCTCTTAAGTAAGAGTTCTAAATTTTTTGAGACTTTGTATAAGGCTTTCGACTTCAGGAGGTGGCGTGTCGTTTGCTTCAAACGTGAATGTCCGTTGTACGGATCGTTCAGGCACTAATTTGGAAAACCTAAGGTAAACGTGTGGAATCCATTTGCATGGGCGACATTGTAGACAAGTACTTTACTGATTAATCACTGTTTCATTAATGTGTAGACGTTACAGATCTTGGAAACACTTGGACAGAGCTTCACCGTCCAGTACACAAAATCTCTGAATCCTACAAATGAGATGACAAGACATCTATATATAGGATGACAAGTTCGCTTGAACTGTGTCATGGACAAGTTCGGGCGAACTTGTCCCTAGACAACACAAGTTCGGGCAAACTTGGCTCTAAACATACATAAACTTTGACATTTCACTCCTAAATACAGACTCGACTTTATACGATGACGTAGGCAACAGACATATGCAGCAACAGACTCCCCCTTGGATGTTGTCGTAGTCATCATTCTTCAATTAAGTTCCAGAGTCTTTAATATGTTCTTGATCCTTATTTCTTGAATAATTTTAACGTCCTTGATCTTCATATCTTCTACAATCCTATTCTCTTTTCTTGAGCTAGTCTTGATAAAACTCTAATCACCATGCTCACCCTTGCTTTGAGTTTTCTGGTATCTTCAATCAACGTTTTTATCCAGCTCCCCCTTAAAATCTACTTCCTGTTTCAAAGTTCCTCAAATATTCAAATAAACATTTCAGATTCAAACTTTGAAATTTCAAAACACCAACATTTCAAATTTTAATCTCCTCATCAGTTTTTAAACCCTCTCAGTTATTCAAGTCCAAATTAATGACCTTGAATATTTGATTTATGTATCAAGTTCAACTTAATGATTCTTGATTAAACATCTTGACACTAAACTGACGCATTTATTCAAATGTAAGTTTCAACCTAATGAACTTTTAAACTTTTCAGATCAATTTTTAAAAGTTTTAAGATTTTGTTCAGCAACTCTAGACTTTGAAAATCAACTTTTCATCATCAGTGGTCGAAACTAAAAGATAATATAATTGTTTTGTTTTTATGAAAAGAATATCAAAATCTAAGTATTTACAAACATATTTTTGTTGAGTCTGTGTTAAAGGATCAAATCAGATTTTGAGACATATCACTAGTTACGTTGACCTTTAGAGACTTTAAGTTTTAAACAAATTTACCTAGATTGTCGATATATTTGTCCACTTAAACTTCAACACATTTCTCAATTGTTCCAAGATACGTTATGTAGAATTAAGAAACTTGACTCAACTATGGTTCCCATCTCAGAATATACTCTCGTATCAAGATTCCATAGATTTCATCTTACAGGTGAGTTGTATCTGGGTTGTGCGAGACCTTGAGAGCTCAAGTTAATACCACCGTATCTACAAAGAGATGAAGGCTCGACTTTAAGGTGCGTTCCAATTAAGAAATCTTTTAAGCACTGCAATTGATTAGATCTTTCGATTCTTTTCATGTTTGCATGCAGTTTTGGGGTTTTTAGCAAAAGCATTATAGAAGTTCTAGGCTATTGCTTACGCAAAATCAGAAGAACTTGTATAATACCCCAGATATTAATCATCTATAAAGACCTCGTATCTCATAATCAGGCAATCTATCAAATGAAATTTCGGAGTACTAAGTCCATATATCCGAGAGATGTTAATCCACAAGTTTAAGCAGTTGTAAAATTTAGTTTATATCGCGGAAACAATTTACTGAACGTGTAAAGCCTATCGACACATCCACAGTAAAACTTGTTTAAACTTTTAAACTTTACAAATCCTTAGCATACTGTGATAGTCCACTGATGTATTATCATTTCCTTTTATCCACAAACTCTTTTTGCCTTTTTCAATGTTTTTGTACTTTTCGTATTTAATATTTTCTTGGATTTTCTGAAAAAAAAATTTCCCCATAAAATTCAAAAACATATTTTTGGTATTTTTTAATAACATTGACCAACCAATGAGAATCACTATAATTCGCCATCCATTACTGCTTCACAAATTTTCTTTTAAACCTCTCTCCCCCTTACGATGACAAAAACATTGACACTTTTTATGTTAATAAAACATTTATATCCCTGAGTTTTGTCTGTCAACAGTGAGGGTTTTGTGACAGTTTCCAAATTTTCTTCAAAAATTTGTAAAACTTTCAAGTAAACATTATTGGAACATGTTTTTTGAAAAATTTTCTCCAAAAATTTTCAAAAATTGTAAAGCAAACGTTATTTGAATTTCAAATTTTGTAAAAACGGCCTTTATATAAAACTTGATAACCCGGCCCGTCTTTAATGTGTGCCACGGAACTCCATTCTCAGAAATTTATTTTCTCCTCGGAAGCTCCTGCACAAAAATTCAAAAAATTAATTGAATAGTGGCACCCAGGCCTTTTCAGTCTTAGGTGTTATTTCTTCAACATTAATTTTGACTTTCTTTTCACAATTAGGTTTATTTAGAACTTTCTTAAGTTTTGGAAAGTCCTCTAATCTTTCAATTCTCACTGATTGTGTCACTTCCTTTCCTTTTACTAACCATGTTTGATTTTTCGTTAAAGCTTTCTTGAAATACAATGTAGAAACTATTTGTTCATTACTATTCGAGGATTCACCAGTTTCAAAATTTGAAAACTTAGTAATAACTTGTTTTACCTTATTTGTAGTTTCTGTACATTGTTTCAAAACCTGAGTTGGTACTCCAGAAATTTTGTTATCAATATGAGCAGGTTTAGGATTAATTTGTAAACATTTTTTAGCAATGTGTCCAGTTACCCCACAAATATGACACACACTGTTATCATATCCTTTTCTATCAAACCATACACTCAAATCATAACACTGATTTAACGTGTGGTAGCCATCTTTCCTGCTTTTTCTGTAACTTTGATTTGACGTTGAAGTACTGCGGTCTGACCTGCATCACTTATTTTCAAATTTTTGTGAGTTTTGATTTACAAATTTTTGTGAATTTCTATAATAATTGGATGACCGTACCGATGAGCTTTTATTTTTCATTTGAAATTTTTTAGAATTTTTAGAACTTTGTTTTTCTTTTTGTTTTCGTTCTCCATTCTGCTTAGAAGGTTTTTACGTTGAGCATTCACCTTTTTCAGTAGATTGTAGAACAGCTTGTTGAAATTTTTCTTTTAGTTTTAAAAATATTTCATTTTTCTCTTTTTTAGCACTTTCATCATCGATATCATCATCACAATTTTCGATTATGACATTGTCATAATTTGTGACTTTATCACTTATTGGAATATCTTTTTATTTTCATTGATCGGTTTTGGACATATCTGATCTAGAATCAATGATGAGGTCACAAAACCTTTCAACTTTTTTTCTAAATCAACAGCTTTATTTTTAGCATTCTCAACATCTTGTTCAAGTTTCCTGATTTTTTCAAGATGTGAGTTTATTATAATTTGTTTTTCAAAATCATTTTTATTTAAAACATAATTTTCATTTTCTAAAATTTTTATTCTATTTTCAAAAATCTTTTCATTTTCTTTTATTTTTTTATTAATGTCAAGATTTCCATATCTTTCAAAAGTTTGACATTATCAGATCTGGATTCTTCACAATTTGAGCACACAGATTCAGAACTTGAAGCTTCATTTGTTGATACACTTGATTCTTCATTCTTTGGAGTTGAATCTATCTTGAATGTACCTGCAGAAAATTGATCAACTTCAGAATTATTATCTTTCTTTAGTTTTAAAACTTTCATATTCTCAATTACAGGAACAAGATCCCAAATGTCGCTAATAAATCCATAAAGATGACTAAAGGTAAATCGACATTTCTTTCTTGACTCTTTCACGAAATCAACCCATTCTGATGGTAATGTATTTTCTAATTTCGAAAACTTATCTTCAAGACTGATATAACATCCACCAGAATGCTCTAAATACCTATGCATGACATTAAAACGTTTTATTAGCTCAAACACGGATTCATCCTTTTTACATTTAAACATTTCAAATCTTTTTTTCCAAATGATCAAACGTTCATGATGATTCAAATCAGAAGATAATTCTTCCCAATCATTCATTTTTTCAAAATTATTATCTCTCATTTTCGACGGAAAAATGTAGTTTTCAGTAGTTTTATGCAAAAATCGACGTTTTAATCGACAATCGGTTCGCTAAAAACGTTTAAAATTTTTCCGAAAACAGTTTTTACCATATTAGAGCTTTAAACTCGTCTCGTCAATACGAACTCAACGATGTATAATGTCTGAGACGTTTTAGAAACCTTGGACAAGTTCGGGCGAACTTGTCACAACTTGTGAAAATCAGCTACTTAACAAGTTCGGGCGAACTTGTCACAACTTGTGAAAATCAGCTACTTAACAAGTTCGGGCGAACTTGTATTGAGATTTATGAAAATATCACCCTTAGAACAAGTTCGAGCGAACTTATGTGAAAATTCAAGAGAAACAGCAAGTTCGGGCGAACTTGTAAAGAATTTCAACAAATTTTGATCAAGTTCGGGCGAATTTAATTAAATTTGATGAAAAACAACTAAGTTCGAGCGTACTTGAGTGAAATTCTTTGAAAAATCAATCAAGTTCGGGCGAACTTGATGAAAAATCACTCAAAAAGTGAATTTTTCAGTCAAGTTCGAGCGAACTTGATGATAAGTTCGAGCGAGCATGTGTTTTCAAACATGGTTTTTTCAAATTTTCGACATGATTTCGTTTGTTTTAAGCTCTGATCTTTTCAAGGGTTTTACTATTATGGATTTTACGTATTATACTTGAAAATCAGTCCATTTTGTCCGTGAAATGTCCAAGAAAGGTTTAAAAATGAAAGAAATGAGTAGAAGATGTGAAATTCTATGTCCAATGTCTTCAAATTAGGCCAATCCTGCTCTGATACCAATTGAAGGTCCGTTGTACGGATCGTTCAGGCACTAATTTGGCAAACCTAAGGTAAACGTGCGGAATCCGTTTGCATAGGCGACTTTGTAGACAAGTTTTACTGATTAATCATTGTTTCATTAATGTGTAGACGTTACAGATCCTGGAAACACTTGGACAGGGCTTCGCCGTCCAGTACACAAAATCTCTGAATCCTACAAATGAGATGACAAGACATCTATATAGGATGACAAGTTCGGGCGAATTTGTCCCTAGACAACACAAGTTCGGGCGAACTTGGCTCTAAACATACATAAACTTTGACATTTCGCTCCTAAATACAGACTCGACTTTATACGATGACGTAGGCAACAGACATATGCATCAACAAAATGGATTGGCATCCCAATCAAAACTTGGTTTTGAGAGCTCAAACCTTGGTTCTTCACATGTGGTGTATGAAGTTGATGGTTGAAAAAGGTAACAATGTTGTACCGAGTGAGATTCACCGTAAATGGTACAATATGGTTCCTCGTAATCATCCTCAACTTATCGTCTTCACCAAGTGATGTAAGAGATGTAGCCAAGCATGGCCTTTGTGACAGAGCACGGCCACATGGTCAGTGTACTTGTTGTACTATCAAGGTTCTATGAATATTAGAGTTGACCACAGCCCGTGTTGTCTTGGCACGGCCTCGTGTTGTTTGTCTTTTCTATTTGTCTTCATCTACAGAGAATCTTCCTTGGGCACGGCCCCTTGTCTGGTGGGCATAGCCCCGTGGTCGAGTAATGCTTCTATTTTCTCCATTTTTGTTGCTTCGGATATGTATTGAGGTTTAGCAAGTTGCGTCAATCCTTCTTCGTTGCATTTGTGTTGGTTTTTGTTGTTAGTTTGTTCTTTTGTTCATTTAAGCTCTTTTGATCCTGTAAATTAAAAGTAAAAAAGAAACATGCTTTTTCCGACATTATTACCAAAAAGGGTTGATTTTATGTCTTGTTTGATGTAATTTATATGTTGCATTTTGCGCACATCACCGCCACAGTACCCACAGCACGTCTACGACAACTTGCCTCATGCTTCACGGGCGATCGCTCGGGACTTCGATCGTCACATCCTATGTGCTGAGTGCTACCAGATATGGACGGTTCAGACGCTGATGGAGTTACAGGGGCCATGGGATTGGGGGAGCTTCCACTGCCACCGTCACCACCGCCAGGGGAGGACGACTAGCCTATGTTATTTTAGTTTTTATTTTGTGTTAGACATTCAGTTTTACTTTTGTTTTGAAAGTACAAATTGATTATATATTTATGCAGTTGATCTTTTATACAATGTTTGTTTGTAATGTTCGTAATATTTTTTAATGTTTCTTTCGCAACATATTATACAATATTTTAATTAAACATGTTTGTGTAATTAAATAAAATTGGTACTTTTTATAAATTGTTAAAATATAAGATGGCCTAAAAATAATATACAACCAACGTAACAATAAATTCGGTTAAATATTATAAACCAATAGCATAATAAGACTAATATACAACTTTTCAAACAAAAACACAACCGAAGTCACTCAAACAAAAACACCACAATTCTATACGCTGCCTTTGGCCATTGTGCAGCCGACGGACAAACAACTGACACAGTCAGTCTTTGGTCGTAGACCTCGTACCTATATGTTGCGCTTTGGCCAAAGCGCAACGTATAGATGTGTAATGTGTGTCAAAACAGCCAAAAGGCGTGTGTGAATAGACCAGGCCTTAAATTTACTCGAGTGATCTCTCTTTAGCTTGAAAAATATACCAAACTATTTTGAACTGCCTTTTTTTAAACAAAATTCGGAACTGAAGCTATTTAAGAGCACATGAACATCTCTTCTAAGTAATAAAAAGGCAACAACAAATGTGTGTTGGAGTTTACAAATGTGGGGCACTATGGAGAGAAGACCTAACGTCGCTAGGGAAAGAAGATCGAACGCCGCTCGGGCCGACGAAGAAGGGGAGCAAGATTCTGCAAACAATGTAATCACCTTCTTCGTGTCTCAATTACCTATTGGATGCACGGCAAAAGAACTAGAAGATGCATACAAGGATTATGGTGTTGACACAAGAACATTTATGGCACCGAAGAAAGACAGATTGAGGAGGTTATTTGGATTTGTGGACTTCAAAGGGGAACAAGAGATTGAATACTTGGAAAACATATTGAAAGGGGTTAGAGTCATGGGAAGACAATTGGTCATTAAGCAAGCAAGGTTCGACAAGAATGCTCCACCACCGCCGCAACAACAGGGGTGTACCACGTCCCCAGTATCTCTTCGATAGGAGTGCTGTCGTAGTGAATGGAACGTCGTTCAACGAAACTCTAACTGGAAGGTTGTTCAACGAAATTCAAACCGGTGGACTTGTAGAAGGCAGTGACGGGGTTTTGATCACCATACCCCCAAACTTTCGCCCGGTGGGCTCTGTGACAGGATCTTCGCTTGTTGGAAGAATGGTTGATTTTACCACGCTACGTTCCTTCCACGTCATAACACAAGAGACGGGGATACACGACTATAATATTATATATCTGGGTGGTTATGTCTATTATTACAATCTAAGGGTTCAATTTTTATGAAAGAGTTCCTGGATAATCAAGATTTATCGGGGAAATGGTTCTCGTTTCTAGAGGTATGGAATGGGCAATCTCTTCCTTTCGAGAGGATTGCCTAGTTGCATGTATACGACGTTCCTCCTCATATGTGGGACAGATAGGTATTTGACATGATTGGCGAGCAATTCGGAAAACTCTTGCAACCATCCCAGGTTTCGTGGGCTGATGGTAATTGGACTTATGATTGTATCGCGGTGCTTAGGGGAAAGGGGAAAAAATATCAGATGAAATCACAATTAAATGGAAGGATAGATCGTTTTGTTATTGGATTATTGAAGAACCTGGAGAGTGGTTACCAGATTGTCTTGATGGATGGGTGTCAAGAGAGGATAGCGTCCAGGTTCAGGAACCCATTTTCACCGTTGCCGGAGATGAGCATGGTAATGGGATGATGGGATCCGACCAGTTGAATCACATGGTACACAAACAGTTACCTAGAAATAATGAAATGACACCGGAAGTTGTGACGTTGGGAAACAACGGTAGCATGAATGAGGAATACGAGGTGCATGCTGATATGGGGAGAGATGTACAGTCGGAGAACATCAATGGGGTAGTAATCTTCCCCTTTCTTGAAGTTAATTTGGAGGCCTTCAATGCAGTTAATTATGGTTGTAAGTCTTCGCCGGAACATGATGACGATGATATGGAATTAGAAGAAGGGGAATTTGTTAGGTCCATATTCGCTAGAATCCAAGTCAGAAAAATTTGGGGTTGAAAACCCCGTAGAAGCGGATTGGGTGAATGTCGTTGGTACATCAGCTGGTTTACTCTGCATGTGGGAACCAGGTACGTTCATCTACTCTCAGACCGTCTACACCGTAATTTTCTAGTGGTCTGTCTCTCTTAAACACGTGAATAAACCGCTGCACATCATTAATGTTACGCTCCGCAGGGACTAATACCGAAAAGAGAATTATGGGCTTCAATAACAGTTGTGTTGGGTTCTCTAGAAGGGATGAGGGTGGTGATGGGTGATTTTAATATCGTCCGCACTCCGGAAGAACGACTTAATGCTGAGTTTTCCTCATCATGTGCGGAGGCTTTCAATACGTTTATAGAAGAGAACGGTTTAGTTGAATACACAATTGAGGGGGTGTAGCAATTTTACAAGAGTTTCGGGGGCTGGTGATAAATTTAGCAAAATCGATCGAATATTGGTTAACTTTCTGGAACAAATGGCCTGAGGCCACACTGACAGCGCCACCAAGAAGTATCTCGGATCACAATCCATTTTTGTTATCCATTGTGGTTAATAATTTCGGGTCTACGCCATTTAGTTTTTTCGACTCGTGGGTCACTAAACCGGGTTTTGATGCTTTAGTAATAAATATTCTCCAAAGTCATCAGTTTGTTGGTCCACATGACTTGAAGCTTGCTGACAAACTTAAAAAGGTAAAGAATGGATTAAAAAGCTGGGTAGCGGCTGAACATGTGATTGAAAAGGGAGTACAAAAGGATCTAGAAAGCAAGATAGAGGTTTTGGACATGGTCATGGAAACAAGGGTCTTATCGGATCAGGAAAAAGTGGAAGAATTAAAAATGGTAAAGCAAGTGAAATTAAGCAAAGGGCGCAAATCAAATGGGCAATTACGGGATGAAAATACTACCTATTTTCATGGCCTTGTCAATTATAATAACTTGAGTAAACGGAAGGCGGGAATAATGCTAAATGGAGTATGGAACACGGACACGGTCTAGATTAAATTGGAAGCGAGGAAATTCTTTGCTGTTAAATTTCATGAATATAAATCTTTGAGAAACCGCCCTAAATTTACATGTCACAACCTTAAGCGGCTCTCGGTCTCGAATAGGGAGGAGTTAATTAGGCCATTTCATTGCAAGAGATTAAAGAGGCGGTGTGGGATTATGGTAGTGATCGGGCTCCGGGCCCCGATGGATTCAACTTCGGTTTCATAAAACGGTTTTGGGACTTTCTAAAAGACGATTTTAAAAACATTTTAGAGAGTTTCTACGCAAGTGGAATCATAAATCATGGTTTCTAGTCTTCGTTTTTAGCTCTCATCCCCAAAGGTACGGATCGGGTTGTTAAAGGCATAAAACTCCCAAATGGCGTGCTAATCTTATCTCATTTGATGTATGCGGACGATATTGTGTTCATGTGGGAGTGGGGGGAGACGAATATAAGAAATATTGTAAGGATTATGAGGGGATTTTATCTAATGTCAAGGCTGAAACTTAGCCACAAAAAATCTAGTCTCTTTGGTATTAGGGTTGAGCCTTCAAGGGTGGTGAGTGTGGCTAGTATTATAAATTGTAATGTTGGCTCCTTTCCATATAAGTATCTCGGCTTACTTGTCGGGGCTAATATGAATCAAGCCCGGTTTTGGAATAGTGTGGTGGAAGTGGTTAAAAATAGACTATCGAAATGGAAAGCATCGGCGTTATCCATTGGGGGTAGAGTCACGTTGTTGAAATCTGTTTTAGATGGCCTCCAGCTTTACTTCTTTTCCTTGTATAAAGCACCAATATGTGTACTCGACACTTTGGAATCAATTAGAAGAAGGTTCTTTTGGGCGGAGATGAAAATAAAATAAAACGAATTGGGTTTGCTAGGAGAGGGTAATCGGTCCAAAAGAAAAGGGTGGGCTAGGTCTTGTTCTCTGCGAGACATGAATCTTAGCCTATTTGTAAACTGGTGGTGGAGGTTTAAAGATGAAGAAGCGAGTCTTTGGAAAAGGGTTTTATCGGCTATTCATTATCAAGCTAGGAGTTGATCTTATATCCTGGTTAGAGCCGGGATCTCGGGTGTTTGGAATGCTATAGTTCAAGTGCAAAAGGAGCTAAATAAACGCAATATTGAGATTAATGAGTTAATAAAAGGAAAAAGGATGGACGCGTAATCAGATTTTAGCTTGATGTTTGGGTAGACGACCGACCACTTGCAACTTGTTTTCTGGCCTTGTTTGTGTTGGAAAAACTAAAAAACACAACTGTGGCAATACGCTTTAAGACCTTGGGTTGGATGGGGGACTGGAAAAGATTACCTACTACTGTGACGGAGATACAAGAGTTTGGAATTTTAAGTGGTTTAATGACAGGCCTCTCGTTAAACGGGAACCGTGACAAGTGGTGTGGGGATCTGATGCAGCTTGTACTTTCAAAGTGAGTTCGTGCAGAAAATTGTTGCATATAAGTGCAGTTTCGTTCTATCGTTTTGAGTGGGTAAAGCGGGCGGAGCAAGATCGAATACCAACGCTGGTTGGACTTCAGAAGCGCAATATTCTCCGTGGATCTACAATGTGCAGGCTTTGTGGCGGATGCGAAGAAACCACAGACCATCTTTTAACATCGTGCTACATTGCGGCGGTAGTATGGGCTAAAATCAGCGGGTGGTGTAAAATTCTGCAGATTTTTCCTTTACATTTAAAAACCTGCTGCTTGTTCACAAAAATTTTGGAATACACGGTACAAAACAGAAAGCAATTCAAGCGGTAGTTCTCGTGGCGTGCTGGACAATATGGAAGAGCAAGAATGCACTTATTTTCTCTTGAACTAGAGTTCCAATGGATCGGATGCTGGAAGAAATTCAAACAACGGCTTACCTTTGGGTTAAGAGCCGGGCGATCTCTCAGGGGTTGTAGTTATGATTGCCTGTATGTTTCCAGCAATCTGCTAGGAGCCTTATGTTGTACATTATTTTGGTTGATATGAAATTGTTTGCCTGTCAAAAAAACAAAAAAGACATTATGTTGTACATTATTTTGGTTGATATGAAGTTTGTTTGCCAGTCAAAAAACAAAAAAGTAATAAAAAAGGCTCCATTTATTTGTAAATTGTAATTATTATATATAGGTCAACAACCGTGTATTGGGCAAAAGAAAGTCAACAATGGTGACCCCATTTCCAATCACAAATTCAGCCAGCCACATCCTCCCTTCCTACCCAGCTACAAATAAACCAAAACCCCCTTTTGTTGACTCTTCATCCTTCCGAATCGATCACCTTTCAAGTCTTATATCACGTTTACGACTCCTAATTACCTTCTTCCACTTCAATTGAAATTGATGGATTGTACTCCTGGAACACCGAATTCGGAGAAAACAAAGGGTGTGGAGGAGGTGAAGATACAGTACAGAGGAGTACGGCGGCGGCCGTGGGGAAAGTACGCCGCCGAGATCCGAGATCCGAAACTCGCAGCTAGGGTTTGGTTAGGTACCTTCGACTCCGCCATTGAAGCTGCTAGAGCTTATGATAAAGCTGCTTTTGAAATACGTGGGCGCAAAGCGAGTGTTAATTTCCCCCTTGAGATTGGGATTACCACGCCGGAATCAACTAACGCCGCCCGGAAAAGAAAGAAGAATGATGTTACTCACACGGTGACGAAGACTATGGAAGGCGAAGAAGATAACGGAGACCACTCCTGTCCTATTAACGCCATCCAAATGTTTGACGGTTTAGGGTATCTTTCTTACATACATGCTCTTTAACGTTTTTAAGTTGTTTATTGTTACAATGCCATTTTACTCTTTCTAAAAAGGTTGGATTAGCTAGCACTTGTTTGTTTTTCTTTTAAGAGAATAATAATAATAAAGTTAAATTTAAAAATAATACGGGTGGATAGCGTTTTAAAGAGGCTGAAGTTTTGGCAAACTATATTACGCTTCTACCCTTTTGATGAGCATGACCTGGTAATATGATCCTTTCAACAAATCGTTGAGATGTTTTAATTCAGTGTAAAGCTTATAATTAGAGTTAAAATATAAGCTATATTAATTAATGATTTAAATGACTCGTTTACATTTTTATCACACCTTACTAGGTTAGTTTACACGGATTGGATTGAATAAAGGAAATATAAAATAGTTAGTAATGAAAATTTAGAATTTATTAAACGATATTTTGAGATGCTATTGACTTTTTTTTAGTTAACTTTCTCAAATTAATACGGAACGGTGATATAAGAGAAACGAGAAAAATAATCTTTGGCTCACAGAACTTATGACACCTGGCCCAACCAGTTACTTATTTATTAGAGTTTCATTCTTTTGGATAATTGGATGATCATGTTCGGGTTACATAGTTTTCAAGCTTAGTTTGAGTTAATATCTTTGATACGAATGAATATACGGGTCGTGACTGACCGTGTTCAACCAGCCAACCTGTCCTCCAGTCAAGAGCGCTTTCTGAGTTAACCTTAAGTTGATGTTTCTTTCTTCTCGTAGGCCATCTCCTCTCACGGCACATAGCTCTGGTCGTTCGATCACTCCTCTCACGGCACACGGTTCTGGTCGTTCTATCTCTCCTCCCTGTCAGTCAGCACCGGTAATGAATCACTATTTTCTTAAATGATCGATCTATGTGTTTTAATTCACTGTTTGTAGACATCAGTTATAGAATATATCAATATATGTTCTTGACATTCATCTTGGACAACCTGGGTGTATGTTGCATGTCTAGGGGACACAGAATAAGGATTATATTGTTCAGTGTTTTAATAGTTCATACTGGAAGACACTACAAGTGACTGTTTTTATTTTGTGTTATTTTATGGTCCTGGTTATACGACGGGTCGAAACAGGTCAGGTCAGGTCAGGTCAAATTGGGTTAAGATGGACCTTTTGAGGATTAAGATTAACTGTTTGTTGTTGGTAGATGGGAGTGAATAATGATGATGACGATGACGATAACGATGATGAAGACGAAGACGACAAAGATGATGATGCTAAGAAAGAGAAATTTAAATGGACAGACCAGTCTCTTTTGGCTATGTGCGATATCTTGAACAAATACCTTAAGCAGAATGGCCGAAATTCGTCGTTTAAATGGACCGGTCTTCAGTTTGAGTTTGAAAGAATTAGTCACCACAAATTTAATAGTGTAAAAGCTTTAAAGAACAAGTATGCTGCAATGAGGAGAACTTATAATCTTTGGAAATTACTGAAAAATGGTGAAATTAATGGTACAGGGAAACTGGATTGTTCAGATGATTGGTGGGAAGAAAAGATTAAGGTAATGCGTTTGTTTCATAACCAGTAATATGTAGAGAACCGCATAATAAACTTGTACATATATGTTACATGGTTTTTGCGGTTCTCAGCTTTCATTTAAATCATTCAGATTTTGTTCATCATGCAGGAAAACCCAGATTATAAAAAGATTCGGAAAAAAACAACCTTCTAGAGAATTGCAGGAGGCATGGAATCAGTTATTTGAGAATGTAGGGGTAGATTCTACTGTAGATCCAAATACTTCCGGTCAACTACATGATGTGAGTCTTGAGGTTGAGGATGTTGGGGACGATGATAGTTTAGATGTTTCTTCAGAACGCACACCGCACTCTTCCCAATTCGGGAATCTAGAAACCGAAGAGACCGCGTTGTATTCAACTTTCATAAACGAAGTGAGACAAGAAGACGTCTTACCACCAAACCAAGGTGACCGATGCAACCAGTGTCAAAAGAATGTCAACACAAGTACTAAACCTACACCTAGTCCGAGGGTTAAGCGTAAAATGAGTCCTACTCAACAACGTGGTTTGAATATAGTCAACCAAGTTGGTAATTCTAGTATTAGCGCATCCATAAGGGTGATAAACCGCATGGTTGATGAAGGATTAGTGGCATCATGCAGTGAGCTGTGGTGTTTTGCAGTCAGTTTGTGTGAAGATAGTGTGAAAAGAGAAATTTTTTTGAGTTTGCCGGATGATGCTGGTAGGCTGGCTTGGCTGCAGTATAAGCAAAATCTCGGTCACTAGTTTCTTTTTGATGATTGTTCTGTGTTGTTTTCATCCCATATGTAGAATCTAATGACTTCGGATTTTACTTTTCTTGTAATCCCAGTTGTAACATATATATTATTAACATCATGTGTTCATATTCGAATGTTGGTGGTTGGGTGTGAAGTTTTGATTCAACGCGAATGAAATATATCGGTTTTGGTTTCGTTTATAGGGGTCGGGGACAATTTTGGGTCAACTTGTGGACATCACAGGTCGTGTTTTGGTTAACCTAGACTCTTAATTTGTATACTTTCTATAAAATTTGTTTATCCCATAAAAAATGTTTTTGAATGGTAATGATATCTTGTTTTGGCTTATCCTGCGGGACACTAATGCAACATTGGTCTCTCGATTACGTCAGTTAAGAGTAGTTCTAGTCCCAAACTTTAGATCTTCAATAACGATATCAAACGAACACAATCACTTAAGTGGAAACTTTTGCCAATGATCCGCAGATCAATTGATTTGGGGGAAGGTGGGAAGAAATCCTTGCGGGGGGCAAACTGTGGCACCAGTTCAACCTGGCAGTAATATGTCAACCGCGGGATTCCTACTCGAGACCTAGGTGATCAAAGGCCAAGGCCTAACTGGGTGATCTAGTCGTCTGAAAAAAAAAGGCGGAAACTAATAATTGTGTGATTCAAGAACAGGGTGTTCCTAAGCAAACGACTTTTATATTCAAACTTGTTAATCATCTGATACAAGAAAAACTGTGTTGACCCTACTACGAATGAAACAAAACCAATATACAGGGACTAAACTATGCACGGCCCACATGGCCTAAACCCATTAAGCACCCCAAAGCCATGAAGGGGTATGGTCCCAAATCTTGCGCAAGGCATTACAAGATATGCGCCCAGAGGGCCATACCTAGACTTAGCAAAATAGTAGTTAGCTGTCAACAGAGCATGCGTGCAAGCTCATATCGGCACATGCAGTGCAACGACAACTAAGAGAAGTACAGATAGTACAACTGGCAGGTGCTGTAGCCAATTGGCGTGCACCAAGCCCTGCCCGGACAACTCCCACGATGATCAATCATGCAGGAGACAAGAGGTACAAAAGGATAGTGACGTGTAACCAATTAGGTTGCGTCATTTACTGACCCATGATCTTCACTTACAACTAGTGAGAGACTCGACAACAAGGACAACCATAAGACCACAGACTCGGCAACAAGAACTGCAGTTGTTGCATGTATACTATAGAGAGGTGACTTTGATACAGCTGGAAGCTGAATCTGAATTTATAGTTCTAAAGAAAAGCTGTCAACCTAAGTGATTTAGCATGAACGGCTAAGAATATCCATTGTATTGCTGCACTAACTTACTTTGTCAAGAGAATTGTATTTATTTATTTATAATATAATTTTGATCAAAACACTTTCCATCCAGACTCATGAGTCATATCCAATGACACATTTTTAAAATTGACTTTTGATGTCCCGCTATCCAATCCAACCCTTCCGTCTAACCCGGATCCGTGAATAAAAAGGCTAGTTTGGCAAAAGAATTAAAGAACAATGTTTAGTTGTTAACAGCACATAACAAAACAAAACCCCTTTTCTGGCTTTCATTTCCGGTCAAGTTTCAACTCTCAGGTTACATCTCTCACAAATTCGAAACCCTTTTTCAAACACCAATTTCCGCTTTATATCTTACTTCATTTCAGTGTGCCGGAATCAATGGACGGTACACCTGAAGAAGCGGTCGATTTGAACAAAACAGAGTGCGAGGAGGAGGTGAAGATAAAGTACAAAGGTGTACGGCAGCGGAAATCAGGAAAGTTCGTTTCAGAGATCGGAGATCCGCATTAGGTACCTTCGATTCTCCCATTGAAGCTGCTAAAGTTTATGATAAAGTTGCTTTTCAAATGCGTGGCTCCAACGCCAGTCTTAATTTCCCTCTTCGCTACGGCCTTTCACCGGAGGAATCACCCACTAAAACCGTGTGCCGGAAAAGAAAGCAGGATACAACTGTTACGGTGGTAAAGACTTCCCCAAAACATAACGACAGTTCCATTAACGCCGTCAAATTACTTGACGCTTTTGGGTATGTTTAACGGTCACTCACTAGAAATTTATTTATTATTTTCTTTTTAGATAGATAGATAAAGGCATCCAAATTACCTTTTTACCCTTGTAAGTAAGTAATTAACTTCTGTTTTCTCAGCTGCCGGTGAACTTAACCGACGTTATCATTTCTTCTGGTTGTACACAATGCAGGCCGTCAGCACACGGTTCGCTCTCTTCTCCCCGTCAGTCAACACCGGTAATGACTCTCCTCAACTATTATCAACCTTTATTTGACGGTTCTGATTAACTGTGTGTATATTTATCTTGTTGGTAGAGGGAGAATTTTAAGTGGACGGATCAATGGCTTTGTGCTATGTGTGACATTTTAAACAAACACATTGCGGACAATGGTCGAAATTGTCCGTTTAATTGGGCGGATCATCAGCTAGAGTTGGAAAACATTTGTCATCATAAGTTTAACACTGTATTATCTTTAAGAAGCAAGTATGATGCAATGAGAGTAAGGCATAATCTTTGGAAGTCGTTGACGAATGGTGAAAGCGGTCTTCGTCGTAATGAAATTACTGGCAAGCTGGATTGTTCGGATGATTGGTGGGAAAAGAAACTTAAGGTAATATTATTTAAAAATTTTTAAGTCATTCAAAACTTTTGTTATTTTGAAATCTAACGGTTAGATGGGCAGGAAAACGCAGATTTTAAAAAAATTTGGAGGAACCAACCGTCCAGGGAGTTGCAGGAGGCGTGGGATCTGTTATTTGACAACGTAGTTCCCAATGCGGTAGATTGTGTAGACCTAAATACGTCGAATCAGGTACATCATGTGAATCTTGAGGAGAAGGATGATCACGTAGATGTTTCTTCAGAACGCACACTAAACTCTTCTCAGGTTGGAAACCTGGAAACTGAAGAGGTCACTTCCTTTTCAAATTTTGTAAACGGGGTGAGACGGGAAGAGGGTCCAGCACCGAACCAAGGGGACAGATGTACACCGTCTGAAAAGATGGTCAAAACGAGTCCTGAACCTAAATCTACTCAGATGGAGTGCAAGACAACTGAGTCGGAGAGAGCTACAATGCTTAAGGAGTTTATGACCCGTCAACAAAGTGCTTTGGAAATGCACGTCAATCAAGTCGGTGATTGTAGTATTAGCGCATCGGTAGGTGTGATTAACCGTATGGTTGAAAAAGGATTAATGACAGCATGTAGTGAGTTGTGGTGCTTTGCAGTGAATTTGTTTGAAGATAGTGTGAAAAGGGAGTTGTTTATGAGTCTGCCGGACGATGTTGGCAGGCTGGCTTGGCTGCAGTATAAGCATAATCTAGGCAACTAAACTAAAGTTTCTTTCTATGTAGCTACTGTAAGGTTATGGCTTCATTTTGTTTTGTTTTTGCCATATTGTAGTTTTGGTTTGGAGACTTACCATATTTTGAATTTGATGTCTTGGTATTATAACTATTTTTAATGCTACTTCCACATGGAACCAATTTAACTGTGAATCGCATATGCACTTATCATAAAAACTGGAAAAGTAGTTACATATCTGTTTTATGTATTGCATACGTACGTACATACTCATTCATGCTACCAAAGGTCACAGGTTACTCGTCTTTTTCTTTCTTTCTCCACCCCCTTTATAAGCATGCAGCATTTGTTTTACAAATGTTCTCATCTCATGATTAGAAGGATTACCTATAAGCATTTGTATGGTGATATCCTCATCGCTTGATGTGAAGGCCAACTTGTTATAGGTAGTCTCACTACTAAGAGAAGTGGATTTCCGACAACAATCAGTTGGTCTGAAGAACGGATCTTATAAGTGCCGCTTTGATGTTTGTAGCAATATTCTTGTTTCTCTTTTGAAAATAGGAGAAGGTGGCAGGCATTCCAGATTCAAGTTTTCTTTAAGTGCATTCAAGATGGTCTTTTCTTCTCTCTCCTTGTTCAAATTCCTCCTTTGCTAGCTACTTGGTCATCTAATACCATTGCTAAGCTTACCTGGTCCAATTCGTTGGATCAGTCAGCAACATTAGTACGTAGTGTCCTTCATTTGCAGCTAATATGTGATCAATAAAAGTCATCCTTTGGGGTTGGGTTCAGAAGCAACATAAATAGCCTTCAACTTCCGGTTATCTTCTGCCCCTTTTGATAACATCAACAAAACTAGGAGGACGAGGAGCAGCAATACCTGTTCTGTTATGGAAGCTAGACATTCTCTAGTTTGTAGTTGTTCTTTGTGTAGCTACTATCTAATGGTGATATCATTCCAAAATAACTCTTAGGAAGGAAAGAGAAATCTTGGGCTGATAGTTGATGGGAGTGAGTAAGGTGCTATTGTGGAGGTGGACTGGTGGTGATGTCGATAGAAACTGATTTAAATCAAGTGTTTTCAGATCCATGGCCTCCTTGGAAGATAAAGAATGATCGGATAAATATAGCAACCGATGTAATGTAAATAATGCTTCCGTACACGTGATGAAATTTTCAACTAGTTTATGAATATAACTAGTTGATTTTCCGCCCGCGGGGATTCAACTCTGCAAGACACGTGTCGACAACGGCAAACAGATACCGAATATCAAAATATAGATAAAAATGACGTAGTCACGGTAGTCACCCCGTCCTAAAAAAACGAGTTTAAATAATCTGATATGTAACAGGAGGACACACACGTCCTACACGTTAGAAATTCGATTGTTTTCAATTCAGTTATTATGGTACTAACACGTTAAAATATGGATGAACTCGGTATCAGTAACACCACCAAAAATACCGATCTTGAAATCATCGAAATTAGGTACCAGTACCGAAAATGCTTGGTACGATATGGTATGACATTTGAAGGTAAAATCCAGTAAATACATGTATGGTGCCAAACCGGTGCCGAACCGAAAGTAATGATTCTAAAAATGCCAAAAGGTGGGTACCAAGTTAGTAACAAAAATGATTCGGTATAGTAAATTTGACACTGATATGATACCGGTTTGATTACAAGATTTGATACAATTTGCTCATCCATACTTTAAATATTTAAGTTAATTTTACATGCTACAATTAATTCATTAAAGAAAAACATAAAAAAGAAAGTAAAAGAAGTTGTGTATATAAAACCTCATTCATGTGAAATACAATTTACTTACCCACATTTATGGTAATGATGTTGTTCGTATGAAACCCGTGGTCAGAGATGAGCAAATGATACTAGGTACCGGTACCGCATTTCACGAACCGAAAGATCTTACGTACCAATTTGGTACCGACTTTTGGCGTTCCTGGTACCGGTTCACTACCGGTTTTTACCTGCATATACCGGTACTGTAACCGGTATTTTCGGTACCAATACCGATTCGGTATCGGTTGGCACCGAGCTCATCCCTACCCCTGAAGCTAAAAAAAGAAATAATTAAAAGTTGAAAAAAAATCAACAAAAAAAATTGTACGATGCCGTTGTTGTTCGTACGGTACGCTTGATAAGGGATGAGCAAATGGTACCGGATAGCAGTACTGAATTTCCCGAACTAAAAAAGTTTCAAAATCAATTCGGTACCGAATTTTGACGTTTTCTGTACAAGACTGGTGCCGATTTTTGTCTTCATATGTCGATAACGAACATGACCGTACCGGTATTTTCAATACCAGTATATGTTGTGTTATGTTATTATATACTATTGATGAGGTGTCATTTTAGGTTTCGTTTTTTATTTAATAAATAATAAATAATTATTAGTATGTTACTATTCATTATGTTTATTTTGTAATATATAGGTATGCTAATAGTATGTTACTATTCATTATGTTTGTTTTTTAATATGTATATATATATATATATATTTGTTTTTTAATATATAGATAAATCAATAGTATGTTACTATTTATTATGTTTGTTTTTTAATATAAATTAATTAATAATTAATTAATAGTATGTTACTATTCATTAATGTTATAAAATGAAAAAGAAAAAAAAAACAGAGTTTAAAAAACAATGAGTGTTACATGAACACAAGTTTCAACAGGCTCATAAGCAAAATGAATAAAAACACAAGTTTCAAAAAAAAACAAAAAAGTTTACAAAACAATGAGTGTTACATAGACAACAGAGAGTGTTAGCAAGACAAACAATAACAATTATTCATTTACTTTGTTGAGATTAAATACGAAACAAACCAAAAACCAAACCACCCCTATATCCCTTTATATAATGGAAAATTACGAAATTGGCCAAGAACATAGTTGACTTACGAAATTGGCCACCTCATGCGTCCTCGGAGAGGCGCATCATAGGCAGGATGCGTCCTTGGAGAAACCCAATAAAAAATGGACACGTGGCCACGGGATGCGTCCTTAGAGCGAGGCCTCATGCACAGGATGCGTCGAGCAAGTTTCTGAAGCGTCCATCTAGGTTTCCGGCGAGTTGCAAAAACCAAATGTATCCATTGTTTTATGACTGTTTAGTGGTAAATCGTTTATATAAGGGTCAATCAAGACTTTTCCGGCGAGTTGCAGGTTTCCGGCGGATGAATACATGTATATTTGAATGTTCTGGTGCAGGTGTTTGTTCATTAAGCAAACCTGAATTATCAATCTTTGTAACGCTCCGTATTTTCGCGTTTATTTAATTATTCATTCATTTATAATCATTGAATCATTTATTAACTATTTATTCACTTATTTAATCATTTGTTTATATATATATATATATATATATATATATATATATATATATATATATATATATATTCAATATTTATAAATTTATTTATTATCATTTTATTTATTTAAATAAAGAAAATAAAAGTTAACTTTGGCTAACTTAGTTAAGTTCTTTTTTTAAGTTAATAAAGTCTACAAACTAACCTAGTTAATCTCCTAGTTTAACAAGTGAAGGGCTAAATGTTCATTTTTACAAACTTAAATACAGGGACTTAAAGTGTAATTTCTTAAACTTAAACTTATATTCGCTCAACATTTTTACAAACTTAAATACAGGGACTTAAATGTTCATTTTTCTTAAACTTATACTCGCTCAACATTATTTGTTATCATATTTTAATACATGTTGCAGGTTGTTAGCCAAGATGAAGTGAAAAAACAAGTTAGGATAAGCTTTAGAAACGCCTTTAACAATTGTTATATTTGTTTTATTTTATTTGAAACATTGTATTTAAATTCTTAGAAATTATGAAATTTGATTTAATTATATTGCCGCATATTAGTGTTATGATGCTATGAGCAATTTATTCGTCTCATCCCGATGTTTCTGCCATCGGTTGGGGTGTGACAATCTTATAATTCATTAAACATGTGTTTATTAAGCAAACCCGAGTTGCAGATTAATGAAATTTGCCTTTTGCAAGTCGCCGGAAACCTGCAAGTCGTCGGAAAACTCGTCGGACGCATCCCGGCACTTCAAGACGCACTTTCAGACGCATCATCAGTGAATTATTTCCAAAGACGCATCATCAGTGAATTATTTTCAAAGACGCATCCCGTGGACTTCCAGACGCATCCCGCGCATTTGAATCTGTGATGCGCCGCTCCAAGGACGCTTGAGGTGGCCAATTTCGTAAGTCAACTCTGTTCTTGGCCAATTTCGTAATTTTCCCTTTTATATAATACATTCAAGACTTAGACCATCTCCCTTTAGACATTCAACACTTAGATATATATATATATATATAGATAGAGTGAAAAAAGGATATGAAAATAAGATTTAGGGGTGTGGGAATAATGGAAGCCTTAATATTCACACACTCCTTTCCTCTTTCTCTTTCTATACATACATAGATATATATAGAGAGAGAGAGATAAAGTGAAAAAAGATGTGAAAATAAGATTTAGGAGTGTGGGAATAGTGGAAGCCTTATATAACACATTCAACCCTTAGGCCATATGTTGTAGGGCATTACTATAATGTCCATTCCTTGGGCATGAAGTGACATGTGCCATATGGGGAGGCATTATGAAAGGTGAAGTTAAAAAGGTGTATAGTGGAGATTTGTGCCATTCAAATTCATTTCAGCCATGTTTGAGGAAACGCCATGAAAGAGCCAAAAACATTCAGGGGGCAGTGTGGTGGGCATTTTTTGAGCAATCCACAACCAATTCAGCTACCACATACATGGTCTTAGTATGTAAACCACCAACCCAAAAACACCTTTTGATAACCACTTTTATTAAAAATGCTAGTTTGTCAAGCAAAAAATTGAAAACAGATTTGTTAACATTTGGATCACATCAAAAGTTTTCGCCCCAACATAGTATTCGATGAACAAAGATATGGCTTTAAACTTTCAAGCAAACAAAGAAAAGACCCATATATTCATATTCAATTAATTTTGTACATTAATCCCACCCCATACCGAAATGGTTGTGCGTAAGGGTGTGAGGGGTGTGAGGGGCAAGCGTCTTAACCTAGTCAAGTTAGTAGTTTGTAGATTAACTCCACCCCATACCAAAATGGTTGTGCGTAAGGGTGTGGGGACGACCGTCTTAGGTTAGCCAAGTACTAGTATAAGGTAGTATGGATACTTTTAGAAAATTTATCCACCATTATTTTACAAGATTCATTTCACTCTACTTTTTACTATTTATTTTTTCACAACTTTATATTGCTCTGGTACAAACTGATAAAGGCATCAACAAGTTTTGATTGAGCACTTATCATTTCATTTTCTCTATAAATACATTCTCCTTTATTATTATATAATATACTAGGCTATCACCCAGGAACTTCCCGATATAGGAAAAATTAATTTACAATAAATAAAAGTACATAAATAACACTTTAAACCTTTAAAGTATCATATTTCCCTTATCCACCATAAATTTTTCGTTCAGTTTTATAAGTACTCAACTTTGCCTCCATATGTATTCAAAGTTTTCATGTAAAGCTAATTCTTTTTTAATTCATAATAAGATCTCTGTATAAGAATGTTTTTGAAACTCATACGCCTAAGAAGACACGCCATGATGGATGAATAGACAAAGGGGAGCCCATATTTTTTTTGGATCGCACCAGTTGTTTAATTGAACAACATATATAAATTGGCTTTGGCTTTGGCTTGACTAATCCTACCATTATTCCACCAAAGCAAAGCAAAGCAAATTTCAGCCAAGTCTCGCTATCTTTTGTAGAGGTAATACAACAAAAGGGCATAACAAACCTATAAATAAAAATAATAATAATAATAATAATAATAATAATAATAATAATAATAATAATACAATTCATCAAGACCGTAGATTATCTAGTTCATATATCTGAGACATAACACAGACACAAACAATAAAATGAATTAGTTATTTTTCATTCTGTATGTTTCTTGAAAAATCAATAGTTATTCTTGAACATCCAAGTAAATGTATGTTTAACAATAAACATTAAATTGAATTCTATACAGATTGAGCGACTCTATAGCTCTCCACCTCATTGGATAGAGGACCCACAGATTCTTCTAAATGAAACTACAAAAAAAAATATATATATGGGAAACACATACTTTTCTTGATAAAAGCATTCAGTAATTCATAAAAAAAAAAAAAATTTCAAGAGTTTGGCAATGTGTCCAATACACTATTAAATGAGTTGAATTTGGTCGTGTTATTATTTATAATTAAAAAATTAGCTACAAGGGGAACGGTATATTTACCTTTTTTGGCCTGGCGAACTCCATGGCTCAATCTCTTTCATGCACAAGTAATATCTCCTGATCTCCACGAAAAATATAACTACAATTCTACAAACCTGATTACATTAAAAAAAAAATAGGTTTACAAAAGATCTTACTCTTACCATTGTCATAAACGCAATCATTTCTGCAAAACTTTCAAAATCACACATGCAAACCTACCTAACAGGGCCATAGGATTTGAGACCTAGTCCCACCAGCAACCATTAATAAACGAAGGTACAACTTGAAGATAAAGGTCTTGCATCTTATGTAAGATCTTTCTAAAAGAACCATAAAAACTTCTACACCAGGATTGCATCTTGTGTCAAGATTAAATCGCTTTATGTTATGTTATTCGCTTACATGGACCTGACCCTAGCCTGGACTCGCACCAGCGCCTGCATGCACCGCAGGGTCACCGCCGCTTGTTTCCTAACCTTCCGCCCTCTGACCAAATCTTAGAGCCTCACCACTCCTTTCAAAGCTCTCAACGCACCCCTCGCCTATATCAAAATTAAATCACATTTAACACATACTCTTATCAATTACATGAACATTCACAAGTAAAACAAATTACCAAAAACCCGTGAAAAGCGGCCTGGATCTGAATCGCAACCCATTCTTTCATAATCGCTTTAAAATCTTTCGGTTGAGCCCAAATAGCCGTAGCTACAGCAGCAAAAAACACATCAGACCCAACAACCAAGCCCGAATCCGACCCGGCCGAGTTCCCTTTAAACCTATGGCATGTTGTAGTTGGCCATTTTTCTAGTTTACCAGATAGTGTGACGCGAGGTAGAATGATTGGAGTAATAGCTGGGTTAAAAACCTTGTTCACCTTCATATATCCTTATAGACATCATGGTATTCCTCCTGTTATAAGTTTTAATGAAATAAGCATTTAACTCAAGGAAATAGAGGTATAATATAAAGAGCCTATGTACTCTCAAAGCAAATATCCGGTGTGGTTTGAACACACAACCGCAAATAATGGTGTGCTTGTGGGACCCCATAAGTATATGCTCGGGTTGAGCGGCCTGGGTAGTCCAACGACGTAAACAATTACAGGTGAGACGAAGCCTTTGTGTATCGAATATCAAATCTAACGCTTTCTGTATGCTTGTTTATTTTGTAAATGTAATAGACATATTTTATAAAAAAAAAATTACATACTGCATATCTGGTTGTATTCTTATAGCAACATATGATATTGGATGATTAACATTTTTTATGCCGAGTGTATTTATCATACCATTCGACTTTTTTAGTGCTTTTAAATGATCAAGTCCATCATCAACCCGACTTCTTAACAATTAACACAGCACGCCGATGACGGATCCTTATTTAATATATTTTGAAATTAATAATGGCCCTACACAATTTTATATAACAATTTAAAAATACTTTCACTCGATAAATCAAGAGCTTCTGATAGGGTCAGTCAGATAACCTACCCGGTTAACGACAAACTTTGTTGTGCCTTGTTGAATGCGGTTATTGAACCGCAATCAAAAAATATATTGCTCTGGTATGATAGGGGTCTTGGTTTAAAAAAGGCCAAGGTGCTTCCAAACAGGGAGAATGGCAATAGTATAAACGTTTCCAAGCCTACAATATTAACCATGCATGTATTGTAGACAACCATTTAGTCTTTTCAACACAAAAAACTTCTGATAGATAGTTTATTTAAGAAGATTGGGATGACTTTCATTGATCTATATTATACCTGAAACCCCGTACTCATCCTTCTAAACGTTGTCCACTTTTCTAAATAAGCTATAAATTTACAGGTCTGCACCGCCACCATAAGCATCAAAGCAACCTCTTTCTTTCTCTACTGTTGTTGTTGCATCCTTCTTAAATTCCTTCATTGATAAGCGCTGCCTGTTTTGGGGGAATCCATCATACATTGGCAAAGGTCAAACGCGAAACACAGTCAAGATTATACCCACATAAAGTTAACCAAAGAATCCACTCCTAACTTTCCACTATCAGTTTAGGGTATGTTTGAAACACAAACTTATTTCAACAAAATCAAACTATGAAGTACCCAAGTTCATGGTTCATGTAATTAATAAAAAATTTGGTATCAGTTTCGGTTCAATTGGGGCTGAAAACCGAACCAAACCACCCGTGATAACCACATAATAGACCTTTTTTGTTTGATAACAATTAAAACCAAACTGAGACACTATTTGTGCTAAAACATGTTAAATTACCTCTACTTTCTTCTCAGCTTGTTGCCTCTTCTGGACAGGAGATATTATCTCGAATCCGACCCCTCCGATCCCACTCCCCTGTACTTCCCTATAAACCTTTTCCATCCTGAATAGATTTCCACCAAAGAACTCCTCCATAACTTCTATATTGACCAACTCTTACCAACTATGTCTTAAACCGTTCAAACAAACCCTAATCAGCAAAATCCAATTACCACAATTTAGAACCAAAATCAGAATCATCGATTACCAATGGAATTAGGATTCGATGATCACCTTTATCGCAAAACCAAGCAGATGCTGACGTTAGAGGTGAGGAGCGATTTGTACATGCGATTTGCAAAGAAACATATAATAGATTAACACACCCATTAACAATTAGCAAAAAAAATTATTGATTGCATGATTGAAAAATAAAATGGCAAGGCCAAACTAACCCCATGACCATCGTTCATGGTATCACGCCACACACGTATAATATTTCTTCACATACAAACTAACCGGATGCCTTAGACATAACTGATGATTCCCAAGTTCCATCCTGCCACCAGAGAATATTTCATAAATCAAATTCTTACGTACAATAACTATCATTCAGGTTTGTATGTAGAGTTACAAGTAATTTCTGCCGCTTGAAGAGTGATTAATATTTATAAATCATATCCAAATTAACCATCAATCGTGGTTATAAGTTATAAATATACAAAAAAGAATCCTAAAGCATTCCATGCTAGAAAATAACGAAGAATATAAATCTCTAATAATCTTTTATCATATTTTCAAATTTCAACCAATTCTAGGGTTATCTTCAACGGTTTTCTATCAGTCTAGGTGAAAAAATGATTTGAGTGTAATATGATTACAATAATGCCCTCACTTATCAAGATCTTCCAAATCCAGTTTAAGTATTTGAGTGTACATGTTATTACCACCACATCAGCATAGATCCCTAGAAAGGACAAGCCGCCTTCTATAAACGGGACCTGCAACCTGTAGTACCAATCTACTTTAATCAGAAAACCAACTGCATACCCATCATATGAAAAAACAAATGACCTAATTCAACAAATTGGCAAAAGAAGATTACTCAAAAGGCGGTAATTGTATCACACAAACTCCCAGCTTTTGGAATATTTCAGCAACGTCGCCTTGACAAATGAAACCAAGTGTGAATATAAAAATTGGGAAGCAAATTGACAAATGAAACCAAGTGTGAATATAAAAAAATGGGAAAAAAAGTTTTTTTCATCAGTGTCAAAACCAGAGAAAAGGGTTAAAAGCAATGGCAATACTTTTAGAAATTATGTAAAAGTAAATGAGATTTAGGAAATTGTATGCATATAGACTTGGGGTAATTTTCTTCCTCTTCTAGGTAAATATATTAGGTTGGCGTGTTTGAGATAACACAACCCATATTGACCGATAAGTAAAGGGGGAGAAACTGCAATCTCTAATCTTTATGAACAATACGACCATATGGTTAACCTGAAGAAGGGTTAAGTGAAGTACATCGAGATCGCCTTCCATTCTAACCTTTTTAGCCTAAACACCGAGTCTATCTGTGGAGATGAAAGCACCTGATCAAAACAAACAACTATAAGAGTCAAACATTTGACTTTTAAATAAACAAATGGTGATAAATTAGCTTAGAACTCTACACAAATCAGAGTTTATTCTAAAAAAGGGGCAGATTACTTACATGACACAAAGTTTTAGGAGTTAAACCCAAACAGGATCTGGATTTTTAAGTTTAAAATAATGACTTTTTAAGTCAATGTAGCGCACTTTGGTTTACAACAACCTCCTTGTTTCCAAGGATACCTAGTCTCTCTTCCATGATACCTTTTAGGAGATACTTCAGTTCTATATATCCAAGGTAAGAAAGTTGCAAAATTATGGACACACCATTTTGACCAAACCTAAAGATCTCTTTAGTTACTCTACGGGTCGAAGCGGGTTGTCCTTCATTACTTTCTTTCTTTTAAAATTCAAGATTACAAAAATAAATCGATTGTCACTCATGCTTTTCGAACTCTATAACACCGGCAAAAATGGATTTAACAGAAAGAATGCAAACCTTTCTTGAAACAAGCATAAAAGTCTTCGCCTACAAAGACGACAAGCACATCAACCTATAGCCATGCTCCTTCTTCCACCCAAAGTCCAAACAAACACCCAGTTCAAAAGCTTACATGTTGCTGGATCCCTACGCACCTACAACAAAATTCCATTCAGTTGAAAGCCAATAAAAAGCAAGCGAACCCACCATTTTCGGAAAAAAAAATCCCACCTTGGAGAAAAACAAAATATTTATGCTAACAGAAAAAGTGCAATCAAAACTCAAAATAGAATAATAATATTAATAATAATAATAATTATAATAATAATAATAATAATAATAATAATAATAATAATAATACCTTACTCAGCCATTTAAGTGATTTCACAAAATCCTGTGTTCTTCACTTCTTTATGACACTTAATCATGAGTTTTGGATAGTCTTGCCTGCAACCAAACAGGTTCTTAAAGTTAAAACATGTTTCGTATTGCTTATAAAAACGGTACAGTCCATATGTTTATTGGCTATAAAAACAGGCGTCTCATAAATTAAACTACGTAAATAAGATATCATACCTCTGTAATCTGACACTTTCAGAGCTTGGAGCGTCTCTGAGATCTGCATAACCATTTGCAAGACGAAATGTTGCAATCTCTGGCTTGTTGTACCTAAACGGAGCTTAAATCAAACATTAAAAAACGATGTAATCATTCAATCGATTAAATAAAAAGTTAACAATATAACAGTAGCGAAATAAAGCCCAAAAGTATGAAATTTAAGAAAGAAAAACTACTCCAAGTGGCCCATTCCAGACTCCACTGCTTCTCTCAAATTTCTGATTTGCTTATCCTATTTAATCAATTCAGTTTAGAAAGCAAGGTCAACTGAAGTACATGCTTCTTTTTTTAAATGCAAATGACTTGTATAAAAACCTAATAACCAACTAAAAACGCCGATTACTAAATTCATATCAACGATCACACACCTACCTTTGTTACTATTATTCACACGCTGATGTTTTGATGAGACTGGTGGCCTTAAATCTCTGCCGGAACAGCTGTGTAAGGAATCGCTGACCGTCAGTATCATCCGTTCTTTTCTACATACAATAACCAAATTCAACAAAAATGAATCCAATCACAACAAAATTATAGATTCCTCAGTTCAAACTGTAAGATAATTTACTTAATCAGTTCTAACTGAAGATCAACAAATTCGAATCAAATTGCGGTTATAAGAATAAGTTACGTAACAGGTCATTGAAGAGCTTTTGTTCTGTCTCTCTACAACATTGAGAACCAGAGGTTTCCCTTCCTATCATTAACAACAACAAATTAATTTTCATAATCATGAATCAAGCACAATTAAATAACTCTTAATCAACCAATCAAGAACATAACCACAATCACTTACCTCATGTCTATAAGCACCTGAACCAAAGTTCAACTTTGATGGGCCTAAATCTTTGTTACAAGCAACAGTAACCTTTTTTATCTGAAAATATAGCAAAGTAAAAAAACTTGAATATCTTTTTTTTATTAAATATTCTACAAAAAACAAAAACCAAATGCGGTCAACAATTTATTTTACACAAATTGATGAACCCTAACAATAATAATAATAATAAGATCATAATCACATACATCGAGATTCAACAAATGAAAAGTAATCGAGCAATCAATTAATCAGATCTTTTGATTACTGAAAAGCATCCTCTGATCAATCAAAGAACGATCAATCAGCAATTAAAAAAAACACCAAAACACAACATTACAACCAAAACCACAAACCCTAGCTTCTTAAGCCCTAAACTTCTTCAAATCTCCACCGTTTCATGTTGTAAAACCACAAAAGAATCAGAATCAAACGGTCGATCTCGTAAACACGTTCATTGAACATATTACACGAACAGATTTTTCGAATTATTACCTTGTGTGAGTACCATTGTTAATTTTAAAGTGTGATTTCATACATGATTGATTGTATTATCTGGATTTTATATGATTCAATCAGATGGAAAACGCTTCTGATACCTAGGGCTTTTAGAAAAGAAGTGATTTGTGGTTAGAAATTGGAAAGAACGATCGAAGATATATGAAATTAACAATCAGAATATGAATTAGCGAAATAAAAATGCATACCGGAATGATTGTAGCAGGTGGATCTTTGAAGAAAGGATTGTAGCGGCTGGATCTGTGGATTTGCTGGAGAAGATGCGTATGCGCAGCTAGGGTTTTCAGGGTGATGAAGGAGTTCTGATCGTATGAAATTAGGATCGGGCATTTTAGAAGGTTTATATAACCAGGTTAAAAGTCGGATCCCGCTTAACCCATTAACATATATACTTTGACCTACACATTTTCCCGCCCAATACCTAGTTACACGTGCCCCACACCTTATTTATATATTATATACTAGCGCTAATACCTGTGAACATCGCGGTTTTAACAAAATGATATGTTTTTTATTGTTTGACAAACATTCAATTTTACGTTTATAATAACAATAAAGATCTTCTACGAATGAAATTATTATGAAAATCTGAAGTACTCGGTGAAAGTACAACAAACCAACGTATTTATTATGGAACTCTTCATGTTCAAAAAGCATATAAAACAACCAACTAACTATTGATACAAATAAAACGGAAAGATAGAGTCGCCCTATAATTAAAATTTTAAATATATAAGTATAGAAAGTAATGATTTTAAGATGAATGCCTAGTTATTAAAGGTTTCCCTTCTCTCAACAAAGAAGTAGCAATGTTCCGTTTCCAAATAAGAACGGTTGCAAGGTTCTAATAACCCTAACCTCTATAGAAGAGGCACTGCAGGCAAGGTTTGTATTAGAGATATTTATAACAGTCATTAAGAGCAATTTAAAATACCATAGTTCGTATGTATGACAATTTTAACTAATACAAATAAATGTATTCAGTAGAGTTATGTATGTCAGGAAAAACTTGTATACATGCATGTGGATGTGTTTATTGATACAAATATATCTATATAGATATAGTTCTACTTGTGTGATGCACATTTCATTTAAAAAGTTATATCTGTCAAAAGGCAGACGACAGTGTTTTTTTATAGCGGTGCTGGCTTCTTACATCAAGTTATACATGAAGACAAATGCACATATAACTACTGATCAATATTGCATACCTGAACAGTACATTGGCAATATTGGATGTGAAAGACAAAGATGGAAGATGTTAATATGCTATTGTTAACTCATGATATGCATTAATCATGCTTTATTTTGAAATTTCTAACTCATCACACCTTGAAAATATAACTCATTAACCAATTCAACTGTACGAAGAGTAACATTGCATCAAATTAAAGTAGGTTTTTTTGTTCAATTAAAATTTCAATAGGTTCTCTTGGTTCCATTTAAGCACCGCCAGGTCGGAACGGAACCCACCCGGAACTAATTTTCTGTAAACTTGGAAATTTGAGTGAGCACATGTCCATCATCTACTCGCATCAATTGGTACCTGCAGATGCTAAAGGTTACTCTCAAATTCAATCAATGAGACAAAACTTGGAATGGTTCATATGAAAAAAGAGCATTGACCTGAGCATTTGAGTCTTTAACATCAGTGTCGAGCTTTTTTTTTTTGTAATAACTACTTCTTTTAACCTTGCTGATAGATAAATGATCAAATATGCAAATTGCTTTCAAATAATTTTTCTATTTAGTGTCTTCAAGTGTTTGCATTTAGAAAGTTTTATCCATAATTAGCAACTGCAAAAGGCGAGTGTCTGGTTTAAAAAGTTCCTTGACTCAAAAGGCGAGTATCTTTACATGGTTATTCCAGACGGACATGTTTTGACCGTCCAAAGTTACCCTGTCAATAACCATTGACGCTGGTTGTTCTCACAATCCCTCCAACTATTCACAAAAAACAAAATCAATCAGTAAAGACCCAAACCCATTAGCCCCGGTACCCGACCCACCCGTTTATTTCAAATGTTGGGATATTAACCCTTTTGATGTTAGAAAACCTTGTGACATATTTGCAATCATCGAGATTATTCTGAGCATTCACACCTCAGTTTCTTAGCTCAGGCAACCAATTTTCATTGATTGTTATTTCTTGTTCTGAAGCCAGGTCTAAACTGTAACTTGTTGTCCTGCAACATATATAAGCTAATTGTCAATGATACGCCAAGTGATGCGAAAATGGATGGTGGGTCGGTAGTGCACTAAGGCCAACATCTGATAAGTACAAAAATAATAACCTTTGAAACAGCAACAGTTGCAACTCACAATGCAATATGAGTAATTACAATCATTCAAAAGTCGGTTCATAAACAGTTGGGATGAAGTTATAGACTATAAAGGGTCTTGAACACCAATAAAAAATGCCTACATAGATGGAGCCTCAAAAGACACTAAAGAAGGAGTATTTCATCCACATGCTTCTCAAGTACAGCAAAATCTAAAAAAAAACATATAATTCAAGTATTCAAGAGCATGTAATGTTTTCTTATAAGAGGCTATATTTTGGTTTTACAAAAACACTGAGATAATGTATTTTTTATTAATAAAAGGTGGTAATCATCTATCTTTCGACTTGAACCGTTTCAAGAAGATTTCTATCGAACACTATCAATCCGGAATCAAATCATATAAATTATTATTCAAGCATGTTCATTTAAAACGATTAAAAAAATAAATTGCAGAAGATATAGAAAGTGCCATGATGTGTGTTATGTTTTAACGTTTTATAGTCGATGTTAGCACCATGAATAACATACTCACATATCAAGACCCAGACAAAAAAATACATTAACACGCATCCAAACAGGAGTTAAAAATTAACATTCCTACCTAAAGTAAAGAATACACTGAACATTACCCAAGATTTCTCACGTTGCCTTTCTCGTCATTTGCCTCATTTAACTCCGGTTTCAAATCAGTTCAAAATACTATAAACTCTACCAAGTCATCGGTTGACTCGGTTTTTGCCATTCTCATTTGTCCAATCACCGCTCAACCTGAATCAATAACGTCACTTTTTGATTTATCCTCATCTGCATACCACTATTCAAAATATTCCCCAATTCCCTTACTAGCAAATTATGTATCAACTCATTTGAGGTAAATAACAACCTAAATCAACCTATGCATAAGTAAATGGCAAACTCTAGTAGAGATAGAATGACTAACCATAAAAGTCGTTCATAGTCCCCTTCCTTCCATGCCCAGAAATCTACAGTCTCCCGTTACCTACAAAGAAAAGACATCTACTTAGATGACAAATTACTATTAAAGTCGATTCATCCGGGCCCATTTTCCCCCATTTGAGGGTCTCGTCTCCATGAACTAAGGGCGGCCATACTATGTAAAGTAATAAAGAAGAGCTTTAATTCTCACTAAATTTGAGAAACCGTTGTTTCACTTATGTCCACCATTGTTATTTTAAAACTTAGAAAATTGGACTAAAACGTTGTTTCTTATGTCAATGCTGAGAATGAAAAAATTTCATTTTTTGCTTCAATCTTGCAGGTAGAGTAGAGTCCAAAGAGTTAGAACTTAGTTTCTAGAGTTAAAATACATAATGTTTTTCTAATCCAAGTACGCTATAAGATGAGCATTACATATGTCATAAGTAATGTTTAGCAAAACAACATTGTAAAATAGAAATCAAGAACATTAAAGTAATTACACTATCTATTACCTTGATTCTGGCAACTGATTGGATGGTTTTTTCACTAATGCTTTGTTGCAATGATGCATTGGCTTTCAAAATGTCCCAAATTTTAGGTTTCTGCAACAAAAGGGCAAACATGAACTAATCAATATAATATTTGAGTTCCACTACAGCCCAGAATCAACACCAAAATTAGATAATGAAGCTTGCAACATGAATAAACAAAACAAATCTAGAGAGATAAATCTTTCTAACATCCGCCTTGCAACATAAATAACTCTTAAAAACACTGTGTACCTGAACATTTCCACTGCGAAAATCTAAACGTCTGGAACTGTTTATGTAAAAATAGTGTCAGACTTCTAACCTCCTACCAAAGTCACTTCCATATGTCATATAAACAAACAAATTAAATAAATCCAATATTTAGATCTTCTAATTAGCATAGTATTAGGCTAGAAAAGTTTAACCTCTTTAACAGATTTCTCCCTCAATCGTTCACATAGATTAAGCGCCTTGAGCCCTGAATAAAAAAAGACAAATCAAAATCATAATGTTGGATCCGAATGAAATACATAGTGCCTCTAAAAATGAGTCTGACCAGGAACTTACCTGGTTAACACGAAACCCTAAACCCTGCAAAATGCGAATCAACAACCGTAATATCCAAAAAATGCGAATCAACAACAATAATATTAGATTAAAGTCTCGAAAGTCCAGAAAGTCAAAATCTCATATTCGATTTGCGACTTCATCGAGGACATAAATAAATCTTGATTAGAAGAAGGAATGAGGTCAGAAGCAGCACTTGGAATATGAAAGGGAATGAAGAGCAAACCTTCGGCCATTAATAAACGCTAAAAGCAAAAGAAATGTGATTATGTGTATGAATTCCACCCAAGAGATACAGGAGTAAAGAGGTCAACCAAAAAGGATTACGTACCGGTAGCAATGGAAACTGGGGAAGTAGGACAATGATCTACCACACCACCGCTAATCTGATCTCGATTTCGTCGTCGGAACCCTAGATCGTGTGGCCGCAAAACCGAGTGGGCAGGTTTGCTCCTCTGTTGTTGTTAATAGTGTGACCTCTGCGTGTGTGATCCATAGAGTTTGTAAACAGGTTTTTTTTGGATGCTTAACATATAGAGAGAGGGAATCATACCTTGATGATAAATATTGGATCTTCATGGATGGATGAGAGGCAGAGGCACGATTGAAGATGCAGAAACCCTAGTTGCCAGTGAAGATTGTGAGTGAGTTCGGGTTTGGATATTATAATTGAAGGGAGAAAACCTAATCGTCGCCGATGCTGCAAAATTTTGTGTGGGTTATGAGAGGAGACAAACGGGTTATGTGATTATATATTTTTAGATTTTGTGACCCATTTTATCAACATGGATAGTCCATATGTATGCACGAAAAGGAATGGAAGAGTTTTGGCGAGAAAATAGTGGTTAGAGGCCCAAGATGGGACATGTGTCCTCTAAGTATGGGACATCTGTCCCCTAAGTATGAACCTAACCCAACCCTATCTTCACAATCTAACAACTCCCATCACTCAGATCCATCACCACAACCTCTGTTCATTACCACCACTCGGTCATACACCCCCAGTGCACAAAATCTTTTATAACTTGGGACAATTACATTTATAATCTTGTATATAGTTTTACATGTTTGTCGTACTATTAGGGCCGGTTGAAAACTGAACATGATTAACTAACTCACCACATATAAAACCCACAAAGGAGTTATCCCCAACTTGTGGGTAATTTATATTTTAGTATTCGCATCTGTCAGTTGTATGCCTACACCCCGTGCTTAGGTCGTGGCCATCAATAACTTAGATGAGCCGATGATATCCACGACATGGTTGTTAACCCCTATAGTTTATGTTATCAAACAAAACAGATTAAAATGGGTTATGCGGATTCACTAATCACAATCCGACCAAATGATCCCATACCCGACCAAGCGGCAATAATTTACCATATCCCAAGCCCGTATAAGGGAAAATAAGTTAAATGTATTTACCTGAGTTTATGTGTAAGCACTACTCAGCCGTATGATACTTAAGACTGTATGAAGGTATCTTCTACCGGGCTACTTAATCTGGAAGGAAGGTTTTATATAACCTATTAGGATACTAACGGTCTTTATTTAAGTCAAGGACTTCGACCGGTTAGTTTAAAAGATGGTTTACGGTACAAAGCGCTAGATTAAGCGGTGACTGGAAAGGAACGTAATTTAGACCCAACAAGTATGAATACTTGTATAATATGGGTAAACTAAAAACATTCTGGATTTTGAAATAAAGATGCCAAGGTTAGACCCGTTTCGGTCCGTTCGTGAAAACTAGTCACATAAGCCGAACCGAACGCGTATGAGCATATACGGGTAACCGATAAGACATATACAAGTTTCCTAAGTTATTATGCTCAAGATATGTTATAACATCAGTGGGATGTCCACAAGTATGCCCCTAAAAGTTTTGAAACCGAATTAGGCCCTATAAGGGCATTTAGGTCATTTTGAGGTTTATAAAATGGGTTTACATGAAAACTGAAGTTTTGGTCATAAACATTCTGTAAAAATAATTAATTATGATATTAATTCAGTAGGATATCATACATATATGTGATTTATAGTTTATGGCTAAACTATGCCCCATAAGGGCATTTTGGTCATTTCACATATAGTTTTAGGGACTCATTTGGGATTCTAAGTTCATGTCTTATCCCTACTGTAAAAATACTTAAAATTATTTATAAATTCAGTAGGTAAAGTCTTGGTCGCTAAATATATTTTAAAGTCAAACTATGTGCTTATTTAGCGTAAAAGTCGGTAAATGACGATAATTTCGGAGTTTAAGTGATTCTGAGATTATGACCAGCTTCGAGGCTTCGAAATAATTTATTTATCATTCCATATCAGTAGCAAAAAGTTTTACATGTTAATTATATGTAGAACTCATTTTATTTGCTAAAAGGTTATTATCGTCATTTATAAGCTTTATACTAGAACTCAAGGCTAAGGTCAGAAATAAATCTCCCCGTCATCCCAATAATTCCTAAACATGATATCATAACAGCATGTAAAGAGTTTTGTGTCAAAATTATATTTTAAACATGATGTTCATGCTAAAGGGCATTCTAGTCCTTATAAAGGTATGGATTTCGCTTTTCTATATAACTTCATATTATGACCAGGTTTGGAGCATCAAAATACTCTAAATATGTTTATCAATCAGTACCTAATTCGTTTGCATGACCAACTACCTTAAAAGTCTCATTTTTGACAAAAGGGCATACTAGTCAAAATAAAGCATAATAACGGAAACAAGCATATAATCTTAGATTACTAAAGGACCAGGTAATATAACCTCAGAGGGTTATGATACAACATAATATGGTCCTAAAGGAACCCTACTGCATAAGGAAAATAAGCTAATTCGGGTCAGAACTGAAAGTCAAAGCAAAAGTCAAGCTTTTGCGACTTTCGGTCGCGAACTGAGCCTAGACTCAGAATTGTCGGGTCAAACATGTTTAGACATGTTCTAATAATGTTTACCAAGTTATTAAAGTGATAAAATGTGTTTTATAATGTAAAACATGACTAGTTTGACTCTTATCATTAATTTCTTTGACCCGACAAATAACTAAGTAAACGTGGTAATTAAGAGGTGCCCTTTTGAGGGATTAAAACCCACCTAATTACAATCACGTAGCCACATTCGCCTCGAAAAATGGCTGGACCGTTTAGGTCTAAGCCGAAGGTCAAAGCCGTTTTGCGGCAACTTTGACTTTCGGCCTTTAAACGCAAAAAAAACGAACTAGAGTGGCTAAGAACACTTACCACTGGTCCTAGCACGAAAATGGACTTAGAGGGGCTTCCTTTTTTATCAGGAATCCCAGAGAATGCCAAGTAAGAGAGAAAGAAATGATTTTGAAAGGTGCAAGGATAAAAGGCAACATGAAGCACCTATTTATAGTGCCAAGGACCTTCTCAAGATCAATCCAGGTGTTGCAAGGTGTTCTAGGATGTCTCCAGGTGTCCCTACACGAGTATTGAGCAAGCATGCAGCCCCTTGTTTCGAGAGGATGGTTTTGGAAGTTTATGTGTGGAGGCCAAGCAAAAATTCGCCCAGTATCATGCCTTACGGACCGTAAGCATGGGACCCTTACGGTCCGTAAGGAGTCTGTCAGCGAACCAGATTTTCAGTTTTGACAAGTTTGGCCTCTCAACTTTATATAATCGCATTTAGGGTCTTGCAACTTGTATAATGCCATCATAAGCTGATACTAAGCACATATGGGAGTATAAATAGACATTTTAGGATTCCCGGTTCGCCGGTAGACCACCCGAAGGCATAAGTTTCGCTCGTTGACACATTTACTCCTTGAAAGTAAATCTTTCACACAATAAGCGTTTAGAACACGTGTCTTCGCCTTATTGGACACATTTTTGCGAGGTGTTACAGATTGCAAAATCCACCACCGCCCCCACCGCAGCCACCGCCCATATCAGATTGCAACCAACCATCAATAACGATCCTTCACTGCAATACCACCACAGCCGTCGTCGATGGTTAAGGCGGAACCCTAGTTGTCGCCAGAGCTTCAAAACTTCAATTCGTCACCACCTTAGGCAGGTTGTGTGAAGGGGTTCGATGGAGAAGGGGTGGGTGTGGCGTGGAGGAGATAGCTGGAGAGAAAGGAGTGGGTGTGGCTTGTGGCGTGGAGAAGATCTTTGAAGGGGAAGGGGTGGGTACAACAGTGTTGGTGGTGTCTGGTGTGAAGAAAGAGAGAATGAGGGTTTATAGGGGAGGGGAAAAAGACATATTTACCCTCGTGTGCATATCACATGACCGTATTTAACAGACTTTTTTAACTGAGTTGGGTGTAAAGGACAAGAGGTGTAACAAAATTCATTGTAAAGTGCTCAAAATTCGTTGAAAAGGACACCGCCTGATAAGTGATATAAAGATAAAGGACAAAACTTGTAATTTTTCCTAAAAAGTATAAAAACTCATAAAACACACCCAAAACGCACACATAACAAAATGAAGATTACTAAAATATCATATATGTGCGTTGTGTTTTGAATTATAAGGCTTTGATTATCGAATGACAAACATTATTCTGTTTTATATTGATTAGCATATTGTGTTTTATATTTATAGTTCTACGATTTTGTGTTTGAAGTTTTTATGGACTATTTTGGTTTGAATATGGTGTTTTAGTAATCTTCACTTTATTATTTGTGATTTTTAAATTTTAAGTGTGTTTTATTGCTGAAATTATAGTATTTTAAGACTTTTTACACTTTTTATTAAATTTGGACTTTGTAGCCGAACCCCGCCCATGTTTATATATAAATTAGAGTTAAATGCTATTTTAGTCCATGTGGGTTGTGTGACACCCGGTTATTTTGGTCTTGTACTAGTGTGACACGTGTTATGAATAAATAAAAGGCAAAAGTTTATTGAATTTAGTGTTATTTGTTGGTATTTGATGTGGAAATAAATTTAAATTTATTAAAAATTATGTTGGTAATATTAAGAATAAACGCTTATCGCGTAAAGGATCAAATGCGAAATGAACGTCGGTGACCGCCGATTAATGTTAAAATCCTAAAACTAGTCCGTTATGATTAAAATAATATTTTTAATCATGTTCGTGAGGAAAAATAAATTAAAACGCTTAGAAACTCTTTTTTCAAGTTTACACGTGTACCGCACTACACAGTGCGTATACTGTCAAATACTGACAACGCAGCCAGTCTAGGCCAATAAAATATTGTTCAGCAATATTTTGGTGAGTTTATTTTTATAGAGTGATAAAAATAATTTAAAACGCGTTAAAACGAGATTAAAAAGCTAGATAAAATACCCGGTGGCTAGCTATATACCTGTTTTAACTACCAATAATATATATATATATATATGTATAATAAAATTTTGTGTGTACAAGGGGCATGTGACGGCCCAAGATGATGTCCACCCCCACCTCCATCTTACAAATGTCACACCTAGATTTTATAAACCAGACATCTTTCATGCATACATGTATACTTTATAAACACTCAAACTTACTCTCTCTCTCTTAAACCCAACAGTGCAACCCACTCTCTCTCTCTCCTAATTTCATTTTCAAAACCCTCATGGAAGATTCATGTGTTCATAACTCAAACTCTAAAAAGGCTCTGTTTGTATACTAGTTAATAAAATAATGATTTTTTTATAGTACAATGTTTATAGGCTAGGAGTTGGCTATAAAGTTCAAGTTTCTTAAAAAGTATAAAAAATCATAAAACACACCCAAAACTCACACATAACAAAATGAAGATTACTAAAACATTATATATGTGTGTTGTGTTTTGAATGATATGGCTTTGATTATCGAATGACAAACATTATTATGTTTTATATTGATTAGCATATTGTGTTTTATATTTATAGTTCTACGATTTTGTGTTTGAAGTTTTTATGGACTATTATGGTTTGAATATGGTGTTTTAGTAATCTTCACTTTATTATTTGTGATTTTTAAGTGTGTTTTATTGCTGAAATTATAGTATTTTAAGACTTTTTACACTTTTTATTAAATTTGGACTTTGTAGCTGAACCTCACCCATGTTTATATATAAATTAGAGTTAAATGCTATTTTAGTCCATGTGGGTTGTGTGACACCCGATTATTTTGGTCCTTTACTAGTGTAACACGTGTTATGAATAAATAAAAGGCAAAAGTTTATTGAATTTCGTGTTATTTGTTGGTATTTGATGTGAAAATAAATTTAAAGTTTATTAAAAATTATGTTGGCAATATTAAGATAAACACTTATCGCGTAACGGATAAAATGCGAAATGAACGTCGGTGACCGCCGATTAATGTTAAAATCTTAAAACTAGTACGTTATGATTAAAATAATATTTTTAATCATGTTCGTGAGGAAAAATAAATTAAAACGCTTAGGAACTCTATTTTTCGAGTTTACACGCGTACCGCACTACACAGTGCGTATACTATCAAATACTGACAACGCAGCCAGTCTAGGCTAATAAAATATTGTTCAGCAATATTTTGGTGAGTTTTATTTTTATAAAGTGATAAAAATAATTTAAAACGCGTTAAAACGAGATTAAAACGCTAGATAAAATACCCGGTGGCCAGTTAAATACCTGTTTTAACTACCAATAATTAATATATATATATATATATATATATATATGTATGTATAATAAAAATTTTTGTGTACAAGGGGCATGTGGCGGCCCAAGAGGATGTCCACCCCCACCTCCATCTTACAAATGTCACACCTAGATTTTATAAACCATACATCTTTCATGCATACATGCATACTTTATAAACACTCAAACTCACTTTCTCTCTCTTAAACCCAACCGTGCAACCCTCTCTCTCTCTCCTAATTCCATTTTCAAAACCCTCATGGAAGATTCATGTGTTCATAACTCAAACCCAACAAGTTTTGATGATTTGGAGACTAATCAAGGAGCTTTACTTGGTGTTTTTGGCGGTTTCATGCTAGAAACACCCACATTTTTTACTCTTAATTCATTATGAGGTATAAAATAATCTCATTCTATTTCCTTGAAGTTATTCAAATGTTGTATGCAACATAGTCCATCAATACTTGGGTTTTACACATACTTGGATTCTAAATAAGAAAATGGTTTTAAAACAAAATGAAAATGAGAGTATGAGTGTGTATATGTATGGTTGTGAGTGTGTATATGTACATGTTAGAGATTGTGTTTTGATTTTTGATGGATTCTTGTTGACATGATTCTTGATAAGTGACATGCATGTGTGATCAAGAGAATGTTCTAAAAAGGTTTTGTGATTTGAGATGAATATATGAAAAGTTGATTTTTGGAAGTTTATATATATATATATGTATATGTGTCGTGTATGTATATATAGGTATGCATGCATGTGGGTTTTCTTAGTTAGTTCATAAATAATACATGCATGCATCTTGTGATGATGATGTAAATGATTAGATGAACTTGAATGTTTTTGGATAATATGAATTAAATACAAGATTGGATGCATTTAAGTTCATGTAAAATTATGATGGTATGATATGGGTGCATCAGATGCTTGTACATAAGCATGCATGTAATAAAATGAGCATAGGATGTGAAAATGACACGGTATGATAAAAGTGGTATAAATCAGATTATAATCATCATAATGTGTGCTATTTGATGTGTTATGATAGCATGAATCTTTGTCATAGATTTTTTAGCTTTACATGTTGTACATGTAGCTTAAAAAGTTTGTAAAATATGTGAAAATCGCATGATTTATGTGGCTTACATGAAATCTGCACTAACATGATTATAAGCATCATTATATTCTGTAAATAACATGCATTATGTTAAAATATCAAGTCATTATGATTTGGGTTGCTTATAGTAAAGTTCGGTACAAGACTATGTGTTAAAAAAGGTAAAAAATCACCTTTTAAAGAGATTTTTGTAAAACTGGTTAGATCAGTAAGTAAACTGATACTTTTGATATAAAAATAAGTATTTTAACTTATAATAAGTATCATTGGTGTTTGGCTAGTCGTACGTGACTTTCGACACCCGAAAACGATACCGAAAACGTCAAAATACGCATATTACAATGTACACGAACATGGATTGTTCAAAAGTGAACTTTGTGTGATATAATGTGATATGTGAATATGAGAATATTTTATGTGATATGCTAAGTAATAACATGATAGTAGGGATTTAGACTATGCATGTACACTTGTGCGGTTGAAATGGTAATATCGGTGAATATCGCGTTAAATGTCTAACTTGTTTGTCGAGCATGAAAACAATACATAGGTTAACTTGATAAGTTATTTCATGTGTAAATGCTTTAAGTATGATAAAATACATGAGTTGTCAAAATAAGTGCATTACGATATTTAATAATATGTTCACGTTTATGTATATATTACGACGCACAAATCGTAGATATATTGTTTATAAACGGGTGTGATAACGGATATAACATAATGAGGGTCACCACTAAAATCGTTGAAGTCGCAAAATCTTAATATATATATATATATGAACACATATATAAATACGCCAACATAATCAAAATAAAGACTTCTCGAGAAAATCTCAAAGTTATGTGAAAAATCTAAGTATAGGAGAAACTTAGGGATTTTGTGAAATATTGATTGTTAAATCGTTCCTACGTATATTAGGACGTGTAGAACCAATTTATGGGAATTGCGCTAATTTAATAACGCACCCAAAGGTGAGTGTTACTAAACCCCTCTTTTTACTGTTTTATATATGTTTTGGGGGAAGAACACGCCTTAAAAAGGATAATTATACGTTTTTTTTATAAAATATGCCTTTATATAAATTATTAATATATTTTCGTGGAAAATATGGTTTTTATGGAATATAAATATGTTTTGGGATGAAACGGATTTTAGATTAATGACATATACGTTTTGGGGATGAAACGGGGATTGTTACGATGTTTTGGGGATAAAACGACTCTGTAGATTTAAAAATGCTTAAATCTAAGTTGTGACGAATTAGCGTGATCCTCAAGAGAGTAAGTATCGTAATTGGCTTATGTTTCACTGGGGACATCGGGATATTCGTATAACATGTTATATTAAATTTATCATATTAGTATGATATATGTATTGTACGTGAGGCAGACATTATATAAGAGACCCCTTGCGGGCACTTGCGTCAGTTTTGTCGTTTAATCATTAATACTGGTATGCCTAGAATTGTTGATAGATCTATCGGGTTAACCACCCCGTCGTGACCGGTAGCTCCGCTTCAAGTCAAGCGACGAATTTATATCTTGTAGGGTCTAGCTTTGATTATACCTTCATTGTAAATATGTAGCTCGCAACGTCTTGCAAACTTACGAATATGAACACTTGATGCTAGAAATTTAATACGTGCAAACCTTGGGAATAAATCGGGATATCGTAAGACTTTCATAAATGAAAAACGCTTACAATGATTGACCCTTGGAATTTTTATAAAGGAAATTAAATGAACTTTCTTAAGATTATATGGATGTTTTAATAATAAACACATAATATGAAAGTTTTTTCTTGAACCAAATTAATTATAATTTGGTATATACGTGAACTCACCCTCCTTTGTGTTGACACTTGATTTTAACGTGTTCTTCAGGTACATGAGTTCGGCTTCGGGAATCTTTGGCGTATCTTATGGTTGTGATGCATGTTTTAATCAATAATATTTTGGACAACTTTTAAAATGTTTTGGAACCATGTTTGTATTAAGATCCATAAGGATCAAGATAACTTAACTATGTTATCGTTGTAACTTACGTTTAAACTTTAAACCTTAAATTATGTTTTAATCAAGTTAAATGTCCAAAACCAATGATGCATCGTCCACTAAGATCTTTATGGGCACCAACTTCCGTCACCATTACATTTATATTTCCGCTGCGACGTTTTTAGGGTGTTACAGTTTGTACCAATCTGTCACACCCCGATCCGCAGCGGAATAAAAGTCGGGCATGATTGGGTTATCACCAAAGCTCATGATGTTTACTAAGAAGTTTCATATTTATTAAATTCAAATATCCAACAAAATTTCATACAAACACAAATAATAATCTAAATGCTTGTTCCAATGAAATAACTTGATTATTCTTCTAGGCCATCCTAGGTGTTTCTTTCCTCAACTTGATCACCTGTATCATGCGTAAAACAGAGGAAATTTTGGGTCAACAAAAGTTGGCGAGTGAACCTTGATAAAACATTTAAGTAAATCAATTTTATCGTTGTTTAAATAAGATTGTGCATAAATCACATGTGAACAAATGTATAATGTAACAAATCACAAACCACATTGAATGAATATATGACATGAATGATGATGTATCTGAGATCAAGGCTCAATCGAACGGAGCCGATCTAATGAGGCACCTGATGCTCAACCCCTATCCCACGAGGAACTGATGGGCCTAATGATATGAGTGCACTGAAATGATAACATGTATCCACATATAAACCACACTACAAGCAATACACATTTGATCACGAAATGATATAAGCACAAGTGTTAAATAAAATAAAGAAATGATACGACACATGATACACCCCAAAACGTGATTAAAACGGGGAATTTGTAGAGATTCACTCACATTGGGTGCGTTTCTTGATTGAGGATAAGAGCGCACGAGTTGAACAACGAATACTTAACCTAAAAATAATAAATACGATATCATAAAAAAAACATATTTGTTTTTGGTCTTGCTACTTTTTATTATTTTATTAGGTTATTTTGATTGAAATATAAGGATAACTTAATCGGATAAGTATTTAAATAAATAGATAGAGGAATAGAATGAAATAGAATAATGATTAAATAATAAATAAAATAAAATTAAAAAAAAAACGGTTTGTCAGATCTGACGGTTTTTAATGGGATTAGATTGCGTGTGACCAGAATCGAACTCGAGACCTCGCGGTTGCGTGCACGCAGCTCTTCCAACTGAGCTACGTGTCTAAACCGAATGTTGATTTTAATTATATTTATACACACTTTAAGCTATTTCAGAAATTTATTTAAATTAAAAAGTTTAAACAGGATCGAACCGGGGCGCCTTATGAGTCTCGAACCCATGATCCCGGCCGTCAATTGCACCCAGCCCGACCAACTGGGCTGGGTGTTTAACCCGGTTATACTTGTGATTTAATTATATTTATACACTAATTAGGTTTATACAGAATTGATGGATTTTAAAAAGGTTGCAAAGTGATCAGGCCGGGTGAAGGTTCGGAGTCAAACCGGCGACATGTGAGTGCGTTTGCACACAGTCCACCACTGGACTGTGTGTCTAACCCATTTGAAAATTAGAAATTAATTACATAAAACACTTCACTCACTTTGTCTTTTTCATTTTGAATTAACCCAGAACCCGGTTCCTTGATTTCATAATTCAATTACTTGATCATCATACTAAAAGATATCGAAATAGCATACAAACTGAATTAGAAAGTAAAGGGGTGTTACCGGTCGGCAGTGGGCTGTTTTTTTTTAGCGAGTTAAGTCCGGCGACTGCGATTTGATGAAATAGCAAAAATTGCTTTGAGCAGAGAAGAACTAGTGATAAGAGGAGAAAGAATTGCGCGATTTGGGAGTGGGATCTCGTTTGGTATTTATAGGTTGAAACAGGGGTGGGTTTGGTTTCGGTTTTGGAAACCATAATCGGTAATTGTCAATTGTCGTGGAGGTGACAGCCAATTGATTTGAAATTTGCCAATAATAGACACCGAGACAACTGTCGAAAGTTTTGAAAGAAGGGAAAGGCGCGTGAAGGGTGCTGCGGTGATTCCGGGTTGTTGCAGGTTTTCTTTGAACTTGAATATAAGAGAAATAAGTTTCCAAAGATAGCATGACTAATGTGTGCAGCGTAGTGGTGTTCGTTGTGTGTGTTGACCCGGGGAACCCGGGTTCGATCCCGGTTCACCCCTTTTTTGAATTTTTATTTATTTTGCCTATTTTAAATTAAATCACTTATTGGATATAAATATTTAATATTTAACTGATTAATTACTACATTATTTCATTAAACTTTAATTATTATTTTATTTTTAAACATTGATTTTTATTATTATATGTATATAAAATATTGAAATATTGTAAACAATAAAAGAATAACCGAGCGTTGCAAAAAAATATACTTTGATTGATAAATTGGGGCGGGTTTTCGAAACTCGATTTACACAAATGTTACAGTATCCCCTAACTGGAAAAAGATTCGGGTACTTTTCGCGCATTGAGTCTTCAGGTTCCTAAGTAAACTCGGGTCCTCGTTTTGACTCCCAACGCACCCTGACGATTGGAATACGACTTCGCCTTAAACGCTTCTCACCGACATCCATGATTTCCACTGGTCTTTCAACGAAGTGCATTGATTCATCGACTTGAATGTCCTCTAGAGGGATATGGAGGTTTTCGTCGGCGAGGCACTTTTTCAAGTTTGATACGTGGAACGTGGGATGTATTCTGTTGAGTTCTTCTAGTAGGTCAAGCTTGTAGGCTACAGGTCCTACTCTTTCGAGTATCTTGAAAGGTCCTACGTAGCGCGGTGCTAGCTTGCCCTTTTGGCCAAAACGAACGACTCCCTTCCACGGTGATACTTTCAAAAGTACTTGATCACCAACACAAAACTCCAAGGGCTTTCGTCATTTGTCAGCATAACTCTTTTGACGACTTTGAGCCGCTAGAAGATTGTTTCGAATTTGAAGGATTTTGTCGGTTGTTTTTTGAATCAATCAGGTCCGGTGATTTGCGCTTCGCCAATTTCGTGCCATCATACTGGAGATCGGCATTTACGACCATATAAAGCTTCGAAAGGAGCCATGCCGATACTTGAATGATAGCTATTGTTGTACGAGAACTCGACTAATAGTAGATGAGCGTCCTAGTTCCCTTTGAAGTCTATGACACATGCTCGAAGCATGTCTTCAAGGGTTTGGATGGTGCGTTCAGATTGACCATCAGTTTGAGGGTGAAAGGCGGTGCTAAGGTCTAACCGTGTACCCAAAGCGGTTTGTACGGCTCGCCATGTTCGTGAAGTGAAACGACCATCACGGTCTGAAATGATGCTTAACGGTACACCATGACGGCTTACGATCTCGTTGATATAGATACGAGCTAACTTCTCGTTCTTGAAGTCCTCGCGAATCGGAATGAAGTGAGTTGATTTCGTGAGACGATCAATGATTACCCATATGGTGTCATACCCACTGGAGGTGCGAGGTAACCCGGTAATGAAGTCCATGGTTATGTTTTCCCACTTCCATACATGTATTTCGGGTTGGACTAGAAGTCCTGAAGGTCTTTGATGTTCAGCTTTCACTTTGGAACATGTAAGGCACTTGGAAACAAAAACAACGATATCCTTTTTCATGCCAGGCCACCAGTAGGTGTATCGTAGGTCTTGATACATCTTATCGGCTCCTGGGTGTACAGGGTATCGTGTTTTGTGCGCCTCATTCATGAGGAAATCACGAAGGTTGTCACGATCAGGAGTCCATATGCGGTTTAAATAATATAGAATACCGTCGGATTTGGTTTCAATTTTGAGTTCAGCTCCACATGACAGCTCATCGCGTACGTCATTTTCCGTTACAGAGATATGTTGGGCTGCTTGGATTCGATCCTTGATATCGGTTATGATTTGCGAACATAGAGGACGAATAGAGTTCGCATATCCCTTCGAATGAGCGCATCGGCCACCACGTTTACCTTGCCAGGATGATACCGAATCTCGCAGTCGTAATCGTTGAGCAGTTCGACCCATCTTCGTTGCCTCATATTCAACTCTTTTTAGTTGAAGATATGCTGGAGACTCTTGTGGTCAGTGTATATTTCACACTTGGTACCGTAAAGATAATGTCTCCATATCTTGAGAGCGAACACAACAGCTCCAATTTCCAGGTCGTGGGTGGTGTAATTTTTCTCATGAACTTTGACTTGTCTATAGGCATAGGCTATCACCTTTCCTCTTTGCATCAATACACAGCCTAGACCTTGCCCTGATGCGTCACAATAAACCACAAAGTCATCGCAACCCTCAGGGAGTGTAAGGATAGGTGCGTCACAAAGCCTTTGCTTTAAAGTTTGGAAGGCCTCCTCTTGCTTAGGTCCCCAAATGAAGGGTTTTCCCTTGTGAGTCAAGGCCGTGAGCGGAACGGCGTACGGGAAAAATTGGCAATGAAGCGTTGGTAATAACCAGCCAAGCCAAGAAATAACCTAACTTCGGTAGGGGTTCGTGGCGCTTACCATTCTTGTACTACCTTGATTTTCGAAGGATCGACATGAATCCCTTTGTCATTGACGACATGACCAAGGAATTGTACCTCTCTTAACCAGAATTCGCATTTTGAGAACTTAGCGTAAAGCTTTTCAGTCCTTAAGAGTGTAAGAATGAGTCGAAGATGTCGCTCATGATCGGATTTTGACTTTGAGTATATAAGGATATCGTCGATGAAGACTATGATGAAACGGTCGAGATAGGGTTTGCATACCCTATTCATTAAATCCATGAAGACAGCGGGGGCGTTGGTTAAACCGAAGGGCATAACCATGAACTCGTAATGACCATAACGAGTTCGGAAGGCAGTTTTTGGAATATCATTTTCGCGCACTCTAAGCTGATGATAACCAGAACGAAGGTCGATTTTGGAAAAAACAGGTGGCGCCTTGAAGTTGGGTCTAGAAGGTCATCAATACGAGGCAGTGGATAGGGATTCTTAACCGTCAACTTGTTGAGTTCTCTATAATCAATGCACATGCGAAACGTTCCATCTTTCTTCCTCACAAAAAGAATGGGCGCACCCCAAGGCGATGAGCTAGGACGTATGAATCCTTTGTCAGTCAGCTCTTGCAGTTGACTGGCCAACTCTTGCATCTCGGATGGGGCTAACCTATAGGGAGATTTTGCGACTGGTGTAGCGCCAGGCACAAGATCGATTCGAAATTTGACTTCTCGCACAGGAGGAAGTCCTGAAATGTCGTTGGGAAAAACTTGCGGGAATTCTTTTACAATTGGGATATCTTCGAGCTTCCTCTCCTTGCCTTCCTTCTTGACGACATGAGCTAGAAATGCGACGTAATTCTTGCGAATATAACTTCGGGCTTGAAGGCAGGACATCAATTTGAGCCCTTTCGAGGAGTTTCCCCAAAGATACATAGTGTCTGACCGTCAGCGAGAGGAATACGAATGAACTTTTCATGGCACACCACTTCAGCGTGATGCTGGCTGAGCCAGTCCATGCCGATGATAACATCGAAACTTCCCAACTTCATAGGAATGAGATTAATTGAAAAATCGTGATCATTTAGGGTGAGAGTACAATCGCGTATAATAGAATTTAATGAAGTGGGTTTTCTGTCAGCAACTTCCACCGTCAGAGATTCAACGAGATTATCACGAGGTTGGTCGAGAATAGATTCGAATTCTAAAGACACAAAGCTCTTATCCGCACCAATATCGAATAATATGGATGCATAACTACCATTTACGAGAAACGTACCGTTGACCACATTGTTGTCAGCCCTGGCTTGGTTAGCGTTGATATTGAAAGCTCTTCCTCTAGCAGGTGGAGGAACTTGGTTAGCTTAGTTTACCGGGTTTGCTTGAGCTTGGGCATGGATGATGTTCACCAGGTGTGGGCAAGTATTCTAGAAGTGGTTTGGGTCCCCAAAATTAAAACAGGCTCGTATGGATTGCATCATGCGGTAGTTGGGTTGGTAGTAAGGTTGGGCTGCGAATTGTGCAGGTGGTAGAAGTAAGGGTTGTTGGGCTTGGCCCACCATTTGATTTTGGGTTTGGGTTGGAGGTTGACTGCGGTTTGATCACTGAAGGGTACGGCAGGTTTGGATAGTGTGACCCGCATGGCCACAACTTGTGCAATGTTGGCAAGGGTTTTCAGGAGGGTGATGGTATTGGCAACGGTTACACTTTGGGTGGGGGCTAGTGTATGGCCTTTTGAATGGTGAGGCTGGAGGGGCGACTTGCGTGATTGGAGCAGAAGTGATGGGAGGTTGGTTTGGGTGACGGCGAAGTTCTTGCCATTTCGCTTCCTCTTACCAGCAAACTTCGAGGATGAACCTGAGTGGTTTGGAATTGGGATCTCAATGGGTGTTTTCTTTTTCTCATCTTTAAAATTGCCATTTCGAATGCGATTTTCAATGAGTTCCGTACTAACTCCATTGCGGCTTCGAGTGTTGCATGCGAAGTGCTTAAAACCGAATCTTGGATTTTTGAGGGGAGGCCTCAAATGTAGTGTTCAATTAGGGGGTATAATGGGGTGAACAGATTGGGAACCATTTGGTTCAACTCAAGAAACCTCTTGTTGTAGGAGGTGTGATCCCCTTCTTTTTGCCTTAGAGCATAGAATTCATCTTCAAGCTTCTTGATCTCGCTTCTAGGGCAGAAACGTCTTGTCATGATCTCTCTTAATTCCTCCCATGATAAGGCCATGGCATCATCTACACCTTGCTTACCTTTTTCCGTGTCCACCAGGTAAGGGCTACCCCAAACAATCTTCCAGTCGCGTAACGTATCTTACAGTCCTCAGGACAGTCGCAATTGAGAAAGGTGTTTTCCATCTCCTCAAACCAGTGGAGGAGAGCAGTGACACCTTCAGTCCCTTCATATTTTGGGGGATCGCAAGACTTGAAGTGTTTGTAGGTGCATTTAGGGGTTTTGGGAGGAGGGTTGGTGACACTTTGGTCTTCTTGGTTGGGATGGTTAATGGGATTGGCGGTGAGGGCTTGCTGAACTTGTAGCACGATGTCAGGAAGCACTGCGGCCATTTGTTTGGCGATTTGCGTGGCCAAGCGTTCGTTTGACTTTCCTGACCTTCTACCTCCACGTAATTGCCTAGCAGATATCTACAGGAATATATGTAGGGAGATTTTGAGTTCAAGAATTTCCTAGGTGTCATGTGTCGTAAAAAGAATGAAAACAAATAACTGAAAATAATTTAACTACATCCATAGGATGTCTTGGGTTTGCTCATGTTTGGGCCTCCAAATGTCCCCCATACCATTGCCTGTATAGTCATGTGGGCCCCCATGACTATTGGGCTTGGTGGGATTCCCATTGGTGTCGACGGGTTAACACTCGCACCACACGAATGAAAATCGTAAAACATGATTGCGAGATGTATGGTCGGAGGGTGTCCAGGTGTGGACACAATGACAACTCAAAGTGGGGTTAGTTCACACGACGTTTGGTATAGCATGCTTTGGCCTAATAGGTCCTTCGTACTCTCATCGTTAGTCCCCAGGTAGGCAAACTGGTCCTTTATTTTGTATTTATACGAATACCAAGCCTAGACAGGACGTTCCGACTACCGGTACTCGTACCCTTCCAGTTACTACATGCCCGTCGTGAAAACTCACTTTGATGTGATTTGATAATTATGAAAACATTGCAAAAATCTTTGAAAAGAAATAACGGAAATTGTGAAATTGTGAGGTGTGTGCTTTCATAGATATGATATGATATGAGGGTATGATCTATGATGAGCATTGCATATTAACATGTACTTGTGAGAATGTTTGCATAATGTTGTGTGTGAATATAAACATGAAACATATAAACATCATGAATTTTTGCATGTAACACATAAACAATTTAAATCTAGTCAACTATAGTATAGGCTCTAAAGGTCTAATAACCTATCCTATATCCCTATAGTCACAAGCTCTGATACCAATCTGTCACACCCCGACCCGCAGCGGAATAAAAGTTGGGGCATGCTTGGGTTATCACTAAAGCTCATGATGTTTACTAAAAAGTTACATATTTATTAAATTCAAATTAAAATTCAAATATCCAACAAAATTTCATAGAAACACAAATAATAATCTAAATGCTTATTCCAACGAAATAACTTGATTATTCTTCTAGGCCATCCTAGGTGTTTCTTTCCTCAACTTGATCACCTGTATCATGCGTAAAACAGAGGAAATTTTGGGTCAACAAAAGTTGGCGAGTGAACCTTGATAAAACATTTAAGTAAATCAATTTTATCGTTGTTTTAAATAAGATTGTGCATAAATCACATGTGAACAAATGTATAATGTAACAAATCACAAACCACATTGAATGAATATATGACATGAATGATGATGTATCTGAGATCAAGGCTCAATCGAACGGAGCCGATCTAATGAGGCACCTGATGCTCAACCCGTATCCACGAGGAACTGATGGGCCTAATGAAATGAGTGCACTGAAATGATAACATGTATCCACATATAAACCACACTACAACAATACACATTTGATCACGAAATGATATAAGCACAAGTGTTAAATAAAATAAAGAAATGATACGACACATGATACACCCCAAAACGTGATTAAAACGGGGAATTTGTAGAGATTCACTCACATTGGGTGCGTTTCTTGATTGAGGATGAGAGCGCACGAGTTTAACAACGAATACTTAACCTAAAAATAATAAATACGATATCATATAAAAACATATTTGTTTTTGGTCTTGCTACTTTTTATTAATTTATTAGGTTATTTTGATTGAAATATAAGGATAACTTAATCGGATAAGTATTTAAATAAATAGACAGAGGAATAGAATGAAATAGAATAATGATTAAATAATAAAGAAAATAAAATAAAAAAAATAAAAAAACGGTTTGTCAGATCTGACCGGTTTTTAATGGGATTGGATTGCGTGTGACCAGAATCGAACTCGAGACCTCGCGGTTGCGTGCACGCAGCTCTTCCAACTGAGCTACGTGTCTAACCCGAAGGAATGTTGATTTTAATTATATTTATACACACTTTAAGCTATTTCAGAAATTTATTTAAATTAAAAAGTTTAAACAGGATCGAACCGGCGCGCCTTATGAGTCTCGAACCCATGATCTCGGCCGTCAATTGCACCCAGCCCGACCAACTGGGCTGGGTGTTTAACCCGGTTATACTTGTGATTTAATTATATTTATACACTAATTAGGTTTATACAGAATTGATGGATTTTAAAAAGGTTGCAAAGTGATCAGGCCGGGTGAAGGTTCGGAGTCAAACCGGCGACATGTGAGTGCGTTTGCACATAGTCCACCACTGGACTGTGTGTCTAACCCATTTGAAAATAGGAATTAATTACATAAAACACTTCACTCACTTTGTCTTCTTCATTTTGAATTAACCCAGAACCCGGTTCCTTGATTTCATAATTCAATTACTTGATCATCATACTAAAAGATATCGAAATAGCATACAAACTGAATTAGAAAGTAAAGGGTGTTATCGGACGGCAGTGGGCTGTTTTTTTTTTCCGGCGAGTTAAGTCCGGCGACTGCGATTTGATGAAATAGCGAAAATTGCTTTGAGCAGAGAAGAACTAGTGATAAGAGGAGAAAGAATTGCGCGATTTGGGAGTGGGATCTCGTTTGGTATTTATAGGTTGAAACATGGGTGGGTTTGGTTTCGGTTTTGAAAACCATAATCGGTGATTGTCAATTGTCGTGGAGGTGACAGCCAATTGATTTGAAATTTGCCAATAATAGACACCGAGACAACTGTCGGAAGTTTTGAAAGAAGGGAAAGGCGTGTGAAGGGTGCTGCGGTGATTCCGGGTTGTTGCAGGTTTTCTTTGAACTTGAATATAAGAGAAATAAGTTTCCAAAGATAGCATGACTAATGTGTGCAGCGTAGTGGTGTTCGCTGTGTGTGTTGACCCGGGGAACCCGGGTTCGATCCCGGTTCACCCCTTTTTTGAATTTTTATTTATTTTGCCTATTTTAATTAAATCACTTATTGGATTTAAATATTTAATTGATTAATTATTACATTTTTTCATTAAATTTTAATTATTATTTTATTTTTAAACATTGATTTTTATTATTATATGTATATAAAATATTGAAATATTGTAAACAATAAAAGAATAACCGAACGTTGCAAAAGAATGTACTTTGATTGATACCCGATTTACACAAATGTTACACATTTTGCCAGTTTAGTCCAAAGGTTTCATTTTTCGTCTGTTGGTCAAAAAAAGTTTCACCGTTGCCATTACTGGATTAACTTCATCCATTATTTTTGTTAACAAGAACGGAAATTCGGTAATTTTATATGGCCGAGTTGCCCTTCTAGTTAAAAGAACGACATATAAATTAACCGAAATGCCCTTCTCGTTAATAGAAATAATTGATGAAATTAAACTAGTGGACTAAAATGGCAACCGTGAAACTTTTTTGAACACAGAAACCATTGGACAAAACTAAAAAAATAGCTAAAACCAGATAGACTAAAATGACATTTAACTCTATAAATTATACAAAAGTTAATTGACATATCAGGTTAAATGGAAAATGTTGAAAGATGCGCATTTTCCTCTTTTATATGTTTCAGTCATATCTATTGTCACACTTCCATCATGTCATTAAATTGAATCAATCAATGGTTTAAAATTCTTATTGTTTGAAAAAAATCATATTCTTTCTCTCTTTATATATATATATATATATATATATATATAGAGTTAGATCATGTGAGACGTACTAGGCTAATTGAGAAACCTGAGAAACATTTTGGACCACATATTTTTTAAAGCTTTTCATAATATACACATTTGTATAGTTTAAAATTGACTATATACATATGTGTATAATTCAATATACATATATGTATATAGTTAATTTTAAACTATACATATGTGTATATTACGAAAAGCTTAAGGAAATGTATGGTCCAGAATGCTTCTCAAGTTTCTCAAATAGGTTGCACTTCTCTCAGGAACTCTACCATATATATATATATATATATATATATATATATAGGTAGATGTTCCTGTAAAAAAAGCCTAAAGTATGAGAAGGGTAAGAAAAAATCTAAATCATTAGATCTTTAATCTAATGGTTGAGATCTTGATGGCAATCTTGTAAATAGTATAACAATTAAAATAATTAATTTTCTAAATTAAGAGTATAAATGTAAAATTAACATTTTTAATTTTATAAAGTCACATGCAATTCATGCAAGTTCTCCTTTTATTTTTTAAACACCAATAACGTTTTACAAGTAACTCGTTTTTTTAAATTTCACCATAATAACGAGTGTTTTCTAATCTTTAATATGAGTACCATATTACTATACTTATATATATAAAAATTACGTTCAATCGAATGTTTCAGTTAATGGTTTTTTGTTTCAGTTCATGGTTTTATATAATTATTGAATGGTGTTATATACTTATTGAATGGTGTTATATATGTGTTGAATGGTGTTATATATGTATTGAATGGTGTTATATATGCGCTGAATGGTTGTTGCAGTGTTATTCATAGTGTTTTTATAGAGATCTTTAAAATAGTGTTATATACTTATTGAATGGTGTTATATACTTATTGAAGGGTGTTATATACGTGCTGAATGTTGTTTGCAGTGTTATTCGGTATTCCTATAAATTAGAGTGGCGGTTTATGAAAGATTTTGAATTAATTAAATCAATAATAAATTACTTGATTACCCTTTCAATTAATTTAGATCTAATGGTTGAGATTCTTTCTTACCTTTCTCATACGTTTGCTCTTTTTTACAATAACCTTACTATATATATATATATGATCCGGTTCAAGAGAGAACCAAGACGAGTTGTGAGAACCGTAAGAACCATTCTAAACCAATAACATATTAACACATCAGCATATACACTTTTATCTATAAAGGGGCGTTTTTTGTAAATTCACCCTCCCCGCTCCCCAATGTCTGTACAATTCTGTGAGTCACAACTATTTCACCTTTCATTTAAAATCTAATGCACACACACTAGCTCTATATCCCAGATCCCCCCTTCTCCCCTTTCTACATCGACACACCCAATGTTCAACCACTGTCCCATCCCTAAAACATCTTAGACCACCACCCATCTCAAACACCTCCATATCAAACGAGAGATCAGACGGTCGTTTCAGATCGTTCCAGACATCCGACGGTCGTTCCAAAAACTGAGAGATGTCATCGTCAACAAGATATAAGGTTCAGATGTGACAGCTCCAGATCTAAGAGATCTTGTCGTCAAGGAGCTGAGATAAGGTTCCCTGGTCGTTTTCAGACCTGAGCTTTTATTTTCCGTCAGAAACCATGGCGGAGGTTCGCCTGAGAACTGATTCAGGTCTGTGATTTTTTACGGTGTTATATGGGCTGAACGTCAACGGAGTTTTACAGATTTGGTTGATACCTGATACCTTGGGTCGGAGAGAGATAATTAACGGTGAGTGAGTCCTCAACTGTAATCAAGGTTTTCACAACCGGACCGGCCGGTCGGACCGGGAACTGTAACCTACGCCATTCCGGGTTAGGTGTTAGAGCCGTTTTGAAGGTAGCCCGCCGGTCTGGCCGGTGATCGGAGGTCGAATCGGAGAACCGGTGGCCGTTCCATATCCTCAGATGACCGGAAACTAGAATCAGATAAGAATAAGCAACTAGTCGGAGTTTAAGCCTTCATATTCTCAGATCTGTCGTCCGAGCCTAGGGGTACCGGCGTACGGCCTTTGTCGTCGGAATACACAGCTTCTTCACCTTGCTCTGGACGTTTGAGTGTTTAAAACCATTTGATTTCTAGTGTATACCATTTGCTTTTGTAGGTATGTAGGCTTTTAAGTAAAAGCAGTTTTTTCATTAAATGATTTGCAGATGAAATTTACTTTTACAATTCTCAATGTTGAGTTTATTATAATTTCATGTTTTATTAAATCAGTGAGATTTTTACATATTAATAAAATACCAATGAAAGTTAAGATTATTTCTTACATATGAATTGTATGTATATTTTGTTATTTAGATTTTTTATAGTTATTTAGAATTTTTATATTTAGCATAAATAAATTTAATCTGGTTCTTAAAACGGTTCAACCAGTTTGATTGATCCGACCAATGAACCAGTAGTGAGGCCGGTTCATTTACCGGTCCGGTTTTAAAAACATTGACCGTAATTGAATGTGTTGTTTGTTTTTAATTCATTTTGTAGGTTCGTCTAAGTTTTACGTTTGTTTTTAAGTAGGCTCGGTTTGTAGGCTCGAACCGAGCCGAGCTCGAGCTTCATAAACACATAACAAACTGAGCTCGAGCCTAGTCGGTGTAATAGAATTAAGTAATCGACAACGTCCGAATAACATGATATAAAAATGTTTGACACTTGACACCTCACGTAAAAAAAATTACATGTGAGTTTGACATTCGACACCGTCCGCAAATGTTTTGTTTGAGATTCCACGCCGTACGTAAAAAAAATGTTTTGTTTGTCGAAATTTTTTTTCTTTTCATCCCAGTGGTGCCGTTTGTTATATCATCGGTAATCGCCACTCTTTAGTTTTTATTATTTGAAACTGTGTCGGACCTGGTAACTGATGAGGTGACTTTTTCACCGATGACTTTTAAAAGATGTCCGACAACTCACTTTGATGAATCTGGCGACCTTAGGCATCTCCGGGTTCAAGCATTTTGATTATTGTTTGTTCTTTTGGCAGTGATAGGTGAAAAACATTTCCGACAATTGATGAGGATGGCGAGGCAAGGATGTTGGAGGGTAGGTTTTGATCTGCAACCAACTTGCAGCCATGATTTTTGGAAAGTTTTGAGGCAAACCTTTGTTTTTCAAGATCCACAGATGGTTTTGATTTTTGTTGGTTTTATATTTTCAGTCGATGATGATAAGTATTAACGTATCTGAGACATCTATGAGTCATGCTAGTTTGGAGGAATAAGAAACGGGGGCATTTCAATTGGTAATTTTCGATTCAAATCTCATTTTCTTTTGTAATAAACACACTTGTGAATATTTTTTTACATCGCACGTAAAAAAAGTTTACAATCGGGGGCGTAAAAAAGTTTAAACTGTTTTTTAACAAGGGCGTAAAAGTAGCCTATAACTAGTTTTTCAACGCTGTATGTAAATAATTTGCAAAATTTACGCCATGCGCAAAATTTTCGCAGTCGACGCCTACTTAAACAAATGACGCTTTACATAATTTTTTTGCAAAACATACATACGCCTAGTTAAACAATCGCGGCTTAAAAAAAGCTTACAACCGGGGACGTAAAAAAGGTTTAATTTTTTCAACACGTGCGTAAAAAATTTACAACGGGTGTGTAAAAAGTTTGTTGCAAACCTTTTACGCCACCCGTAAAAACTTTGTTGCAAACCTTTTACGCCACCTGTAAAAAATTAACAACGTGGGTGTAAAAAGTTTACATCCGTAAAACGTTTACACACCACACCGTGCACAAAAACTTGTTGTAAACCACATGTAAATTCGGGATTGTTACGCTTGTGAATGTTTTTTACACCTGTAAAAAATTTTGGATTTTTACACTTGTAAATGGTTTTTATGTCCTTGCAAAAAAAAATGTATTATTACACTTGTGAATGTTTTTTTTACACGACACCGTGCGTAAAATTATTTTTTAGATGGTTCACATACGAAAAAACAGTGATGAAAAGCAAAAAAACTGTAAAAAAGTTTTTCGTAAAGAGGTTTTCGTAATAAAAGTATTTTGTAAAACGGAGCGTAAAAATGGAGCGTAAAAAACAGCGCGTAAAAGCGGGGCGTAAAAAAAGCGGGGCGTAAAAGTTTTTCGTAAAAAAAAGTCTTGTTACATATGGTTTTTTTACGTTCCATTATCACAAAAAACCGGCTCGTAAAAAAAGAGGCGTGAAAACGGGTCGTAAAAAACGAGGTGCAAAAAACGGGTCGTAAAAAATGGGGGCGAAAAAGAGATGTTTTGGCGTAATGTTTTTTGTTTTTTTTTAAATTTTGTAAAAAAGTTTTTGTAAAGCCGTAAAAAACGGGGCGTAAAACGGCTCGTAAAAAACGGGACGTAATACGGGTCGTAATAAACGTGTCGTAAAAAACGGGGTGTAAAAAAACGCGCGTAAAATACGCGCGTAAAATCGGGCGTAAAAATGGGTCGTAAAAAACGACACGTAAAAAGGGGGTGTAAAAAATGGTGAATAAAACCTGGCGTAAAAAAACGCGCGTAAAACCAGGAGTAAAAACGGCGCGTTAAACCGGGCGTAAGAACGGTGCGTAAAATCGGGCCTAAAAACGGCGCGTAAAAACGGCGTAAAAAACGGCGTATAAAACCGGGCGTAAAAACGGCGGGTATAACCGGGCGTAAGAAAGGCGCGTAAAATCGGGCGTAAAAACGACCCGTAAAAATGGGTTGTAAAAAGGGGGGCGTAAAACGGCTCGTAAAAACGTTGTTTATAAAAATCCTGACAAAAATATTTTTTTGTGTGAAAATAATCAGATTTTAAAATGTTTTTTAGTTAGTAAATCTGATTTTAATAAAAATAATTAATTTAATAAGACAAAAAAGTAATAAAAAACAATATATATATAATAAGACAAAACAAGCAAATTTACTAAACTGCCCTTTTGGTTTTAAAATATTAAAAACATAATAAGACAAAAAGAATATAATATTGTTTTTATAACTTTTAATCTTATCCATCCATCTCCAAGATCTAATGGTTAGAAAGTGGTTCTTACGGTTCTCACAACTGGAGGTGGTTCTCATTTTACCCATCCCATATATATATATATATATATAAATGTTCATACCAAATTCAAATGAAGTCTTACAATTCTTCAAATTTGCACAAAGTAATCTAACATGGTAAGGAACAATATCCTACTGGCAATTTTAATAAAGGATGGGTCTAAGATCAAAAGCCCTAATTTATATAAACTAAGAACGCTAGTTTATCTAAGAATTCAATTCGTATAGATGATACCCTTTATCATAGAAATTGATAGAGGGGTTTGTAAAGGTCAGAAAAATAATAACATTGGGCTTTAGAATAACCTGATTTGGTGTACGTATGAAAGAGAAATCGAAGAAAGATTTTTTGAGTCCTAATCTTCAATTCGGATCAATAAAAGGTGTTAAAGTGTTTGGAACTAGAAGTAAAGTTTTTTGAGGGAAAAAGTGTTGAAGAGAATAAGGGATCGAATGGTGTAAGGTTTATAACCAAGAGATGTCGAATTGGGTCAACTCCCTTTGAGTTCTTGTTAGACATTAATGGTGGTATCAATTTAGATTTTTGTTTGAATTAACTAGAGGTATGTGGAACGATTAAGTAATGGGATTTAATTTCTCCACAACCGAACCAAAATGGAGTAGATTCCACAGGTGAAATGTTGGTTCGTATCAGGTTGGGTGTACTGGTTTTGTTGGGTGCAATCGGGTACGGTTGGGTGCAATCTGGTAGGTTGGGTGGGGAAGATGAACCATTTGGCTTCGGTTTTAGGTTAAATAGATAGGGGAGGGGTTCTATCACCAAATAAATGCATAGCTCATTTTGTGTTGTGACTGTTGTGGTTCCGGGTGGGCACGGGTCGAATCCCGCCCCACAAAATCCTTTTTTTCCGTTTTAATATGAGTTAATTTCAAGTCTTGGCATAATCGGTCCCTGATAGTTTTGACTATTCTAACTAACTAAGTTACCCATCCCCTTTGTGAAACTTCACGAAACTAACGACAACTTATATAAAACTTAAATGTTTTTTTAACACGATTAAATAACTGATACGTAGTATATATTTGAAGATAAAATAACAAAAATATCCGTTTTTATTAATCTTGTAAGTCCAGAATCGATATCACAAACACAATCAAAGTGCGGAAAACTAAGAATGTGTAGAAACAAGATGAAGATTGTTTTGGTCAAAAATTACCGAAGAAATTAAGTGATCAAACTTAGTATGTGAGGTAGCGTGCTATTGTGGTTTGCAAAAATGTTTTCGTTGGTTGATTATGAAAACAGTTTCAGGATATAGTTTCAGGATAATGAACTATATCAGAATGATAAATGAATGCGATAAAAATAGAAATTGACACAGGATGTACGAGGAAAGCCCTTGATCAATCTAGACCGCCGGCATAAAACATCGGGAGCTGACAATCGTCAGCTACCTTGTTCTTCTTATTGATCAAACAGCAGGATACAACTTCAGGATACTACTTGAATCAGGTCTATGTGTTACAATGATCGAATAATGTAAGTGTTGTGAGTGTTGTGATTGTTGTCGTAACTAGAAAGTGAAAGTGTACGACATTGTGTGTGTTCTACTGCTGATCCAAGCCCCCTATAAATAGTAATCGAAAATAACAAACTATCCTATATTATAGGGATTCCTCGAATATTCCCTTGTGACTGTTGTAGACTCTTTCTCCAGCTCCAAAGTTCATATCCTAACCGTCTTGAGCGAGTCTTCGGGGAGACCAAGTCTTCATATCCGTTGGTACCTTGCAACCAAAGATTAATGTTAAAAGCGAGTAGGATACCCCCGCAGGATGTTACCAATATCCTAGTTCAGTATCCCGTATATATATATATATATATATATATATATATATATATATATATATATATATATATATATATATAATATTAGGATATGTCATCAGGATATGGGTCAGAATTCCTCCCACAACAAAGATATAATCAATTGTTCTTATTGATTGCACACAAACTCAGAGGTTTGTCTGGTACAATATACTAGGTTACAAATTTCTAATAGAACAAGCAACCCCACAAATGACCTAGGAACCCCTATTTATATCACACATGGAAACCCTATTACAAACTGGGCCAAGCCCACATGCACACTATTAACTAAGCAAGCCCAAAACATTAATTTGCCCACATGGCTTAACCCAATACTATCTAATCCACTAGAAAACTAAGCTCAATAGCTTATAATTGTGTTTGATAAAGATAAGTGTAAACCTACTCAATTATAGGCCTTACAATATCCCTCTAGGTTTATGTTGTCTTTATCAAATTGTTGTCTTCATCATGTCTCTGCGGGAAGATACTTCATGTCTTCATTCTCAAACTTGGGTCTTTTGTTCTTCTTAATCATGATCAGCTTTACTTGAAAATCTTGTTGAAAAAAATACAAGAGAGGATTCTCAGCAGCTCTTCTCTTCTTCAATCTTTCTCTTTCAAATAGGTTCACTGGTACTTATTCAAAGGTACTATCATTGCCAGATGATAACTTGTATCTTGTTCTTCTGACTCAAGTACATCTTGTTTTTGTGATGCTTCAAGCTTTGTCAGCAACAAACAACATCTCAATCTTCATCAACCCCTATTTCTTGATTTAAATTAAATTCTACACATGCTCAGAAATTCATCAGCAAACATTTCTAAGCAGCAGAGGAACGTACCACATGAACACTTGGTACATACAAGTACTTGTACTCGAATTTCACAATTCAAATTTCTTTCAACTTTTGATGATCAGTCAAATCTTCAAGAACGGTTATTTTTTAATAAAACAAATATAACACGCTATTTTTGTATTTTTTGAGTTTTCTATTTTTTTAGTTTTTCAAATAAATGAGAACATAAACAGAAACGAATGATCTAGCTCAACAGTTACAATTATACAACTATAAATGCAATGGGATCAAAATCATTTTTAGGCAGACCAAGGAACACTTTTCGATGCGAGCTTATGCAAACAGGTCTAAGTGATTGCCAATATGTTTGTCCACTTAAACTTTAACGCTCATTTTTTTCATTTTTCAACTTAGTGATACGCTTAAGGTAATATTATACTACAATACCCGTGTGTCCCATACCATGGCATACCCCCGTGATTAAGGTGAGCACAACGATTCTTCGTAGCAGGTGAGTATACTGAGTTCATCCTTTTGATGGTACCCAGGCCATCGTGGTCCTTGGATTTCCTGAGAAAATAAGAGACTTCCCATAAGCACATGTCCCCTTTTGTTTCAAGGACTGGTGATGTTGCTACATTACGTTTTGCTTTCCAAATTTGTTTAGGCTTTTCTAATTTCTTAGGTGCCTTTTGCAAAACAGTTTGTTTTTCAACCTTGTTGGTTTTCAAAACTTATTTAGGTTTCAAAGCTTGTTTTCTCTTAGCTTTCGCAGCATTCCAATCCCCATAGATGATTTAACCTTGGGATGCTTATTCATCATTGCCTTAGGCTTTTTATGACAACTGTGCCTCCAGTTGTCATTATCATATCTCGAACAATTTCATAAGCAATAAAACCTTGTGTTTAATTCATTGAATTATGGAACTTATCCATAACAATTGCACATATTCGATTATTACACGATAACAAACTCTCGAACAGCTTCTGGAAGTGAAAGCGCAAACTGTTACACAAACGTAATCAGTTTAATGCGACATACACTCCGGAACAATGACACAAGCTTAACATACCTTAAATAACCATTACATAACTTAGAATTAAGTTTTGAAGGGTTTGGTATGTCAAAAACAAGCGTATTCGATCATGGGACTATTTACGACAAACTACGAAAGTCTGCCGATTCTCGTAGCAACGCACACTCCGGAACAAGTTCATAAGCTAAACATACCCTAAATACCCTTAACATAGCTTAGAAATAAGTTTTGAGGGCTTTGGTATGACAAAAACATGCTTTTGCAACTTCAGGGGCTATTTTGCAAATTCTGCGAAACTAAGCCAATTCGCGTATTTCCTTGATACGGGACACGTACGCACATCCAAAATATTTTTATAATCATTAAAATCTTTTATTTTATGATTGGAATGCAAAAATATCATTCGTTGCGCATTTACGATCATTTGCGCGTTCGTTACGCTTTTCGTCGTAATTAACCGAAAACCGCAACCGTACGACCAAACGAACTGATATCTGGAACACTTTTGGACACATTTCAAGTTCCCTATACTTTATTGTCCTTATAAAGCTTAAAAATGGGGTTAACGGGTGTTAAAAGTGCCAAAACACGACAAGTGCAGGGGCCTGTTCTTCCAATATTGGAAACTATGTGCCAACTAGGGGTGGATGCGGACCGCATCCAGAACCCCATGGGGTCCACATGGGGTGCCTAACTCACCAGTTTTGTTGGCAGCAGCTGATTAACTTGCTTATTGACTCACCAAACGAACTTGCCACCTTTCTACCTGCTTCTAACAAGTGTATTGACACTAATCCAACTTGGTGATGATTCATGGACACTTGTTAAGCTCTTATGACTTCAAATCTACTATAAATAGCATGGGGATTTCACCATTTGAAACTTTTCAACCTCCCATCTAGCTCACATCTGCCACAAATCCGAATTTGCAACCATCTTTGGAGCTTCCTCTTGATTCTTTAGCAATCCTTGTTGTTTATAAGTCTCTCATTCAAGTTTTGTTCTATTCTTGTAGCATATTTGAGCTAAAAATCAAACAATTTGACTTCTGTTTGACTTTCAGTTTTGATCATGAATTGATCAGGACAAAGTTCAATTGAATCTTTCAATGTGATTGTAATTATGTTGGTTATGGTCCTTAATGATCATGCCTACTGATTTCCACATTTTCTAGTCATTTTGACAAGTCATCGGTCAAAAATGAGATTTTTGCGCAATTTGCAACAGAACCATTTCTGGGTATCAAAACAATTTGTCTTGGTGCCAAAACACTTTTATAAACTTATTTAGACATGTCTAACTCGTCACTTTTGTTTTAGTGCTTGTTTAGAGTCATAAGTCTATCGGTTTTGACCACCGCTTTGACTTTCAAATCTGACCCGTTTGGTTGATCTTTGGACCCAACCAAATATATATTTATGACCATAACTATAAAGGGAATAACCCTCTGAGGTTATACCTTATGGTCATGTCATTTGGTTGGTGTTATGATAACTAGTTGATGTAATCTTCAATAATGACCAAAATGCCCTTTTTGCAAATAAATCAACTATAAACATATGTAACCTAAATTTGACATATATTCTGATTAATAAAATTTTTAAACATGTTTTGGTAATTTAGACTTATCATAACACAAATCTAACCATCCAACTACATTGTTACGCAATGACACGTTAAAGTAGCTTAAACTACCTTAACGAGTCATAACGGGTCAAAAGCACTTAGAAACCTTTCCAACTCAGAGTGTTAACTTTATTAAACTATTTCATATGAGTCCCAACACTCATTTGGTTTATAAGGCCTCATTCTATCCAAATCCTATTATTTCAAGTCTCGATATTTACATAGTTAACTGTTTTTAAGACACGCTTGATTTCACGGACTCTTGATCTTGGTTTATCTTCTTGAACAAGGACTTTATTGCAATTCCAGGTGAGTACATAGTCCCCTCTTTTACGTTTTCAAATGTTTTGGGGTGAAACATATTGTGCCTACGATTACGTTCGTGTTTTCATGATATATACATGCTTTGATTACATAGTATACATAGTACACGATTTCAAACGACATTTTCATTGGTATATTGACTTAGTATACCTTCACATGTTTCAAAGACATTATGCTTTGTATGTTGACTTAGCATACCTAGTACATTGTTACAAGGACATTTTCACAAGCATGCTTACATTATTATTTACATATTGGTGCGTTGAACTTAACATTGATACATTCATTAACATTGATGCCGACCAGTAGTATGTTATGGTACCATAGGTTTGACAACCCATTCCCGCTTCCTATTTTGTTTGAAAGTATCCATTGGGGAATGACAGAATCCAATGAACAATGATAAATCTTTGTCTTTATAAAGGTTTATCCGACAATTAACAAGGTTTGAATGTATTCGCCAACAAACCATAATATATGTTTTTAACAATAAAAAGCAATGGTTTATAAAACATAACTTTTGATTTAAACACAACATTTGTTTATTCAAAGACATTGTTTTATACAAAATATTATGGCTATTCAATACCTTGGTTTATACACGACAAGGTATTTGACTTTACATTGACGGTTTGGTGTTACAAGAACAATGGTTTATTCATGACAATTTGGTTTATACAAGAACAATGGTTTATTCATGACAATTTGGTATACATGACAATCTAGTTTATACAAGAACAATAGTTTATTCATGACAATCTGGTTTATACAAGAACAATGGTTTATTCATGACACTTTTTGGTTATTAAGTTAACCTTGCATCCTTTCTTTTATATCATATGATTTATAAAAGAAAACATTTTGTATGGATTCATGGCAGTTTTGAAACCATTTAAATATTTCTTTAAATACTCAAAGCCATGAACCTAAATCACTGTCACACCCAGACCACATAAAAAACAACAAACCGTGGTGGAAACGTCAGGGAGTGTTGTAACAGAATTATTGTTTCAATAACCATGGCATAATAAGTTATGTTTCATTAGTTAATATTTTTACATTATCTTGGATAAAACGGAAATACAACAAAAGTTAAGCTATTATTCTGGATTTATAGTCACTAAGGCCCAGTCCGCCCTAAGTGTAGCTAGCTTGACATCAAACATTTGCACCTGAAACATATGTGAAAATAAAGTCAGCAAAGAAATGCCGGCGAGTACATAGGATTTGTGTTGATGCTTCATGGCTTTTATTATTGTAAGAAAAGTTTAAAGTAGTACAAAAGTCGCCATGAACCATAAAAACTTTCTTTTATAAGAACCATATGAAAATCAATATGATATAAAAGAAATGATGCATGGATAAATAGATAATCAAAAGTAAGTTTTGTCTTGTATAAAAAATGTCATGTTATGTATAAGATATGTCATGTCTTGTATTTTGTTTAAAATGATTTAGATAACGCCACAATATGTAAGATAATAAAAGCGCTTATATATAGGAAGTACCATCGGCGTATCCACCATGCTTTTATCACATTACATACGTCACGTTATCTAAATAACTCACCAAAAACATATAATCATGTAAACAAATGTCATGTAAACAAATGTCGAGTAAACAATGTCATGTAAACCAATGTCGAGTAAACCACTGTCAAGTAAACCAATGTCATGTAAACCAAATGTCGAGTAAACCAATGTCGAGTAAACAATGTCATGTAAACCAATGTCGAGTAAACAATGTCATGTAAACCAATGTCGAGTAAACAATGTCGATTTTTATAAACCATTTGCTTTTATTGTTAAAACATATATTATGGATTGTTGGCGAATACATTCAAGCCTTGTTGACCGTCGGATAAACCCCTATCCGGTCAAGGGTTTATCAATGTTCACCGGATTCTGTCATTCCCTAAGGTCGCTTCCAAACATACCTAGGAAGTGGGAATGAGATTGTCAATCCTATGGTACCATTACATACTAGCGGTCGGCGTGATTAATGTTAATGAATGTATCATTGTCGAGTTCAACGCACCATAATGTCAATAACAATGTAAGCATGTCTTGAAAATGTCTTGAAGATGTTTTGAAAACCATGTACTAATATGCTCGGTTAACATATATAGCAAAAATGTCTTTGAAAATCAATATGCTAATTATGCAAATCAACATGTAAATCAAATGCAATAAAAGTCATGTAGTATATGTACTAGTATTCAAAGCATGTAGTATGTCATGAAAACACGAAAGTAATCATAGGCACAATATGTTTCACCCCAAAACATTTGAAAACGTAAAAGAGGGGACTATGTACTCACTTTGGTTGCAAAAGTATCCTTGTTCAAGAAGATAAACCAAGATCAAGAGTCCGTGAAATCAAGCGTGTCCTAAAAACGGTTAATTATGTGAATATCAGAACTTGAAATCGGAGGATTCGAATAGAATGAGACTTTATAAACCAAATGAGTGTTGGAGCTCATATGTTATGGTTTAATAAGTTTACATTCTGAGTTGGAAAGATTCTTAAGTGTTTTTGACCCGTTATGACCCGTTAAGGTAGTTTAAGCTACGTTAACACGTCATTTGCGTAACTACGCATTCGGATGGTTAGATATGTGTTATGATAAATTTAAATGCCTAAACATGGTTAAAATGTTATTTGATCAGATTATATGTCAAAATTTATGTTACCTATGTGTTTAATTGTTTTTCTTGCGAAAAGGGCATTTTGATTATTTTTAAGGGATATTACCATTGATTAACATAACACTATCCGAAAGACATGACCATAAGGTATAACCTCAGAGGGTTATTCCCTATATATTTATGGTCATAAATATGTATTTGGTCGTGTCTAAAAATCAAACAAATGGGTCAGATTCAAAAGTCAAAGCGGTGGTCAAACCGTTCAATTTTTAACTCTAAACAAGCACAATAATTAAGAGTGACAATTTAGACATGTCTAAATATGTTTATAAAATAGTTTTGGCATCAAAACAACATGTTTTGATACCCAAAAGTAGATCCGTTGCAAAATGCGCAAAAATCGCATTTTGACCGAAACTTAGACTTCCCAAAATAACTAGAAATGGTGGGAATCAGTAGGCATGATTTTTAGAGATCATAACCACCTTGATTACCATCATATTGCAAGATTCAATTGACCTTTATCTTGATCAATTCATGATCAAAACTAAAAGTCAAACAGAAGTCAAACTGTTTGATTTTTAGTCAAATTACGCTATAATAATTGAACATGGCAAGAGTGGAATACTTACAAAGACCAAGGAATGATTCAAGTTACAGGGAATAGTCTCCAAGGTGGTTGCAAATTCGGATTTGTGGTAGGTTATAGCAAGAACAATGGTTGAAAGAGTTCAAATGTAAAGAACACTATGGTATTTATAGTTTTCTTGATGTTGTAGGTGATTAACAAGTGTCTCATGACCACACCCACAAGTTTGATTAGTGTTCCATAGGTGTCAAGTGAAGAGGGTGGAAAAGTCGGATTCATGAGTCAAAAATGAAGTTATTCAGCCGCTGCCACGTTTTTGGTGAGCTGGGCACCCTATGCGGACCGTATGGGGCTCTCCATGCGGTCCGTATGGCCCCTAGCTGGTCAGCAAGTTTCAGATTTGGCAGAACAGGCCCCTGCACTCGTTTCGTCGCGTTTTGGCACTTCCAACACCCGTTAACCTGATTTCTAAGCTCCACAAGGACAAAAAAGTATAGGGAACTTGAAATATGCCCAAATATGTTCCATAGGTCGGTTCGTTTGGTGGTACGGTTGGGGTTTTCGGTTAATTACGAAGAAAAGCGTAACGAACGCGTGTATGACCGTAAATGCGTAACGAACGACATTTTTGCATTCCAATCACTAAAATTTGATATTTTAAATGTTTAGAAAAATTTTTGGATGCTTGTACATGTTCCGGATAACGATTTACACAAAAAGACATAGTTTCGCAAAATTTGCAAAATAGCCCCTCAAGTTACAATAGTGTGTTTTTGCTATACCGAAGCCCTCGAAACTTATCTCTAAGTTATATAAAGGGTATTTAAGGTATCTTAGGCTTGTGTGTTCATTGGTCTGGACTGTGAGTTGCTACGAGAACCGGCAGACTTTCGTAGTTTGATGTAAATAGTCACTGTGATCGAATAAGCTTGTTTTTGACATACCAAACCCTTCAAAACTTATTTCTAAGTTATGTAAAGGATATTTAGGGTATGTTTAGCTTATGTCACTATTCTGAGACATACGTTATGTTTAACTGACTAAATTTACATAACGGTTTGCGATTTCACATCTAAAAAATGTTTAAAGGATCGGATTTGAACAAGGATTAAAAATACACAATTGTCATAAGTAAATATACAAAACTCATAAAATGTAACACAAAATTTTGTTGATATAATATTGTCGGATACAATACAAAGATTAGAAAGCACAAATGTCACAGTCTCCCCTACTTAGGAAATTTCGTCCCGAAATTTAGCTTGAGGAAACCGGTGAGAAAAGATGTGGATATTTCGCCTTCATTTGGTCCTCTCGTTCCCAAGTAAACTCTGGGCCACATTTGGATCCCCATCGAACTTTAACAATCGGTATACATCTACGCTTTAGCTTCTTGACTTCACGATCCAATATTTCCACTGGTTTCTTAACAAAATGCATCGTGTTATCAACACGAACTTCATCAAGAGGGTTGTGGAGGTTTTTATCAGCCAAACACTTCTCTAAATTGGACACGTGAAAGGTTGGATGAACGTTACCAAGCTGTGGAGGTAGCTCAAATTTGTAGGCCACTTTTCCGATTCTCTCAAAGATCTTAAATGGTCCAACATAACGTGGTGCAAGTTTTCCTTTCTTCCCAAATCTAATCACTCCCTTCCAAGGGGATACCTTGAGTAGGACATGATCACCGACTTGGAATTCCAAGGGCTTGCGTCGTTTATCCGCGTAACTCTTTTGACGGCTTCTAGCTGTCAGAAGGTTTTCGCGAATGAACTTGACTTTCTCCGTTGTGTCTTGAATAAGTTCAGGTCTAGCAAATTGAGATTCACCGATCTCATTCCAACAGACATGTGAACGACATTTTCGACCATAAAGAGCTTCAAAAGGTGCCATGTTAATGCTGGAGTGATAACTGTTGTAGGAGAACTCGATCAATGGTAGATTCGAATCCCAACTACCACCAAAGTCAATCACACAGGCTCTTAGCATATCCTCCAATGTTTGGATCATCCTTTCAGATTTTCCATCCGTTTGAGGATGATAAGCAGTGCTCAAGTTAAGCTTGGATCCCATGGCAGACTGCATGGTTCTCCAAAAATGAGATGTGAATCGAGCATCACGATCAGATATAATATCCAAAGGGACACCATGACGAGATACTATTTTATCCACATAGATCTTTGCAAGTTTGTCAGCAGAGAGGTCCTCACGAATGGCTATAAAATGTGTCGACTTTGTTAGTCGATCTACGACTACCCAAATGGCATCATGTCCTCTAGGTGTACGCGGTAATTTGGTAATGAGATCCATGGCAATGTTTTCCCATTTCCAAACCGGAATCTTTGGTTGTTCAAGCAAACCAGAAGGACATTGATGGTCTGCTTTTACCTTCAGAAAAGTAAGGCATTTAGATACATATAAGGCAATGTCTTTTTTCATCCCCGGCCACCAATACTGGGTACGAAGATCCTTGTACATTTTGTCTGCACCAGGATGGATCGAATAATGAGATTTAGGTGCTTCATCCATTATTAAGGTGCGGAGATTGTCTTGACTTGGAACCCACAAACGGTTCAGATAATAAGATAACCCATTGTCTTTAGTTTCAAGTTGAAGCTCGAGATGATGTGGCAATTCATCACCTAGTTTGTGTTGCGCGACACAAGTGCGTTAAGCCTCAAGAATACGTGTCTGGATATCAGATCGAACCTGTACACAATGCAACTTGACACGTTCTTTACGGCTCAGTGTATCGGCTACGACATTCGCCTTTCCAGGATGGTAGCGAATTTCGCAGTCGTAGTCGTTCAGAAGTTCAACCCATCGTCGTTGCCTCATGTTCAGTTCTTTCTGATTGGAGATGTGTTGATGACTTTTGTGGTTCGTGAAAACCAAACATTTTGTACCGTATAGGTAATGTCTCCAAATCTTAAGAGCGAACACAACAGCACCCAACTCAAGATCATGAGCGGTGTAATTCTTTTCGTGGATCTTCAACTGTCTCGATGCATAGGCTATAACTTTGTCTCTTTGCATGAGAACACATCCGAGGCCTAAGTTAGATGCATCACAATATACAACGAAGTCATCGTTACCCTCGGGTAAAGATAGAATAGGAGCATCACAAAGCTTTAAGTCTGGAAAGCTTCTTCCTGTTTGGGTCCCCACTCAAAAGGTTTATTCTTTTGAGTTAGAGCAGTGAGAGGAACTGCAATCTTGGAGAAGTTTGCAATAAAACAACGATAATAACCCGCAAGACCTAAAAAAAGAACGAACTTCGGTAGGGGTTGTAGGTGTACTCTAATCCCTGATTGCACTGATCTTGGCGGGATCTACATGTATACCTTGTTCGTTGACAATGTGACCCAAAAACTGAACTTCCTTAACCCAAAATTCACACTTGGAGAATTTGGCGTAAAGTTGCTCCTTCTTAAGGAGTTCCATTGTTAGACGAAGATGTTGTTCATGATCGGCTCGTGTCTTGGAATAAATCAATATGTCATCAATAAAAACAATGATGAACTTGTCCAAATAAGGCTTACAGACCCTATTCATCAAGTCCATGAAGACGGCAGGAGCTTTGGTTAAGCCGAAGGGCATAACAGTGAACTCATAATGGCCATAACGAGTACGAAAGGCTATCATTAGAATATCTTCCTCGAGTACACGAAGCTGATGATACCCGGAACGTAGATCAATCTTCAAAAACTAGTTGCACCCTATAGTTGGTCAAAAAGATCATCAATGCGGGGTAGGGGATATCGATTCTTGATTGTGAGTTTGTTGAGCTCAAGGTAATCGATACACATACGGAAATACCCGTCTTTATTTTTCACAAACATACGGAAATACATGTTTTGACATGTCTAAATAAGTTTATAAAAGAGTTTTGGCATCAAAACAACCTGTTTTGATACCCGAAAATAGTTCCGTTGCAAAATGCACAAAAATCGTCCTTTCAGATTTTCCATCCGTTTGAGGATGATAAGCAGTGCTCAAGTTAAGCTTGGATCCCATGGCAGACTGCATGGTTCTCCAAAAATGAGATGTAAATCGAGCATCACGATCAGATATAATATCCAAAGGGATACCATGCCGAGATACTATTTCATCCACATGGATCTTTGCAAGTTTGTCAGCAGAGAGGTCCTCACGAATGGCTATAAAATGTGCCGACTTTGTTAGTCGATCTACGACTACCCAAATGGCATCATGTCCTCTAGGTGTACGCGGTAATTTGGTAATGAGATCCATGGCAATGTTTTCCCATTTCCAAACCGGAATCTCTGGTTGTTCAAGCAAACCAGAAGGACATTGATGGTCTGCTTTTACCTTCAGAAAAGTAAGGCATTTAGATACATATAAGGCAATGTCTTTCTTCATCCCCGGCCACCAATACTGGGTACGAAGATCCTTGTACATTTTGTCTGCACCAGGATGGATCGAATAATGAGATTTAGGTGCTTCATCCATTATTAAGGTGCGGAGATTGTCTTGACTTGGAACCCACAAACGGTTCAGATAATAAGATAACCCATTGTCTTTAGTTTCAAGTTGAAGCTCGAGATGATGTGGCAATTCATCAGCTAGTTTGTGTTGCGCGACACAAGTGCGTTGAGCCTCAAGAATACGTGTCTGGATATCAGATCGAACCTGTACACAATGCAGCTTGACACGTTCTTTACGGCTCAGTGCATCGGCTACGACATTCGCCTTTCCAGGATGGTAGCGAATTTCGCAGTCGTAGTCGTTCAGAAGTTCAACCCATCGTCGTTGCCTCATGTTCAGTTCTTTCTGATTGGAGATGTGTTGAAGACTTTTGTGGTTCGTGAAAACCAAACATTTTGTACCGTATAGGTAATGTCTCCAAATCTTAAGAGCGGACACAACAGCACCAACTCAAGATCATGAGCGGTGTAATTCTTTTCGTGGATCTTCAACTGTCTCGATGCATAGGCTATAACTTTGTCTCTTTGCATGAGAACACATCCGAGGCCTAAGTTAGATGCATCACAATATACAACGAAGTCATCGTTACCCTCGGGTAAAGATAGAATAGGAGCATCACAAAGCTTTTGCTTCAAGGTCTGGAAAGTTTCTTCCTGTTTGGGTCCCCACTCAAAAGGTTTATTCTTTTGAGTTAGAACAGTGAGAGGAACCGCAATCTTGGAGAAGTTTGCAATAAAACGACGATAATAACCCGCAAGACCAAAAAATGAACGAACTTCGGTAGGGGTTATAGGTGTACTCCAATCCCTGATTGCACCGATCTTGGCGGGATCTACATGTATACCTTGTTCGTTGAAATGTGACCCAAAAACTGAACTTCCTTAAGCCAAAATTCACACTTGGAGAATTTGGCGTAAAGTTGCTCCTTCTTAAGGAGTTCCATTGTTAGACGAAGATGTTGTTCATGATCGGCTCGTGTCTTGGAATAAATCAAGATGTCATCAATAAAAACAATGATGAACTTGTCCAAATAAGGCATACAGACCCTATTCATCAAGTCCATGAAGACGGCAGGAGCATTGGTTAAGCCGGAGGGCATAACAGTGAACTCATAATGGCCATAACGAGTATGAAAGGCTATCTTTGGAATATCTTCCTCAAGTACACGAAGCCGATGATACCTAGGACGTAGATCAATCTTCGAAAAACAAGTTGCACCTTGTAGTTGGTCAAAAAGATCATCAGTGCGAGGTAGAGGGTATCGATTCTTGATTGTGAGTTTGTTGAGCTCATGGTAATCGATACACATACGGAAAGACCCGTCTTTCTTTTTCACAAACAGCACTGGAGCACCCCATGGTGAAAAACTTGGACGATGAATCCTTTGTCAGAAAGTTCCTGAAGCTGTTTCGATAATTCTTGCATCTCAGACGGTGCAAGACGGTATGGAGATTTAGCAATAGGGTTGGTACCAGGTACAAGATCTATACGATATTCAACTTGATGAGCAGGAGGTAAACCGGGTAGCTCATCTGGAAACACCTCAAGATAATCCCGAACCATAGGGATATCTTGAATAATTTTGCCCTTGCCTTTCTCCTCTATAATATGCGCCAAGAAAGCCATATAATTCTTCCGCAAGTATTTATGAGCTTGGGTACATGTCATAAATTCGAGGCTACTAACCGGTTTTTCTCCACGAACTTCCATAATTTCACCAGACGAAAGAGGTACACGAACAATATTATCGAAACAAACCACCTCGGCATGATGTTTGGTTAACCAATCCATTCCCACTATAATGTCAAAGCTCCCAAGTTGCATAGGTGTGAGGTTAATAGGAAAAACATGGTTATTAAGGTTCATTAGACAACCATGAATGACAGAATCGAGTATAAGAGGTTCACCACCGGCTATATCCACTTTCAAGGGCTTTCCTAGTTTGGTTCTTGGTTTCGCAAGTAAAGACTCAAATGTTAATGACACAAAACTTCTATCAGCACCCGAATCAAATAGTATAGAAGTAGGATGGTTGTTATCAAAGAACTTACCGTTCACCACCTCATTATCTGCCCGTGCTTCATTTGCATTGATATTAAAAGCTCGTCCACGAGCCTGGTTCGCATTTGTCAATCTCGGGCAATTGTTATGGTAGTGTGTGAGATCCCCACAGTTGTAGCAAGATCCTGGTGGGTAATGAGGTCGTGCAGGATTGGCTGGCTGCTGAACAGGGTTACGAGCCACATTGTTCCGGTTGGGAGGCGAACGACAAACATTGGCCAGATGGCTAGATCTACCACAGTTTGTACAGATACGGCATGGAAGATGAGGCTGGTGATGACTGTCGTACCTGTTGCACAAAGGTGCAGTGCCCGTATACTGTTTCTTGGCAGGAGGCTGAGCAGGCTGGTTAGGAGTGGCTTGATTGGGCTGTGTAGTGACAGCAAAATTCTTGGAAGCCTTGCGCTTCCTGGACTTCTTTGAAGATTCAACTTTCTTACCCTTTTGTTTCTCGGACTTGTCAGATGGTTTCTTGTCACCTTTACGATGGAGCTTACCCTTTTTGATCCGTGATTCAGTCAGTGTCGCAGATAGCTCAATGGCTTGCCTGACAGTAGTGGGGTTGCTGCCGGTGACAATATCCTGAACCGGGTCAGGAAGACCATCTATGTATTTCTCGATTGCCTTATCCAAAGGCGTCACCATCTCAGGACATAACAAACTCAAGTCCTCATACCTGTGAGTATACGCACGGTGCTCACCACTGTCTTGCTTCAGATCATGAAACTCATTTTCGAGTGCCCTCTTTTCATGACGGGGGCAGAACTCTTTCATCATCAAAGCTCTGAGTTCCTCCCAAGTTGACCCATAGCAACGTCAGCACCCCTATCTCTCATCACTCCGTTCCACCATGTGCGCGCTCTCTTTTCAAATACTCTAGAAGCAAACTCAACTTTCCGCTTATTTGGACACTGAACATGGCGAAATGTATTCTCAAGACTCTCAAACCACTGTAGGAGCCAAGTTGCTCCCTTAGAGCCACTAAACTTGAGCGATTTAGCCGAATTAAACTATTTAAAGTTGCACGCAATAGGTGCATTGTTGTTATTGTTAGCTTGGTTTATCTGAGTTATGAGATTTGGAAGCACAGCAGCAAGTTGATGATCGATTAGAGCCGCCATGTCGGCGTCCGTATTTACATTTCGTCGAGGAGGCATTCTATAAGAGAGAAAAATATGAGAGAAAACGAGTGAGATGAATGTTGAATAATCAAAATGAGATGAATAAATATCGACAAATGTAAGGATGGTGGTCATTCGTTCGTTTACTCAAAACAAACAAACGACACACAGTGACTAACCAAAATAAATGGGTCTTTATAATGTATCGTGAAGACATGCTTTAGCCTATAAGTGGACATTCACCCCAAGAGTTCCCAGGTAAGAGTGACTGTCCGATTAAGTTGATTTGTACGAACACTCTAGCCTTAGACAGAAAACTCAGGGTACAGGCACCCACCCTTCCAGATTGCACGTGTTCACATTATTAAGACCCAAACTTTGACGAGATTTTGAAAACATAGAAGGCATTAAGCCATAAACAAATCATCTGAGGATAGATGATTGATTTCAAAATCGTTTTGAAAATTGTGTTTATGTTTTGGTAATCACCTAAGGATAGGTGATTGTATTGTGTTTTAATTCTAAACGCAAGAAAACTCGCGTAAGGGTCCTAGGAAGGTTATAGTCTAGGTCAAAGAATTACTAATAACCTAATTCCCTATAACCATTGGCTCTGATACCAATCTTTCTGTCACACCCCGACCACGTAAAACAACAAACCGTGGCGGAAACGTCGGGGAGTGTTGTAACAGAATTATTGTTTCAATAACCATGGCATAATAAGTTATGTTTCATTAGTTAATATTGTTTACATTATCTTGGATAAAACGGAAATACGACAAAAGTTAAGCTTTTATTCTGGATTTTATAGTCACTAAGGCCCAGTCCGCCCTAAGTGTAGCTAGCCTGACATCAAACATTTGCACCTGAAACATATGTGAAAATAAAGTCAGCAAAGAAATGCCGGCGAGTACATAGGATTTTGTGTTGATGCTTCATGGCTTTGATTATTGTAAGAAAAGTTTAAAGTAGTACAAAAGTCGCCATGAACGATAAAAAGTTTCTTTTATAAGAACCATATGAAAATCAATATGATATAAAAGAAATGATGCATGGATAAATAGATAATCAAAAGTAAGTTTTGTCTTGTGTAAAAAATGGCATGTTATGTATAAGATATGTCATGTCTTGTATTTAGTTTAAAATGATTTAGATAACGCCACAATATATAAGATACTAAAAGTACTTTTATATAGGAAGTACCATCGGCGTATCCACCATGCTTTTATCACATTACATACGTCACGTTATCTAAATCACTTACCATAAACCTATAATCATGTAAATAAAGGTCATGTAAACAAATGTCGAGTAAACAATGTCATGTAAACCAATGTCGAGTAAACCATTGTCAAGAAACCAATGTCATGTAAACCAATGTCGAGTAAACAATGTCATGTAAACCAATGTCGAGTAAACAATGTCGATTTTTATAAACCATTTGCTTTTATTGTTAAAACATATATTATGGATTGTTGGCGAATACATTCAAGCCTTGTTTACTGTCGGATAAACCCCTATCTGGTCAAGGGTTTATCAATGTTCATTGGATTTTGTCATTCCCTAAGGTCGCTTCCAAACATACCTAGGAAGTAGGAACGGGATTGTCAATCCTATGGTACCATTACATACTACTGGTCGGCGTGATCAATGTTAATGAATGTATCATTGTCGAGTTCAACGCACAAAAATGTCAATAACAATGTAAGCATGTCTAGAAAATGTCTTGAAGATGTTTTGAAAACCATGTACTAATATGCTTGGTCAACATACATAGCAAAAATGAATTTGAAAACCAATATGCTAATTATACAAATCAACATGTAAATCAAATGCAATAAAAGTCATGTAGTATATGTACTAGTATTCAAAGCATGTAGTATGTCATGAAAACACGAAAGTAATCACAGGCACAATATGTTTCACCCCAAAACATTTGAAAACGTAAAAGAGGGGACTATGTACTCACTTTGGTTGCAAAAGTATCCTTGTTCAAGAAGATAAACCAAGATCAAGAGTCCGTGAAATCAAGCGTGTCCTAAAATCGGTTAATTATGTAAATATCAGAACTTGAAATCGGAGGATTCAGATAGAATGAGACTTTATAAACCAAATGAGTGTTGGAACTCATATGTTATGGTTTAATAAGTTTACATTCTGAGTTGGAAAGATTCTTAAGTGCTTTTGACCCGTTATGACCCATTAAGGTAGTTTAAGCTACTTTAACGCGTCATTTGCGTAATTACGCATTCGGATGGTTAGATATGTGTTATTATAAGTTTTAAATGCTTAAACATGGTTAAAATGTTATTTGATCAGATTATATGTCAATATTTATGTTACCTATGTGTTTAATTGGTTTTCTTGCGAAAAAGGCATTTTGATGATTTTTAAGGGATATTACCATTGATTAACATAACACTATCCGAAAGACATGACTATAAGGTATAACCTTATAGAGTTATTCCCTATATATTTATGGTCACAAATATGTATTTGGTCGGGTCTAAATATCGACCAAATGGGTCAGATTCAAAAGTCAAAGCGGTGGTAAAAGCGTTCAATTTTTGACTCTAAACAAGCACAATAATTAAGAGTGACAATTTAGACATGTTTTGACATGTCTAAATAAGTTTATAAAAGAGTTTTGGCATCAAAACAACCTATTTTGATACCCGAAAATAGATCCGTTGCAAAATACGCAAAAATCGCATTTTGACTAAAAGTTGGACTTCCCAAAATGACTAGAAATGGTGGGAATCAGTAGGCATGATTTTTAGAGATCATAACCACCTTGATTACCATCATATTGCAAGATTCAATTGACCTTTATCTTGATCAATTCATGATCAAAACTAAAAGTCAAACAGAAGTCAAACTGTTTGATTTTTAGTCAAATTACGCTATAATAATTGAACATGGCAAGAGTGGAATACTTACAAACACCAAGGAATGATTCAAGAACCAGAGAATAGCTCCAAGGAGGTTGCAAATTCGGATTTGTGGCAGGTTATAGCAAGAACAATGGTTGCAAGAGTTCAAATGTAAAGAACACTATGATATTTATAGTTTCCTTGATGTTGTAGGTGATTAACAAGTGTCACATGACTCACCTACAAGTTTGATTAGTCCCATAGGTGCCAAGTGCAGAATTAAGGGTGGAAAAGTCGGATTCACGATTAAAAAATGAAGTTATTTAGCTGTTTCTATGTTTTTGGTGACCTGGGCACCCCACGCGGACAGTATGGGGTCTCCATGTGGTCCGTATGGCCCCTAGCTGGTCAGCAAGTTTCAATTTTGGCAGAACAGGCCCCTGCACTCGTTTCGTCGCGTTTTGGCACTTCCAACACCCGTTAACCTGATTTCTAAGCTCCATAAGGACAATAAAGTATCGGGAACTTGAAGAATATGTTCCAGAGGTTGGTTCGTTTGGTCGTACGGTTGCGGTTTTCGGTTAATTACGATGAAAAGCGTAACGAACGCGTATATGACCGTAAATGCGTAACGAACGACATTTTTGCATTCCAATCACTAAAATATTATATTTTAAATGTTTTGAAAAATTTTTGGATGCTCGTACAAGTTCTGGATAACGATTTATGCAAAAAAGGCATAGTTTCGCAAAATTTGCAAAATAGCCCTGAAGTTACAAAAGTGTGTTTTTGCCATACCGAAGCCCTCAAAACTTATCTCTAAGTTATATAAAGGGTATTTAAGGTATGTTAAGCTTGTGTCATTGTTTTGGACTGTGCGTTGCTACGTGAATCGGCAGACTTTCGTAGTTTGATGTAAATAGTCCATGTGATCGAATAAGCTTGTTTTTGACATACCAAACCCTTCAAAACTTATTTCTAAGTTATGTAAAGGATATTTAGGGTATGTTTAGCTTATGTCACTATTCTGAGACATACGTTACGTTTAACTGACTAAATATACATAACGGTTTGCGATTTCACATCCAGAAAATGTTTAAAGGATCGGATTTGAACAAGGATTAAAAATACACAATTGTCATAAGTAAGTATACAAAACTCATAAAATGTAACACAAAATTTTATTGATATAATATTGTCGGATACAATACAAAGATTAGAAAGCACAGATGTCACAATCACAAAACCTGTGTTACTCACAGGCATTTTTTATGCTGACGTACATATTTTCACATATATGAACAAGGTTATCTATGTGATGATTGTTGCTGCATGCTATACATAGGACGGACTCGGGCCTTAGTGACATTAAAATTCGATAGACAATATGATTGTATTTAATCTCCGTTATTCCAAAACAATGTCATTCGATAATTCAATAAAACAAAACTTTAAGTACCATGTGTTGTGAAACAATTTGTAACGTGACTCCCCAAGTGTTTCCTCCGCATGTTGTTTTACGCGATTTGGGGTGTTACAGATTGGTATCAGAGCCATGGTTATAGGGAATTAGGTTATTAGTAATTTTGACCTAGTCTATAACCTTCCTAGGACCCTAACGCGAGTTTACTTACGTTTAGATTCTTAACACAATAATATCACCTATTCTTAGGTGAATACCAAAACAAAAACACAAATTTCAAAATGATTGTGAAAATTAATCGTCTATTTTGGATGATTCGCTTTTGGCTTTTTGCCTTCAAAGTTTTCAAAATCCCGTCAAAGTTTGGGCTTTAATAATGTGAACACGTGCAACCTGGAAGGGTGAATACCTGTACCCTGAGTTTTCTGTCTAAGGTTAGAGTGTTCGTACAAATCCGCATTATCAGACCAGTCACTCTTACCTGGAAACTCTTGGGGTGAGTGTCCACTTATAGGCTAAAGCATGTCTTTGCGATACATTATTAAGACCCATTTACTTTGATTAGTCACTGTGTCGTTGTTTACAAATAACGAACAAATGATCACAATCCTTATACTTTGTTGGTATTCATTCATTATTGGTTATCCTTATCAATCTAATTCGCTCTCTCACATCTTCCTCTTTCTTTTAGAATGCCTCCTCGTCGCAACACTGCTCAAGATGCTAAAATGCTGCTCTAATTGCACAACAAATGGCCGCTATACTTCCGAACCTTGTGACCCAACTAAATCAAGCTTACAATAACAATAACAACAACAACAATGCACCTGCTCAGTGCAACTATAAACAATTTTGTTCGGCCAGACCACTTAAGTTTTTTGGGTCTGAGGGAGCTACTGGGCTCCTACAATGGTTTGAGAGTATCGAAAGCACTTTCCGTTATGTGCAGCGCCCTAACGAACGCAAGGTACGAGTGTTTTCAAAATAGAGCACTCACGTGGTGGAACGGAGTGATGAGAGACAAGGGTGCTAATGGGGCAATGGCGCAAACGTGGGAAGAACTTCGAGCTCTCATGATGAAAGAATTCTGCTCACGTCATGAATAAAGAGCACTTGAGAATGAGTTCCATGACCTTAAACATGATAGTGGAGAACATCGTGCCTACACCGACCGATATGAGGAGCTAAGCTTGTTGTGTCATGCTATGGTTACGCCTTTGGACAAGGCAATCGAAAAGTACATTGATGGCTTACCTGACCCTGTTCAACACATTGTTACTGGTAGCAACCCTACCACTGTTCGACATGCTATCGAACTCTCTTCTACCCTGACTGAGTCTCACATCAGAAAAGGGAAATTGTTTCGCAAGGGCGACATGGAACAAGCTGCTAAAACCTCACAAGAGAAACCCACAGAAACCAAGGCTGAACCTTCTGAGAAATCTAAGAAGCGTAAGGCTTCACAAAACCTTGATGTGGTTACTCGACCCAACCAAGCTACTCCCAACCAATCAGCGCAACCCCCTGCTAGAAGACCATACAATGGAACTGCACCTCTGTTCAATGTAACCTTCATCATCATGACACTGTACAGTGCCGCAAATGTTTAAATTGTGGGCTTATTGGTCATAAAGCTAATGTTTGCCGAGTTGCTGCTACACAAAACCAAGTTGCTAACAACCCTGTTCAGGGACGTGCTCCTAACGCTAGAGTTAACGAGCCTCGTGCCAACAATAATGCAGTTATAAACAACTAGGGTTTTACATTTCAATTTCTTTTGTTATCCAAGACTCGTGTACTTTTTCTAGTTATTGATGTAATGATGTTTTAATTTTAAACTAATATGCTTAGTTGTGTAATGTGTGTTGTTATATCAATTGCGGAAATTCTCATTCTTTAGGAATTTGAACGACTCGCGTAATGCACCTCTTTGTACTCGCACATTCTTTACCAAATCTATGAACTCCACTATCCGTGGAAAAGTACAATTTTATTGGCTGGCGTGAAACACGTGAGATTGCACGCATTATTTCAATTATCGAAACAAAGTATCTTTCTTTGACCATAATTTATTACTTGACAAGATAAGCTATGCAGACTATACAAGTAATTATGGGTGCATACATAATTATGAGATACGATGCATGGAAACCATAGTAAGTCCATTTAAGTTTGACGACATAAAATATAGAGTCATTAGATAATGAGGCGATCATGATATCATAAGAACATGGTGGATACGCCGCTGGTACTTCCTATATATAAGTGTTCTTATGGTACTATTAGTCGTAGCATTATCCAAATCTCTTGAGGATTTTATGTTATCCCAGACCCATATGTGTTAACTTAAATCAAAAGCCATCTATATTCATTTCCGTTTCTGGAGAAGTATCCATTGAGGAAAAATGAACTAGCTACTCATTTTTCGCTTCTGCAGAGATATCCATTGGGAAATGAATAATCCATTCGAAGTCCACATTTATTTTCATTCTAATGAAGTATCCATCGAGGAAACTGAACTATCTGTTCGTTCTCGCTTCTAAAGAAATAGCCATTGGGAAAATGAATAAATTCATTCCGCTTCTGATGAAGTATCCATTGAGGAAAATGAATTGCCCATTCATTTTCGCTTCTGAAGAAATACCCATTGGGGAATGAATAATCATGTCCTAATCTTTCATTTCCACTTCTAACGAGGTATCCATTGGAAAATGAATTATCCATTCATTTTCGCTTCTGAAGAAATATCCATCGGGGAAATGAATTACCTATTCATAATCTTTCATTTCCACTTCTGACGAGGTATCCATTGGAAAATGAATTATCCATTCATTTTCGCTTGTGAAGAAATATCCATCGAGGAAATGAATTACTTATTCATAATCTTTCATTTCCACTTCTGACGAAGTATCCATAGGAAAATGAATTATCCATTCATTTTCTCTTCTGAAGAAATATCCGTCGGGGAAATGAATTACCTATTCATAATCTTTCATTTCCATTTCTGACGAAGTATCCATAGGAAAATGAATTATCCATTCATTTTCGCTTCTGAAGAAATATCCATCGGGGAAATGAATTATCTATTCTTAATCCTTCATTTCCACTTCTGACGAAGTATCAATTGGAAAATGAATTATTCATTCATTTTCGCTTCCGAAGAAATATCCATCAGGGAAATGAATAATCTATTCAACAGTCATTCATTTCCACTTCTAACGAAGTATCCATTAAAAATGAATTATCTATTCGTTTTCGCTTTCGAAGAAGCATCCACGGAGAAATGAAACACAAGCTAAATCCTTATAGAACCTTCTATCTTAATAGTCTGATTCTTAAAGGATACTCATAGTACTATTGGTCAATTTGGTTTTACCATAAATCAAATCCCTCATCTCCACTTTCTGCATTAATCAAGGAAGTATCTATTAGGAGATGAGCATCATCAGGTATAACAGCCTATTCCCACTTCCTACACTATCTGAGGAAGTATCCACTAGGGAACGATAAAGTTATGACTTACGTGGAGATCCTTGATGGTTTATTCTATATAAATAGATGAAACCCTAGATTCCGCACAAAACGATGGCTTGATTCAACTTATGCAAACGCTTTCCTACGAAAAAATTTCGGGACAAAATTTCCTAAAGTAGGGGAGACTGTGACAACTGTGCCTCCAGTTGTCATTATCATATCTCGAACAATTTCCTAAGCAATAAAATCTTGTGTTTTATTCATTGAATTATGGAACTTATCCATAACAATTGCACACATTCGATTGTTACACGATAACAAACTCTCAAACAGCTTCTGGAAGTGAAATCACAAACTGTTACGCAAACGTAATCAGTATAATGCAACATACACTCCAGAACAATGATACAAGCTTAACATACCTTAAATAACCTTTACATAACTTCGAATTAAGTTTTGAAGGGTTTGGTATGTCAAAAACAAGCCTATTCGATCACAGGGATTATTTACGACAAACTACGAAAATCTGCCGATTCTCGTAGCAATGCACACTCCGGAACAAGGTCATATGCTAAACATACCCTAAATACCCTTAACATAGCTTAGAAATAAGTTTTGAGGGCTTTGGTATGGCAAAAACATGCTTTTGCAACTTCAGGGGCTATTTTGCAAATTCTGTAAAACTATGTCAATTCACATATTTCCTTGATACGGTACACGTACGCACATCCAAAAAATTTTTGTAATCATTAAAATCTTTTATTTTAGTGATTGGAATGCAAAAATATCATTCGTTGCGCATTTACGGTTATTTGCGCGTTCGTTACGCTTTTTGTCGTAATTAACTGAAAACCGCAACAGTAGGACCAAACGAACCGACCTATGGAACATCTTTGGACATATTTCAAGTTCCCTATACTTTATTGTCCTTATAAAGCTTAAAAATGAGGTTAACGGGTGTTTAAAAGTGCCAAAACGCGACAAATATGAGTGCAGGGGCCTGTTCTACCAATATTGGAAACTTGGTGCCAGCTAGGGGTGGATGCGGACCGCATCCAGAACCCCATGCGGTCTGCATGGGGTGCCCAGCTCACCAGTTTTGTTGGCAACAGCTGATTAATTTGCTTATTAACTCACCAAACGAACTTGCCACCTTTCTACCTGCTTCTAACAAGTGTATTGACACTAATCCAACTTGGTGATGATTCATGGACACTTGTTAAGCTCTTATGACTTCAGATCTACTATAAATAGCATGGGGATTTCACCATTTGAAACTTTTCAACCTCCCATCTAGCTCACATCTGCCACAAATCCGAATTTGCAACCATCTTTGGAGCTTCCTCTTGATTCTTTAGCAATCCTTGTTGTTTGTAAGTCTCTCATTCAAGTTTTGTTCAATTCTTGTAGCATATTTGAGCTAAATTCAAACAGTTTGACTTCTGTTTGACTTTCAGTTTTGATCATGAATTGATCAGGACAAAGTTCAATTGAATCTTTCAATGTGATTGTAATTATGTTGGTTATGGTCCTTAATGATCATGCCTACTGATTTCCACATTTTCTAGTCATTTTGACAAATCAAAGTTTCGGTCAAAAATGCGATTTTTACGCAATTTGCAACAGAACCATTTTTGGGTATCAAAACAGTTTGTCTTGGTGCCAAAAATCTTTTATAAACTTATTTAGACATGTCTAATTCGTCACTTTTGTTTTAGTGCTTGTTTAGAGTCATAAGTCTAGCGGTTTTGACCACCGCTTTGACTTTCAAATCTGACACGTTTGGTTGATCTTTGGACCCAACAAAATACATATTTTTGACCATAACTATAAAGGGAATAGCCCTCTGAGGTTATACCTTATGGTCATGTCATTTGGTTAGTGTTATGATAACTAGTTGATGTAATCTTTAATAATGACCAAAATGCCCTTTTTACAAATAAATCAACTATAAACATATGTAACCTAAATTTGACATTTATTCTGAATAAATAACATTTTTAAACATGTTCTGGTAATTTAGACTTATCATAACACAAATCTAACCATCCGACTACATTGTTACGCAAATGACGCGTTAAAGTAGCTTAAACTACCTTAACAAGTCATAACGGGTCAAAAGCACTTAGAAACCTTTCCAACTCAGATTGTTAACTTTATTAAACCATTTCATATGAGTCCCAACACTCATTTGGTTTATAAGGTCTCATTCTATCCAAATCCTACGATTTCAAGTCTCGATATTTACGTAGTTAACCGTGTTTAGGACACGCTTGATTTCACGGACTCTTGATCTTGGTTTATCTTCTTGAACAAGGACTTTATTGCAATTCCAGGTGAGTACATAGTCCCCTCTTTTACGTTTTCAAATGTTTTGGGGTGAAACATATTGTGCCTAGGATTACGTTCATGTTTTCATGACATATACGTGCTTTGATTACATAGTATACCTAGTACACGATTTCAAACGACATTTTCATTGGTATATTGACTTAGTATACCTTCACATGTTTTCAAAGACATTATGCTTTGTATGTTGACTTAGCATACCTAGTACATTGTTACAAGGACATTTTCACAAGCATGCTTACATTGTTATTTACATATTGGTACGTTGAACTTGACATTGATACATTCGTTAACATTGATGCCGACCAGTAGTATGTTATGGCACTATAGGATTGACAACCATTCCCGCTTCCTATTATGTTTGGAAGTATCCATTAGAGAACGACAGAATCCAATGAACATTGATAAATCTTTGTCTTTATAAAGGTTTATCCGACAATAACAAGGTTTGAATGTATTCGTAAACAAACCATAATATATGTTTTTAACAATAAAAAGCAATGGTTTATAAAACATAACTTTTGATTTAAACACAACATTTGTTTATTTAAAGACATTGTTTTATACAAAATATTCTGGCTATTCAATACCTTGGTTTATACATGACATATTGTTTACATAAAAGCATTTGACTTTACATTGACGGTTGGTGTTACAAGAACAATGGTTTATTCATGACAATTTGGTTTATACAAGAACAATGGTTTATTCATGACAATTTGGTTTATACATGACAATTTGGTTTATACAAGAACAATTGTTTATTCATGAAAATCTGGTTTATACAAGAACAATGGTTTATTCATGATACTTTTTAGTTATTAAGTTAACCTTGCATCCTCTCTTTTATATAATTGATTATTATATGATTTATAAAAGAAAAACATTTTGTATGGATTCATGGCAGTTTTGAAACCATTTAAATATTTCTTTAAATACTCAAAGCCATGAACCTAAATCACAAAACCTATGTTACTCACAAGCATTTTTCTGCTGACATACCTATTTTCACATATGTTTCAGGTTATTTGTGTGATGATTGTTGCTGCATGCTATACATAGGACGGACTAGGGCCTTAGTGACATTAAAATTCGAAAGACAATATGATTGTATTAAATCTCCGTTATTCCAAAACAATGTAATCCGATAATTCAATAAAACAAAACTTTAAGTACCATGTGTTGGGAAACAATTTGTAACGTGCCTCCCCAAGTGTTTCCGTCGCGTGTTGTTTTACGCGATTTGGGGTGTTACACTTTCAACCTTCATTGGCTTAGAATAACATTTATCCCTTGGTGTAACCCTCTGATTCTCTGTATAATGTGGCACATAGGGACGATGTGTGCAATTCCGTGCAATGTGACCGGGTATGCCATAATGGTAGCATGTTTGCTTCTTTACATAAGGTGCATATCCCAATCCATTCGACCCAACCGATGATGAGTTTGAGTTATAAGATTTGTTGGATGATTTGTTTGCTGACTTTTCAAACTTTCTGCCTACTTCATTTGTCCCTGTCTACAACAGTTAGTACATTCACTGTTTTTCTTTCTAAAAGTAATGTTAGATTTAGCATTCTCTTTTCTAACTGTTGGTTTTGGAGGCACGTATGTATTTGAAGGGTCTCTCAAAACTAGCTCAGAAACCACCTTTTTCACATATGGAGGGGCATCAACAGACAAATTTGATTTTGTTTAAACGAACATCCTCAGCTTCTTGGCAAATAATATCATCCCCCCTCAACCCAATCCTCTACCATTACTTCGTCTCCACATGAAGTAAAAGCATCAGTATCGTTCGCACACTTAGACTCTGAGCTTGAGTTACTTTCCTTTTGTAATAGCTCTGTTGAATCCTCTGCTGTTGAGTTAGCTGCCTCAGAAGACTCACAACTGGATTCAAAGATTCAACTGACTCCAATTTCTCAGAATCAGTTGCTTCAGGTGATTCACATTTGGAGTCAATTGGTGCAGCTGGCTCAGTCGGTTCATTAGCCGATTCTTCATTTTTCTCAAAACTCAATGTCTCTGTTTGCTTAGAAACATCTTTTGATTTAACAAAAACAAGTGCAGATGCTGGTTCGGTTGTCTTTGTTTCATCTCTTTTAGGTTTTGAGATTTAACATTTGAGGGTTTTGCTGGCTCAACCTTCACATCGCTAGCCCGCCCATAGACCATGTCAGGCATGTTTGCAATCTCCTCTTTAGTCATAGGAATAGAGGTGTAGGTGTGATTGTATAGTGGAGGAATGCACACATATCCCAAACCCTAATTCCTAACTTCTTTCTTACTAAACTGTAACTGCTTATTTATCATTTTTTCAACCTTCTTACTAGAAACATCAAATTTCTTAAAATTAAACTCTGTATTTTCAAAAGTTGATTTTAGAGAGTCAAGTTCAGCGGTTAGTTTTTCAAAAGTTCTTTAAAGTAGAGATGGCTACACTTTTCTTGACTCAATTCATTATGCAACTGGCGGATATCACGTTTTTGCGCCTCCATCATATCCTTGTATCCATTGATTTTCTTTTTGATCTGATATAAATCAAATTTGGATAATTGCAGTTGCATAATTAATGAGTTGGCATGTTCATTATAGCCACTTACTTTTTCCCTACATGTAGCAGTAAAACAAATATTATCTACATATACCTCAGCTGGAATGGGAGTGAAGTCATGAATCAGACCTGTACAGCAACCTAATTCTGAATTTGACGATGAATCAGCAGGAATGGTTGAACCAACTACAGCAGGCAATGAAACAGTAGGAACAACAGGAATGGGTGAGCAAACTGCATCAGATGTGTTACCTTGAGCCTTCTTTGTCAGTCTTATCATATGATTTGATGAGTGAGATCAGCTCATCCGACTTTATTTTATACCATTTGGTTGTCAAGATGATCTGATTCATATTTCAAGTTTCTTGGTTGTTAACTACTATTGGGCTGATCTGGAATCCTTTTCAGAACATTTAGAAGCCTCTTGTTGCTCATATGAGTAGGCACCGTAATTTTTGCCTTCTTTATCTCAGGGAGTAGTTCAGCAAATCTGCCAATTAAAGCTTCTACAGATTCACCAGGAAAGTAGCTAAAACCTTTAAGTTTCTTCTTAATCACATCACTCGGAGAAGACATTTCTAAGTAACAAAACTGTGATCCCCCGGAAATGTCTATCTTACCGATCCGGACCGTTAAAAACGTACAAAACTGTCCAAAAGCAGTTTTTACCAAAATGTACCGTTAGACTCGTCTCAAAATTTCAAATCCAATGATATATGATGTCCAAACACTTTTTTTGCCCTAAAAATCACACGAATCTAACCGTGTAATCGGTTTGCAAAGATTGTTTGCAGATCAAATTCTATGCTTGAATACGTTTAAAACCGGACATGTCAGCTGATTAAAGGTCCATCTTTGCACACACTCGTACACTAGATTTTAGGCCGCACACAATGGAACCGTACACCTCTAATTGGGCCGCACACCACGTCTTTGTTGCACCGCACACTCTATAGCTGGGCTGCACACTTCATTATTGGACCGCACACTAGTAAAATGGACTGTACACTTTGTTATTGAACCGCACACTGAAGTTTAAATGGGCCTGGTTGCAAACTAGTTAATCAGGTCGCACATTATGAAGTCTTGGACGCACACCTGAAATTTTAAACTCGTACACTCCTGATTTTTTATCCCGTACACATGTATTTTTGAACCCATACACTAGCTGATTTTGGAAACAATTCACCAACTAAAATCCCAAAAATCAAGGAGTAAATTCGAAAATTAATTCTATTGATTATTTCCTCCTATAATCTCAAAAAAATGCAAACACCACTTAATTCGTCCCACAACAGATCAAAATATGAATTTTGAAATGTTTTTCCAATCTTCAAGTTGTTCTTCGTGTTCTTGACTTTTCTTCAAAATTTCTTAAAACCTTTTCGAACTGATGAATCTGCAAACATAAATCCTCTTGTTCTTCGAATGATATCCAACAAACCGAGCCTTCGAAAGACTTCTTAGGCTCTGATACCACTTGTAAGTCCAGAATCTCCAATCAGATATCACAAACACAATCAATGTGCGGAAAACTAAGAATATGTAGAAACAAGATGGAGATATAATCGATTGTTCTTATTTATTGCACACAAACTCAGAGGTTTGTCTGGTACAATATACTAGGTTACGAATTTCTGATAGAACAAGCAACCCACAAATGACCTAGGAACCCCTATTTATATCACACATGGGAACCCTATTACAAATTAGGCCAAGCCCACATGCACACTATTAACTAAACAAGCCCAAAACATTTATTAACCCACATAGCTTAACCCAATACTATCTAACCCACTAGAAAACTAAGCTCAGTAGCTTATAGTTGTGTTTGATAAAGATAAGCGTAAACCTACTCAATTATATGGCCTTACAAATCTCCATGAGGATTTGATCTACAAGTTAAGTCAGGTATCCTGTGATCCGTTTTTAGCAGATATTACAAATAGGGTGTTTAGGTTAGGTTAGTTTTTACATACCATATTCAGCACATCAGAAAGTTAGCAATGTGGGACAAAATAGATGAAACTGCTATATGATCGTCTGCTTGACTTCAAAAGGTCAAAACAGATGATACTGCCATATGATAAATTAATATGGGTCTTTACACCTAGGGAACAATGTGATATTGTGACAACTGTGAAAAATCCTGGTAAACTTTGATTAGTACAAGTCCGTGGTAATCGGACGTGATATGTGTATCAGGATATTGTTATGTGCGATACCCAAGACGAAACAAGTACACCTTAATTGGTCCTAAACGTTAAGCATGATTAAAACAATAATTGCGCGTAAACCTTGCAAATTGCATGACTTGTGTGCTATGCTAAACAATCTCTGTTATGCCTCAGAGGAATCCGAGAGCACGTCATGGTTAACATGACACTATTAAGGACCAACGATGCGAGGTTGGTGTCCTTAGCCTTGAACAACGTGTTAAATGGAGACTTGATGTTTAACAACGCATTAAACGTTTGACGTTGATTACTAGGGTATCGGTAGCATCATTTAAGATTCCGAGTTTCAGGAATAACTTAGTTTTGTGCCATAGACTGTGGCATAAGGTTTGAAAATAATCAAAGCCCGGGCACGCAAACCAAAGCAGCTCCCGGTTAGGGAAACACCTTCGTTCCGGGCATATCATCAGGCAACCAAATGTGCAAGGAACGATCGATCAAGCCTAAAAACACTTAAACGAACATCATATGAGAGTTTTATGATTAAAACATAACCATGCTCAGATTTCGAGATGGTTATGCCAAATTTTTAAAACCGAGTCTTTTGACAGTAAGAACGCGAAAAACGGAGCCCGTTTTGCAAACCGAGAACGCGCCCGGGACCCGAAAACGAACCTAAACACAACACGGAAGATAAACATCATCTTTTAACGCGTATTATGAAGCACAAGGTGGCCCCAAGTGGGGTAGGGGTACCCCCATATTTTAATATATTTTTTTTCTTTTAAATTCCTTAATTTCTTTTAAAATTACTTCATTCCTTCAAATTCCCTGCACCAAAACCCTTCCTTCAGCTGATCTTCATCAAGAACAAGTCTCAAATCAAAGGTATTAACTTGATTTCATAAGCTTTTAAGCATGATTTCTTAGTTAAACATGGTTTAGGTCATGAAAACCCTTTTTAATCCATGAATTTTGAAGGTTTAAACAAGTTTAGGGGCTGAATAAGAACACCATGGGAATTCCCTTGGGTTATATGGCAGCCGTGGTTACAAAGCTTTGGGTTTTGATACCCTAATCAACACCTATTCGACAAAAATCGCATAACTATTCGAATAACCGAAAAACAATGAAATAAAGCTTGATTGATCTAAGTTCTAGCATATTTGGGTTGCACTTGATGTGTAGGTACTGAATATAGCACTCACCCACTTTTGGACTCACAAGAAGAGCTTGGAATCGAAGCTTTCGCTAGGTATATCATCCGAAAACCGAAACTAGCATAGGTAGAATCCTATTTTAGCTATAACTTAGTCCGTGAAACCTGGATTAAGGTGAAATTTGGTGTGGTGCTGTAGGGTACTGTCAGGAAGGTCCACGTAAAAGTTTAGAAATTTTGGAATTTTCTACGATTTTTGGTGAATTTTTAACTGTTTTACTGAAAGAGTTTCAGAAGAATTATCAAACGAATTCAATAAATCACCAAATTTAATAGAGACACTAAGGAACATATGGGGAATGTTTTGAGAAAATTCTGAGTCCATTGGTTGAGTTTTGATTTGGGTTAAAAATCCATGTTTTTGCGATTTTTCGGTAGCCGGGAACGCACTGAAAAGAAATCGAAAAAATCTCAAAATTTTGTGAGAACTTCCTGGACATGTAGAAGGTATTCTGGATATTTTTTTGGAACTTTTGAACTACTGATGGTACTTATTTTTAATTATGTGGTTAAAAGTAGTTTTATAAATAATTTATTTAAATAAGTAAAATACCAAAATAAATTCCCAGAAATTTTTCCCACAATCTACAGATTTTTACTGACTTATATAAAAATTTACAGATTTTTATATAAATTATAGATTAAATGGGTATTTATGGAATTAAAAATATATTATTTTAAATCAATTTCGGCGGTTTACCGTATAACGAACCTGCCGGAACCGGGAACTGACCCAACCCGACAAATACTATAATTGGAACATCGGGAGTATTCTGGGAGATTTCCGGGCAAATTGGGCACTATGGGTGTTTCCTAAGATAGTTCGGGATAATTCCCGATGGTGAAAATGGAAACTCAAATTTGGGCGACCTAGACTCCCCAAACCCTCATACTCCCTTAATGGAAAGTTAATCATTCTTAAATAACCACGTGATGGAATTATTGGTATTCCCGTACCATTATCCGAACACATTAAACTATTAACTTTGGCTGGCAAGCGAACCGGTGCCCGGAAGCCAAACTGAAAACTAATACGACCCTGACGTCCATCACCATACCAGTGTACTATAGACTCAATCCTGCGTAAAAACTCCTAACTAGATCCAAGTTATAACCATTACCAACTTAGATACTGATTTGAGTCCATACTTGCATGTGGGTTATTAAAGTTGATCTAGTTGCTTGATCACTCTTGTGTTGAGATCACTACTCGCACTGTGAGTTTCACTTCCCCGCTTTTAAATTATTTTCTGTTTTCTAGGGACTTGCATGTTAAAAACTGTTTTGATTACACCAATGTGGGAGTGAGCTTTTGAATTGTTTTACTGTTTTCTGGGGACTTGCATGTTACAAATTGTGTTGATTACACCAACTTGGGAGTGAGCTTCACTCCACTACTTCTAAATTGTGATCCTGTTTCTGAGATGATTGGCATGTTACGAAACTGTGTTAATTGCAGCAACTTGTGATGATGTGAATTATCTAACACACGAACTACCTCCCCATTACAAGTGATTAATATGAGATGGCTAGGCAGTGAATAGTACTATTGGTTTGACGAACCCAGGCCGCGCCCGACAGAAGGTTGGAAACCAGGTCTGCACGCGTCCTAAAATTGGTTGTGTTGTTAGGCATAACTACTATGGGGCGTTGAACTGAACGTGACGCAGTTGATAGGCCGGGAGTGTCTTTGTGACACGGTCCGGTGGCCGGGAGTGTCTGGGATGACACGGCCCGGGGTAAAACAGTCAGGTTTCACTTGCTTCCTCGTGTAATTCCGTCTGCGACTATGACTGTGACCGTCATTGTGACTAAGACTGTGACCAGTGCAATTAAACTTGTTAAAACATATTGTTACACAACAACTAAACCAGTGGAACTCACGCACGTTTAGCTGACCTTTTTAAAACTAACATGCATTTCAGGTAACTTGAGATAGGTGTGATCCGTGTCTGTTGTTCAAGACGTGTTTACAGCCGAATACTGACCTAGATGCATGCAGCTTAGAAAACTTATGTGGTTCATGGGAACACGCTGTTGTAACATACATGTAGTTTGTAATCAACATTTCGTAAGTAATAAAATGTAGTGTCTTTATAAACAATGTGCTTGTACCAGAGGTGTCTGTTGCATCCCGTATTTTTTTCTTCCGCTGCAAGTCGGGGTGTGCCAGATATACTAATATGGGTCAAAACAGATGAAACCGCATTATGATCGTAGTTTGACTTAGAAAGTCAAAATAGATGAAACTGCAATATGACACAACTCCAATATGGGTCACAATAAACCAAAACAGGTAGCAACTTTTCCCATTTCTAAGTTAATACATTACGTTTCATAATCCAACAATTACCTAGCACAACTCATAATCCAACCATGTCATAAAACAATTCTGAATACAAACATTACAACAAACACAATTCATTTCCAATAACAATCGTCGTTTAACCATTCATGATCTGATTCATGCTCGCTTTCATATGAATCATGATACCAGTATCATACTCCAACATGTCATAGTCCCAAGCTTCTTTTAACATGTTAGGACCGATCCTCCAATGTCAAGGAACCTAATTTGTATCTAATGTTCAATATAAGCGGAAATTATATGACATGTTAATCAAATACACAAGTTTACTGTTTAAATGTCTGTTTATTCATGTCCAAATCATATACATTCAGTTTCCAAACAAAAAGAGCTTCGCCGTCAATGTCGCAAAGTTCTCACAATGAATGGCCCACTATATATAGATATACAAGCTCGGTCGAAGGATGTCATGGACAGATCAAGTTCGGGCGAACATGATCTTCCATACACAAGTTCGGCCGAACTTGTGTTTACAACTTAATAAATACTTCAAATTTGACACATTCAAACCCTAATCGTACAGACTCGATCCAAGACCTAGACAATAGACATTATGCATCAACAAACTCCCCCTTGGATATTGTCGCAGTGTCTTAATCAGTCTTCAATCTTTAATATCTTCCAAAGAAGTTCTTGTATGGCTTTTTACGACGTTCTTGCTTAGGAATCGGCGTTTGGTAAGTAGGAGGTGCCCACTTCTTGAATTGAAACCTTCTGATTCTTACCTCCCTACCCCTTTCGTGTATCTTTTCACGACACTTTTCTTCCTTTAAGAACTCTTCTCTCTCCAACTCACTCCATCTGGATTCCCACATATGACCTGAATTAATACCATGTGCATAGCAAACGTTAATCACACCTTGGTATTGCTTCGCTTGGACTTCTTCACGCTTGTCAAAACCTATCTTGTTGTAGAACAAGTATTTCACATCTTCCTTTGAACAGTTAACTAGCCACATCGGGTCTAGTATTCGTATCGTTCTCCACAGCCCCCAAATCCTTCTTCATTCAATCGGTTCTGGATCCTTTTCCTTCGTAATATCCCATGTCTCATCAGCACGCAACACAATCACCGCTTCACATGTCTCTGGATCCGTTTGCCACCAGAAGAAAAAAGTATGAAAATCCTGTTCGATGGGCTTCAATGGCATATTTTTTCATTGCTCGTGGATGCTTCATCACCAGCGTAATATCCTTTTCCCCCATTTTCTTGTTAATCTTTATTATGCGTTTAGGTATAAACGGTTTCCACAGCTCAAAACCTCTTGATGCTTCAAACTTTATCACCCTCTAGAGCCTTTGTTCATTGGATATCATCTGCAGACTGATATTACGTGTTTGAACCAACTCTTCAACATCCCAGAACGGCAATGTCTTTATATCTGTCAGATGTCTGAAATATTGAACCCCAAACTCTCTTTTAATAGCATGCACATCAATTTCTCGAATCCATCCCCAACTTAGAATGTCACTCGGAGATACGTCTTTGTCATGTGTGAAGAACGCTAAAGGCCTTTTGAACTTTCTTTCCTTCGGCATTTCTTTAAACCATGATCTCTTAGCCTCAACAATCTGCTCTTTCGTATAACGTTTCGGAATGTTTCCTTCCTTCACTTCTTCATTAATTTTATGTTTCAACAAACCCACATCTATCTCGCTCATCAACACATCAATCGTAGGAAATTTGTCAGTATTCTTATTCGAATACTTTTCAGCTTCGTCATCATCAGAATCTTCAAATATAACACGGTCGTAATCATCAGCTTCAGCCACACGCTTATACACATACTCTTTTGGTTCAAATGTCTTGATATTCACTAATTCCTCTTCGAAATCGAACTCAAATGAATCAGCATCAATCTCGAACATTCTAGCCAATTCTTCCTTAGTGTAATCATGTACAAACTTCCCTTCCTCTATACTTGGTTTCAACATAATCATCAAAGATTTTTCATGAATAGCAGCAACAATGGCTTCAGAAGCATCAACATCTTGTGGCCCTGTTTGCTCTGTAGACTCCCCTTTATTTTGATCATCCTCCATGTTAGCATCGTCGTTGATTAGGGATTCGAAATCAAACTCAGACGCGGAATCAACTTTTAGACCAACGCCCCCTGATCATCATTATCATCACCATCATGATCTGAATCATCTTTACTGTCGTCACCTACAGGGTCGTCGTCGTTTTCATCTTTATCTTCCTTGTCGTCATCTTTTTCCAACTCAGACGCTTTCAGTGATTCAACATTCTGTTCAGGAACATCTTCATTCACAGTCTCTGATTCAGGAGCTTTTTCTGATTTAACTATCTTTTCTATCACTGGCTCCTCTGTTGTTTTAGGGATACCATCAATCACCCCTTTACCTTTACCTTGCTCTACCAACTCTTTATCTGCTTTCTCTTTGGCCTCTTGAACATCAAGTCTATCATATTCAGTTTTGAAATCTATGCCCAAACTGTTCGTTAGTACTTTCTGCAACCTTGCAAACCTTCTGTCATTCATATCACGTTCTGTTCTCAATTCAGCTATCTTTTTCTCTACCTTTGCATTTGCAGCACCCAAGCTTTCGACCATAGCTTTCATGTAACCTCTATCATCTTCAAGAAACTTTACTTTATCTTGCAGAATCTCTTTTTCAACATCACTCTGCTTTACTTTCTTTTCGAGATCTGCTTTCTATGCTTCATTTTGCTTAAGCTTATCTTCCAACGCTTTGATCCTCTTTTCTAACATATCCACCAGAGTATCTTGAAACCAATTTGAAAGATCTTCGGCTGTGATAGGATGTGTAATGTTATCTGGAATATCACTGAAAGCATCTTTGAATTCATTTGCCCTTGCGCTTTGTGGAGTCGATTGTCTTGATTTCTGAGGAGTACCCTTCGCTGCAGGCTTTGGCGTAGAAATAGGCGTACCCTGAACAGGAACTTTTGTAACAGTTGGTGGCTCTTCAGTAGCAGTAGTTGGTGGAATAACAGATTCTATAATAGGAATATCCTGCAGATTAGAAACAGGAGGTTCTTGTGTAACTCCTTTCTTTGTTTGACTTAGATATCTGCGGCTTTGAGTTTTCTTCCTTCGACGAGTACTTGGAGAACCTGTAGCTTTCTTTGAATCTCCAGCTTTAGAATTTGTGCGCTTTGTTTTCTTTTTCGGAAGTTCTGTATCAGAAACTTCTTCAGCAGATGGTTTCATAAAGATCTTCGCCAATTTTTTCAACCTTTCCTCTTCTTTCTGTTTCTCTGCTTCTTTTTCTCTAACGTCAGCAGAATCTTCCGATGATTCTTCATCTTTATCAGAAGTTGCAGAAATAACTTCATCATCTTTATCTTGACTTTCAACATTAGCCGCGGCGCTAGAACCCTCAACATTCTGAACATTCTCATCAGGCTCATCAATCAGCATAGTATCTACTTTCTTCGACGCCCTTTTGCGCTTTTGCTTTTCAACTAAAACCACTCGCTTAATGTACCAATCACCTCTTTTTTCTTTGAATTCGTTAACAGAGAAACTTCTTCATTCTCGTCACCACTGCCCTCTTTCCTCCATTTGTTCTCTGGTGGCGCAATATAGTCTGCTTTAATGATTGCCCCGAAAATAGGCTTTGGAATAGGTGCTGAATCTTGTTTCTGAAAAGTCTTTAACTTCTTCAATGTAGTTTCATCCATGTGACTCAGATAGAGAATATCATTTGGATCTTTCGCAATATTCTGAAACTTTTCATCCATCATCATTTGCACAAACCTTGGATACATCACCAATCTTTCCTTTCCCATATTCTTCGACATAAACTTGAATATAACTCTTGAGAAGTTAAATTTATTGTTTAGAACAAAAGCAGTAACCATACATACCATGTAATCTTGTATGTCGTCAAGCCCTGCTTACCTATGACTGAAAGCGTGAATGATGGCGTGAATTAGAAGCTTGTAAGGTAGAGGAATACTGCCTTTCTTCATCGTTGGCTCGTTCGCGTGACCTTTGTAGCCCATACGGAAGAAACATCCCTTAACCATTCTTTCCTCGAAGCTTATCGGATTATTAACATCGTCATTAAACTCTAGAACCCTTCGGATATCAGCTTCGGTGATCAAAAATTCCTTATCTTCATTTCCGACACAAACTGCAGACTTTATAACTTTGTTAGCTTCATCATAGGATGCTGAGTTCCAGAAGAAGTAAACATGCGATCTATATACGACATGCTTATCCATGATCGCCTTCGTGATAGGAATTCGCCCCAAAAACTCTAATATTTCTGAAAATGCTGACAGCGTCGGATAAATCTTCTCGTCATGCGATATACAAGTATTATAAAACTTGTTGAACGAAAGCTTGATATTCTGCGGACACAATAAGAAAACACTTAGAAAAATTGACAATTTCAAACACTTAATCATCAAGTTCGGGGCGAACTTGAAGATTTAACACATAACAGTATAAACACATCAACAACTTCGGCCGAACATGTAACCAAAACAAGTTTTTGACATTTTTCAAAGAAGTTCGGGCGAACTTGTATGGAATACAGATTTTTACAAATATAGAACAAGTTCGAGCGAACTTGTTATATTTACAAATTTTATGTATGATTGGACAACTTCGCCCGAAGTTGATGTAAGACATCAACAACAAGTTCGGGCGAACTCGTCGTCTTCTTCAAATAAAATCTGCAACATTCAAACATGACTGATAATCAATTTTATGGTTTGTTAAGCATGATTACATGTTTATTTGATTATTTCACCGTTCAATTTGATCCCATCAAGCCTGGATCTAATTGATTTTAATGTTTCGGTCCAAAACTTTTCAAATATGTGCAATTCATGGCTGTTTCAAGCAATATGTACCTCAGCCATGATTATAAGTGTGCCAATAACTTATAATAGGTCTCAATTCGGGCGGGGTAACGGCATAAACTATGCAATTTCACTTTTACTCTCAATTCGCCTAAGTTCGCTCGAAGTTTCAGTGATCAGGTAAAGTGTTATTCTGAGCGAACTTGGTTACTTATATACCGTCAAGTTCGGGCGAACTTGACAACAATTCATCAATTAATTAACAACTTCGCCCGAAGTTCAATAGTAATGAAAAAATTCATACTTAGTAACTTCGGCCGAACTTAAACTTTTCAAAATTTTCACTTTTAACCCTGAACTTTCACATGTTTAACCAGTTATGAAAATCCACGTAGTTGACCAAGTCCAAGTTAATGACCTTGGTTAACCGATTTGTCTGCGGAGTCCAAGTTAATGACCCCGGTTTTACCCGTTATGAACAAGCTGATGTTTTCTTCAATTTTAAAGTTTCAAATTAATGAACTTTTCATCGTTTTTCGTGCATTTTGATTTAACAGATTAGCTCCCAACCCGTTGTCATCAAGATTCCAACAACTTAGCACCATTCCGAACTCTGAAGATCCGCTTTCCATCATTGGCTATTGAAAACAATGTAGAAATAAAATCTTTTTGAATTTTCGAAAGTTTATGCGAAAACACACTTAAAATCTTTTTGGGTTTAAATCTGAAATCAAATAAGCTATGTACAAACATATTTACAGACATATTTTTGTGAATTCGTGTCTAAGGATCATATCACTTGATTGAGACGTATCACCAGTACCGTTGACCTTATGATGACTTTAAGTTCTAAACTCATTTACCTAGATTGTCCATATGTTTGTCCACTTAAACTTTGACACATTTCTCAGTTGTTCCAAGATATCTTAGTTAGACTTATGAAACATGACTTAACTATGCTTCCCACCTCAGATATACTCTCGTATCAAGATTCCCTAGATTTCATCTTACAGGTGAGTATAGCGTAATTGATATATGTATCTGGGTTATGCGAAGCCTTGAGAGCTCAAGTTAATACCACCGTATCAAAAAATAGATGAAGGCTCGACTTTAAGGTGTGTTCCAATTAAGGAATCTTTTAAGCACTGCAATTGATTAGATCTTTCGATTCTTTCAATTTTTCTTGCAGTTTAGGGTTTTAAGCAAAAGCATCATAGAAGTTCTAGGCTATTGCTTACGCAAAATCAGAAGAACTTCTATAATACCCCAGATATCAATCATCTATAAAGACCTCGAATCTCAGAATCCAGCAATCTCTCAAACGAAATTTCGGAGTACTAAGTCCATATATCCGAGAGATGTTAAACCACAAGTTTAAGCAATTATAAAAACTTAGTTTATATCCGGGAAAAAAATTACTGAACGTGTAAAGCCTATCGACAGATCCACAGTAAGACTTGTTTAAACTTTTTTAAACTTTACAATTCCTTAGCAAACTGTGATAGTTCACTGATGTACTATCATTTCCTTTTTGACGAAAAATTCTTTTTGTCTTTTCCATGTTTTTGTACTTTTTGTTTTTTCATATGTTTTTGTATTTTCTCCTGCTAAAATCAAAAACATATTTTTGTATTTTAGATTTTAAGAAATACTAATCCAAGAAGGTAACAAACCAATGAGGATCACGAGAACTCGTCGTCAGATCCATATTCAACCTCTGCATCCGCACGTGTCAACATATTTTTCATACCATTAATTCTCATCAAGTATTTAAACCGTGGAGAGTAAAAGGTTTGGTATAAAAATCAGCTTTTTGTTCATCGGTGTGGATTTTCTCAATTCGTACCAACTTATTTTCGTAATCATGAATGAAGTGGTATCGAATTTCGATATGTTTTGTTCGGGAGTGATGAACTGGATTTTTAGTTATGTCGAAAGCTGCCTTATTATCAACATACAGCGGCGTGTCAAGAAATTGCAGACCATAGTCTCTCATCTGCTATTGGATCCATAGAATCTGTGAACAATAGCTGGAGGCCGAGATATACTCAGCTTCACAAGTAGAGAGAGCGACCGTAGTCTGTTTCTTACACTGCCAGATTACCAAGCGTGTTCCGAAGAACTGGCAGCCCGCTGTAGTTGATTTTGAATTCAACTTATTTACACCAAAATCAGAATCAGCGTATCCTGTCAGATCAAAGTTATCATTCTTCGGGTACCACAAGCCGGTACTTGGATGTGACACCTTGCAATTTTTGACGGGAAATAAGTTACGAAGAAAAAAAAATGTTTATCACATAAATTTGTACTGTGGTTTTAAATAATAATATTTGGATACGAATGAAACACGTTATTTAAACTGACAATCGTTGAGCTTATATAATTTAGTATATATAAATACATATATATACTAGTTGACATGTATACAAAATATATATACTTCGAACATTCGTTTTAACTAAAATCAGTAAAGATATTTTAACCGTTATATTAATTTTATATAATTTTAAACGTGTGGTTCATTTAAAGCGAGAACGTAAAACTCAATTCGTTCATGCGGTTTAAGCCCAACACACCTAACAAACCCTAAGCATATAACCATCTTTTTCTTTTCCTCTTCTCATTTGCAACAAAACCCTAGCCCCCAAACCTATTTTCTTCTCTACACAACAGTTCTGCACATCTTAAAGTGAGATAGAGGAGAATCAGAGAGAGGGACGAGATGGAGGCCTGTGGTCTATGGTCATCATACCAGCCGCGTATGGCAATGCTAGGGGTTCAGCAGCGGCGGCGTGGTGGTCCTGATAGGGATGTGGCAGGGTTTGCGGCTGGGGTGGTGTCGGATGAAGGATGAAGGGTGACGTTGTGGTGGTGTTACACAACGGCGCACCTAGGGTTTCCGCCTGACCCACGACGGCGCGTGACGGTTTGGTCGGCCGATGGTGATGGGTGGAGGCGGGTCAATGATGGTGTTTGCTGGAGTGGTGGCATGACGGCAAGGGAGCCTCACAATTTTCCGGCGGCTTGTCTATAGCTCAGATTCGAACTCTGGTTAGTGATCTTTTCGGTTCGGTTGTATATGTTTTGTGTAGATCCTCTTCATTCAGGGTTAGATCTTATAGGTTGAAGTTGTTTGTGGCATTTTTGGTGGTTTTAGGGCTGGTAGCAGGTGGCTACAACGGCGGAGACGACCTTAGGATGTCGGACAGCGTGATTGGAGGTGTTGTTTGGCCGTTAGTGCTTATTGTCGTGTTATTTGATTTTCGGCCAGATCTGAGGTTTCGAAGAGTTCGGGCTTGGTCAAGGTTCGGGGGAAACGTTGCCATCTCAGTTTTATCTCGGGTTTGATAGTCAAGCGGGTCAAAGTTCGGGTCCCGGCCAAACTGGTCAACTCTCTAGTTCTGGTCATCACTCGGGTCATGAGTGTCAAGAGAAATTTGGCTCTAGATGGTATAACGCTCGTATGATTAATTATTGTATAGAATTAAAGTTGTAAATATATATATATATATATATATTTAATATGTAAGTTTGTGTGAATTGATCCGAGCTCTAGCGAACACGGCCCGATTTGTATTATTAGTGATTAATAAATTAATCTGACTCTAAAACTCGTGACATCGATAAGTGGAGATTGAAATAATTATGTATATGAATTTAGTTATGTTTATATTCTAGACGAGACTTGTAATATAAGGTTGAGCATGTAATGAATTGGGAACTTGATGGTGGGTATAAAAATGCGATATTAAATGTTGGACACTTGTTTATTGGGAGTTGGTGACGACTTGTGTCGTCGGGTTGGTCAAAAATAGAGGAAATTCTGCCCGGTTTTCATAAAAAGATATGATATAACTTTTCGTCTATAAAACAAAATGCAAACGCATCGGAACTCATATAGCTTTATAAATATAGAATATGAATATGCATACTTATTTTGGATGATGTTTGCAACTTGTGAAATAAACTTGTAAACTAAGCATTTAGTGTAATATTTAGTTTAACTTATTTAGGACGATAATATAAAATAAATATGTTGTATTTTATATTTTCCCGCTTAATACCATAATGCTTAGAATACCATATAGTGCAATTATAATACGTATACATACATAAAAGATTATATACATATCTTAGTATTCAAACATGTATATTCTTATACCCGCCCCTGAGGGTATCTTAGCATTTTAACGATTATACCATCGGGTCGCACGTTTGGTGATTCGGTAGAGCTCGATCACACGTGAAACAACTTTACTCTAGTATTGGTTACTTATGATGTGCTAATATTATTAGGGATGTCTTGGTGAATATCGGCATGCTATGCCAGTTCGCGTCGCTAACACATAGTACTTTTGGATATAACACACATTCTAAGGTGAGTTCACGGCCCCTATTATTTTAAATGTTTTTAAAACACAGGGGGAGAAAGCATGCGCTAGATTATGGTAAAGTAATGTCATAACGTTATGGTAAGGTAACGTCAAAACTATTAGGGTTTTTATTATATCAGTTATGGTCACAAAGTAGCCTTTATCACATGTCAGTCCCCTTAAAACTTACGATGCCGTTAGTATTGGATTATATCGAGGGAATTTTTAGTAGTACTACTGGGCCCGACAAGCCCCACTCGAGCTGGTCGCGCCAGCTAGACCGAACATTGATGGTCACGGGTGTAGAATATTCCTAACACTTAGCCATGGTTGGTGATAGACCTGGCACAACAGGGGAAGCAACATGAGCTTCGGATCGAACTCTTTGTTGACATGATTTAGGTTAGCTACCTACAAATATAGCATGTAACTGCTAAACACTGAACTTACTGTTTCTGGTTTGAAACAGTGGAAAACGCTTGAGAAACAACTTACTTTATATATGTAACTTAAAACCTGTGAACTCACTCATCATTTTGTGTTGACACTTGTTCTTGCATGTCTTTCTCAGGTTGCTAAGGTAGCACACATCAGGACTATGATGCATTTCGGAGTCACATTGATTCCACCAAACTTTTAGAATCAATTTTAATTACATTAGCTATTTTAGTTTTGTAATTATTTACGCTTCCGCTACTCAATTGTATAAACCGTTTTTCTCATGAATGAGCATACAAGAAAATTTTTAAACTTATATAGTGGTCGTTCGTTATGACTAATGACTGTGATCCTGGTTTGTCATGCGCCTCGCAGTAGAACCCCGCATGTGAAATTTTGAGGGTGTGACAGATTGGTATCAGAGCTAATGGTTATAGTGAACTAGGTTTGCATTATAGAGTAGACTTAGTCTATAGCCTTAGACACTACATTTGTCATGCACCAACACAGATACTCATACATGACATACAAGAACACTCATACGTGATATTCCTACGCACATGGCATCAAAATATACATTGAAATTGCGGGCACGCCGACATCATACACTTAACCCTCTACTGAAGAGGAACACACCAAACTCATTGTATCTTCATCCCCAGTGGCGACGTTCGTGGGACTGCCAACAACCGGTATCTACTCTTGTCCGAGGGCCGTGAGACGGAGCCTATGGAGGAGTTTCTCACATCACAATCATCCTTACCTCAACCTACACCACATAACTGAACAAATCACCGGCTTGAGCCTACCAATGGTAATATCGGGTATGGTGAGCTTTCTCAAGTCTATGATTGGGATGACTTCCAACATTGACGCATATCTCTTGGGAGTTGGGTTCATCGAAAACGAGTCCTTCCACCACCTACCAATGACAAACACCCCGGCCCCACTAGTTTTACCTTCCTTCAATCTGAACACGTGGACCTCGCGTGAGGCACACCGCGTCGAAGTAGACTCGTTGCACACATTATTGCAAAAATCCATTGGCACTGAGATGTTATCACCTTCTCTTCCGAACCCTGAATTTACGAATTCACATCTTTTATTAACATTCTTTGGAAAATAGTATGACCATGAAGTCGGAACGCCTTGCTCATTGCACACTCGAACTCTGTTCTAACTCGGACGACTTAACGACTAATTTGCTTTTTCCAGTAACATGTGTTAATGAATCAGTTTCATCTCTCGAAGTCATAATTTATGTGCATGTTTGTTCCATGCGCACTTTGACATCTATAATCCGTTGGATTTGATTCACATGGTGTGTTCCAGCTTGAGTGAGTCCCCAGATCAATCGATTCCAGACTGCTCTTTCTGATATAACTCATAGCTGATCAACATTTGGTTGATTAACTAGGCTTTTGATGACCTTATCATTTTGAGAATACTTCGTACTCGACAGTTTAATCTGAGGGGCATTTTGACACAAGATAGGTTGAACTTTGGTGAGCATGCAAATCAACTTATCATTACGGGTGCACACGTAATAGTAATATGCAATGCATGTGAATCCTTGTGAAACCCTGTGTGTGGATAAATTGTCCTAACCTGTGAATCTCATGTTTAAAATTTCCACTATCAGTAGAATTTCTCGCGGACCACTCAACGGCTAACCGACTAACTGGTACCATTAAACCTGTTCGGTAGTTGACGGGTGCAACCATCATATTGAAGATGTTTTCTAACACATTGAGCTATCGCCAATGAAATTCCCCATTATCAGTATTATTATATTATTTCTTTTTATTATTATTATTATTATTATTATTATTATTATTATTATTATTATACTATTGTTAATATCCTTTTACTCATGTAAAAGTCTTAGTGAAACTAAGATTCTCATGGGAACCTGTCATCTTGATTAAAACCCTATCAAAATTGTAAGGTAAGCCCTCCAACATCAGCATATAAACGAAATATGAGTGATCTCCCATACGCTTACACTTTATCCCTTGCGCTTAACTATAAAATTTCCTTTAACCCCATTACTCGGTCCTATTGCTAATCTTTAGTCTAACCTGATATACATCGTGGCATATCCAACTCTGCAGATGGATTTCCACAAAACAGCCCCATCATCTTATGGACATCGGAAGACAAAGATATAAGTTAATCAACACCCAGATACACATGACGACATAAACAATAATCTCACTCCTTGTATTGCTAGATTAGTTATTCCATAATAGTTTTCTGTTCTAAGGTAGTCTATCCCCTAGTCGTTGCACTGGCCGACGCTAACCGTTTAATGCGACAGTTAGTTACCGTTGTCGACGTAGTCAAATCTCTCACTCCATTGTCGTGGTCACACTACATCTTTGAAACTTTACACATAGACTCCCGTCAAATTTGTGCTCTATTTTAAAAGAACTCGGTAAACTTGCCTTTTGATCCTTAGTGATCACTTTTTGAACTCTAAAGATAGTTATGTATTGCTATTATGACCATACCATTTTGAACGTATATTTCGCGTCCTTGTAATGAAACCTCTTGGAGACATAAGTGGTGCTACAAATTCATGCACACGTTTTAGTTCAACCTTTCAAATTTGTTTTCATACACGTTCGACTAACTACACACTCAATTTCATACATGGATCTTAGTGAATCTATTCTTATTCACATATTGGCAAGCTCGACGACTATGGAGAAGGCTCTAATTGAACCGGAGCACTACAAATCCGACCAACCATTAATTTTCTACATAATTCATATTGCGTAAACATCATCAAAGTAACGCTTCCATCGACCGGTAGCATCACTTTATTTCTATGTTTACCACTTGCGTACGATCAACGACATCCTCATCATCGAATTATAAAATTTTATTTCTAGTGATTCAAAAACAAGTATTATACATTAAATGGAACACATTGCTGTCAACCACGTTTTGGTATTCTTTTCACATCTTATCCGCTGTTCTATGATGGATAGCATACTTTATGTCTAACCTTGAGATACGCTACTCCTCGCTTGGCTAGATCACTCTCTACGGACGTTACTCGAGGAGCAATGAGCTATATTTAAGCTCAACAAGTGTAGGATCATAAGATAAAATTTCTACTTCTGTGAGGTATGCTAAAGTCAACACCCTTTCTGTGTGAAAACACCATACCTTTGTATAACGTCACCGACCTCCTTGCTCTATACTTATTCCTCCTCGACCGAAAGTTTGCCATCTACTACAACCAACTACGACCAAATATCATGATTAATACCACCCAAATATCTCCTTTCCCTCTGTATGAACGAGTCAAGACGCTACCATTCTGAAATAAAAAGGGTATAATGCCTTGCTTGAGTTTTCATCCAATCTATTGATAAAGCTAACCGAATCACCAGTTTCATACAAATTGTTATTATTCCTTTCTAGTAGCCTTGTGTGCGATGGCATCATCACTGCTATTTGGTAGTGGTAACTGCACCATCTCTGATCTTCGGTAGCGATGCCTCATATAAATCTCTCTGACACTCACTTTGGGTTACTTCCATCCCAGTTACATTGAGTAAGTTCTGAATAGTGCTCCCAACACACGTGATCCTAGAATTTGAGTAATTTGGCCTTTAACAAACTACCTTAACACAATTCCAGTTTGGTTTATTTCGTAGACCTTCTGTTTATGAAGTATGGCGTTCGTGTCCATTCGGGTAACCTAAAAATATACATTAGATACACTTACTTCCTGAAGTGTTGGTTACTTAATATTTAGATCACTCAAATTTGTTACAGCATCATTCTTGTATTTTGTGTCCATGATAACTGAATACTGCCTCTTCAAATCACTCAAATTCAAACATACAGAACTCACCTAAATTGTATTTTGTGCAACACCCCCACCATACATGTTAAATACATCAGTTAATGCCATGCATGACACACTGGTGTTCCAACTCTCATGAGCATCTCCTATGCTTAGAAAAACTTGCTACAACATCATTTTTATTATCATCGACCTCCCATGAACTCAACTTAGATTTCTACTTAAGACCAAGTACAAATTGAAATGTAAGAGTGTTTTCCTTGATAGCCTACCTTAATCTCCATTCGAAATCCCTATGCAAGAATTTGCTTCGATACATCACGACCTCTTCTAGCCATAGTGGCTTCACCTACGAAAATTCTCAACATTGGTGTCACCTCCATGACAGTAACTATATCTGATTACCAAGCAAGTCATAAACTTCATCTTACTCGTGAAAAGGAAACTGAACCACCGGAATTCAATACCATGGTAACATCTTGAAATTGTGTCATTTCTTTAATTTCTCTTATACTGTCATTGTAAGAGACTCCCTATAACTCTTGATATTATTTGACTTTGTGCACCTACTTTTGCTGAGATTGATTTGTGCTTCGACAGTTGACTATTCTATACCTATATATGTAATCCCTGGTAACTTGTTCGGATGAACAATTGAATCTCATTTGTCATCAACTGTCATCTCAATCATGTAGTCTGATTTTATCTCATCTTGTGGTACCTTCAGATGTTTGGACGCTTTCTTTAGCAATGAACTTTCAACCGTGGTCCTAAAAATATCATAATCTAAATTTTCGGGACGAAAATTCTTTCAACAAGGGGATGATGTGACACCCGACATTTAAGGTTAACACCGTTAACACAAACTCCATTATCTCAACATTCATTCATACATTACACTTGATTAGGGTAAGTTAAGTGGGTCAGTTATTTCACAAACACTCGCGTAACAGTAATTCGGGGAATTACGGAATCACACATGGGTTTGTGCCCGAACATCGATGTACAATCAGAACAACATTCTTGAACAGTAAATAAATATAAATTATTTGAACTTATATGCTATGTGACTTTATATGTTATGTGAGTTATATGTTATTTTGTAAACCTACGCAAAACCGCGTATATATTTACGCGTAACAACGTGTTAATGATGAACAAATAACCGGAATGTATAGTATATCTTAGTCTAAATTTCGAGGACGAAATTTCTATAACATGGGGAGAATGTGACACCTCGCAATTTTGGACGGGAAATAAGTTACGAAGAAAAAAAATTGTTTATCACATAAATTTGTACTGTGGTTTTAAATAATAACATTTGGATACGAATGAAACACGTTATTTAAACTGACAATTGTTGAGCTTATATAATTTAGTATATATAAATACATATATATACTAGTTGACATGTATACAAAATATATATACTTCGAACATTCGTTTTAATTCAAATCAGTAAAGATATTTTAACCATTATATTAATTTTATATAATTTTAAACGTGTTGTTCATTTCAAGCGAGAACGTAAAACTCGATTCGTTCATGCGGTTTAAGCCCAAAACCCTAGCCCCCAAACCATAATTATATAACCATCTTTTTATTTTCATCTTCTCATTTGCAACAAAACCCTAGCCCCCAAACCTATTTTCTTCTCTACACAACAGTTCTGCACATCTTAAAGTGAGATAAAGGAGAATCGGAGAGAGAGAGGGACGAGATGGAGGCCTGTGGTCTATGGTCATCATAACAGCCGTGTATGGTAATGCTCGGGGTTCAGCAGCGGCGGCGTGGTGGTCCCGATAGGGCTGTGGCAGGGTTTGCGGCTGGGGTGGTGTAAGATGAAGGATGAAGGGTGACGTTGTGGTGGTGTTACACAACGGCGCACCTAGGGTTTCCGCCTGAACCCACGACGGCGTGTGACGGTTTGGTCGGCCGATGGTGATGGGTGGAGGCGGGTCAGTGATGGTGTTCGCCGGAGTGGTGGCACGACGGCAAGGGAGCCTCACGATTTTCCGGCGGCTCGTCTATAGCTCAGATTCGAACTCTGGTTAGTGATCTTTTCGGTTTGGTTGTATATGTTTTGTGTAGATCCTTTTCATTCAGGGTTAGATCTTATAGGTTGAAGTTGTTTGTGGCATTTTTGGTGGTTTTAGGGCTGGTAGCAGGTGGCTACAACGGCGGAGATGACCTTAGGCTGTCGGACAGCGGTGATTGGAGGTGTTGTTTGGACGTTGGTGCTTATTGTCGTGTTATTTGATTTTCGGCCAGATCTGAGGTTTCGAGGAGTTCGGGCTTGGTCAAGGTTCGGGTGAAACGTTGCCATCTCAGTTTTATCTTGGGTTTGACAGTCAAGCGGGTCAAAGTTCAGGTCCCGACCAAACTGGTCAACTCTCCAGTTCTGGTCATCACTCGGGTCATGAGTGTCAAGAGAAATTTGGCTCTAGATGGTATAACACTTGTATGATTAATTATTGTATAGAATTAAAGTTGTAAATATATATATATATATATTTAATATGTAAGTTTGTGTGAATTGATCCGAGCTCTAACGAACCCGGCCTGATTTGTATTATTAGTGATTAATAAATTAATTTGACTCTAAAACACGTGACATCGATAAGTGGAGCTTGAAATAATTATGTATATGAATTTAGTTATGTTTATATTCTAGACGAGACTTGTAATATAAGGTTGGGCGTGTATTGAATTGGGAACTTGATATGGTGGGTATAAAAATGCGATATTAAATGTTGGACACTTGTTTATTGGGAGTTGGTGACGACTTGTGTCGTCGGGTTGATCCAAAAACAGAGGAAACTCTGTTCGATTTTCATAAAAAGCTATGATATACTTTTCGTCTATAAAACAAAATGCAAACGCATCGGAACTCACATAGCTTTATAAATATAGAACATGAATATGCATACTTATTTTGGATGATGTTTGCAACTTGTGAAATAAACTTGTAAACTAAGCATTTAGTGTAGTATTTAGTTTAACTTATTTAGGACGATAATATAAAATAAATATGTTGTATTTTATATTTTCCCACTTAATACCATAATGCTTTGAATACTATATAGTGCAATTATAATACGTATACATACATAAAAGATTATATACATATCTTAGTATTCAAACATGTATATTCTTATACCCGCCCTGAGGGTATCTTAGCATTTTAACGATTATACCATCGGGTCGCACGTTTAGTGATTCGGTAGAGCTCGATCACACGTGAAACAACTTTACTCTAGTATTAGTTACTTATGATGTGCTAATATTGTTAGGGATGTCTTGGTGAATATCGGCATGCTATGCCAGTTCGCGTCGCTAACACATAGTACTTTTGGATATAACACGCATTCTAAGGTGAGTTCACGGCCCCTATTCTTTTAAATGTTTTAAAAACACAGGGGGGAAAGCATGCGCTACATTACGGTAAAGTAATGTCATAACGTTACGGTAAGGTAACGTCAAAACTATTAGGGTTTTTGTTATATTAGTTATGGTCACAAAGTAGCCTTTATCACATGTCAGTCCCCTTAAAACTTGCGATGCCGTTAGTATTGGATTATAGCGAGGGAATTTTTAGTAGTACTACTGGGCCCGACAAGCCCCACTCGAGCTGGTCGCTCCAGCTAGACCGAACGTTGATGGTCACGGGTGTAGAATTTGCCTAACACTTAGCCATGGTTGGTGATAGACCTGGCACAACAAGGGCAGCAACGTCAGCTTCGGATCGAACTCTTTGTTCACATGATTTAGGTTAGCTACCTACAAATATAACAAGTAACTGCTAAACACTGAACTTACTGTTTCTGGTTTGAAACAGTGGAAAACGCTTGAGAAACAACTTACTTTATATCTGTAACTTAAAACCTGTGAACTCAGTCATCATTTTGTGTTGACACTTGTTCCTGCATGTCTTTCTCAGGTTGCTAAGGTAGCACACATCAGGACTATGATGCATTTCGGAGTCGCATTGATTTCACCAAACTTTTAGAATCAATTTTAGTTACATTAGCTATTTTAGTTTTTTAATTATTTACGCTTCCGCTACTCAATTGCATAAACCGTATTTTCTCATGAATGAGCAAACAGGAAAATTTTTAAACTCATATAGTGGTCGTTCGTTATGACTAATGACTGTGATCCTGGTTTGTCACGAGCCTCGCGGTAGAACCTCGCATGTGAAATTTTGAGGATGTGACATTGGACATCCCTTCAAGTATCTGAAAATTCGCTTCAAGATCTGCATGTGTGAAATTCTTGGACTTGACTGATATCTGGCGCAAAGGCAGTTAGGATACATAATATCCGGGCAAGATGCCGTCAGATACATAAGTGATCCTATCATCGACCTGTAAAGAGTATCATCAACTTTGGCTCCGGTTTCATCGATGTAAATTCCGTGATTGAGAGCAAGAGGAGTAGATAACGGCTTCGTGCTTTCTATTTCAAACATCTTCAAGATATCATGAACATACTTGGTTTAATGAATGAAAATACCGTCTGGCAACTGATCAACTTGCAATCCGAGGAAGAATTTCATTTCGCCCATAGAAGACATCTCGGTGGTTGGCCGACGTACACTTGCTCATGTAACTTACCATATAGAAAAGCTGATTTCACATCTAACTGGTACACTTTAAAACCTTTCCAAGCAGCGAATGCAAGGAAAATGCGAATAGACTCCAATCTTGCAACGGGTGCATATACCTCTGTATAATCAATTCCTTCTTGTTGATGGAATCCTTTGACAACGAGCCGATCTTTGTTGTGCACTATCACTCCACGATCATCGCGCTTGAACTTGAAGACCCATTTGGTATCTATCACCTTTTGATTTTCTGGTAGGTCAACAAGCTTCCATACCCCTAGCTTTTCGAACTGTAGCAATTCTTCTTGCATCGCTTGCACCCAATTTCATCGCCCAAAGCTTCAGAAACATTCTTTGGCTCAACCTGGGATATGAAGCATGAATAATAGCGATACTCTTGAATCGGAGCTACTCGAGTATAGAAAAAACTCAAAGCTTTGTTAATCTGGCTCCTTGTTCTAACGCCAGTTTGCAATTCACCAATTATGGAGTTCGATGGGTGATATGAATAGGTCCCTGGCATCACCTCACTAGAAACATCAACAGTACTCTCCTGATTAGTAATATTCTGATCTACCACCGCTTCAACTGTAGGAGCACTTGAAGACGTTTCATTTTGAGTACTCGGGCCAGCAGATTGATTCAACATACTTGTGATCTGCTCAGATTCTTCGTCAAAAGAAGATTCTCCATCATCATCAAACGTCGGAGCCTCGTCAGAATCTGAATCATGTGCTTGAGAAAGATTAGGTTCCACTGTTGTGTTCACTGGTTCTTTAGCCGGTGTCTCTTGTTCAACATTTGTTTCTTGAACACCGCTAGTACTAGGACCTGCACCAGAAGAAGATGATCCAACAGTTGGTTGATTAACCACTATTGGTCTGATAATCTGCTCTTGATTAGCCGACTGATGTAGATAGTATAACACTGCAATGTCTTCTTCAGAAGGCTCTTATGGCAAGTCAAATGATTTATAATTCACTATAGTTGAACAACCAAGCATCACATGCTCTTTGAATAGGAGTTGTATACCGAAAACAGTCGACGTGTTGTGCTTCTACCACTCTCCTCAAACTTGGAAGTTAGACTCTTTTGAGTGGAGATGCATAGCCGACAAAGAAACCATCTATCATTTTGGCACCAAACTTTCCGTCTGAATCAATAACAGTACAAGGTGCACTAAATGGTTCTAGATACTTCAGATTGGGTTTACTTCGGTTTAGCATTTCGAAGCAAGTCTTCTTGGTAGGTTTGACCATCAAGACTCTATTCAATGTATAGCATGCTGCTGCGATTACTTCACTCTAGAAACTGACAGAAAGTTTTGAATCAGCAAGCATAGTTCTTGCTATTTCTATCAACGTTCGGTTCTTCCTCTCAGCTACTCCATTTTGTTGCGGAGTGTATGGAGCACTGAGTTCATGTAATATGCCTTTGTCGTTACAAAACTCTTTCATTCAGGCGTTCTTGAATTCTGTACCGTTGTCACTTCAGATTCTTCTAATAGGGAGATGGTACAAATTTTCAAGTTTCCTGAAGAGAATCATGAGATTATCAAACGTTTCGTCTTTGCTCTCTAGGAAGACAACCAATGAAAACCTTGAATAATCATCAGTGACGACAAGACAATAAAGATCTCCAAATATACTACGAACATTCACTGGACCGAAGAGATCCATATGCAGTCTTTCGAGCGGCAGCTTGATGGAGTTAAGAATCTTTCTTGGATGTGACTTTTTAGTCTGCTTTCCTTTCTTGCATTGTAGACAATTTTCAGTCATGTGAAAGCTTCTAAGATTCACTCCTTCAACCAAATCATTGTGAACCAAGTGATTCATCTTTCTGAGGTGTATATGACCCATCTTTCTGTGCCAAAGAATAGACTCCTTCTCTGTGGCCTTCGTTACGAAACATTGAGCCGACTTCGAAGTAGTAGTAGCAACACTCATATCTAGCACATAAAGATAATTCTCGCGAGGAGCGCGCATGAGAATCCATTCATCTGGAATTTTAAAGCCTAGTTTAATGATCATGCCTTATTGTCATTGAAATGGGTGGTAAACTGCTTATCACAGATCTGAGAAATACTGAGAAGATTGTTCTCCAGCTCAGCGATATAATTGACCTTATCAAATGAAACCACACCATTCGATAGCTTTCTCTCTGCAACAATTCTCCCTCCTTGATTACCTGCGAATCCTACATAGCCTCCATTGATTGCTTTAATATCGAAGAGTAATGCACGCATCCCGGTCATGTGACGTGAAGCTCCGCTATCCATAATCCACTTCGACATGATGGATCTTTGGAGCCCCTGCACATGCAAAGTAACTACTTAAAGAGGGAAACCCAAGCCTTTCTGGTCTTGGGTTGAATCAGATAACCATCATGGTAATCAAATTCACATTCATCTGCGTAATCAAAATTGTCATCAAACATTTCGTCCATTTTTTATTTTGAACACTTTCCAATTTTATCTAACTTTGTATCTAACTTTTTACCTTTTGAAAAATCCTTTTTAAGAACTCCCGTATCAGTCTTTATTTCTTTGGATTCTTTAACATTGACTGACTCGATTGGTTTGACATTTCCAATTTTGATTGTTCCAGACTTTGCACTTTCAGATGATGTTGGTGTTTTCTTTGCAACCCATGATTGAGATTTCATTCGAGCTTTCTTAATGTAGAATTTTGAATCTTTGTTTTCATTTGATTTAGAAGTTTCACCTTTTTAAAAAGTTGATTTCTCGAATTTAGATTCAATTTTAGGTTTCACTTCGAGTTTAGATTCATTATTTCGTTTTAAGATTGTGATTGGTTTTTCAATCTCTGGGCGCTTAAGTTTTTCATCATCTGAAACTGTCTATCTTCGGTGATACACAGGCTTTGATTTCGGACACTTGCGAGCAATGTGACCAACTTCATTGCATTTGAAGCAAGTCCGAGTATCATGAGAATGTCCACTAGTGGGTTTTACTCCACTTACGGATTTAGCCTTATCCCGAAGTTCTTTTTCCTTCTTAAACTCATCATTTCATTGCTTTCCAATCAAATTCTCTACCTGAACCGTATTAGCCCCAAACACGAATTGCATTTTTTTATTCTTATATTCGTGAAATGGTGACTTTTGTTTCTTTTTCGGTTCATCTTCTACCTCCAAACCCAAACTCGCTCTCCTATTCTCAGGAAAGTCACCACCATTCCTTCGGTAGTTGTTGTAGACTTTCTTGGGTTTTGAATAAAACTCTTTCTCATTTCTCTCAAGATCATCTGATGATACTTCAACAAGTTTAAACAATTTATCGATTTGATCTTCTTTCACATTTCGAATCGGAAAACTGTCGGCGAAATATCAGAGTCCTTAACTTTGTACATCACAACGTTAGGATCATCACTTTAGGCTATTTTCCGATGATGTATCGTCATTTTTAGATTGTGATTCAGAACTATTCAAACTTAAATTGGCGTTTTCAAAGTTGCTATCATCAGAATCATTTCCCAAAACATTTTCAACCACATTTTTCATAATCGCTTCACTATCATCATTTGATGTCGTATAGACTACATCAATGTTCTCAGCCAACTTATCATTTGTTTCTGATAAAAGTGTTATGTTAGTTGCCTTTTCATTCCCATCCACTTTCTTATGACAATAGCTTGCAAGCGGTGGAGGTGGAACATTGATGTACTCTTTACGCTTCATACCTTTTGGTTTTTCAACATTTTCCTCCAACTTAATCGTAGGAAGAATGTGATCGATGACATAAGCGTTTGTTGTGTAACCGACCAAAAGTTGCCTAACCTGTTCAGTTTCAATTTTCATATCTTGAAGCTCTTGTTTTGTTTCAGCAATGGTGTTTATATACATGTTAATTGCTTTTTGTTTTTCGATTACCGTTGCGTTTAACATTTTTATATTGGCACCTTGTTCTAGATTAGCTTTTTCAACATTGCAATAAGTGCCTTTCATCTTATCATAAGCTTCTTTCATCGTGCGATAATCATATCTAAAATTTTCGTTATGCATGGTCAAATCACTTATGATTTGAGATTTTTCAACGCATTGTTCACAAGGATTTGTGCACTTTGTGCAAGGTTTTTCAACCTCCACAACTTTCACAACTTCCTTCTCAAAAACCTTTACCTCTGAACCCACCTTTTTCAGATTTGCCATCATTGCTTTGTCAGCAATCTTTGTGAGATTCTCTGCATTCATCTCCTTCGTCACGTCAATGACCTCCTCAACTTCTGGTTTCTTCTCTTCAGCCACTTGCTCCTGCGATGTATTCCTGAAGCAACCTGCAAAACTAGAAGTAAAGTTAGGAGAGATAATGTTCTTCATCTGTGTCTGGTGATAGATCATTTCCTCTTCCTCTGTTCTTTGCAGATATTCTTCTAGAATCGCATTCTCCAGAGCTGCATTATCAATTGTTGATTCTGATTCATCAACAATCTCAGCCATCAAACAGTCTTCTTGCCAATATACTTATTTCAATCAAAACCTTCTTCTTCATTAGACACAACTAGAGCTTGTTCAGTTGGCTTTGAGGCATTATCTTGAACTTCTACTTGAGTTCTCTTAGGATATGGCTTGTATTGCAACGCTTTCTTGTAATAATCATTGTTGTTGCCGAAAGGACTTTGGTTGCTGCTTGCTTCTTGATTGGTGCACTCGCGTTTGAAATGCCCCTTTTGTCGACATTTGAAGCATGTTACCTTCGACTTGTCAAATCCAAGCTTGTTGCTTGAATTACCAATGTCTCTTCCAGTGAGCGCTACAAACTTCGTGTCTCTTCTTATGATCGATGCTAAGCTCCACTTGATATCCATCAGTTCCAGTTCCTCTTCATCAACCTGATCGTAATCCTCAGTTGTCATCTCTGGATTTCCGATCTTTCCCGCAACTGAGCGTTCGTACGATTCGAGTACAGTTGCAAGCAGTGCTATATGTTGTTTAGCCACTTGCTCAGGGAAAATATTCTTCAGATTCACAGCAATGTTGCACTGGAAAACATTTGGATCAGAACTAGAATGATTTGTCTGATTCGGTTGATTCTGGAATGGAGAATTTGAATCGGCACTTGAATATCCCGTGTTTGGAGGACTTTGATCATAACTCAGGTATGATTGAGTGTTCTGTTGAATTTGTGGCGAATGATTCGAGGAATTCATATTCGCACTAAACGCCGTTTGAATTTTCGGACTTTGAATATCTTGAACACCTCCTTTGTAGTACACACCTACATCTTGAACAACATTTGCATTATTTGATTTGGCCATTTTCATCAACTCCATTTTATGTCCTTCTAACTTGTCAATGAATGATGATAGCTTGAGATGCATCCAACCCGGACTTTCTTCAATATCATCAAATAAGTTGACCACTCCCCCAGGAAGTGCGTCAGCCAATTTATCAAACTGCTCTTCATTAGTTTTTTTGATACTGTGTCTTCGCATCTGAACCATCAAATGACAATATCTATCGATCATTTGTTTCATGGTTTCGCCTTTAATCATCATGAAGATGTCGAACTCTTTCTTGATTAAAGCCTTCTTGCTCTTAATCATTTCATCACTTCCTAGATATTTTGCAAAAAGAGCTTCCCACAGCATCTTTGACGTCTCGTATTCAGGTAGCAAGATCAAGATGTCTTCCTTTATAGATTGTTGTATCAAACTGATCATTTTCTTTTCAGCCACGTACGCATCTTTATGTTCTGGTGTGAACTTAATCAAAGTAAGATCTTGACCACGCTCATCTTTTGGCCATTTGTATCCAGTTTCAACTGCAACCCAACTATGAAATTGGTTGGCTTGAACCCAGTTTACAAACTTTTCATTCCATCCTTCAAACTCGTCCATGCTCATCAACTTTGGTGGTTTTGTAGTAGTTCCCATCTCGTTGTCCAGATTCATCTGGTTTACCTCATTAGCATTAGCATTTGCATTTGCATTAGATGTTGAAGCTACTATTGAAGCAAAAACGTAATCATCCATCTCGACAATCAGACGATTTAACTGAAAACACGTTCAAAAACACTCGAAGATTTATTAGCAAACTGACAAGTTCGGTCGATCTTATGAAAAAAAAAAAAACAAATTTCAGATTCAATTTCAACAAGTTCGGGCGAACTTGTATGAAATTTTTAGAATTTTCAACTTGAAAGCTAGTTCCGGCGAACTTATGTTTGGCTTTGAAAACTTTCCAAGTTTACCCCAAGTTCGGGCGAACTTATGAGAATTTCAATAAAAATTGACAAGTTCAGTCGAACATAGTCAAATTTCATTGAAAAATCAAGCAAGTTCAGGCGAAGTTGATTAAAATCAACAGAAATTGATGATTTTCAATCAAGTTCGAGCGAACTTATGGTGTAAGTTCGAGCGAAGTTTGGTTACAAAACTTGGTTTTTTGACAATTTCAACATGAATTCGATTGAATTTGATTCTGAAACTTTCAGGGGTTTGTATTTAGGTGATTATCTATGACATGTTCAATTTTTAGCCATTTTTGTCCATGAATTCATCAATTTTGTGAAAAAGTTAAGAAAAATGGTAGAAATTAGTAGAAATAGAGAGTTTCTTTTGTAGATATCAACAAATTAGGTATCCATGGCTCTGATACCACTTGTTAGGACTGATCCTCCAATGTCAAGGAACCTAATTTGTATCTAATGTTCAATATAAGCGGAAAGTATATGACATGTTAATCAAATATACTGTTTAAATGTCTGTTTATTCATGTCTAAATCATATACATTCAGTTTCTAAACAGACAGAGCTTCGTCGTCAATGTCGCAAAGTTCTCACAATGAATGACCCATGACCCACTATATAGAGACATACAAGTTCGGTCGAAGGATGTCATGGATAGATCAGGTTCGGGCGAACGTGATCTTCCATACACAAGTTCGGCCGAACTTGTGTTTACAACTCAATAAATACTTCAAATTTGACACATTCAAACCCTAATCGTACATACTCGATCCAAGACCTAGACAATAGACACTATGCATCAACATAACACCTCATTGCCAATTTCCAACTCTGGTTCCTTTACATACTTCTCTTCCACATCTTCTTCCAACTCCCAGTAATATAGTGTCTAGCAACTCTTCTTTAGGCATATTGAGTTCCTTACCAAAATATCTTCAACCACTTCTTTCATTTCCAACTCTTTCAATGGTTCATTTGCATTTACAACCACGCGCTTACAAGAATGCTATCAAAATAATCAAACATGTTAATCAAGATGTTAACTTGCATAATCAACATATTGGACATATTGAAATACACATGACCATAAGTGGCATAGCATCAAACATCAAATCCATTACAAACCTTTAAAAGGTTGGTTAGAGTACCAACAACAACCATATCAAAAAATTATAACATACATGATAAACAACAACCAGCTAACTACTAAAACAATCTTCTAAAATGCTTAGCTTTGGATTTGAGCATTTCTTCTTTCTTGTTGATATTCCATAACAAAGCAGGCACTACACTTTCACATCTGTCACATATAGGAGCACAAACCCATTTTAGGAAACCACATTTCGTCAGTTGTTCAACACACATAATCTGATCAAAGCACAGTCTCATGACACACACAAGTCACACACATTCACCACACACGGGGAACTCGATATCACACTGATCTCACACACAAATCACTTCAGTTAAACTTCAATTAAAGCAAAACAAAGGAATAGTCGTTCAGGGATAGCTTTAGTCCTGGAGAGTTTCATGGTTGTAACCCCACCACAAACTGAACAAACACCATTCAACCCATTAACAATCGGTGAGCTCCGTTTCAAAGTTGAAGAACACGAATACTAAGACATGGTTATTGACAATCGAAGTTGACCAGCTGATCAATTTGCAAGATTCGTGAATTAGGGTTCTTCTTTGGTAAAAATGCACCAGCTGATCAATTAGAAAAAAAGATGGTAACCCTCAGAAGTTATAAAAAGGTTATTCAAGGGTATAACAGTTTTTTTGTCGTTTTTTAGTAGTAAAGAAAACGACAGACTGATGGCAACGCAAGGTGTGATGGAATGTCCACCACAGGGTATCATTTGGCAAAATCTGAAAGATAGGGTGTCAATATGCAATCTGGACCAAACCAGAGGGTGGCAAATTACACTTTACTCTATGTTTTACAAATTTAATAAGAAATCAAATTATATATCTCATACATAATTCTAAGTGTAAATTACACTTTTCGTCCTTTATATTTGTACCAGGTTGCAATGGATAGCCTTTAACTTCAATAATTACAGTCACAATCTTTTATTTGCAAAACCCCTTACACTTTACGTCCTCTAGCACTAACAAGATTAAAATTTTTAGTTAAGTTTATTCACTTAAGGGTATTTTGGTCAATTCATGTTTTTATTTAAATCTAATCCAATACTAATAAAAAACTACAAATAATGGCACGTGACATTTTTTCCTTTAATTTAGGTTATTATTATTGTTATTGTTATTATTATTATTATTAGTATTATTATTATTATTATTATCTTAACTAATATTTAAAATCATTAACTTATTTTGATGGCTGTCGATTAGCTTTTAAGCTGATTTTTCATAGGAAATACTCAACTTACCAAAAACACTATAAGAAAGGCTTCATAGAAAAGCCTCAATAGCTTTGTTTCTTGATACTCTAACATAGATCTTTAGCCTGTCTTTAAGGTTTGTTAGCCCATATTTATTTATTATAAGCATGAGAAATACTATATCAATTAAATCAATAAATCATCATAAAGATATCCAATAACACAAATCGTCTCATTTAAATTTGTTTGTCTTTAATGATAAGTATAATAACATTAAGGATATTGGTATAATGATTCTAATATTATTAACTGATTAATATATAACATAAGGATATTGTTTTATTTCGCACGAGTCTAATCTATATTTAACTTATGGTTGTAATTTAATTTATGATCACTCATATATATAAGTTATTTTATATCACAATAGAAGATATTTACATAACTCCCTGAGTTTATATTTAATTGGTGGGATAATTAATGGGTTACGTTTAGTTTTTTTAGTTATTAACAATAATAACTATATAATTTAAAGTTATAAATAGTGATTGGTATCAATTTTATTTGTTACAATACCATCACTCGGTATAGTAACCTAAAAAATACAAACGGAATAAAATCCTTAGGCCTTAGTATAAAAATCATGTTGTAACTTAAAAAAATATTAACTATTCCTTACACAAAAAACAAAACATGATATCATAATAAAACTCATTAATGAAATATATGCTCTGACTAATATATATTAATAAATAACAATAATTATCTATGATATCTTAACATCTTAAATTGTGTTAATTTAATTTATTTTTCTTCAAATTTCAAAGAAATTGACATTTTTCTGATTACGAGTAATCTTAAGCAATTTCTTATTGTATTTATCATCTTTTATTTACGCAAGATATTTTTTATTCACTCATGTAACACACAAGGTACATAAGCCAGTGTTTAATAAATAAAACCAAAAAAATTGGATATACCCTTCATCTCCCCCCAATTTCCTACCTCTAAAACACTAACCACCACCTCATCCAGTTGTCAGTTTGTCACCACCTCAAATCTCGTCACAACCATTACTCCGACCACCGTTCACATAAACGTCGGTTCACAGTTCTTCACCTCCTACACACATACTTGTTTTTCTTCCGTTCACGACGTCGTTATCTTTCTTGTGAATACTTGGACATCTGATTGATATCGTAAACAGAGCCCCACGGTAGCCGTTAATCATACCGATGTAGACGAAGACATCAGGAGCGACCATTGAACTGTTATGGTAACATCACCTCTAATTTCTATTTTCAAATGTGTTTCTTTTGATTGTGGTGTTAATGATAATTATGTAACGAAAGGGTAGAATAAAATATTACTATAACTCATCGCTTGATAATTATGTGTGGTATTAAACCTATTATAAGTTAATCATGATCTGATATATGGTTCATCCGATAATCAATGTAAGCTGTTCTGATAACATAACTTCTACTTTCTAATTTTAGATTTGTTTCTTTTTGTTTGATGGTGTATTTTAGTGCTTTCAAATTATAATTATTTTAAAAGAAAGGGTAAAATAAAAAATGACATGCGTACCCTTTCTTTGTATTATAGGATTATTATACTTACTCTGCTATGTATCCTCTAAATGTTGTATTTGGCTTAAATTTATTTTCACTGTATCTAGTTTCTGCAGCATTACTTAGTATCAGTCCAAGTGAAGATGAAAACTAGAAGCATGTACAAAGATGATATGCTTCTGCTTCTGGAACTGTGAATCAATGTTGATGTGAACGGTGGCCGGAGTGATGGTGGTGACGAGATTTGAGGTGGTGACGGTAGGATGAGGTGGTGGTGGCAAGATGTGGTTTTAGGATTAAGAAGTTAGGAAAGATGAAATGTATATGCATTTATTGATTTTATTTATTAAAGATTTTAATAAAAAGCATGAATTGACCATAATACTCTCAAGAAATATCCGTGACTTTTTAGTTGATTGGGTGGGTTGGCACCTATAAATTTAAAAAAAAGTTAAATTCAATTTTTGCCAACCGAACTTCACGACCCGGTTGCCACAACAACTTGGGTTGCAACCTAATTGTTCCTTTATTCTTTACACATGTCACTGCCTCAATGGCTTGCATTTAATTTCTTTTTCTTTCCAAACAATTAGCTTCAAATATGAATTGATTTTTGTCTTAACACATTCTAAAATTTAACTTTTTTATATAATACAGTTTTGTTTACTTTTTTATTGTAAACATCCTGATATAAGTGTTATAAAAAAGGAGTTGCTTCAAAAAATGATTAATTAATATAAATATATATAATAATCGGTTTGACTATCTTATTTGCCACTTGTAACTATACTATTGGTTCGTTAGATATTTTTTTTAGCTAACTTAATTTTAGTATTGTAAAATACCTTAATCATATTTATATAATAAAAAATTATGTTGGGTTAGATTGTGAATGTGTGAAATATTAAGTTGGGTTGGGTTGAGTTGTGTAAGTCGAAGAGAGAGAAATTGTTTTTTAATAAAAGGTTGGGTTGATATGGGTCATTGATATGGATAGTCTAAGTGAATAAACTTAAGTCTTGATTGAAAATTTTAATCTGGTTAGTGCTAAATGACGTTGAGTGTAACATGTTTTGCAAATAAAGGATTGTGATTGTAATTATTGAAGTTAAAGGTTATCCGTTGCAATCCGATACAAACATAAAAGACGAAAATTGTAATTTGCCCTAATTATAACTATAAACATATAAACAATTATTATATTATAAGTAAAGTTTTATTAAATAATAAATAATAAATAAACCAAGCTTGTAACTTAGTAGAGAGTAGAGATAAAGTTCGAAATAGTACAAAATGTAACAGTTCTATCATAATTTTAACGAGTCAAACTCAATACTTTCAACCCAAAGAACTTGTCAACCAGTTTACACCACTATATACAGTTAAATCAATCAAATACTTAGCATATTAAAAAAATGGACAACTCTAAGTTAAAAAACAACACGTTAAAAAAAGCTATAACACAATCCATGGGAAAACCTAAAGCTAAAGAAAAAAAGTACAATTATTGTTGCATAAAAATATATCTATAATTAAATACTGTTTGTCGTACACATAATGGTTACAAATTTGGTCCATCCACGTTTTGGTATATATGGATGGTAACAAGCTATGAATCTATGAGTTGTGCATGTCTAATCGACTTTGTTAAATTAATCAGTGTTTCTTTTAAAGTTGAGTGGATGGAAATTTTTTGATTGTCATTTTCCGATAGACATGAGGGTTATATTCACTGAATTTAATAATTTGGATTAGCTGCTTTTCTATTGATTAGCATATGAATAGTCATAAAACGTTCCCTTTAACAAAAGTAATGAACTTTATTACATTTAAAAACTCTTACATCAGAGAGTTTTCAATTTAATAACTTTTCATCAAGCATCGACGTGGAACAAAAGAAACATAACAAAGCTTGTCTACTAGTTAGAGATTCGGTTATTCATTTATTGCTCGTCATTAGATATTTTTAATCATGTAACATATCAATTTTTTAATTAAAAAACTATAGAAATACTATACCAAAATTACAAAGAATAAATACTTGTTTTATGGTGTAATTTAAAAAACAATATTAACGTACAAAAAAGTTATAAGTGTTTAAAAATCTTGAGGTAGTTAGTTATTTATGTGGGGATAAAATGTAACTATTAAATAATTATCTATAATTTTGATAAAGATAAGAGATTAAAGTGTAATTAAGACAAGAGAATTAAAGTGATAGTAGTGTTTGAAAGACTATTTATTTTAGGTTGTACCTTGTGCACTATAATAAAAATAAAAAGTTCTTAACTTTTGATTATCTTAAAATATACTTGTCTTATACATTATCTATATCTATACTACTATATAATACATATACATATTAGAATATATTAGAATGATAGAATTGTAATTTCATATACATGTTAAGCTCTTCCATCTCCTGTTTCTCCGTGTCGCTGTTTGGCGTCCTTAGCAAGCCCAGTTCCATATGCGCCCTTCACTGTTTGTCTTATAACAGTCTTTAACGCACGTTTGTCGACAACTAGTTGATACATTTCTGAGAACTTATTTCTTAGTTGATACCACTAAGAAATAAGTTCTCAGAAGTGTATCAACTAGTTGTCGACAAACGTGCCTTAGTTAAAAATAGTTTCTAAAAAAAACTTAAAGAGTTACTTTTAAAAGAAAGAAAAAGCATAATTATTTCTGTTTGTTTAAACCTTCATTGAGTATTAGGAACAGATTAAGAATAGAAATAAACGACGATAGGTTAGATATGATACCTAACATAACCTAATCGAGAGCACCGGCCATCTTCTCCGGCGATGTTGGCTTCTCCGGCGTGACTTGCAGAATTTCCGGCGACTGTTTGACGGTAGCGAGAGGTGAAGGTGAGTAGAGGGTGAATAACGAGTGAGTGTAATGCATAGGGGCTTGGTATTTATAACAGTTTTCGAAACCGAATCGAGTCGGAATGGAGGTTATGTTTGTGATTTGTTAAATGATGGAAAGGATCAATCATACTGATTTCGAAAAATCAGTGATTGCCATTGAAATGGAAACAAACAGCTGTTGCGGAAGTGTGTTCGGTTGGATTCGTTTTGGCGGCAAACTTAAATTTCGTTCGAGCTCAACTTGCGTTCATATAATAAACGATTTCATCATAAACCGAATGAGGCTTCCCAGCCGACCGGTTAGTTGTATGCTTTGTTACGGGTTAGGTTGCGAGTTCGGTTCCCGGCACATCTTTATTTGATGTTTTTAAAAAATACAAAACAGACCCTGTTATATAGTTTAGATAATTTCACATTTAGTCCCTGTAATATTGTTTCAATAAATGCATAATTAGTCCTCATAGTTAACTTAGTAATAAACTAACTTATTTTTATTATTTAGGTAAGTTAACTTAACTTAGATAAATAACATGATTAAATGATATATGAATGATAAAATAAATGAATAAATACTTAATAATTAGTTAATTGAATATGTAATTTAAATAAATAAATAATTAAATATACGCGAAAATACGGAGCGTTACATATAGTGAAGATGTTTTAGAAGATCAAGTGAGCGCTGGATTTAACGTTACGGTTTTCTATTTCAAGAGATTTAGCCTTCGTTTAAAAAAAAAGCATTTCAGGAACTGGACGACGACGGGCACCTGAAAGGCCCGGTGTTTGAGATCCGAAGTAGTGTACGCCGTTCACTGACTCAGAAAAGGATCACCATCAGTGCTAAGCTCACGTATCTCCATCTCCATCCTCTTCTCTATACCTTGGATTTGCAGAAAGGTGACAAGAAAACCTCAAGAGACGCATGGGATAATGAATACGTAAACACTTGTTGTAAATGTTCGTGTTGCTAAAGCACTAAAAGAGGGATAAAAAAACCAATGACTAAGAAAAATGTTGGTCTTGCTAAAGCACTAAAAGAGGGTTAAAAACCCAATGACTAAGAATCAAACCCGCGTTCCACCAGTATACATACAAACCCCAAACCACTTTACCAAAGACAATTTTATGCTGTAAATTGAATACAAACACTACTTAAACACAATAAATAAAGGAGAAAGGGAGAAAAAGGAACAAATCATGAAGTGACATATGAATGTTGTTACTATTCACAAGGTTTTAGATTTACTGTAAATTGAATACAAACACTATTTAAACACAAGGTTTTAGATTTAATTAGATAGTTAATTAATTAATTAATTAATTTAAACGAACTAAGTAGAAAGAAACTTTTAAAACTAAATAAAAGCGAGGTTAATAACCTTTATTTTATAATAAATGATTCTAATTAAAAGACTTTCAAGCTTCTTCAAATGAAATCAAAACCATAGGATGGAGAAAATATTTTGAGTGAAACATCAATTCCCTTGGATAGATTATAACTGATGGAATTTCAATGCTTATGAATTTAAATAGCAATTCAACGCTTCTGATGGATAGAATATAACCGACGGTGATGCATGAGTACCCCAATAAACATTGGCTCAATAAACTCAAATCACAAATCCCTCTTTCTTCTGCCCATTACCATTGTGAAGCACCACAATAATACCCAGCTGCGCCACCATCTCTCCTGTCCCATTACCAAGTCGTCGTGTAAACATCATCTCCGGCATCACATACCACCATCTCACAGTCTGAATAAGCTCAAGAAAATGGCTCTAAAGGTATGAACTTTAAGCTTATTTCTGAATCTTGATCATCAAAATTAGAAAATTTTGTTTTCAACTTTGTTGGCTGTAGGTTATTGCATAAAAACTATCAGAAAAAGAATTGAAATTGATGGATTAAAGCAAATGTTTAAGATGATGGATACAGACCACGATGGTTATATTACTTTTGAAGAACTGGAAGATGGATTAAAGAGATATGACGTTCTCGATGAATCTGATATTATCATTTACGCATAACGGATTAAAGGGTATTTTGAGAAAGATGGAAGTGGTTATATTACGCGTAATGAACTTCAACAAGTCTGCAAGGAGTTTCGCGTGTATAGTGTTCATTTGGAAGAGATTCTTAAAGAACTTGATCAGAATAATGTAAGTGGCTGGATGTTTATATACAGGGAAAATCACGAGAAGTTTTTAAAACTATCGGTTTATCATAGCTTGACACTTGTACTTTGGCGCAACAGATTTTACAATGTCTACTACAATGTGTACACCTATTTCCTACTCAAATTGCACACCCTACGATCATATATTACACATCATCACCATGTTTGTATAATGGACAACACCAACGACGTGATTGACCAATCGCAACAGTCAAACACCATGCAGCCCTGCCGCAACACATGGGTTCCTGCTATAGTATATAGTAAATAGATATGGAGCTTTAAATAATAAAAAATATATGGACTGAAGTAGTTGTATATAACATTTTTAAAAGAAAATATAATATTGAAATCTAGCGGGACCGCAGGTTCGGTGCATCGGTTCAACTTGTTTAATTTCTAATAGCTGCCCGGTTTAAATGGAGATACCTCAAAAACACTTAATATGACCAGTTATGTAGTAGGATTTTGGTCCGGTCTGTTTGTGTAAATCATGCTAAACAAGTTACATAAAGCCCGGTATTGTTTATGCTCAAGCTTGCCTTGTTTATGTTAAAAGAAGGTTGAGCTTGAGACATCTCGTATCTAGCTCTGTCTAAAGTTTGTGTTTGACTAGTTATTAGTTTCAGGAGTTCAGGTTTCTCCTATTTAGTATATATTAATTTATTTTTGGGAAGATAAATTTTAATAATCCAAACTTTGACCTATTAGCCGGAATTATCCAAACTCAGAAAATCTTTACACACAATTCCAACTTTAAACGTATTTACCTCTTAAGATCCCATACTATCTGAAAGTTAACGCTTCGCTGTGTGAGTTCATCTAGTATCAGTACGATTCGTTACACTACCAATACATCACACAACCTGTTTAGTATAGTCGTCTACCCAATCAATTTCAGTACATTAGTTATAAAAAATGTCCTAATATACGTAAAACGCGCTCGGAGTATTTGTTTCTAAACCGAATCTTAATTAAAAGTGATTGTTGGAATTTCTGTGTACTTTTATAAAATAATTTTGTACACGAGGTTCGGTTCAAAACCGATTCCACCAGTGATCTCCTTACAATCAAAATAGGTTAAATAAAATAAAAAGAATCGTGACTACCAAAAAGACACCTTGGTTCAACGAACAATCTCGCTAGATGATCGCTGACCACGAAATTATATTTGTTCATTAGAAACGATTTCAAACGAAACCTCATTCTAAAGAAAAAAAAGTTCAAAACTTTACTTACCTTTTTGCGTAGTTGAAGAAACACGAACCGGATCAATTATAACTTCAAGAATTACTTCTCCTTTTCTTGTTCCTTTTGCAACAAATTCGAAGTTCCGTATCACCCTTCTTGTCGTTCTGTTTCTCTTTTACTTTATGAAAGCATACAAAAACCCTTTTGTTGAGATACCTTCAAGCAGTATCAAGAGGAACTATATCTCTCTTTTAAAACTTCAATGAACCAATTGTTATTTCATTCAATCAAAAAGCAGCATATAGCTTAAGAGATATATATCAAGATCTTCTATGAAGATATTATTTGATATGTTTGCATCACAATTGAATTCAAATACTCAAATACAATATCCTTTGAATTCAAATACAATGTGCTTCTGTTAATTATCTCATAACTAACATTAACATTATATATATAATATATTATAATTAACAAATTAATTATAATATATCTTATTAAATCCGGCTCTACGTAATTATTCTAAATAATTACTCGTTTCTTTATTACGCTTATTATTTCGTGATCCGGTGATTAACAAATAAAACACTGTTAGTTGTTCGTTGCCCAAAGTGTAACTCTTTGGGTCGTACCTTGACGGTAACTTTGAATTTTAATCGACTATTGAGTTTAGAAGCACAGATCCCTTTGACTAGAAACAACTCCCACTAAACTTCAGATCATTCCCAAAACTATCCTTATTACTGCCAGTTACGTACAGTGTTAGATAGAATCAAAAAGCAACCATTCATTTAAGTTAGTTCTAGTATGTACCGCAGGTCTAAGGATACAATGATCGTACCTATTCAAAACGTCTTATGACTAAGATCAATGAAGATCGTTTTGAAACGAGTTACGCCCATTATATGGATCAACATCTAATTCACAATAGTCTTTTACCAGATTGGTTCTCACGAATCTGATAGACTACGGACATTCTAGAATACAATATTCATAGATACTTAACGTACTAATATTTGAACACAAATATAACAGTTTAAAAGACATTCAACCATTAAAGTCAAATAAACATAAAATAATGATTATAGTTCAAAATGCACCAAATTACTAAATTACAAAATCAGATCCAATGTCTAGCAAATCTAAGACCTATACTATCAGCATGCTTCTCGTGTCTCACTTGAGTCATAAGCTTAGTAAACGGGTCCGATAGATTCTGATCACTGTCAATTTTCTCTACTACGATGTCTCCTATTTCCAAAACTTCCCGTACGTAGTGTAATTTTTTGAAAATATGCTTCGTGTTGTGATGAGACCTTGGTTCCTTTGCCTGAACCTGTATTGTCGCAAAATATCTCGATAGGCTTCTGTATGCTTGGTATAATTTCGAGATCAGCAATGAACTTTTTCATCCAAACAACCTCCTTAGCAGCTTCTGAAGCCGCTATATATTCTGATTCAGTGGTCGACTGGGCCACCACGCTCTGCTTAGAACTCTTCCTATAGCACCACCATTTAAAGTAAAAACATAGCTGAGATCGTGAATCGTCACGATCCGTTTGGAAGCTTGCGTCAGTGTAGCACTTTACTTTCAGCTCTCCTTCTAAACCGCCAAATATCATAAACATATCCTTAGTTCTTTTTAAGTACTTTATGATTTTTTCACAGCAATCCAGTGACTTTTACCAGGATTCTGTTCTGCTTGTCAAGCTCAGAGCGTACGATACGTCCGGTCTAGTACATAACATGGCGTACATGATGGAACCGATAGCAGAGGCATATGGAACATTTTTCATATCCTCTTTCACTTTGTCCAATTTAGGACACTGATGACTATTCAGTATGGTTCCACTTGCCATTGGCAAGAGACCCTTCTTGGAATCTTGCATCGAAAAGCGCCTAATGACCTTATCGATATACGTACTTTGACTAAGTCCAAGTAGCCGCTTAGATCTATCTCTATAGATCTTTATTCCTAGAATATAAGCAGCTTCTGCAAGATCCTTCATTGAGAAACATTTACCAAGCCAGGATTTAATGTCCTGCAGCATCGGGATATTGTTTCCAATGAGAAGTATGTCATTTACATACAGGATTAGAAAAGTAATAGAACTCCCACTTGCCTTCTTGTAAACACACGGCTCATCTTCATTTTTCATAAAACAAACTGTTTGATTTTATGATCAAAATAAAGATTCTAGCTTCGAGATGTTTGTTTTAATCCATAAATGGATTTATTCAACTTGCAAACTTTCTCAGGATTCTTAGGACCCACAAAACCTTCAGGTTGATCCATATAGACATCTTCTATAAGGTGTCCATTTAGGAACGCGGTTTTGACATCCATTTGCCATATCTCGTAGTCATAATACGCGACTATGGCAAGTAGAATCCTAATAGACTTGAGCATGGCTACTGGCGAGAAGGTCTCCTCATAATCAAATCCTTGAGTCTGAGTAAAACCTTTAGCAACCAACCGAGCCTTATAGGTTTGCACGTTTCCATCCATGTCTGTTTTCAACTTGAAAACCCATTTACTTCCTACAGTCCGACATGCGGGAGGAAGTTCAACCAAATCCAGACTTGGTTATCATACATGGATTGCATCTCGACGCCCATGGCTTCGAGCCATTTTTCAGATTCGTTACCTGAAATCGCAGCAGTGTAGGTCGAGGGCTCATCTAGATCAACTATCAAGACGTACCTATCAGGTGAATACCTATTAGGTTCATGACGATCCCTCGTACTTCTGCGGACGCCTAGTGTTACATCAGATTCCTGAATCCTCTCAGGTTCAGGTTCAACAATATTTTGTTGAGAGGCAGATTCGACTATTGGTTGATTAATTCGTGGTTCTCGAATTTCCTCAAGATCAACAAGATTATCTCCAATTCCTCGCGCCATAAGCTCATCCTCTAGGAATGTTCCTCGACGCTTAGTGAAAACTCTATTTTTAGCAGGATATAGAAATAATAACCAACCGGATATGCAAATCTAATGAAAACAACTTTTTCACCGTGAGGATCAAGTTTGTCCGAAGACTCACTAGTAACATAAGCGTTACATCCCCATATGCGAAGGTAAGAGACTTTAGGTCGTTTACCATGCCACATCTCATATGGTGTCTTTTCTACCTTTTTAGTAGGAGCACTATTCACAAGATGTGTAATATTTCAAGAGCATAACTCCAAAAGGAGTGTGGTAAGTTTGTACGACACATCATTGATCGAACCATATCTAATAAGGTTCAATTTCTCCTATCAGACACACCATTGAGTTGTGGTGTTTCAGGTGGAGTTAGTTGGGATATAATCCCACACTTCTTAAGATGTTCATCAAACTCTTGATTAATGTATCACCACCTCGATTGGATCGAAGTGCCTTAATCGTTTTCCCTAGTTGATTTTGTACTTCATTTTGGAATTCTTTGAACTTTTCAAAGGTTTCATATTCATAAGATAAACATATCCATATCTACTATAATCATCAATAAATGTAACGAAGTATCTTTCCCCGTTCCTTGACATTGTCCTGAATGGACCACATACATCAGTATGTATGAGTCCTAACAAGTCTTTGGCCCTTTCACTAGTTCCGGTAAAAGGGGCCTTAGTCATCTTGCCACTTATACAACATTCGCATACATCATAAGTCTCTTGACCTGTGGATTCTAGAATCCATGCAGTCTGGAGCTTCCTCATGCGATTGATGTTAATATGGCCAAGACGACAATGCCACCGATACGTTTGATTAAAGCTAGTTTTAACACGTTTAGAGGAAAGAGAGCATACAATATTATTTGATCTATTGTTAGAAGTATCTATTTCATAGACACCATTGTGAGGCTTAGCCTCAAAATAGAACCCACCATTTAAAAATGCAGAAATGCGGTAATTAACAATATCAAAAGCATAATTAAAACCTTGTTCTCATAAAGCAGAAACAGAAATAATATTCTTAGTCAAACTAGGAACATAAAAAACATTGTCTAATGTAATAAACAATCCAGTAGGTAGTTCAAGAATAAATTCTCCAACTGCCTTCACAGCAACATTCTGCCCGTTCCCAACATGTAGCTCTAAGTCACCCTGCTTCAGCTTCCTAATCCTTTTTAGTCCTTGCAAATCATTACAAATGTGAAAACCACATCCAGTGTCAAACACCAAAGATTTGCTTAAAAGGAAAATAGATCAATAACATGTATACCTGAGGATTCTCCTATCTGCAGCTTCTTAAGCTTTAACTCAGCCAGGTACTTGGGACAATTCCTCTTCCAATGCCCCGATCTCATCATAGTGAAAACACTTGGCATCTTTATGAGGCTTTGCCTTCGGAGTGGTAACCTTTTTGCCTTTGCCCTTATCTTGCTTACCCGCCTTGCCCTTTCCCTTAGATGGCTTCTTCTTGGTAATTCTTCCTTCCCTGATCGTCAGAACTGGATTACTCTTAGTAGGGATGTTAGTCTCAGCAGTTTTTAGCATCTGATTCAACTCTGGGATCGTTCTTTCCCACCCATTCATGTTATAGTTCAAAACGAACTGATGATATGAACTAGGTAGCGAGTTAAGGATCACATCCGTAGCTAACTCATTACTAAGGGGTGCGTTCAGACGCTCCAGTTGATCAACGAAAGACTTCATTTTCAGTACATGAGAACTGACCGAAGTACCTTCCTGCATGCGACATGTAATGAGAGATCTCATCACCTCAAAACGCTTATGACGAGCTTGCTGCTGAAACATGTTTTTCAGCTGCTCACTCATCTCATATCTCCCAAGTTTTCCAGACTCTTCTGAAGTTTTGGAATCATCATAGCAAGCATAAGGCATGTCACATCTTGGGAATCATCAACATGTTTTTCCCATGTCCTACGAGCAGGACCCGTAGTAGCACTGGGTGCTTCGGGGATTGGCCCTTCAAGGACATAAGCCTTTTTCTCCGCCCTGAGAACAATTTTCAGGTTGCGGTACCAATCCATGAAGTTAAAATTATCAAGTTTAGCATTTTCAAGGATTTTCAAGGATGGACTTAAGCGAGAATTTGGTGTTATCAGAATTGTTTGTAGACATTTGTAGAATTTAGAAGAAAATTTTATTAGTAATTTTCACGCATTAACCTAATTCAATTTTGACTCAAGATATACAAAATTTTTGGAGTTAGGATGAGATCCCATCTCCCCATAACTCAGTGAATGGACTTAGCACTCTTCACTGGCATAGATTGAAGGGTAGGTGACGATCACCAATTGTGTTAACTACACAATTCTCGATTTGGGGTCGCATGATGAGTATTGTCAAGCATTGGTACGTTATCCCCAACTACGCCCACTTGCACAATCGTAGAAAACGAATGCATGGTAAACGCTAACATTCGCTCTCGTGTCGCAAAAATGATATTTGTTCTCAATCAGAACTGTAGCCCCATGTAAGCATGGAAATCGCGGAACTACCCCTAACCAAAACCGTAGGCCTGGATGCAGGGTAAACACTAGCACCAGGGGGGATAGATCATTTCGGGTGTTCTTAATTTAGGGTGGCATAGAATATTGATTTTATTTGGGTTATATTTTAAAATTATCGGTTCGGGCCGTTTTAAAATACTTGTACGGCCTATGGCATGAAAATAGGCTATACAATTCCTTTGTAAAATTCAATTTTACGTTTTAATTTGTGACGGCATGAAACACCTTTCAATCACTCGACCGATTAATTTTAAATACCCTATTTAATCTAAGTTGGTCGTGTCGCAAATTTAAATTAATTAATAACCTTTATTAATTACGGTTTTAAAATTAACTTTTAATTTTGTAAAACCAATTTTTTGTATTTTAAAACATACTGTTTATTTTAATTACCTATCCAATACTTAATAAATCTTTTATTAAAATCGTCGTTTTAATGATCGTGTATTAATTATTAATTTTATGTAAGTAACAAACATCTCATGGCAAAACACAAAATAATATAAATTAATATGCAATTCCGGGTTCAGAATATGTTCGGTTCGTTCAAGCCCAAGAACATGAACCGAGCCCATTAAGTGTAGTACAAACCCTTTTGTGCTCCCACTTAATCTTGGATCCAATCCAAAAAAAACTTCCTTTTTTTATTTGTTTAAATTTTCGATAAAAGAATTATATTTAATGACGTCTGATTTAATGAAAATATTAAAATCATTATTTTGATGTATCTGTTTTTCTTTAAACCGGATTTGCATAGTACGATCATTAAGCTAAACGAAATAGGTTAAGGCCACGAATTTTGTCAAAGAGGACTTTGACAAGTGTTAATGTTTTGGCCTTACTACAAACTTGCCTATAACTATTATACGTGACAGGTTCCTATGCAAAATCTACTCGATTTTAAGCATGCAATTTTATAAACTATTTTATAGATCTATAAACGCTTTTATAAAATAACCTACTTTGATTTGTAAGGTGGCTCTGATACCACTGTTGGAAATTTCGTGTACCTTTTGGTAAAATAATTTTGTCAGTTTGTCAAACAAACTGAACGTAGCGGAAACATGTACACGAGGTTCGGTTCAAAACCGATTCCACCAGTGATCTCCTTACAATTAAAATAGGTTAAATAAAATAAAAAGAATCGTGACTATCAAAAAGACATCTTGGTTCAACGAACGATCTCGCTAGATGATCGTTGACCACGAAATTATATTTGTTCGTTAGAAACGATTTCAAACGAAACCTCACTCTAAAGAAAATAAAGTTCAAAACTTTACTTACCTTTTTGTGTAGTTGAAGAAACACGAACCGGATCAATTATAACTTCAAGAATTACTTCTCCTTTTCTTGTTCCTTTTGCAACAAATTCAAAGTTCCGTATCACCCTTCTTGTCGTTCTGTTTCTCTTTTACTTTATGAAAGCATACAAAAACCCTTTTGTTGAGATACCTTCAAGCCGTATCAAGAGGAACTAATCTCTCTTTTAAAACTTCAATGAACCAATTGTTATTTCATTCAATCGAAAAGCAGTATATGGCTTAAGAGATATATATCAAGATCTTCTATGAAGATATTATTTGATATGTTTGCATCACAATTGAATTCAAATACTCAAATACAATATCCTTTGAATTCAAATACAATGTGCTTCTATTAATTATCTCATAACTAACATTAACATTATATATATAATATATTATAATTAACAAATTAATTATAATATATCTTATTAAATCCGGCTCTACGTAATTATTCTAAATAATTACTCGTTTCTTTATTACGTTTATTATTTAGTGATCCGGTGATTAACAAATAAAACACTGTTAGTTGTTCGTTGCCCAAAGTGTAACTCTTTGGGTCGTACCTTGACGGTAACTTTGAATTTTAATCGACAATTGAACATTATATCCAACAGTGATATAATACGACTTTTTTGTTACGGTTTCATAACAGTACTATTATTTATATAACAAAAAAAATTTCAAATTATTTCGAAAGTACTCTTTAAGTAATTAAAATAACAAATGTAATGCTTCAAGAATTATTTAGCAATAAAAACCGGAGGGAAAGAAACAAAAAGAACAAAAATGTATGATACTGATATCGACTAAGCTCGAAACGTAATTTTTTTTGGTTGAATAATAAAATAAATTTAATAAAAAGAAACATAAAGTTAAATTCGTAATGTTATTCAACCGTAACTAAATTACTTTAAGATGATGTGGCAATTGATTTTCTAAACTTACCATTGGACATGAAAATATTTCCAGGAGACGCACACCAAATGCACAATTATGGTGGGTTCTATTGGAAGGAGGGAAATACGTGTGCGTTGATTTAACATGTGTGTCTTCTTCGTTGGGCTAACGGATCACGGTTTTGTTGGCAGCCAGACGATAACAAGGCGGCAGGCGGGGCGAAAATAGCTAAGCACGAAAAATCTTGCATCGAGAATCAGCACGTGTTCGTCTCATTCGCTTTCGATACCTTTGACGCTCTCGCCCCTGATGCGGTGCGGTTCCTCAATCGGGTTAGCATGTGGTAAGTAGTACCACCACACATATTAAGAGGCAGAAGTTTGTGTTTAGCAGGGTAGGTTTTGCTATTCAGAATGTGATAGCGGCGTAACTTGTTACCTGTCTACCTGACATTAGTATGGAAGTTTAAGCTTGGTAGGAGGATTGGTAATGGATCTGTTGGATAACTGTTTTTGGGTAAAATTACTAATATTAGATATAGACAAAATTTAATGAAATTTTTAACTGTAGTAGCATAATGTTACACTTGGAATCCTTTTAGTGATTTTAATAAAGCAAGCATCCTTGATTTCATTCTGAAGTACAAAAACACTATCAGTGGTCTTCTTGGATGCTTAGGTCATATAGATTTTGGAGAATTCCTCATATAGTGTAATGGGAAATGAATTTTAAATTTATTTTAGGGAACTGGTTGTCTGTTAAGACTGTATCACATATCCTGGTTGAGTGGTTGTTTTTTCAGCAGCAAATGTTTTAGTGTTAAGCTAATTTGAAGGTTTTATGTTCTTATGAAAGCCACGTGTTCTGGTTTTCGGCTGATATATGACATTAGGTTAAACCGAAAACATAAAAGTTGGTTGTATTTTCAGGTTCAAATGGAACCGACTACTTCATTGGCATTGCTTAGCAAATATCTATATAGCACCTCAAAATATGCTGGAATGGTTCAAGCATACAAAGACATCTTTAGAGAAGTAGGCCTTTTAGAAACACTACCATCAATCAGTATGTTCACATCAGCTTTAAGTTTGGTTGATAAGCTTTAAGTTTGGTGGATAAGCTATGCTGATAATATAACTAATTGTTGTTGTTGGTGTGGACATGGTCAATATATTACTTCAGGTGAAATTGATAAGAAATGTCAGTGATACCTTCTTAGATCTTATATTGAAGACAATAGAAAGGTATACTGACATTTGACCTTAATCTTATTATCGGGTTACTTGGCATATATATGTACTAAAATATCTATCGGAGAAGCATTATAAAACACTATCTTTTACCTTTATATTATATAAACTTTCTTTCATAGGTATCATTTAACTTTATGTTGAAACTGTGAAAGTTTGATTAAGCTTTAATTGTTCAGTATAAAATAGAGTTGTAAAAGAAGAGTCACATAAAGAAAGTAAAGCCTTCTTTGACACCCCAAACTTTTTATCATCAGGTTCTTTTAGAAGCAGTGTGTCTTCACATCTGATGATGAAGATCTTCAATTTAATGAACTATAAGTTTATGCTTTGATCAAACCAGTTGGTACCGATGTATAATCATACGCATACACCACAATCTGTTATTTATTTGATTAATTCTAATGTATAAATCAATGATGTGAAAAACAAAGTTTCTTTCGGAAATTGATGGATTTGTTTGCAGTAGTCCAAGATTAGGAAAATAAGGATATTGATGGATCGTTTTTTTGTTACGGTCAAATGTATTTGGCATGAACATCGATGAAAAAAGATTGGCGGTTTACAACTTGTCATGTATTATATAGATTATATCATTTCTATTATTTAACCCCGTGTAAGATAGGGCTATAACCTATTGTAACTATATACTAAATCCATTCAATATGTGCTTCTTGCCTTTCAAACGTTAATTAAGATGCATAAGTACGTTGTAACTTTAGTGACTTGCATTTGATGCTTATTTTTATTTAGATATAGTAAAGCAATTAGAAAAATAAATAATGTAAAATTCTATAGTTCTATAAATACGTAACGTCTTTTATGAAAAATAATAATAATAATATAAAATTTACTTTTAAATTAAAGTTTTTAAAACTTTTGGTTTATATATAAACGTTATTTTTTAGATATATTCTTTAATTTATTTATCACGACAATAAAAATAGATTAGTAAAGATTGGATTATTAAAAATAAATGTAAAAGTGTTGATGATGTGAAAATGTAAGTATTGGTAAGTATGTTTATAGGGTTGGAGAGAATATTAATGTTTTTGATGCATTTGTGCAAATAACTGCCTAAACACATTTATAGGTACATCTAACACGTTGCACGGGTTGATAGTCTAATATAATAGCTTAATAATCAAGTTATATTTGAACAACAAAAGTGAAAGGGGTAAGAAAAATAAAACACTTTTCTTTCGTTGGAATGAAACGCATACTTGTAAGAATTTTAATAATCTATATATATATATATATATATATATATTAATAAATGAGTTGGATTTGGGCCACGTGACATGTTATGGTGGAGCTAGAGGTTGTTTTTGAGAGGGAAGCAATATTAGATTGCATACAATTATTTGGACGCGGGATCCGGATGAATTCAGGTCGGATCTTTGGGTTTTCAAACGCACCGGCTTACCTTATTTGGATCATATAAATTGTTGATGTCTCCATTATTGTTAGTATCTCATCTACCCACACCATCTAATATCTCTGTTCTCTCTCTCCTAAATTCGTTCATCATCTTCTTTTTTTTATCAGGAATCGATCAATATCAAAGGTAAAACAACAGAATCTGTTAGACCGTCTCCACGTAAGCACGGGAACCTAGATTGTATCTAATGTCCATAATTGGCGGAAACAATATGACATGATTACCAAATAGACAATATTTACTATTTAAACGTTGTTTTATTGATCATTAAAGTCAAATACATTCAGTTCCTGATCCGGCAGAGCTTCGCCGTCTAAGTGCCAAAATCACAGAAGTTACAAATGAAGGGATCAATTTATAGAGGCACAAGTTCGCTTGGGGTTAAACAAGTTCGGGCGAACTTGTCTTGAACAAGTTCGGACGAACTTGTCTTGAACAAGTTCGGACGAACTTGTCTTGAACAAGTTCGGACGAACTTGTTCTCACTTACCTTTTCCGGGCGAACTTGTGTCCTATTTACATAAATAACCTTCATTTTCTAGTCTAAACACACCAAAACTATACAGACTCGATCCAAGACTAAGACATAGACATTGACATTATGCACTAACAGATTGGATATCGTCTTCGTCTTGATCAGTCTTCGAAGCTCTATTTCTACCTTACATGCCCAAAGAAGTTTTTGATCGGCTTTTTGCGACGTTCTTGCTCGGGAATAGGCGTTTGATTTGTAGGTGGTACTTTAGTCATAAACTGAAACCTTCTGAGCCTTGCCTCCCTACCCATCTCATGTATTCGTTCAATCCTCGCTTCTTCCTTCAAAAACTCTGTACGTTCAAGTTCTCTCCAAGTTGATTCCCACATTCTACCAGAGTTCACCTCGTGTGCGTAACATACATTGACAACCCTCTGATATTGCATCGCTTGCTCTTTTTCACGTTCTTCGAAAACAATCTTGCTATAGAACAGACACTTGATATCTTTCTTTGAGCAGTTCACTAACCACATCGGGTCTAGTATTCTAATTGTTCTCCACAACCCTCTCAATCCTTGAACCCCAAACATTTCAACCCTTTCTTTCGTAATATCCAGATGATCTTCAAATCGTAACACGATCACAGCTTCACAAGTAGTCGGATCAATCTGCCACCATTTTAACAAAGGATAGAAATTTTGTTCAATCGGCATCAGGGGCATATTTCTCATTGCACGAGGACGCTTCATGATTAACGTGATATCTTTAATTCCAGTCTTCTTGTCTGTTTTGATGCGACGTTTCGGAATAAAAGGCTTCCAGTACCTAAAACCTTGTGTCGCTTCAAACTTGATCATTTTCCAAAGCAACTGATCAATAAACTTCATGTGGTACGTGACATTTCTTGTTTGAACTAATTCCTCAACATCCCAGTATGGAAGTGTCTTGAAATTTGCCAGATATCTGAAATATTGCACTCCAAATTCCCTTTTGATGGCGTAAACATTCAGCTCTTTGAACCACCCCCAACTCAATATATCACCTAATGACACATCTTTATCTCTGGTAAAGAATGCTAGTGGACGTCGAAACTTACGTTCTCGCGGCATTTATTTGAACCAGGACTTTTTCGCTTGTGCGATCTCCTCCTTTGTCATTGGTTTAGGAACTTTTCCATCACGTATCGACTCTTCTATCTTTTCTTTCAACATATCCTCATTCAACTGCTCGTACATCTCCTCGAAAGTAGGAAAACTATCTGTGTTAGGACCAACATACTTCTCAGCTTCATCCTTTTCGTCGTCAGAGGACCAATCTTCAACAATAACCTTGTTGTACTCGTCTGCTTCATATCTACGTTTATAATGATACTCGTTCGGCTCAAACGCATTAACATTCAGCACTTGTTCTTTGAAATCAAAGTCGAATGATTCTGCATCATTCAGCACTTGTTCTTCTTTAGAATAGTTGTGCACGAGTTCACCTTCTTCGACATTGTGTTCAAGCATAAGAATCAATGGCTTTGTAGGGACCGCAGCAACAGGCACAACAGTAGTACTAGAATCTGTCATATCAATGTAATCTTTCTGCCCTGTCTCCCCTGTCTGCTCCCCCTGAGTTTGATCTTCCATCATATTATCTTCATCATTAAGCAACGAAGAGAAATCAAACTCATCATTCACTTTCACATCAACTATCTTCAAACCGACTCCACCCTGATCATTATCATCATTACCATCATCATTATCCGAGTCGTCTTTAGTATCATCAGCCTTTTCATCATCATCTTGATCTTTAGCTTCATCATGGTCTTTAGTTTCTGTTTCTGGAGCAATTACAGACTCCGAAGCTTTTGCAGACTCTTTCACAGGTTCAGTGATCTCGGGCATACTTTCAATCACATTTTTACCCTTGCCCTGTTCTGCCATCTCCTTATCTGCCTTTTCTTTCGCTTCTTGCAGATCCATTCTGGCGTATTCAGCATCAAAATCTATACCTAGACTGTTTGTCAGTACTTTCTGCAGTCTGTTGAATCTTTTATCATTCATCTCACGCTCTGAACGCAATTCTGCAATCTCTTTCATCAATCTTTCATTCGCGTCTTGTAAGCTTTCAATTAGGGCTTTTAAGTACCCTCGATCACCTTTAAGGAATTTGACTCTGTCAGATAATTTCTCTTTTTCAACTTCTCCTTGTTTCACCAGCTTCTCTAACTCGGCTTTCTCTGATTCGTTCTTAGCCACTTTATCTTCCAGAATCTTCACACGCTTTTCTAGAACATCAACATCTGTTTCTGGAAGAAATCATCTAGATCCTGAAGATCCACCGGCACATTCGGAATATCACCAAATATCTTTGACTTTGGAGTTTTTGGCGTCGATTTAGGAGTAACTTTTGGTGTAGACTTTTTCGGAGTTGAACTTTCAAAATGAGAAGTCGTTGGAGGATTTGGAGATTGAATGACTGGAACTTCTAACAATACAGTCTCAAGAGGTTCTTGTGTAACTCCTGGACGTACTGCTTTAGCTGTGATAATAAAAGGAGGTTCTTGTGTAGGAGGTTCTTGTGTGACTCCTTTCTCTTGTGCACCAGAAGGTTCTTGTGTAGCTTCTGTGCTCTTTGACTTTCCATCATAACGACGACTCTTGGCTTTCTTTGTTTTCTTTCCTTTCGTCTTTGGAGACCCTGTAGCCTTCTTAGATAAATCAGTTACTGAAGACTTTACACGTTTGGCTTTCTTTTTAGGTCTCTCTTCATCAGATTCTTTATCTTGCTCAGGCTCATAGTCAGCGTCTGTTTCTTTTACTTTCTTAGCGACTGATTCAGCTATAGCTATCTTTGTTGCAATCTCCAAAGAATCATCACTATCATCTTCTTCATTCTCCGATGTTGTAGAAATCACATCGTCTTCCTGCGTAGTCTTTACAGTTTCCTGACTTTCTTTAACCTCAACATTTTCAGTACTTGGACCAGCTTCTGAATGAACATTTACAGGTTCATCTTCGTCCATTAACATCGTTTCAACTTTTTTTAGCTTTCGTGAAGTTTTCTTCTTCTCTTGTACAACAACTTTCTTGAGAAACCAATCGCTTCGCTTTTCTTTAAATGTAGACATCCATTCAAGTTCAGCATTACATTCTTTCTCGTCGCCGCTATCATCTTTTCTCCATTTATACTCAGGCGGTGCGACGTAGTTCTCTGAAGCGATAACACCAAATAATGGTTTAGCAACAGGAACTGAGGATTGCTTCTGAAAAGTAATTAACTTCTTAACGGTTGTATCATCAAGATGACTAAGATACACAATATCGTTCTAATCTTTCGCAATCTTCTTCAATTGATCTTCTATCAGCATCTGAACAAACATCGGATACATAACCAGCCTCTTTGACCCCATATTGTTCTTCATATGCGTGAAAACTAACTTCGAATAGTTAAACTTCTTGTTCAAGATCAACACCGTGGCCATACATGCCATATAATCCTGTACGTCATCCAATCCAGCTTTTCGGTGATTGAAAGTATGTATAGTCGCATGCATTTAGAACTTGTATGGATTAGGGACCGATCCTTTCTTCAGTGTAGATTCGTTCACATGCCCCTTGTACCCCATACGGCACAAGCAACCTCGTACCATACGTTCGTCTAGCATCATAGGATCGTTAGCTGCATCATTGAATTCCAGAAACTTTCGAATATCAGCTTCAGTAATAGTGATTTCTTTATCTTCATTATCGTCATGAACAATCGACTTTATCGCTGTATCGTCCTCGTTCATTGCTGCAGACGTCCAAAACCTGTTAACATGTGACCTGTAGACCACTGTTCTCTCTGTGATGGCCTTGTGTATCGGAATACGTGCCATAAATCCAAGAATATTATCGAATGCTCCGAGAGATGGACAGATCTCTTTATCCAGCGTGATGCAAGTATTGTGAAACTTATTGAATGAGAGCTCAATATTATGCAAAAACGTAAATCGAGACGAAATTAGATGGCAATTTTTCAATTTTACAATATTTCATCAAGTTCGGGCGAACTTGATTATCAAATTGACAATTTATTAATCCAAGTTCGGGCGGACTTATCTTATGAACAAACATTAACAGATTACAAGTCCGGGCAAACTTATCATTTTTAAACCTTTTTCGACAAGTTCGGGCGAAATTGTTTCAAATTAATCAAAACACTTATACAAGTTCGGGCGAACTTGTATTAATCAAAATTTTCATATTTTTGAAAGAAGTTCGGTCGGACTTGTTGATTATCAGTCATTAATTCCTTAGGACAAGTTCGGCTGAACTTAGACAAGTTCGGGCGAACTTGTCTTCGTCCCAAAACGGTCCTGCAACATGATAATACGAACATTTCTGGTCAGATTGATGTCAATAACATGGTCGTTTATGTTTGTTACACATGATTTAAGTTTCAGTTTTATCATTTATGGTCCACAACATGTCCAATAGTCACATTTAGATATGAAATCGCTCAAAACCTATCAATTCACGGTCCAATCTCAAAATACCTACCATTGCCATGATTAGTGATGTGCAAATCACCACAAACCAGTGTTCAATTGGCAGCACTTCGTCGTATAAATGCCAATTTCGAAATCACCTTGAATCGCTCTAAAGTTCGCTCTAAATTTCTGATAACAAGTGATAAGTTCGGGCGAACTTATGAAACAATCAATTAAGATCTGTCATAAGTCCGGGCGAACTTGATGCCTGCTATCACTTTCAAAGCTTTGTACAAGTTCGGTCGGACTTGCTTGCAAGTCCGGGCGAACTTGATTGATTTTAAACTTTAATTTTTCAGAATTTTCACTTTAGACCCTGAACTTTTCAGATTTTACCAGTTTTTAACAATCCACTCAGTTGACCAAGTCCAAGCTAATGACATTGATTAACCGATTTGTCTGCCGAGTCCAAGTTAATGACCTTGGTTTGACCCGTTATGAACAACTGTTGAATTTTTCAAAATCAAGTTTCAAATTAATGAACTTTTAATCGTTTTGGCTTATCAGATTTTACAGATTAGCTCCCAGCCCGTTGTCAATTAGATTCCCACCAGATTTAGCACCTTACCCGACTTCGAAGATCCTTTCTCCAACATTGGTTTGCTGAAAACAATGTAGAAACAAAATCTTTTTGTATTTTTGTCAACTTATGCTAAAACACACTGAAAATCTTTTTGGTTTTAATCTGTAAAGCAGATAAACTATGTACAGAACAAAGTAAACTATGTACAAACATATATACAGACATATTTTTGTGAATTCGTGTCTAAGGATCATATCAGTTGATTGAGACATATCACCAGTACCGTTAATCTTTAATTGACTTTAAGTTTTAAACTCATTTACCTAGATTGTAGATATGTTTGTCCACTTAAACTTCGACACATTTCTCAGTTGGTCCAAGATATGTTTGGTATGATTTATGAAACTTGACTTAACCGTGTTTCCCACTTCTTGAATATACTCCCGAATCCAGATTTCCTAGATTTCATCTTACAGGTGAATATAGCGTAATTGATATCTGTATATGGGTTATACGAAACCTTGAGAGCTCAGGTTAGTACTACCGTACAGACAAAGAGATGAAGGCTCGAATTTAGGTGTGTTCCATTTAAGGAATCTTTTAAGCACTGCAAATGATTAAAACTTTCGATTCTTTTCAGCTTTGCATGCCGTTTAGGGGTTTATAGCAAAAGCATTATAGAAGTTCTAGGCTATTGCTTCCGCAAAATCAGAAGAACTTGTATAATACCCCAGATATCAACTATCTATAAAGACCTCGTATCTCAGAATCAGGTAATCCTTCAATCGAATTTCGGAGTACTAAGTCCATATATCCAAGATGTGTTAATCCACAAGTTTAAGCAGTTGTGAAATTTAGTTTATATCTCGGAAACAATTTACTCAATGTGTTAAGCTTATCGACACATCCACAGTAAGACTCATTTATTACTTTTAAACTTTTCATTTCTTTAGCATACTGTGATAGTTCACTGATGTACTATCATTTCCTTTTGTGACACCGAATTCTTTTTGTCTTTTTCAATGTTTTTGTACTTTTTGATTTTTCATATGTTTTTGTATTTTCTCAAAATTTTCTCCCCCTAAAATCAAAAACATATTTTTTGTATTTTAGTTTTTAAGAAATACTAATCTAAAAGATAGACAAACCTATGTGGATCACGTGAACTCGTCGTCCAATCCATATTCAACCTCAGCTTTCGCACCTGTCAGTAAACTTTTAATACCGTTAAGCCTCATGAGATATTTAAATCGTGTTAAAGGAAATGCTTTGGGATAAAAATCAGCTTTTTGTTCATCGGTGTGGGTTTTTTCTATTCGCACCAACTTCTTTTCGTAGCAGTCACGAATGAAGTGATAACGAATTTCAGTGTGCTTAGTCGTGAGTGATGAACAAGATTTTTTTGTGAAATCGATCGCTGCCTTATTATATACAAATAGAGGCGTATCAAGAAATTGCAGACCATAATCCCTCATATGTTGTTGAATCCAGAGGATTTGAGAACAACAGCTGGAAGCAGAAATATATTCTGCCTCACAGGTAGAGAGAGAGAGAGAGAGAGAGAGAGACTGTGGTCTGTTTCTTGCATTGCCATGTTACCAAACGAGTTCCTAAGAACTGGCAATCTGCAGTCGTAGATTTAGAGTTCAACTTGTCCACCCCGAAGTCTGAGTCAGCGTATCCCGTTAGATCAAAATTGTCGTTCTTTGGATACCACAAGCCGGTGCTTGGACATCCCTTCAAGTATCGGAATATTCGCTTGACTATCTGCATGTGTGACACTCGAGGACTGGACTGATATCTCGCGCATAGGCAGGTAGGTTACATTTTATCTGGGCGAGATGCCGTCAGATACATCAGAGATCCTATCATCGACCAATAGAGTGTGTCATCAACTTTGGTTCCAGTCTCGTCAATGCAAATCCCATGATTCAGTGCCAACGGAGTCGAAAGCGGCTTCGAGCTATCCATTTCAAACTTCTTCAGAATATCGTGAACGTACTTTTTCTGTTGAATGAATATGCCATATGGTAACTGATCGACCTGTAATCCAAGAAAGAATTTCATTTTGCCCATGGAGGACATCTCGAATTTCTTCTTCATGATCTTTTCGAACTCTTTGCAAAGACTATCATTCGTTGAACCAAAGATGATATCATCCACATAGATTTGTACAATGATCAGATGGTTTCCGACTTCCTTGGTAAACAATGTACTATCCACTGTGCCTCTTGTAAAGCCGTTTCCAACGAGATGTTGCGATAACGTCTCATACCAAGCTCTCGGGGCTTGTGTAATCCGTATATGGCTTTGTTTAGGAGATAAGCTTCGTTCTTGTTCAGCGGATCGACGAAACCCGGTGGTTGGCCGACGTACACTTGTTCGCGTAGCTAACCATAGAGAAATGCGGATTTCACATTTGATTGGTACACCTTAAAACCTTTCCAAGCTGCGAACGCAAGGAAAATGCGGATTGACTCTAATCGTGTAACCGGTGCATATACTTCTGTGTAGTCAATACCTTCCTGCTGGTGGAAACCTTTGACAACCAATCGAGCTTTGTTTCTGACAATTACACCCCGATCATCCCTTTTACACTTGAAGACCCATTTCGTATCAATAGCTTTCTGCTTCGGTGGTAAATCTACAAGCTTCCAAACTCCCAATTTCTCGAACTGTAACAGTTCCTCTTGCATTGCTATCACCTAGTTCTCATCACCCAGAGCTTCATTCACTGTTTTTGGCTCTATTTGAGAAATGAAACATGAGTAGTAGCAGTAGTCTTGGGTAGGAGCAACTTGGGTGTAGAAACAACTTAGTGCTTTATTGATTTGGCTTCTTGTACGCACACCAGTTTGTAATTCAGCGATTATATTCGTTGAAGGATGGTAAGAATATGATCGTGGCATTTCTTCACTAGGAACATCAACTGAGCTTTGCTGATTTGAGATGTTCAGATCAACAATCAATTCAACATTAGGAGCACTAGATGAAGCTTCGTTCTGATTGCTCGGGCTTGCAGATTGATTTAACATGTTGGATATCTGCTCCTCTTCTTCAACCTATGAGGATTCTCCATCAGCATCAAATGTCGGTGCTTCATCAGAGTCAGAATTCTGATTCTGAGGCATACTTGGCACTGTTGTTGCATTATCTGGTTCCGAGGAATCATTCGATGGAGTTGTAGACGGTGTTACTTCTGCTTTAGAAATATTTTCAACTTGAACACCACTACTACTTGGACCTGCTCCAGAAGACGAAGTATCCAAGTGGGTTGATTAACCACAATTGGTCTAATGATTTGTTCTTGATTCGCCGACTGTTGAAGATAATAGAGCGCTGCGATTTTTTCTTCAGACGGTTCTTCCGGCAAGTCGAATGATTTCCATAGATCTTGATAGTTGAATAACCACGCGTCACCTTTCCTCTGAATAGGCATTGTATACCTGAAACAATCGACGTGTTGTGCTTCAATAACCTTTCTCAACGAGGGAACATACACTCTTCTTAGCGGACTCGCATACCCGACAAAGAAACCTTCAAGCGATTTGGCCCCGAATTTACCATCTTGATCGATTACAGTACATGGCGCACCAAATTGCTCTAGATACTTCAAATTTGGTTTCCTTCGGTTGATCATCTCAAAACATGTCTTTTTCGTTGGTTTGACAGTTAAGACCCTGTTTAGTGTGTAGCAAGTCGCTGCAACCGCCTCACTCCAGAAGCTAACAGGAAGTTTCGAATCTGCAAGCATGGTTCTTACTGTTTCGATTAAAGTTCTGTTCTTCCTCTCAGCTACACCGTTTTGTTGTGGAGTATAAGGTGCACTGAATTCGTGCAGAATTCCCTTAGCGTTGCAAAATTCTTTCATCTTATTATTCTTGAATTCTGTGCCGTTGTCACTGCGAATACGTCTGACAGGCAGATGATAAAGATTTTTGAGCTTTTTGAAAATAATCACCAGATTATCAAACGTTTCGTCCTTTGATTCTTGGAAGAAAACCCATGAATAACGCGAATAATCATCTGTGACGACTAAGCAGTATAAGTCTCCTGAAATACTTTGGACGTTTACCGGACCAAAAGGATCCATATGAAGACGTTCAAGCGGCAGCTTAATTGAATTCAGAATCTTCTTCGCATGTGACTTTTTGATCTGCTTCCCCTTTTTACATTCTAGGCAGTGATCAGTCATATGGAAGCTTCGAAGATTCACACCCTCAACCAGATCGTTATGAACCAGAAAATTCATTTTTTGTAAATGAATGTGCCCCATTTTCCGATGACAAAGAATAGAATCTTTCTCCGTAGCTTTCGTCACGAAACATTGAGCTGACTTTGATGATGTGGTAGCGACGCCCATATCTAAGACATATAAATCGTTCTCGCATGGGGCCTGCATCAGAATCCAATCATCAGGTATTTTGAAACCAGGCTTTAAAATCATACACTCTTTATCGTTGAAGTGAACCGTGAATTGTTTGTCACAAATCTGCGAAATGCTCAGTAGATTGTTCTCAAGCTCAGCAATGTAGTTCACTTGATCAAACGATACTACGCCATTGGAGAGTTTTCCCTCAGCGACTATCCTTCCACCTTGATTACCGGTAAAACCAACATATCCGCCGTTAATAGCTTTTATGTCAAACAAAAGAGCTTTCATCCCAGTCATATGTCTTGACGCTCCACTATCCAGAATCCACTTTGAAAGAACAGATCTCTGGAGCCCCTGCACATATTAAAATTTAGTCAAAAAGCGCGACCCAAGCCTTCTTGGTCATGGGTTTGGGATAAAAAGCTTGATAATCATCTTCATAATCTCCATATGAACCTCCACTGTCATTTACATTTTCAAAGTTAACTTTCTTTTTACCTTTTGTTGATATGATACCAATTGTAGATTGACAGTTTCAATTTTGGTCTCAGATTTTGATTCTTTGTTGTTACCAGTCTTAACAAGCTCAGACTTGGTAACTTCAGATGTTGATGACTTTTTTTTAGCAATCCAGGCTTGTGATTTTACCTGGTGCCTTTTTGATGTAAAACCTTGATTCATTTGTCTTTGAAGTTTCACCTTTTTCGAAAGTTGAGTTTTCAAACTTCTTTTCAGTTTTAGGCTTAACTTCAAGCTTTGATTCATTTCTTTTCAAAATCGTGACAGGTTTTTCAAATTCTGGTTGCTTTGGTTTTACAACATCTGAACTTTCTTTTCTTCGAAGATAGGCCAGCTTAGATTTCGGACACTTGCGTGCAATATGACCAACTTCATTGCACTTGAAGCAAGTCTGATCATCATGTGAATGCCCACTAGTGGGTTTTACACCACTTGCGGCTTTTGCCTTATCTCGAAGTTCTTTTGCTTTTTTGAACTCATCCTTTGATTGCTTCCCAATCAAACTTTCCTCATGAACTGTGCTTGTCCCATAAACGAATGTCATATTTTTATCTTTGTATTCACGAAATGGTGACGTTTTCTTAACCGGTTCTTCTTCCACATCCAAACCCAACCCAACTCTTCTATGTTTAGGAAAATCCCCCCCTGTTCCTTCAATAGTTGTTTGTTTTAGGTTTGGAGTAAAACTTATTTTGTTTAATTTCCAACTCTTCTGATGAAACTTCCACGAGTTTGAAGAATTTGTCAAACTGATCTTCCTTCACATTCCGAATCGGAAAGCTATCATCAAAGTATAGTTTATCAGATTCCTTAACTTTGTACATGACAACATTAGGATCATCACTTAAACTATCTTCTGATGATGTGTCGTCATCTTCAGATTGTGAATCAGAATTATTCGAACTCGAGTTGGCGCTTGTGAAGTTGCCATCATCAGATTCACTCAAGACTTTATCAACAACTTGCTTAACCACTGCTTCACCATCATCACTCGTGTAGGTTATACCAATGTTCTCAGGCATCTCATTTTTCTTTTCGGTTAAAAGTTCAATTTTGAGCGCCTTTTCCATCCTCTCAGCCTTTTGCGACAGTACTTTTCGCATAGGGGTGGTGGAACATTAGTATATTCTCCACGTTTCTTACCTTTGGCTTTCTGAACATTTTCTTCCGATTGAATTGTCGGAAGAATGTGATCGATGACATAGGCATTCGATGTATAGCTCTTTAGAAGCTGTCGAACCCTTTCGGTTTCGATTTTCATGTCTTGTAGCTCTTGTTTTAGTTCAGCAATGTTATTAATGTAAACATTAATAGCTTTTTGTTTTTCCATTAAGGTAGCTTTTAACATTCTGATAGTATCATCTTGTTCAATATTATTTCTATCCAACCTGCTGTAATCATCTTTCATTTTGTCATATGCCTCCTTCATTGTGCGATAATCGTATTTGAAATTTATTATGCACATTGATTTCGGCTATGATCTGTGATTTTTCAGCACATTGAACACAGGGTTCAGCACACTTCGTACAAGGTTTTACAACCTCAACGACTTTTACTACCTCCTTTTCTACAACTTTTACCTTTTCATCTGAACCTACCTTTGTTAGATTCGCCATCATGGCCTTGTTGGCGATCTCGGCAAGGTTTTCTTCCTTCATTTCTTTGTTTACATTGATAACTTCTTCGATCTCGGGCTTTTCCTCAGCAACATTCTCAGAAGATGTCGTTTCACCGAAACAACCTGCAAAACTAGGAGAAATATTAGGGGAAAGGATACCCTGCATCTTTGTATGCTGATAAATTTCCTCCATTTCAGCTTGTTGCATATATTCCTCAAGTAATGTACTCTCCATGGCTACATCCTCAGCTGATGTGTCTTCAACGATCTCGGCCATAAGAGCAACACCGGTCTTCTTGGAAATATAAGAGTTCCAATCAAAACCGTCATCTCCACTTGAAGCGACCATTGCCTTTTCAGTGTTGTTTGGTTTTTCTTGGATTTCGAGCTGAGTCTTCTTTGGGAATGGCTTGTACTGAAGAGACTTCTTGTAGTATTCGTTGCCACCTCCAAATGGACTTTGGTTGCCCGTTGCTTCAGGATTCTTGCATTCTCTTTTGAAGTGCCCTTTTTGTCGGCATCTGAAGCAGGTAACCTTCGTTTTGTCGAACCCCAATTTGTTGGTTGAATTCCCGATATCTCTACCAGTAAGAGCAACAAACTTGGTAACCCTCCGAATGATCGATGCTAAGGACCATTTAATGTCCATTAGTTCAAGCTCTTCTTCCTCTACTTGATTGTAGTCTTCGGCTGTCATTTCAGGATTACCAATTTTCCCGGCCACCAAGCTTTCATACGATTCCAGCACTATGGCGAGAAGTGTCATGTGTTGTTTTGCAACTTGCTCAGAAACAACATTGTTTAAATTGACAGCAATTTTACACTTGTATACATTTGGATCAGAATTCGTTTGATGATTCTGATATGAAGAATTTGATCCTATACTAGAAAAAGATGAACTCTGCGAACTCTGATCATATTTTGGATATGATTGATTTTGACTCTACGGCGAATGGTTCGAAGAACTCAGATTCGCGCTAAAAGCGGTTTGGATTTTCGGGCCACTGATATTATCTTGAACTCCTGACTTGTAGTATAGCCCTACATCTTGAGTCACACTGGAATTCTTCGATTTTGCTATCTTTAACAACTCCATTTCGTGCCCCTCTAGTTTATTAATGAAAGTTGACAGTTTGAAGAACTCCTAACTCGGACTTTCTTTGAGCACCATGAGATAAGTCGTCCACTCACCCTCAGGTAAAGCGTCAGCAAGCTTATCGATGTATTCTTCTTCTGTCTTCTCAGCCCGTGTCTCCTCATGATCACTTTCAGATGACAAAGCCTTTCGATCATCTGTTTCATCGTTTCTCCTTTAATCATCGTGAAAATGTCGAATTCTTTCATGATCGGTGCTTTCTTGCTTTTGACCATTTCTGCACTTCCCTGGTATTTGTTCTTCAAGGATTTCCATAACTCTTGTGCAGTTTTGCATTCAGGTAGCAGCACCAGAATATCTTCCTTCACCGATTGTTGAATTAAGCTAATCATTTTCTTCTCAGCAACATATGCATCTTTCTGAATAGTAGAGAACTTGCTGATGTCGATAACATTATGATTCTCATCCCTGGGCCATGTATAACCAGTCTCTATCACCACCCAGCTATGGAAATATGTAGCTTGGACCCAATTCATGAACTTCTCCTTCCAACCCTCATATTCGTCCATACACATGAGCTTCGGAGGTTTAACAGACGTGCCCATTTCGTTTTTGATGTTTACTTGGTTCACCATCTGAGCGTTTGACGTGGTTGCAGTCATCAAAGCAGTGTGAATATCTTCCATCTTGAAAAATGATGAATTTTACTGAAAAAACACACGTCCACAAACTTCGAAAAATTATCAGTAAACTGACAAGTTCGGGCGAACTTGCAGCTGGTGAGAAATCAAATTGATTTTACACAAGTTCGAGCGAACTTGTGGTTAAACTTTTGAAAAATTTCTCCCTGATTAAGTTCGGGTGAACTTATGAGTGATTTTCAAGAAATTAACTAAGTTCGGGCGAACTTATACTAAAATTTCAACAAATTTTATACAAGTTCGGGCGAACTTGATAAAATTGAAGATTTTTAGATGAGTTTGAGCGGACTTGTGGTTAAAACTTTGAAAATCTATCAAGTTCGAGCGAACTTGATTAAAAAATCAATAAATTTCAATCAAGTTCGGGCGAACTTGATGTTAAGTTCGGCCAGAACAAGTTTCCAAAACATAGTTTTTTGAACTTTTTGATATCAATTCGTTTGAATTTGATGTCTAAACTCTCAGTGGTTTACCACAAGTGTATTTTACATGACATACTAAAAAAACAACAACTTTTGTCCGTGAATTCATTATTTTTTTTTGAAAAATGAAGAAAAAATTGGTAGAAAGAGGTAGAATAAGAGTAGATCTTGCTATGATTTCACCAATCTAGGTACCGTGGCTTTGATACCACTTGTTAGACCGTCTCCACGTAAGCACTGGAACCTAGATTGTATTTAATGTCCATAATTGGCGGAAACAATATGACATGATTACCAAATAGACAAGATTTACTATTTAAACGTTGTTTTATTGATCATTAAAGTCAAATACATTCAGTTCCTGATCCGGCAGAGCTTCGCCGTCTAAGTGCCAAAATCACAGAAGTTACAAATGAAGGGATCAAGTCCTCTATTTATAGAGGCACAAGTTCGCTTGGGGTTAAACAAGTTCGGACGAACTTGTCTTGAACAAGTTCAGACGGACTTGTTCTCACTTACCTTTTCCGGGCGAGCTTGTGTCCTATTTACATAAATAACCTTAATTTTCTAGTCTGAACACACCAAAACTATACAGACTCGATCCAAGACTAAGACATAGACATTATGCACTAACAGAATCAAAGCTCAAATATGGTTTCTTCATGTTATTCGATCATATAGGATGTTGATTGTTTACAAACTCATTCGGAAAATACTAACTCAGCCGTTTTTCATATTTTTTTTGTAGATCCGTAAACATAACTTGCAGGTATGTTATTTAGATTTGATGTTTTATGTAGTGTATATCTTTAATCGAAAGTATTGATGATTTTTCTTTCTTTTGTTTTGCAATATAAATACTCTATCATAAGGTTTTACATATGATCATCTACATTCTCTAATTTTAAGAATATGATGGATGTTTCTGTATGTGTTCATGGTGTTGATGCATATGTCTGTTGCATACATCATCGTATAATATCGAGTCAGTATTTAGGAGCGAAATGTCGAAGTTTATGTATATTTAGGGACAAGTTCGCTTGAAATGGTAGTGTTGTAGTCAAGTTCGGCCGAACTTGACTAAGCAAGTTCGCCCGAACTTGCACTCCCACCAGCGAACTTGTGTTAGTATAAATAGGAGCTTTGATGTTTCATTTGTAACTTTCAGAGATTTTGTCACGACAGAGGCAAAGCTCTGTCAAAGTGTTTTCAGGATCTCTAACGTTGAATAATAATGAAACGGTGATTAAATAGAAACAAATGAGTGTATCCAATGTCGCCTAAGCAAACGGATTCCGCACGTTTACCTTAGGTTTGTTAGATTAGTGCCCGAACGATCTGTATAACGGACCTTTAATTGGTATCAGAGCAGGATTGGCCTAATTTGAAGACATTGGACTGAAATCATCTCATCTTCTACTCATTTCTTTTATTTTTAACTTTTCTTGGACAATTCACGGTCAAAATGGACTGATTTTCAAGTATAATACGTAAAATCCATAATAGATAAACCCTTGAAAAGATCAGAGCTTAAAACAAACGAATTCATGTCAAAAATTGCAAAAAACCATGTCGAATAACTTATGTTCGCTCGAACTTGACTGAAAAATTCACATTGATTGATTTTTCAATGATTTAAGCCAAGTTCGCTCAAACTTGCCTGATTTTTATCAAATTTAATCAAGTTCGCCGAACTTGATCAAAAGTTGATTGGAATTCTCTCCAAGTTCGCCCGAACTTGCTGATTTCTTTGGATTTTCTTACAAGTTCGCTCGAACTTGTATTCTGAGTGATACAAGTTCGCCCGAACTTGTTAAATAGCTCAGTTTCACACACTGTGACAAGTTCGACCGAACTTGTCCAAGGTTTCTAAAAAAAACGTCTCGGCCATTATATATCGTTAGATTCGCATTGACAAAACGAGTTTAAAGCTCTAATCTGGTAAAAAAAGTTTTCCGACAAATTTTAAACGTTTTTAGCTAACCGATACGTTGATATTGTTGGTTAAAAAGTCAAATTTTTCTAAAAATTGTTTATTTGCTAATCATTTTTCAAGTGTTTTAAACGACAGATTAGTTTGGAAAATGAACTGGAGTCCATGAAGCCTCCTATGTTGATGAATATAGATGAATATGATGTTTGGAAAGGAAAATTCGAGAGCTGGGTCAATGCTACGCATTTCCGTAGTTGGGTCGTGATTAAGACGGGTTATGTTATTCCTAGAGATGAAAATCAGCAAATTCTGAAGAAGTGCAAATATTCTACTCAATAACAAGATTATTTTGCTGAAAAGAAAATGATTAATCTGATACAGCAGTCGGTGAAAGGAAACATCTTGAATCTGCTACCAGAATGTGATACGGCACAAAAGCTTTGGAATGCTCTACGTGCTAAATTTCTGAAGCGTGCTGAGATGATTAAAAGCAAGAAGGTAAAGTCAGAGGTAAAAATTGTTGATAAAGAAGTGGTAAAGGTACAAATTATGGAGGTCGAAAAACCTTGCACAAAGTGTACTGAATCTGTGTGCTTAAATTGTCAAAAATTCAAATCTATTAATGTCAAACTTTTGAATGATTTGGAATGTTTGTCATTAGAAAATAAAAAGTTAAAAGAAAATGAAAAGAATTTTGAAAATCAAATAAAAATTTTAGAAAATAAAAAATTACAAAATGTGAAATACTTTCAAAATAATATAAAATTATTAGAAAATGATAAATATGTTTTGAATAAAAATGTTATTGAAAAACAAAATATAATAAACTCTCTTTTGAAAAAATTAGAAAACTTGAACAAGATGTTGAGATTGCAAAAAATAAAATTGATAATTTAGAAAAACAATTGAAAGGTTTTGTGACTTCATCTGGAATGTTAGATCAGATATGTCCTAAACCGTTCAATAAGAATAAAAAGGAAATTCCAATAAGTGACAATGTCACAAATTATGACGATGTCATAATTAAGGATTGTGATGATAATACCGATGATGAAAATGATAAAAAAGAAATATTTTTGAAACTAAAAGAAAAATTTCAAGAAACTGTTCTACAATCTGCTGAAAAAGGTGAATGCTCATCGCAAAAACTTTCTGAGCAGAATGGAGAACAAAAACAACATGAAAACAAAATTCTAAAAATTTTCAAAACAAAAATAAAAGCTCATCGGTACGGTCATCCAATCATTATCAAAACTCACAAAAATTTGAGAACAAGTGGTGCAGGTCGGACCACAGTACTTCAAAGTCAAATCAATTTTACAGAAGAAGCAGGAAAGATGACTACTACATGTTAAATCAATGTGCTGATTTGGGTGTTTGGTCTGAATGGAAAGGTTGGTACGATAACAGAGTGTGTTACAACTGTGGATTTGGTGGACACATTGCTGTTAACTGCCTAAAAAAGAGATTTGATACGAGAAGATGTTATAAATGTCAAATCAAAGGTCATATTTCCAGGGATTGTCCGACTAATCTGAAAAGAAGATCGGTTAAATCTCAGGGGGAGAAAAGACTAGAGGAGAAGAAAACAGAGAAGAAAAATGAGAAAACTGTAGAGAAGCCCAAAGAACAAAAAGTTAAGTTATCACAAGGGCAAAAAGATAGATTGAGAAAAAAGAGAAAAAAAGTTAGAGAGTATTTGGAAAAGATTTTGTCCTCGGATACGTCTAAAAAATCAGATAAAAATTCTAATGAATCATTTTACTCACAGTCAAGTAAAACGAATTCATTAGATACAAATCTAAGGACAAAAGAGAGAGCAGTGGAGAAAAATTTGATAATTCAAACAGTTAAAAAATCAAAGAAAGTAAAATTTTCAAATGAAGTTTCTATCAAACTGTTTGAATATCAAAAAGAGTGTGAATGTTTGTTTACTTCAGATGTTAATGATTTTGGTAAACCTAAATTCAGAATGGATTGGGTTCCAATTCAAAACTGATTAAAGTTTGTTTGAATGTGCAGGATAACCAAGCTTCAAGCCAAACGTCATTTGAGAAGCAGTGGTTGTTCATGCAGAGACAAGAGACATGAGTGATATCTACACAAACAAAATGGTAGTCTCGTGTTCACATTCTTAAAAAGTCGTTATATGGTTAAAATGGAAGATTCTTATTTTCGATTTTAATAAGATGTTTTCAATTTTAGGGGGAGAAAAAAATTTAAAAATTGTAAAAATTCTTGTAAAATTGAAAAACATCGTTTCGAAATCATTTTAGATAGATAAAATGATTGAAAAAGTAAAAAACAATAGAAAATCTTAAAATATAAAAAAAACATTGAAAAATGAAAAATGAGATTACTTGTGCGCAAATGATAGTACATCAGTGGACTATCACATTACACTAAATATTTGTAAAGTTTAAAAAGTTATAAACAAGTCTTACTGTGGATGTGTCGATAGGCTTTACACGTTTAGTAAATTGTTTCAGGGATATAAACTAAATTTTACAACTGCTTAAACTTGTGGATTAACATATCTTGGATATATGGACTTAGTACTCCGAAATTTCGTTTGAGAGATTACCTGATTCTGAGATACGTGGTCTTTATAGATAGTTGATTTCTGGGGTATTATACAAGTTCTTCTGATTTTGCGGAAGCAATAGCCTAGAACTTCTATAATACTTTTGCAATAAACCCCTAAACTGCATGCAATCTTGAAAAGTATCGAAAGATCTAATCATTTGCAGTGCTGAAAAGATTCCTTAAATGGAACACACCTTAAAGTCGAGCCTTCATCTCTTTGTTTGTACGGTAGTACTAACCTGAGCTCTCAAGGCATCGCATTACCCTGATACAGATATCAATTACGCTATATTCACCTGTAAGATGAAATATAGGGAATTTTGATACGTGAGCATATTCAAGAAGTGGGAACCACAGATAAGTCAAGTTTCATAATTCTTACCTTAACATATCTTGGAACACTTGAGAAATGTGTTAAAGTTTAGGTGGATAAACATATCGACAATCTAGGTAAACAAGTTTAAAACTTAAAGTCATTAAAAGGTCAACGGTACTAGTGGTATGTCTTAAAACTGATATGATCCTCTAGCACGTTTTCTCACAAAAATATAAACTGTAAATATTACGTTTTAGTTTGTTTACATTTCTGCATTCAATATTAAAAATCCAAAAAGATTTTCTTTCAATATCTTCCATGGTAACCTGATAATGTTGAATGTGAGCCGGGCCAACGAGACTGTTAAGAAACTGTTTGTGTGTGGATACGTGTGATTGTTCTTAATCGTCAAATCTTAGAGATCCAGAGCATCATTTGATGGGGAGCTAGATAAACATGTTGATTAAAGATACCAGAAAGCTCAAAGCAAGGGGGAGCATGGATGTTAAAGTTATTCAAGATATAAAGATCAAGAGAACATTAAAGACTAAGGAATTTAATTGAAGAATGATGACTACCGCAACATCCAAGGGGGAGTCTGTTGATGCATATGTCTGTTGCCTACATCATCGTATAATATCGAGTCAGTATTTAGGAGCGAAATGTCGAAGTTTATGTATATTTAGGGACAAGTTCGCTTGAAATGGTAGTGTTGTAGTCAAGTTCGGCCGAACTTGACTAAGCAAGTTCGCCCGAACTTGCACTCCCACCAGCGAACTTGTGTTAGTATAAATAGGAGCTTTGATGTTTCATTTGTAACTTTCAGAGATTTTGTCACGACAGAGGCGAAGCTCTGTCAAAGTGTTTCCAGGATCTCTAACGTTGAATATTAATGAAACGGTGATTAAATAGAAACAAATGAGTGTATCCAATGTCGCCTAAGCAAACGGATTCCGCATGTTTACCTTAGGTTTGTCAGATTAGTGCCCGAACGATCCGTTTAACGGACCTTCACATGGATTATCATGATGTTTTTTATTTGTTTTTTCATGATGAACCCTAAATCTTATGTCACAATCGGACTCGGATTCTTCGTCGAACAATAAAGGTTAGTTAAAATTTGTTGTTGTTTGTTGTTTTTTGATCGATACGTGTTCATCAATTATCATAGTTACTGATGTTTTTTTATTTATTTTTTCACGATGAACCCTAAATCTTATGTCACAACCGGACTTGGATTCTTCGTCGAACAAAACAGGTTAGTTAAATTTTGTTGTTGTTTGTTTTTTATCATATACTGTTTGTTTTTATCGTTTATGTTTAGTATTGTTTTTGGAATTTTAAGTATCAAAGTTTCGAATCTGTGACGGTTTCTTTTCTCAGTAATAATTTTTTTTTTCATTGTTAACTTCTTAAAAGATTTCGTTATTTCTTTATTTTGGTGATTTGTTTTTCGGTATTATGATTTTATTTCTATAAATAGATTATTGTTGTTAAGTTTTGAAAACAGTTGTTATTTCTTTTGTAGATATGGATCCCCATAACCACAATGCTTCTTTCTTAAAGTTAATGGAGGACGATGATCCTATTTTGGTATGTTTATTACTTTCTGTTCACTAAACATAATTCTTCCTACTTATATGTGTTTTGTTTCGATTGATAGGAAATACCAAATGATTTTGCAACATTACTGTGGGAAGAACAACTACCATACGGTGAATCTATTAAGATTGTTGATGGTGACAAATTATGGGTGGTAAAAGTAAAAAAGATATGTGTTGGGCCCTGTCTTTGGTGATGGCTTCAGTAAAGTTGTTAGGGGGTGTTGTTTGAAAAAAATGACTATCTTTTGTTCTATGCTTTTGGACCATCCTCATTGTTTCTACCAGTCTTTAAAGTATGTGTTTACCCTACTACACATTGTTTGAAACCATATAATCTTAAAAAAACATAATTGCGTATTTATTTATGGTCTAAATATGAAGTTTATTTTTTAAATTAATTATTTTTTTATCTTTTATGTTACTGTTTTAAAAATGTATTTCTTTTCTTATTAGTTATTATATTTTAGGGATTTTCCATCTAATTCAAACACATAAGGAAACAATGATAATTGATTTCTGTCATTGGAAATATATATTGTAATTTTTCAAAAAATGTTTTAAAGATTTTGGAAAGATATACTGTTCTATACTGTAAAACTATGATACTTTAATCATTTTTTTACTAATTGAGAATCAATCTTAACTAATTTGGAAACTATATTTGATAGATTATTATTTTACTTGTATGTTTTATGCTTTATTTGTTTATCATTATTCTATTAACATTAGAGTGTTTTATCTTACTAAAGGTTATTTAAGTATGTAGTCATCATTTTTTATATAATAGCAAAAGGCTTTTTTATATTTTCTCAGTTTTCCGAATCAAATTGAAGTTATCTGTTGTTGAATGATCTTTTAGGAGGTAACTATCATTTTCCACTTGCAGCATATTTGTCACAACCTACTGATACGATAATTTAATATTCCATTTAATACTGTAATAACTTGGAAAATCATTAAAAAAGCCTGGGATTATATGAATTTCGGTTTACATATCAAATTTTTATATTTACGTTAATTTATGTTTTAAAGTCAACACTTTATTTTTGGTTCTATGAACTTATAATACAATTAACGTTTTATTCTAAAAGATAATTTGTTTTGTGGAAACAATTTTGATGTATATATATATATAGGTGTAGGATCCTGTAAAAAACACTTTTTGTGAGAAGTATGATAAGGCATAGGAATTAACATGTAGGCATCATGTTTTGGACTTAGGCATAATATTTTAGGTTGTTTTGGCAAGAAAAACATCAAACATAAACAATTTAAGACACAATGCAATGAATTCTAGGCTTGAAACTTAAAACACCAAGCCAATAACATTAAGTAGTGTGTTTTAAGTGTTAAATAGTGTTTTTTAAATTGTATGCCTATAATACATTGCATTGCGTTTTAAATTGTTATGTTTGGTGTTTTTCTTGCCAAAACAACCCAAACATCATGACTAAGTTCAAATCATGATGCCTACATCTTAATTCCTATGCCTTCTCACATTTCTCACGAAAATGGTCTTTTTACAGGAACCTCACCCTATATATATATAGGGAGAGAGAGAGAAAGAGAGGGAGAGAGAGTAGGGTTGTTGGGATTGAATCATATACAAAGTAACAGATGATCGAAAGCCAAATACACTATCCTCGGATTGGTTCAACTATCAGAGTTTACAACCACTGATAGGCTAAACTCTGTCTTCCAAAGATCTGCTGCCTTCATCATCTGTTGCTACAATTTGCCAAAGGTCTGCAAGAAGATAAGGGACAAAGGATGGTAATCAGTGTTTTACTTTTATTAGTTAATATTCAATGTAACAGTGCTTTGCACTATCAGAGTTTTGTAATTAGTGTTTTAGTTAGTTATTTGTTTGTTAGATGTCACTATCAACCCTGACATCATCAAAAGATGCTTAGTGGTTAGATAGTTATTATAAATAGGTGAATCGTTATAACAGTTATATCCATCTATCAAAAGATCATTCACCAATCATCTTCTCTGAGTTTTCTGTACTATCAAACTGTGTTGTAATTGGCTGAGGGGGAGTTTTTGAATCACATACAAAGTTTATCAACTTGAAAAGCATGATGGTGATGAAAATAAACGACCTTTACTTGTAGTAAAAGTATTCCATCTTATTCCACTGCATTACTTTTCAATTCAATCATATTTTCATTTTTGAAACAAAGACTACAAGTAAATCAAACTCAGATGCTAAGAATTGGTATCAGAGCTAGATCAATCAAAGTTAATTTCACAGTCAATTTGATTTGAACAGATCAGCTCTCACTGCTAATTCGTTTGATAGTTTTACTTGAAAACAGAGTTTTATTACGTTCAAAGTTTTTAAAACATAAATATGTTATAAACAAGCAGAAATGTCTCAAATCACACAAAACACATAGGATTCCAGTACTGGATCCATGTTTAAACCACCTATATTGAAATGAACTGAGTATTTCATTTGGCAACGTAGGATGGGTTACATGCATGCTCAGCAAAACACCGGATGTTGGAGATCCATTGTATTTGGACCTCATGTTCCCTTGGTTCTAAGTACAGAGGATCCCAACACGTTTGTGCCAAAAAACCCCGAAAATTACTCTGAGCAGGATTTCCTGAATATAGAGTTGGATGCTAAAGCTTTTAGCATTGTTGCTTCAGCTTTACCCAACGAAACTATGCGGGACTGCTCCACTGCAATAGTGCAAATGAGTTATGGAATGCACTCAAAGAACAATTCAGTGGGACTGAGGAAGTTGTTGAGAAAGACAGAGAAGTTCTAAATCAGTAGTATGAAACATTTTGTCACATCAAATGAGAGTCCCTAACCCAACAGTTCGAACGTTTTAGCTGTCTCATCAGTGAATTGAAACTGGTTAACGTGGAATTTCCTAATTCGACTGTAAATAGTCATTTCTTAAGATCATTACCAGATAAATGGGAGACCATAGCTTACGTTACACGAACATCTATTGGTTATAAAGAGATGACACTCACACAACTTCATGGTCGACTTCTCACTTATGAAAGAGAGTTGAACCAAAAAAATAAGTTACAAGAGTCCGAGAAAATGACTGATGATTATACTTTGGTTAACACTGCTCTGTATGGTCATGAAGAGGGATCTAGCAGTGGAAAGGATCAGGGTTTTGATCATTATATTGACATAACCTCTGGTGGAAATTTTGACTCTGATTCTTTCTCACCCAACTATGCATTTACTGCAAGTGGGAAAAGCCAAACCTCTGATAACCTATCTTTTGAAATGAATGATTTGCAACACTTTGAACCAACTGATTTAGAAGAAATGGACATTTTACACTAGCTGACACTGTTGAGTGTTAGAGCAAGCAAATTTTACAAAAAGGACTAGTAGGAGATTTCCAGGATTGCATGGGGAGTTGAAAGTTGGGTTGGATAAATCTAAAATTAAATGTTACAAGTGCAACAAGTTAGGTCACTTTACTAGGGAATGCAGATCTCAAACTGCAGGACCAATTGTAACACACCCTGGCAACAGACCTCAAAGCACTATACCCCTGCACCACAAATGCAAAACACTTCACACTTTGCACATCCTGTCATTACAGTTCCTATCCATTATGTCCAAGCACCTGCTCCACAGATTCAGTATGTCCAAACACCATCTAAAGTGCATGTGCAACAAGTTCCACATGTCACTCAAACTACTTAAACCACTGCTCCGACAGAGGTTAACCAGCAAAGCTTTTTCACACAAGGTTTTGTTGATTGGAGTAGTTTGCCTGAGGACTTAACAGATGAGAACTTTGCTCTAATGGCCAAAAATAATTTTGAAAATGAAAATATAATGTTTAATGGCCTTAGAGACATTTGTTGAGGGTGATGAAACTGTGGAACAAGAGCTAAGTTCTGATATGGTTGAGTGTTGTGATAAAGCAGTGGTTACACTAGTGGTTTCAAGTGAACCAGTTGTTGAAGAAAAGAATTCTCTGTCTGACCCATGGGATATAGATGTGTGTGAAGATGATTGTGACTGTTCTCTTATGGCTGCTGCTGAGGTATCACCTTAGATCCTTAAAGATCTATGTTCCGATAAATGCATCATTGCTTTTGCAAACATAAAATAGGTGAATGAAAATCTTAGAAACAAAATTTTAGAGGATGAACTGAATTTTGAAAAGCTTACCAAAGAGCTAAAATCAAAATTGAGTGAAAAAGAATCTGAAATGAGCAGCCTAAGGCATGAAGCAAGCATAACAAAAGACCAACTCCAAACAATGGTAGAAAAATACCAGAGTTGTAAAAAGGAGCTTGAATCTACCCAAATCACATGTGAGAAATGGGTAGAGTCATGTAAAGGTTATGAGGTCATGCTTGAAAATCAGATCAAGAGTAACATAAAGTTTGGCATAGGTTTCAGAAATTATGACCAAACTTGTGAAAAAGTTACAGAAATTGATTCTGCAATGGTAGAAATAGTTCCAACAAATCTGGCTGGTGAAGAGATAAAACCAGATCCAAATGGAAATAAAATTGTTTTAGAAAAACCAGAAGTTTCACCAAAAGAAGAAGAAATTGAAAAATATCAGTTTAAACCAACCTGGTCAGATGAATGTGACATTTTAGAAAACTTCAAGCCAATGGACTTTTCCACCTTTGAGGGAATTAAAGCCCCCAAAGCAAAGGTGATTCCTATCAAAGACTTTCCAACAGAGGTTACAACCATTGTTCTCAAAAAGTGTGACAGAAAAAGGAGAGAAAAGGTCAAAAACTTGTTTTGTGAATTTTGTGAGAAAAGAAATCATGTCACTGAAAACTGTTTTCTTTTGAAAGCATATGATATTAACAAAACTTGTGTTATACCAAAATCTAAAAAATGCACCAGTTGTGATATAACCAACCATCTAACTCATGAGTGTGCTTATCTTAAAACCTATGAACAAAAGGTAAAAGAGATTAACGCAAAAGCTCTTGAAAGGGAAAATTCAAGTTCTGGTAGAAATAAATCTTGGTAGAGTTTTAAACCAATTGAAACATCTGTTACTAAAGCATTGAACCAAACCTCTGCTTCTAGAAAAATACAAGTGACAGATGCACCACCAGCAAACATGTTTTCAAGAGGTAATGGCCAACCCAATTATCAAAGGGTTCCTATGGTTTATGAGAGTTACAAAAGGCCCTCTAAACCTATGGTCAATAGGCATCCTCATGGTTACCAAAATCTGACAGGAAATGTGTGACATCCGAGACATTTTAATCATTTTACCAATTCAAAACGAGTTTTATTTCAAAAACAAATTCACATATTCAGTTGTTCGACTTCAAATTCTTATACAACTCCTGTAAGCGAAACCGTAAACCGATACGCAAGCAAAATCTGTTTAACACGACTTACCGAGACAATAAAACAAGCTTAACATACTCTAAATAACCTTTACGAAACTTAGAAATAAGTTTTGAAAGGTTTAGTATGTAAAAACACGTCTATTTGATCACAGGGACCATTTACGACAAACTATGAAAGTCTACCGATTCTCGTAGCAACGCACACTCCAGAACAAGGTCATAAGCTTAACATACCTTAAATACCCTTTTCATAACTTAGAAATAAGTTTCGAGGGCTTCGGTATGAAAAAAACACACTTTTGTAACTTCAGGGGCTATTTTGCAAATTTTGCGAAAGTATGCCTTTAAGCGTTTTTCACTATCCGGAACATGTACTGACATCCAAGAATTTTTGTAATCATTAAAATATTATATTTTAGTGATTGGTATGCAAAAATATCATTCGTTACGAATTTACGGTCACACACGAGTTCGTTACGATTTTTGTCGTTATTAACCGAAAACCGCGACCGTACGATCAAACGAACTGACCTCTGGAACATTTGTGGACACACTTCAAGTTCCCTATACTTTAATGTCCTTATGAAGCTTAAAAATGGGGTTAACGGGTGTTAAAAGTGCCAAAACGCGTCAAAAACAAGTTCAGGGGCCATTTCTGCCAAATTTGAAACTTCAGCCCCTGCAAGGGCCTTACGGACCGTAAGGCAAAACCCCATATGGTCCGTAAGGGGTGCGCAGCACAACAGAAACATGGCAGCAGCTTGTTATCTCCTTGGACACTAATCTATTCGACTTGTGTCACCTAGTAACTGATCTTGACACTTGTTTGAAGCCCCTCTAGGATCATGACACCTTAAGGACATGTGCAATGATCTCAAGGCACCAAAATCAACTATATATTCCATATTGTTCTTCATTTTTGAACCTTTGCAACCATTTTCTTGATCCATTCTGCTTCAATCAGAATTTTACAACAATCTCTGGAGTTCCTCTGAGTTTTCTTGACATTTTAGTGTTGTAAGTGTTCTCAATCATGCTTTGTTCAATTCTTGTAGTTTAATTGGATTAAAAGTCACAGAGTTTGACTTTTGTTTTCCAGATTTGATCATGAATTGATCATCACAAAATCCAATTGAACTTGTTAATATGATGATAATCAAGATGGTTATGGTTCTTAATGATCATACCTACTGATTTCCATCTTTTCTAGTCATTGTGACGAGTCAAAGTTTGGTCAAAAATGCGATAATTGCGCATTTCATTGCAAAACTAATTTTGGGTGTCAAAACAGTTTGTTTTGGTATCAAAACTCTTTTATTAACTTATTTAGACATGTCAAAACATGCCTAACTAGTCACTCTTGTTTTAGTGCTTGTTTAAAGTCGTAAGCCGAGCGGTTTTGACCACCGCATTGACTATCGAATCTGACCCGTTTCGTCACCTTTAGGATCCGACCAAGACCATTATAATGATCATATTATAATAGGTTATAACCCTCTGAGGTTATACCTAATAATCATATATTTTGGTAAATCATATGACAAGTCGACTATGTATTCCTTAAAAATACCGAAAATGCCCTTTTTGCATATAAATTAGTTTTAAACATATAATAATGTTATTTTGACATCTAAACTGATTATACAACTTATATAAACTACTTTTGGCATATTAGACTTGTCATAGGACATATTTAACCATTCAAACCCATAGTTATGATTATGACCCGTTAAAGTGGCGTAAACCACTTTAGCGAGCCGTATCAAGTCAAAACTTTTTGAAATGCTTCCAATTCAGAATGTTAGGTATTATGAACCATATTATACAAGATCTAACTCTTGTTTGGTTTATATACCTTATTCTATCTGATTCTCGTTTTCAAGTTTCGACACTAATATGTGATTATCCGATACACTAGGAACCACTTCAACACCTAAATTCTTGATCCTTTGAGCTTTGTTATATCATTTGAACAAGATCTATACGCAATCCCAGGCAAGTACACTGCTCCCCTTCTTTTACGTCTCCAATATGTTTTGGGGTGATTCATATGTGTAATCAAATTTTCTCAAATGTATGGCATGTTTGTGTTTACTAAGTGCTTTTATGTATTAATTCCGATTATGCGACACCACAATTAAAAAGGTCTTTCAGGGCCTATATCCTTATAGGATCTTTCTATCTTCATAGTTAGATTCTCAAAGGATGTTTGAAGTACAGTCTTAAATCTTCCTACCTCTATAGTGAGAGTTCTAAGAAGTACTTTACAAGACAATGGTTATGGTTTATGTGTAGAATTGTTGGTGATTTAGATAACGAAACTAGAGTAATATATAATAAGAACATGGTGGATACGCCGCTGGTACTTCCTATATATAAGTGTGCTTATTGTATTACCCTTCGTAGCCTTATCCGAATCACCATTAGGATTATGATTTTGTGATACAATGTAACAAGACTTAATTCCCACTACATCTACCTATCTTTATAGTTAGATATTTGTGGAATGTTTAAAGTACTAATTGGTAGTCCTTGATTGGATTTTGTGTACTTTAATGCGTATTCGACAAGACAAGTTGACAAGACAATGTGACAAGACTTAATTCCCATTACATCTACCTATCTTTATAGTTAGATATTTGTGGAATGTTTAAAGTACTAATTGGTAGTCCTTGATTGAATTCTGTGTACTTTAATGCGTATTCGACAAGACAAGTTGACAAGACAATGTGACAAGACTTAATTCCCATTTCATCTACCTATCTTTATAGTTAGATATTTGTGGAATGTTTAAAGTACTAATTGGTAGTCCTTGATTGGATTCTGTGTACTTTAATGCATATTTGACAAGACAGTGACAAGTTGACGATTATGTGTTTATGTTGTTAGTTGTGATTAGGATAACGAAACAAGTGTGATACCATAAGAACATGGTGGATACGCCGCTGGTACTTACTATATAAAAGTGTTCTTATTGCATTACCCTTGTAGCGTTATTCAAGTCACTTTAGGATTTTGTGTTCAATTGATTCAATGCTCGATATCCAAATCCTTATAGAATCCTTTCATATTTTATATGATAGATTCTTAGAAGGATATATATGAGTAATATTGTAAATCATTGATTTGATTTCCAAAAATACTCACAAGTTTATGGACGATTTCATTATGATACAAAAACAAAGTAAAATTTTCAAAAGCATGAAAATTACTTAGTAATGATCATAATGCCATATACAAAACTCTTTTTTCACAAGTTTCATAATCAAGTTAATGTATTACAAATGCTAACCCTTTTTGCTATTCTTTGGCTTCAATGAGTCGATTTAAAATTAGCAACTCTCGTGGTTGTCAAGGTATTGCAATATCAAACTTTTTGCCATTTATTTGGCCAACAAAACTATGTGCTCGCCAACATTGTTTGTTGACGTCTCTTTTTCACATATGTTTCAGGTTGATGATTATTCAAGTATGCTACACATAGGAATGCAGTCGGGCTTTAGACTTCCTTAAACAAAAGACAATTTGTGTTGGTGCATAATGTCTATGTCTTAGTCTTATATCGAGTCTGTATAGAATAGAGCTTAATAGGCTAGCTGAATGATGTATTTATAGATTTAGAGGACAAGTTCGCTCATGAAATATCATGTAAAGGCAAGTTCGGCCGAACTTGCTAATGCAAGTTCGGCGAACTCATGTCTCCCAAGGGCGAACTTGTTCTAGTATAAATAGCTAGCTTGCCTCATTCATTTGTAACTTTGGCATTTTGGAGGCGAAGCTCTGTCAGTTTGTACTCTCGAAGTTTGATCAATAAAACTGATGTTAAACTGATTAATTCTTGTCTATTGGTAAACACAACGTAATATTTCCGCTATTATGGACGTTAGATATCAAATTTAGGTTCCTTAGCATCGAGGATCGGTCCTACAAGTGGTATCAGAGCTAGAACAGCCTGATTTGATAGTATCAAGACAAGAACACTTCTATTTCATCTCCATTCTTCTATTTTTCTTAACTTTTTCATCAAAAATGAAGAATTCACGGTCAAAATCTTTTCAATTTTGAATATATCATGTAAAATACATCAAAGATAAACCCTTGAAAATTGGAGACCAAATTCAACCGAAATCATGTCAAAATTTTGAAAAACCATGTTTTCCAAAACTTTTCATTCGAACTTGTTTAACCAAGTTCGACCGAACTTGTTTAACCAAGTTCGACCGAACTTGTTTAACCAAGTTCGACCGAACTTGTTTTAGAAAGTTACTTTTTAAGTGAATTTCAATCAAGTTCGATCGAACCTAAGGTGTTTTTGATAAAAATCTTGCCAAGTCCGCTCGAAGTTACAACTTTTTCATTGTTTTTACATCAAGTTCGACCGAACTTGAGTATATCAAGGAAATTTAAGGTAAGTTCGCTTGAACTTACAGATTGTTATCAAATTCCATTTGACAAGTTCGCTCGAAGTTATAAGGGATCTTTTTCAAATCAAAACTAACAAGTTCGACCGAACTTGTTAAAAATTCTGAGAATTATTCATTGTTACTACAAGTTCGACCGAACTTGTAGTAGGACTAATTGTTTTTAAAGTTTTTGAGAATTTTCGGTATACACGTTTTGTTATTCACAATGGATGATATTCAAAGAGCTTTTATGTCCGGAGCTAGTTCGTCAAATGCCAACGTGATCCATCAAGTCAATCTTGATAACGAAATGGGCACGACTGTTTAACCGCCCAAGCTAATGAGCATGGACGAGTATAAGCATGGAAGGAGAAGTTTACATATTGGGTTCAAGCCATGCACTTCGCAGGCTGGGTGTCGATTGAAAGAGGTTACACTGTTCCGGTGGATGAACATCAGCAAGTTCTTAAAAAGTACAACTACACGACTGTACAGAAAGACGAATACATTGCTGAGAAAAAAATGATCAGTCTTATCCAACAATCCGTCAAAGAAGATATTCTCGTTTTGCTACCGGAATACACAACTGCAAGAGATCTCTGGCTCTTACTTCAAAAGAAGTATCAAGGAAGCACGAAGGTGATCAAAAGCAAGAAAGCTCTCATTATGAAAGAGTTCGATATCTTCAACATGCTGAAGGGTGAGACCATGAAGCAGATGATTGAACGCTTCTGTCATCTTAAAGTTCAAATGCGAAGACACGGTCTTGAGAAGACGGAACAAGAGTACATCGACAAGCTTGCAGACGCTCTACCAGATGGAGAATGGACTACTTATCTAATGGTTCTGAAGGAAAGCGATAAATGGGAATTCTTCAAGCTGCCAACATTTATCGATAAACTCGAAGGCCATGAAATGGAACTATTGAAGATTGCAAAGTCAAAGAACGCTAATGTAGTTCAAGACGTTGGGTTGTACTACAAAAGTGGAATGCAAGACAACATTTCAAGTCCGAAAATTGGGACAACGTTTAGTGTGAACATGAATGCTTCTCCGCAAAACCAGAGTCAATCACAGCCTCATTATGATCAGAGTCCACAGAGTTCGTTCTCAAGCACTGTTTCAAATTCATCTTATCAAAGTCAAGCAATTCAGAATCAACAAACAAATTCTGATTCGAATGTATATAAGTGCAACATCGCAGTAAATTTGAACAATGTTGTTTCAGAATAAGTCGCTAAACAACATATGTCTCTTCTCGCCACTGTTCTGGAGTCATACGAAAGTCTTGTAGCCGGTAAAATTGGAAATCCTGAAATGACGGTAGAAGATTATAACCAAGTGGATGAAGAAGAACTCGAGTTAATGGATATTAAGTGGAGTTTAGCTTCGATTATTCGAAGGCTTACCAAGTTTGTTGCTCTCACTGGCCGAGATATCGGAAATTATAGCAACAAGTTGGGCTTCGACAAGTCAAAGGTTACATGTTTCGATGTCGCCAAAAGGGTCACTTCAAGAGAGAATGCAAAAATCCTGAAGCAACAGGAAATCAGAGTCCATGCGGAGGAGGCAACGAGTGTTACAAGAAGTCACTTCAATACAAGCCATTTCTGAAGAAGACTCATGTTGAAATCCAAGAGAAACCAAATAGCAGTAGCAATGAGAAAGCTATGGTTGCATCAAACGAAGATGATGGTTTCGACTGGAACTCATACATTGGTAAGAAGACCAGAGTTGCGCTGATGACTGAGATAGTAGAAGATACATCTGCAGAAGAAGCAGCGGCTATGGAGAATTTACTACTGGAACAATATTTGCAACAACAAGGAGAAGAAGAGGAGTATATCCACATGCTGAAGCAAGGAATTTTATCTCCTAACTCTTGTGAAAGTTTTGCAGGTCATTTTGATGGAAGTTCTCAGGAACACGTTCCTGAGAAGAAATCAACTGATGAAGTAATCATTGATGTTACTCAAGAAGTGAATGCCGAAAACCTCAAGGACATTGCCGACAAAGCCTTGATGGCAAATCTAACCAAGGTAGGTCCAGAGGTAAATAAAGTTGTCAAAGTACAAGGTGTAGGTTGAGAAACCTTGTACAAAATGTACCAAACCTTGTATCGAATGTGCCGAAAAATCAAAAATCATCGCTGAAAACAATGTGCATAATGAACTTTTGAAATACGATTATCGCACAATGAAGGAAGCGTATGACAAAATGAAAAATGATTATGGAAGGCTTGATAGAAATAACATCGAACAACATGATACAATAAGGATGTTAAAAGGAACAGTAATGGATAAGCCAAAAGCGATTAATATCTATATTAACACCATTGCTGAAACTAAGCAACAACTCCAGGACATGACAATTGAAACAGAGCGTGTTCAACAATTTTGAGAAGTTACACTTGTAACGCATATGTCATTGATCACATCCTTCCGACAATTCCATCGGAAGAGAAACCTAAAAAGAAAATTGGTAAAGAATACAATAATGTTCCTCCACCCCTATGCGAGAAGTATTGTCACAAATCCACTGATGGGATGGATAAAGCACTCAATATTGAGTTGTTATCTGAAAAGAAAACAGAGTTACCAGAGAACATTGATGTAATCTATACTAAAAAAGTTGATGACAATGCTGTGGTTAAAAAGGTTGTTGAAAATGTTTTGAATGATTCTGATGAAGGAAGCTTTAAAAGCGCCGACTCGAGCTCAAAGAATTCTGATTCACAGTCCGAAGATGACGATACATCATTGGAGAATGATTTATGTGATGATCCTAATATTGTCATGTACAAGATTATGGAATCTGATAGATTATACTTTGATGACAGTTTTCCGATTCAGAACGTGAAGGAAGAATTGTTAGACAAATTCTTTAAACTCGTGGAATTCACATAAGATGATCTAGAGATTAATGAAAAGAAATTCTATTCCAAACCTAAAAGAAATAACTACCGAAGGAATGGTGGTGATCATCCAGAAAACGGAGAGCTGGGTTGGGATTAGAAGAATCAGATGAACCGAAAAAGAAAGTGTCACCATTTCATGAGTATAAGAATAAAAACATGAATTTTGTATATGGGACGAACATGGTTCATGAGGAAATTTTGATCGGGAAACAATCAAACGATGATTTTAAGAAACAGAAAGAACTTCGAGATAAAGCCAAAATTTCAAGAGATGTCAAAACAAGTGGTGTAAAACCCACAAAAGGACATCCACATGATTCTCGGACTTGTTTCAAGTGCAACGAAATTGGTCATATTGCACGTTACTGTCCGAAATCAAAGCCGGCTTATCTTCGAAGGAAAGAAAGTTCAAATGTTGTGAAACCGAAGCAACCAGTGTTTGTAAAACCTGTAAAGATTTTGAAAAGAAATGAATCAAAAGCTGAAGTCAAACCTAAGTTTGAAAATTCAATTTTTGAAAAAGGTGAAACTTCAAAGGCTAATGAAAACAATTTTTACATCAAGAAGGCTAACATAAAATCTCAAGCCTGGATTGCAAAGAATCAGTCAACAACATCTGAGATCACTAAGTCTGAGCTTGTTAAGACTAGTGATAGCAAGAAAGAATCAAAATCTAAAATCATAATTGAAACCACATCTGAAAATGTCAAAACTACAAGTGGTAAAATTCAAAAGATAAAAAGACAATAAAGTTTTCAAACATAAACATCTTAGAAAATCTAGATGATGAATATGAATTTGATTATGCAGATGAGTGTGGATTCGATTATGCTGATGAGTGTGAGTTTGATTTTGACGATGGTCATCCAATTCAACCCAAGACCAAAAAGGATTGGGCCTCTGCTGTTAAATAGATTGCTAAAATGTGCAGGGGCTCCAGAGATCCGTACTTTGTAAGTGGATTTTCGATAGTGGAGCGTCCAGGCATATAACAGAAATGAAAGCGTTCTTCGACATAAAAGCTATCAATGGTGGATATGTTAGATTTGCGGGTAACCAGGGTGGAAGGATAGTCGCCGAGGGAAAACTCTCCAATGGCGTCATTTCATTCGATCGCGTGAATTATATTGCAGAGTTGGAAAATAATCTTCTGAGCATATCGCAGATTTGTGACAAGAAGTTCACGGTGCATTTCAATGACAAAGAATGTATTATCTTGAAGCCGGGATTCAAAATTCCAGATGAGTGGATTCTGATGCGAGCACCTCGTGAGAATGATTTATATGTTCTTGATATGGGTGTCGCTACCACTTCATCAAAATCAATACAATGTTTTGTGTCAAAGGCTATTGAAAAGGATTCTATTCTTTGGCATCGTAAGATGGGGCATATTCATTTAAGAAAAATGAATTTCTTGGTTCATAAGGATCTTGTAGAAGGTGTAAATCTTCGGAGTTTTCAGATGTCTGATCATTGCTTAGAATGTAAAAAGGGAAAGCAGATCAAGAAATCACATCCTAAGAAAATTCTAAACTCAATCAAGTTGCCATTAGAACATCTCCACATGGATTTATTTGGTCCTGTAAATGTTCGAAGCATCTCAGGAGACTTATATTGCTTGGTCATGACAGATGACTATTCAAGATATTAGTGGGTATTCTTTCAGGAATCAAAAGACGAAACGTTCGAGAACTTGGTTATTCTATTCAAGAAACTTGAGAACCTTTATCATCTGCCGGTCAGACGCATTAGAAGTGACAACGGAACAGAGTTTAAGAATAACAAAATGAAGGAATTCTGCAACGCAAAAGGGATTCTGCACGAGTTTAGTGCTCCATATACTCAGCAAAACGGAGTTGCTGAACGGAAAAACAGAACTTTAATTGAAACTGCAAGAACCATGCTTACAGATTCTTAACTTCCAATCAGCTTCTGGAGTGAAGCGGTTGCTGCGGCTTGCTACACGCTAAACAGAGTTCTCACTGTCAAACCAACAAAGGCAACATGTTTTGAGATGATAAACCGACGGAAGCCAAATTTGAAGTTCTTAGAACCATTTGGTGCGCCATGCACTATAATCGACCAAGATGGCAAATTCAGAGCTAAATCTCTTGAAGGTTTCTTTGTCGGATATGCGAGTCCGCTAAGAAGAGTATATGTTCCTTCGTTAAGAAAAGTAATTGAAGCACAGCACGTGGATTGTTTTAACTGCACAGATCATATTCAAAGGAGAGGTGATGCGTGGCTATTCAACTACCAAGACCTTTGGATGTCATTCGACTTGTCGGAAGAACCGTCTGACGAAGAAGTTGCAGCGTTATACTATATTCACCAGTCAGCGAATCAAGAACAAATCATTAGACCAATGTGGTTAATCAACCCACGTTGGATTCTTCATCTTCCGGAGCAGGTCCAAGCAATAGCAGTAGTGTTCAAGTTGAAAATACTTCTGAAACAGAAGTAACACCTGCTACACCTCCAGCGAATGCTTCTAATGAACCAGAAAACACAACAGTGCCTAGTACGCCTCAGAATCAGAATTCTGATTCAGATGAAGCATCGACATTTGATGCTGATGATGAAACTTCATCGGATGAAGAAGTTGAGCAGATTTCTAACCTGTTGAATCAATCTGCTATTCCAGGAAATCAGAACGAAGCTTCAACAAGTACTATGTTGATGTGAACAGTGATCTAATTGTTTCAAATCAGCAAAGTTCAGTTGACGTTCCAACAGAAGAAATGCCGCGATCATATTCGTACCATCCTTCAACAAATATTATAGGAGAACTACAAACTGGTGTGCGTACACGAAACCAAATCAACAAAGCACTTAGTTGTTTCTACACCCGAGTTGCACCAACTCAGAACTACTGCTACTACTCATGCTTCATTTCTCAAATAGAGCCAAAGACAGTTAATGAGGCTTTGGCTGACGAGAATTGGGTAATAGCAATGCAAGAGGAACTTTTACAGTTCGAGAAGTTGGGTGTTTGGAAGCTTGTAGACTTGCCACCGAAGCAGAAAGCTATTGATACAAAGTGGGTCTTCAAGTGTAAAAGAGACGATCGAGGGGTTATAGTAAGAAACAAAGCTCGGGTGGTTGTCAAGGGATTCCACCACCAGGAAGGTATAGATTATACGGAGGTATACGCACCGGTTGCGCGATTAGAATCTATCCGCATTTTCCTAGCGTTCGCAGCTTGGAAAGGATTTAAGGTCTACCAGTTGGATGTAAAATCTGCATTTCTCCACGGTAAACTTCGTGAACAAGTGTATGTCGGCCAACCACCGGGGTTTGTCAATCCACTGAACAAGAACAAAGCATATCTCTTGGATAAAGCCTTGTACGGTTTACACCAAGCCCCGAGAGCTTGGTACGAGACGTTATCGCAACATCTCGTAGGAAATGGTTTTACACGAGGCACAGTGGACAGCGCTTTGTTTACCAGAGAAGTTGGATCGCATCTGATTATAGTACAAATCTATGTGGACGATATCATTTTCGGTTCTACGGATGACAGTCTATGCAAAGAGTTTGAAAAGATCATGAAGAAGAAATTTAAGATGTCCTTGATGTGTGAAATGAAGTTCTTCTTAGGTCTTCAAGTGGATCAGCTTCCAGACGGGATATTCATTCATCAGACTAAGTATGTGCACAACATTCTCAAAAAGTTTGAAATGGATTCTTCGAAGCCGCTTTCGACGCTGTTGGCACTGAACCATGGGATTTGCATAGACGAGACAGGAACGAAAGTTGATGAAACACTGTATCGATCGATGATAGGTTCTTTGATGTATGTAACGGCATCGCGCCCAGACATCATGTATCCTACTTGCTTATGTGCGAGATATCGGTCAAGTCCTCGAATGTCATACTTGCAGATAGTCAAGCGAATCTTCCGTTACTTAAAAGGTTACCCAAGCACCGGCCTGTGGTACCCCAAGAACGACAATTTTTGATCTCACTGGATACGCTGACTCAGACTTCGGAGTGGACAAACTAAACTCGAAATCTACAACTGCAGGATGCCAGTTCTTTGGTAACGTGGCAGTGTAAGAAACAGACCACGGTCTCTCTCTCAACCTGTGAAGCGGAATACATTTCTGCTTCCAGCTGTTGCTCTCAAATCCTCTGGATTCAGCAACAGATGAGGGATTATGGTCTGCAGTTTCTTAACACGCCTTTATTTGTAGATAACAAAGCAGCCATTGATATAACTAAAAATCCGGTTCATCACTCACGTACAAAACACATTAAAATTCGATACCATTTCATTCGTGACTGTTACGAAAAGAAATTGGTTCGAAAAGAAAAAATCCACACTGACGAACAAACGGCTGATTTTTATACCAAAGCATTTCCATTAACAAGATTTAATTACTAATGCGACTTAACGGTTTTAAAAATTTGCTTACAGGTGCGGATGCTGAGGTTGAATACTGATCGGACGACGAGTTCGCATGATTCACATTGGTTTGTAAATATATTTCTAGTTTAGAATTTTGTTAAAAACTAAAATCCAAAAAGATGTTTTTGATTTTAGGGGGAGAAATGTTAGAGAAAATACAAAAAAATTTGAAAAATTTTAAATTCCAAAAACATTGAAAAAGACAAAAAGAATTCAGTGTCATATAAGGAAATGATAGTACATCAGTGGACTATCACAGTATGCTAAAGAAATGGAAAGTTTAATAGTGATAAGCGAGTCTTACTGTGGATGTGTCGATAGGCTTAACACGTTCAGTAAACAATTTTCGAGATATAAACTAAATTTTACAACTGCTTAATCTTGTGGATTAACATATCTTGGATATACGGACTTAGTACTCCGAAATTTCGTTTGAAAGATTGCCTAATTCTGATATACGAGGTCTTTATAGATAGTTGATATCTGAGGTATTATACAAGTTCTTCTGATTTTGCGGAAGCTATAGCCTAGAACTTTTATAATGCTTTCGCTATAAACCCCAAACTGAATGCAAAACTTGAAAAGTATCGAAAGATATAATCATTTGCAGTGCTGAAAAGATTCCTTAAGTGGAACACACCTAAAGACGAGCCTTCATCTCTTTGTCTGTACGGTAGTACTAACCTGAGCTCTCAAGGTTTCGCATAACCCAGATACAGATATCAATTACGCTATATTCACCTGTAAGATGAAATATAGGGAACCTGGATACGAGAGTATATTCAAGAAGTGGGAACCACAGATAAGTCAAGTTTCATAAATCTTACCTTAACATATCTTGAAATAGTTGAGAAATGTGGTAAAGCTTAAGTGGACAAACATATCGACAATCTAGGTAAACGAGTTTTAAAGCTTAAAGACATCTAAAGGTCAACGGTACTGGTGATATGTCTCAATCAACTGATTTGATCCTTAGACACAAAATACACAAAAATATGTCTGTAAATATGTTTGTACATAGTTTACATTGTCCTGTACATAGTTTATCAGCTTTACAGATTAAAATCAAAAAGATTTTCAGTGTGTTTTAACATAAACTTACAAAAATTCAAAAAGTTTTATTTCTACATCGTTTTCAGCAAACCAATGTTGGAGAACGAATCTTCGAAGTCTGGTAAGATGCTAGAACTGGTGGGAATCTCTTTGACAACGGGCTGGGAGCTAATCTATAAAAACTGAAAAGTCAAAACGATATAAAGTTCATTAATTTGAAACTTTGTTTTTGAAAATATCAACAGTTTGTTCGTAACGGGTCAAACCAGGGTCATTAACTTGGACTCAGCAGATAAATCGGTTAACCAAGGTCATTAACTTGGAATTGGTCAACTGAGTGGATTTTCTTAACTGGTAAAAAGTTGGAAAGTTCAGGGTTAAAATGTAAAATTTGAAAAAGTTTTGAATTTGTGTTTGGCAAGTTCGGCCGAACTTGCTAAACAAAAATCATGTTTAATAAATAAGCATGTTTGACCGAACTTTTGTAGATGGATTGCTGAGTTTTAAAGCTAAGTTCGTCCGAACTTTGTTGGGCTTGAGTTATGGGCTTTGCAAGTTCGCCCAAACTTATCTAGGTATAAATACCTAAGTAGTTCGGCCGAACTCACTTTTGCAAAAACCAAAGACCCTGAGCGAACTTCAACTTGAGAGAGATTTGAGTGAAATTGGCAATTTGACACCGTTACTCAGCTCAATTGTTAATTGATTTTGGTAATTTGCACACCACGATCAATGGCCATAACTCAAGCCCAACAAAGTTCGGGCGAACTTGCAAAGCCCATAACTCAAGCCCAACAAAGTTCGGGCGAACTTAGCTTTAAAACTCAGCAATACCTAAGTATAAATACCTGAGCCCGAACTTATCTAGGTATAAATACCTAAGTAAGTTTGGCCGAACTCGCTTTTGCAAAACCAAAAGACCCTGAGCGAACTTGAACTTGAGAGAGATTTGAGTGAAATTGACAATTTGCACCGTTACTCTGCCCAATTATTAATTGATTTTGGTGATTTGCACACCACGATCAATGGCTGAGGTGAGATTTGGACTTTGAAACATGTTTGGACCGTAAACGAATGAAACGACATCTGAAAACTTAAAATCAGTTAGATCTAGGGCTTATTGAATAAAATTGAACTTAAAATCAGAATCTACATGTTAAATCGACCTTGTAAATGTTTTTGATTGGATTAAAACGGATGTTTGTATGTCCAACAAAATTTTGAGATTGGAGAAGACGACAAGTTCGGCCGAACTTGTTTGCATTAAAGACTTGTTAATAAAATCTGATATAAATAACATGTTCGACCGAACTTCATATATTTGATTTTGAATGACATGTAGAAGTTCGCCCGAACTTATGTTAAGGAAATTTGAATTGTTTAGGATGTAAGTTTTCCCGAACTTACATTTTGATTAAGGAACATGTTATTGGAGCATGTTCGGGCGAACTTGAAGAAATCAGAATGTTTAACACATATCAAGTTCGCCCGAACTTGATAAAAGTGTTAGAAAATTTTGTGAAAATTTTCTCGATAAGTGTGCTAATTGTTTTGCATCGTTATTCAGGCGCAAGAACCAGCAAGAGTAATCTCAGTAGAGTTTTCTAAGACGCACAACACCTGTATCACGCTCAGCAAGACGATTTGTCCATCACTTAAGGAATATGACAGTATCTTGAAGTTTTTGGAAGAAAGCCCTATTCACAGAGCGATTACAGAGCGTACAGTATCGTATAGATCACATACTTTCCACTTATGGACGAACGCAAGTTTAAGTGATGATCAGAAGTCGATTATTTTAATTGTGCAAGTTGGCAATGAAGTTAAACCGATCACTGTTATAGAAAATGATATACGCAGAGTGTTACAATTCAACGATGACGAAGACGATCCAATTTATCTTGATGAAAAGATGGTTCGTGGTTGTTTCTTTCGAATGGGCTACAAAGGAAGCGTGAACAAACCGACGTTGAAGAAAGGGGAAGTGCCTAACCCCTATAAGCTTCTCATGCACGCTATTAACCATACTTTTAGTCACCGCAAGGCAGGTCTCGACGATGTGCAAGATTATCTGGCCTGTATGGCAACGACGCTAATTCTGAAAAAGCCGTTCAACTTTTCAAAGCTTGTATTTACGGACATGTCAAAGAATATGGAGGATTCAAGGTTATGCTTATATCCGAGATTTGTGCAGATGTTGATTGATGAGAAGTTCAAGAATATAGCACGAGACCCGGATCTTGTGCTTTATCTAGTTCATCTTGGTGAGACAACAATGAAAAAGCTCATAAAGTTTCAGAAGCAAGCATCAGCTCCTGTTGCAAAGCCAATTTTCGGGGCAATCAAAGATTCGAATTGTGTTGCTCCACCTGAAAACAAATGGAGAAAAGATGGCAGTGATGATGAGAAAGAGCTTAATGCTGAAAATGAGTGGTTTAAAGAATTCAAGCCGAAAGCTAGAAGTGAATGGTTCTTAAAGGCAGAAGCTGATAAGCCTAAGAAGAAACGAGATGCAAGGAAAATTGAAACTATGCTCGTTGACGAAGATGAACCTGAAAATGTTCAAGGCGAAGCAGGTTCTAGTGCTACGGTAGTTGTTGAGAGTCAGGAAACTGTTAAGACGACTCAGGAAGACGTTATTTCAGCAACTTCTAAACAAGATGATGATTCTGACACAGAACAGGTGAAAGAACCTGAAAAGACAGCAACTGAAAAAGAAAAGGAAATGGATGCTGATTTCGATCCAAATCTTGAGAATGTATCTGTTGAGGAAAGACCAAAGAAGAAATCTAAACGTGTAAAGTCTGCAACTATTTTGTCGACAAAGACTACAGGGTCTCCTCAGACAAAAGGCAAAAGGAAATCAAAGAAAGCTCAAAAGGCAGTTAGCAAAAGATACAAGGGATCGTTGAAAATCGCAGAAGTTACACAAGAACCTTCTGGCGCATAGGAGAAAGAAGTCACACAAGAACCTTCTACACAAGAACCTTCTACACAAGAACCTCCTGTTATTGATACAAGTGAAGCTGAACGTCCAAAAGTCACACAAGAACCTTCTGTGATTGTCTCATCAGAAGCTGAAAGACCAGGAGCTACACAAGAACCTCCTGTGTCTAGTTTTGTGGAAGTACCTATTATTCAATCGCCTGTTGCTCCAACGACTTCAAATCTTGAAAGTTCTACGCCAAAGAAGTCAACACCAAAGGCTGCGACTCCAAAGTCAACACCAAAAACTCCAGGAGGGCCTAATATATTTGGTGATATGCATAGTGATCCGATTAGCCTGCAAGATTTAAATGATTTCTTTCCAGAGACGAATGTTGAACTTCTGGAAAAGCGTGTGAAGGTATTAGAAGACAAAGTGGCACAAAATGAAGTTGAAAAAGCAGAGCTTATTCAAAAGATGAATCAAAGCAATGTTGAGAAAGAAATTCTAGACGATAAAGTGAAAGTATTGGAGAATGAGCGAGAATACTTTAAAGCGTTGATAGAGAGTTTGCAAGATGCTAACGAAAATATATAAACTGAGATAGCTGATCTGAAGTCTATCCAAGCCCTAAATGATCAAAGATTCTCCAGGATGCAGAAAGTTTTATCTAATGCACTGGGTATCGATTTCATCAAAGAATATGATCGTCTGGATCAACAAGAAGCCAAAGAAAAGTCTGAGAAAGAATTAGCGGTGAGTGGTAAAGGAAAGAATGTTGAGGGTGAAGCCCTTAAATCTTCTAAAGTTGCTGAGAAATCTGTTGAAGATGTTTCTAAAACTTCTGAGTCTGATATTCCAAAGGTTGATGAATCTGTCAAGCCTTTTGATCCGATAGTTGCTTCTGAAAAGGACGATGAAGAAGCTGAAAAGGAGGATAAAGATGATGAAGAAAAGGATGATTCGGAATATGAGGATTGGAATGTAGCTGACGATGACGATGATGATGATCAGGGTGGTGTTGGTATTAGAATCACTGAAGCCAAAGTCTCAAGTGAATTTGATTTCTCTTCGGTTATGGATGATGAATCAAACAGAATGGATGATAAAAGTGAGGGGGAGTCAGGGCAGAAAGGGCCAACTGATGAGGTTGATCTGTTGAATGTTGATAGATTTGCTAAGCCAGTTGCTACAGTACCCACGAAGCCTTTATTGTTAATGCTTGAACATAACGTGGAGGAAGGAGTGTTTATACACAACTATACTAAGGAAGATCTTGCAAAGTTAGTTGAAGTTGATGCTACAGATCTACAGTTTGATTTCGAAGAAGATGTGTTGAATATTAACACTTTCGAGCCAAATGATTATCAGTATGTTAGAAGATTTGAGGCTGACGAGTATAATAGAGTGATCGTGGAAGATTGGTCTTCCGATGATGAAACAGATCATATTGCGAAGTACGTCGGTCCTAATTCTGAAAGTTTTCCTACATTTTAGGAGATGTACAAGCAACTCGATGAAGACATACTTAAAGAAAAGATTGAAGAATCTCTTCAAGAGGGAAAAGTTCCTAAACCCATGACGAAGGAGGAAATTTCTCAAGCGAAGAAGTCTTGGTTTAAAGAGATGCCTCGCGAACGTAAGTTTCGACGTCCTTTAGCATTCTTTACCAGAGATAAAGATGTTTCATTGGGAGATATCTTGAGTTGGGGTTGGTTCAAGGAACTGAATGTTTATGCAATCAAAAGAGAATTTGGAGTGCAATACTTCAAGTATCTTTCTGATTTCAAGACCTTACCATATTGGGACGTGGAAAAGTTGGTACAGACAGTGAATGTTATATATCACACGAAGTATATTGATCAGTTATTGTGGAAAATGATCAAGTATGAAGTGGTGAAAGGATTCAATTACTGGAAGCTTTTTATTCCTGGCCGCCGAATCAAAACAAACAAGAAAACGGGGGAAAAGGACATAACGTTGATCATGAAACGTCTAAGAGCTATGAGAAATATGCTGTTAATGCCTATTCAACAAAACTTCTATCCATTGTTCAAGTGGTGGCAAATAGATCCAGCTACCTGTGAAGCTGTTATTGTGTTAAAATTTGAAGATCACTTGGATATAACAAAGGAAAGGGTTGAAGTAATGGGTCATCAGGGCATGAGGGGTTTATGGCAGACGATAAGGATTCTAGATCCTATGTGGTTGGTTAACTGCTCGAGAGAAGACATCAAAACCTTGTTCTACAACAAGATTGTTTTTGAAGAACGTGAAAAGGTACAAGCGATGCAGTTTCAGAAAGTAGTGAATGTTTGCTATGCACACGAAGTTAATTCAGGGAAGATGTGGCAAACAAAGTGGAGAGATCTAGAAAGAGTAGAGTTTTTAAAAGAGGAAAAGCGTCTTGAAGCAATTCATGAAAGAACTAGGAAGGCAAGTGTTAAAAGATTTCAGCATTTGAACAAAGTGCCTCCTACAGATCAGACGCCAGATCCTAAGCAAGAATGACAAAGGAAGCCGTACAAGAACTTCTTCGGTCGGGTGCGTTAAAGTATATTATGAAGACAGAGTTTTAAAGACTGATACAAGACGAAGACTATATCCAAGGGGGAGTCTGTTGGTGCATAATGTCTATGTCTTAGTCTTATATCAAGTCTGTATAGAATAGAGCTGAATAGGCTAGCTGAATGATGTATTTATAGATTTAGAGGACAAGTTCGCTCATGAAGTATCATGTAAAGGCAAGTTTGGCCAAACTTGCTAATGCAAGTTCGGGCGAACTCATGTCTCCCAAGGGCGAACTTGTTCTAGTATAAATAGCTAGCTTGCCTCATTCATTTGTAACTTTGGCATTTTGGAGGCGAAGCTCTGTCAGTTTGTACTCTTGAAGTTTGATCAATAAAACTGATGTTAAACTGATTAATTCTTGTTTACTGGTCAACACGATGTAATATTTCCACTATTATAGACGTTAGATATCAAATTTGGGTTCCTTAGCATCGAGGATCGGTCCTACAATTTGTTGTATTCATTGTTTTGTAAAAACAATGTTAATAATAGTGAAACAATTTAGTATCAGTTGTGGCTGAGCAATTTGTAACGTGACTCCTCGATATTTCCGCCGTGTGTTGTTGTATTACGCGATCGGGGTGTTACAGATTGGTATCAGAGCATTGGTTATTGGGAATTAGGTTATTAGAATGCCTTTAACCTAGTCTATAACCCTTCTAAAGACCCGAACATGAGTAGACTTAGGATTTCCTCATCCTTACTCGTGCCATAACCATTCTATGATTCACGAATCATCTATCCTTAGATGGTTTATCCTAAATCCTTAGGCTTTATACCTTTAGGAATTTCTCGAAAAGTTTTTCTTTCAAAATACTTTTATTGGAATGTTTCTCAATTATTTTCACAAACTTTTTCGCCAAAATATTTCTCGATATATTCATCTCAAGTATTATATCAAAAAGGTTTCTCAAAAAAAAAAAAGTTTTCTCAAACACTCTCAACAAAATGTTTCTCAACCTATTTACCTCAAACATTTTATCAAAATGTTTCTTGAAATACTTTCTCAAAAAGCTTTCGTCAGAATATTTTTCGACTCATTTATCTCAAACAACTTATCAAAAAGATTTTTCAAAATGTTTTACTCTCAAACATTTTCCGTCGAAATCTTGGGTTTTATTAATGTGAACTCATGCAATCTTGAAGGGTGAACGCCTATACCCCGAGTTTTCTGTCTAAGGCTAGAGTGTTCGTACAAATCCGTATTTTCGGACCAGTCACTCTTACCTGGGAACTCTTAGGGTGAGTGTTCACTTATAGGCTAATGCATGTCTTCTCGAAACATTATGAAAACCCATCTACCTTGATCAGTTGAACGGTTTACTGCTACATGTATGACACTACTCCAACATGTTACCTTTGGCAATATGTTACGACTATATTCAATGCAATTGGAACAAATTTCATTTTTATCTCACGACACTTTACAATTCTACTTCATTTTCAATAATTACTTTTGTCTTTCAAACTTTCAAAATTTTTATTCATTTGGATGAAAATTTTCAAATTTTATACACGGAGTATCTTTATTTTAAAAATTCGATTAAAAAATATTTCTATCTTAAAAATTAGTTTTAAAAGGTAAAGAATTTTCAACACAAACCATTAACTTGGTTTGTATTGTCTCATCCAAAAATATAACAAAAGTTCATTTTTAAACAAGTTTCGAAACAAAATCCACAATACTATTTTCCTAAATACATGAACAAGATTTTTGAATGAATACCAAGTTGAGATTTTCAATTCACTATGGTGTTTAGATTACAAAAATTTTACAAAATCTAACTTATTTTGTTTTCGTTATAACTACTTCTTCAAGATGCCTCCTCATCGTGACGTCACGAGGAATGCTGAAATAGCGGCAATGATAGCTCAGCAAATAGCTGCTGTACTCTCGAACCTTGTGGCCCAACTCAATCAAGTCTACTACAATAAAAATAACAACAACATCAATGTTCCTATGCCATGTAACTACAAACATTTCAACTCGGCTAAACCACTTAAGTTTAACGGGTCTGAAGGAGCAACTGGGCTCCTACAATGGTTTGAGAGTATAGAAAGCACATTCCGCCATGTTCAGTGTTCTAATGAACTCAAGGTAGAGTTTGCCTCGAGTGTTTTCCAAAAGAGAGCACTCACTTGGTGGAACGGACATGAGAGACAGAGGTGCAGAAGTAGCTATGGTACAAACGTGGGAAGAATTCAGGAATCTTATGTTGAAAGAATTCTGTCCACGAAGCGAAATAAGGGCACTCGAAAACGAATTTTATTACCTTAAACAAGATACTGGGGAGTACCGTGCCTACACTGACCGGTTTGAACAGTTAAGCTTACTCTACCCCACTATGGTCACACCATTGAATCGGGCTATTGAGAAATACATTGATGGTCTACCTGATCCAGTCCAAGATATTGTCACCGGCGGCAAACCTACAATGCTTAGGGAGGCTAAGGAATTAGCCGCTACCCTAACTGACTTCCAAGTTAGAAAAGGGAAACTTTTTCGAAAGGGAGACAAGAAACGAACTACACAAGAAACAAAGGGTGAACCTTCTAAAAATTCTAAGAAGCGTAAGACTTCGAAGGATTTTATGATCCCTGCACCAATCCCACTTAACTCAGTACCCGTTAGGGGGTCTTATCGTGGGAATCATCCTCGGTGCAATCGTTGCAACTATCACCACCCAGCAAATTCTTTGTGCTGCCAGTGTACAATCTGTGGTCTTTTTGGACATCTAGCTGCGACCTGTCGCATCCAAAACCAAGCAACCCCTACTCAAACACGCCCTCGCTATCCAGCTGGAGCATGTTTCAATTGCGGTGATTTAAATCATTTCAAGCGAAACTGCCCTAAGCTTGCTAATGCTAATGGACGAATGTACAATGTCAATGAGGTTCAAGCTGATGATCAAGCACTCATGATCATTTGAACCTCTACGTTTTCTTTTTATTATCCAAGAACTATGAACAATATTTCAATAATATTTGTAATGACAATATAAATTTCAAGAACTTTTTCTTCATTCTTGTTATTCGTATTTCGGTTACAAATTCAAATATGATTACACTGTGTGTAATTTACAACTACATACCAACTTTGAGGATTCTGTTCTTTATTGTTAGGAACTAAATCTTGCAAGAATAGCATATTATGACTTGTACACTAGTGTGTTCATACAATCGCTGCAAAACAAACACTATAAATACTATGTGCCTATTACTACTACTTTTGTTTTCATGACATTACATGCGTGATTGATCATCTGTCATGTATAGCACATGATTACAAATACATTTTCGCTTAGTGTGTTGACTTAGCATACCTAGCATGTGATTTCAAGACATTTTACGACATACTTACATTGTTTATGACAATTTATGCTTAGTATATGATGTATATTACCAGTATGATTAGTGTGCAACATATATTAATATTCATACTAGAATGAAATACCTGCTACTAGTCTTGTTGAATGCAAAACAAGTAGTGTTATCATTACTAGCATGAAACACGCCCAAATTCAATAGTTATTGTGATGCGACGATGTATGTTTGATTTCAATAATGTGTTATGACGATGCTTATCTGATTTAGTTATTGTTTCGACCTTATTATCTGTTTTCCTTACTTAACAAAAGGAGCTATGTGGACCATGTGACGAAACACGTAATTATGGGTGCACACATAATTACGAGGATCGACGCATTGTTGGTGCATATGTCTGTTGCCTACGTCATTATGTATTGAGTCTGAGTGAATAGGGCTTAATCTGTTAGAATCTAGGCATAAATATGTGAGTTAGAGGTCAAGTTTGCTCATGATGGTTATGTTGAAGTCAAGTTCGCCCGAACTTCATCCCATATCCAGTGAACTTGTGAACCTATAAATAGGTGCCTTGGTGATTCATTTGTAAGAGTTGGAGATTTTAGCACAGAGACGGCGAAGCTCTATCGGATCCGGTTCTAGAATGTATTGAACTTTAGATCAATGAAACAACTTTAAATGAATAATTCTTGTTATTTGGTTAACTTGTCATTAGTTTCTGCCTAATCGGACAATAGATAACAAATTTTGGTTCCCGTGCTAATCGTGGACGTTCCTACAAGTGGTATCAGAGCCTGGATACCTAAATATACTGGAATCAAGACAAGAATTTATCTATTTCATCTCCATTCTATCATTTTTCTTAACATTTTCACATATTTGATGAATTCATAGACAAAATCAGCTAAAAATTGAATATGTTATGTAAAATACAGTTGTGATAAACCCGTGAGAGTTTGGACATCAAATTCAAACGAATTAATAACAAAAGGTTCAAAAAACCATGAATTGCAAATTGATTTTGGCCGAACTTAACATCAAGTTTGACCGAACCTGATAAAATCTCATTGAGTTTATTCAAGTTCGACCGAACTTGATAGAATTTTTCAGGATTTCTAAATAAGTTCACTCGAACTTGAAAGATAATTCATCATTTTTGATCAAGTTTGACTGAACTTGATCAATTTCTGTTGAAAGTCTCTTACAAGTTCGCCCGAACTTGATATTTTCTTGAAAATTTACCTAAGTTCGACCGAACTCATTGTGTTTCTTGAAACTTTCTCTCAAGTTTGCTCGAAGTAAAATTTTTCCTCAAAGTCTACATCAAGTTCGACCGAACTTGAGGTAGTGTGATAAAATTTGAACCTTGTCATATAAGTTCAACCGAACTTGTGAAAACCTGAAATCAAAAACTGTTTTCACACAAGTTCGACCGAACTTGTCTGTTTCTAATCAAATTTTGAGTGTTTTTGATCGTATTCTCAGATAAGTCTTCAGATTGACAAAATGGAAGATTTCCATAACGTGTTCCTCTCTCAAATGGCTTCTTCATCAAACGCTAATGTTCTTGCGGCAAACCAGATGAATATCGACAACGAAATGGGTACTACGTCGAAACCGCCAAAGCTAATGAGCATGGATGAATTTGAAGGATGGAAAGAAAAGTTTGTGAATTGGATACAAGCGAATCAATTCAACAACTGGGTTGTAGTTGAGGATGGTTACAAATGACCAAAAGATGAGCATGATCAAGATCTTCCGCTGAATAAGTTTTCAAATACTGACAAAGATAATTATGTCGCTGAGAAGAAAATGATCAGCTTGATACAACAATCAGTGAAGGAAGACATCTTGATATTAATGCCAGAATATGACACTTCACAAGAATTATGGCATTCTCTTTGTGAAAAATTCAAAGGAAGTGATGAAATGATCAAAAGCAAAAAGGCTTTAATCAAGAAAGAATTCGAGATTTTTACAATGATTAAAGGTGAAACAATGAAGCAGATGATCGATAGATATTGTCATCTCATGGTACAGATGCGGAGGTATGATATCAAAAGATCTTGTGAATGAAGCTTAGGATCGGACCCAACTTAATGAGCTTTCCGGTCAGACTTGCTCAGCTAACAGAGGCGGAATTCATTGTTAGCTGATTGAACAAACAAAGAACAAGCGATGAATACTGTTTAACCGTCTGTGTATTGAATAAACGTTAGCGACGATTACAGACTCGAATAGGGCTTCGCCACTGATTCCTCAAAACAGCATGCCTAACACACAACTAAGTCACCTATTTATAGGCAGACATGACAGCACCAAGTGAGTAGGTAACATGGATTTTCGTACGAAAATTACAACAATCATACAAAAACTTCAAAACTAAACTTCTGATGCTACAAAACCCTATTTGTACAATAGACTCGTCCTAGATGTAGGCAATAGACATATGTGCACCAACAGACTCCCCCTTTGATGTTGCCGCAGTCTTGGACAATCTTCAAAAACTTTAAACACGTTTGACTTGAATCAACCAAAAAATCTCTTGCTTGGCCTTCGACCCTCCTTTGAAGCAATGGGTGTTTGATCTGTAAGAGGAGGTCGGTTGTAAGTATTCCCGAACTTGAACCTTTCACGGGTGGCCAGCTTTCGGCGGGCTTCAATCCTTTCTTCATTTTGATCTTTCTTTTTCTGCTCTCTATCTTCAAGCTTTCTCCATGAAGTTTTCCATTCTTTTCCTGAATTAATGTTGTTAGTGTAACAAACATTCACAATTTTTTGGAACTGCATGGCCTGCTCCTTGTCTTTATCTTCATAACTAATTTTGATGAAGAATAATCGTTCAATGTCTTTATCTGAGCAGTTGACCAGCCACATAGGATCCAATACTCTGATTTCACGCCATAGCCCATAGATTCTCTTGTGCATAATCACGGTCTCTGATAGATCCTCGGACATATCCCATGACCCTTCATCAGGCTCAACACAAATCAAAGCCTCTCCAGTACTCAAATCATAGTGCCACCCCTTGAAGATCTTGTAAAAATCTTGTTCCATTTTCTTCAGAGGCATATTCTTCATAACGCGTGGTCTTTTCACAATCAAAGTCACATCTTTCTCTTGAGTAACTGGATCTATCTTTGTCATGGTTTTTGGCTTGTGTGGCTTCCATAGATTGAAACCATGTTCAGTTTCAAACTTGATGAGCTTCCACAGACGTTGATCATTTGGTTGCAGCTTCATACTGAACGTCTTGGTCTGAACTAACGCTTTCACATCCCATTCTGGCAGGGACTGTATATCTCCAAATCTTCTGAAGTATTGCACTCCATACTCTCGTTTCAACGCATATACATCCAGTTCCTCAATCCATCCCCAACTAATAATGTCACCTAGAGATGCGTCAGGGTCTCTAGTGAAGAAAGCCAATGGACGACAGAACTTTCTTTCAAGTGGCATCTCCTTGAACCATTTCTTTTTCATCTCTATGATCTCTTCTTTTGTTGGTGGTTTAGGAGTTGTTCCCTCTTTAACTGCTTCTGTCACTTTCTGTTTTAACATTTCATCGTTGATCTCGGCAGTCATTTCATCAAGGGTAGGAAACACATCAGTTCCTTCACCTGTGTATCTTGCTTCTTCATTATCATCCGAATCCCAATCTTCAATAATTACTCTGTCGTAGTCGTTTTCTTGAGGGATGTCTTCGAAAACATAATCATTTGGCTCTGATCGGGTGTTCTTCAATTCTTCTTCAAAATCAAACTCGAAAGAATCTTCATGTAAGCCAAATAATTCTGCAAGATCCGCCTTGGAGTAGTAATGAACAAACTCTCCTTCTTCCACATCGTGCTCTAGATAGATAACTTTTGGCTTTGGCACTGTTTCTTCAATCGACGACTCCCCCTGAACATGTTCATCAGTTAGCTCAAACATAGAGTCGTTCATGTAAGCATCAACCGAAATATTTTCATTATCAAATAAAGTTGCTACATATTCAAACCCTTCCTTCTCTAACTCATCAAACTTTTCATCTATCAACTCGTCAATCTCTTTCTTTAGCTCCCTTTGAGCGATTGCATTCTCTTTCGTCATAGATTCTAGAACACCTTACCCTTGAAGCACAAACCTCTTACTCACATCAATGGTAGGATCATAAACTATCATCTCAGAAGATACTGGCACGGATTCAGCTTCCGGCGCAGACTGTTCGATCAAAGGAGTCGACGAAGTAGTAGTTTCATGCACGGGCATATTATCAATCTTTTCTTTCCTTCGACCTTCAGCATCATATAAAGCTTTGGAAGCTCGTTCCCTTTCAACAACTTTCCGTCTAGCTTCCTCTCTCTCTATCTTCTCAATCTCATCAGTGAGAGATATACCCAGAGTACGAACTAAAATCTTCTTCATAAGCTCTACTTGCCTGTTGTTCGACTCACGTTCCGCTTCATATTCTTCCATCTTCCTTACAATCCTCTGATGTTCTGTTTCGTAGCTACTTAGAGTTGCCTTTAGAACCTCCCTTTCTTTCTCCAGGACTTTGATTCTTTCTTCATATACTGCAACTTTCTGGGAAGCTTGGAAATATCTTTCACTATCATCAGTCACCAATCTCAGAATCTCTCTGATGCTTTCCCTATCAGACTCAAGGATCTTTATCTTCTCATCAGCAGACTTCAATTTTTCTTCCAACTCATTGAGCCTTCCAACATAAACGTCATCAGCTGTGAGCCTATCTCCCCCTGGAATACTACCCATCTCAAAGAAATAGTCATCAAAAGCTGTGTCAATTGGAGGATCTGGCTGTGTAGGGTGAGCAGATGATGCTGCTTGTGGATGAGACACAGTAGGAGTAACCACTGGAGGCTCTGTAACTGGCGGAGGAGATGGAATAGGAACCTCTGTAGATGTGAACTGTGAAGGAGGAGAACTGATTGGAGGATCAACAACTGGTGGAGGAGATGAAATACGAGTCTCTGTATCAACCTGCTGAGGAGGAGGAGATGGGGGGCGTTCAGAAGAAGTTTCTGCAGTTGGGGCAACTGGAGCTTCAGTAGGTTTTGATCTTAGCTTGAACCAAAGCTTTCTAGTAGTTTTCTTCTTTGTAGGCTTGACGATTGAAATCTCTTCTTCGCCCTCAGAAGGCTCATAAGGTGTATCATCATCGCCTGTAGCCTTCCGCTTTTTCTGCTCAGCCAATTCTTTCTCTCTATCTCTCCTCTCTTGCTCTTTCCTTTCTTTTCCTATCTTTTCTCCTTCTCTTCTATCCTCAGAATCTGTGCTCGAGGATGGCCTTTCATCGTCGCCACCTCCTGCTTCCTTTTCAACCCCAACCATTCTTTCGATGTCTGTAGTCGTTTGTTCCAATGTTTCTTCAACATAAACTGGTTTAGTTTGTTGCACAGTTTCTTCAACATTCACCTCTTCACTATCAGGCTCATCAATCAACCCAGTGCTAACACTTGCTTGTTTTCTCTGGCGTTTAGGTGCGAAAGAAGAAGTTTCTGTAGATGTCTTTCTTTTTGAAACAGCACCACCTTTCTTCTTTCCATAATGACCTTTCTCACCGTCGCCCTTAATAAACCACTGACTTCTCTTTTCAACAAAATCCTCCATCATACTTGCTTCATCACCGCTGTTGTCATTTCTCCATTTGCCATCTGGTGGCGCAACATAATCGGACTTGACAAATGTTCCAAACACAGGCTTGAATGCTAGAGCCTTTCCTCCTTTGCGATAGTTGCTGATGTTGTGGAGGTCAGAAGCAGTCATGTGTTCTAACTTCAAGAGATCATTCTTCTTTTTCTCCAAATTCGGATGTAAGTGATCAAGAATTATCTGTACAAAACGGGGGTACTGCATAAATCGACTCTTACCCAAATTCATCACCATTTGTTCAAAAATCATCCTACTGAAATTGTAGGACTTGTTCAATATCACCGCCACCATCATACACATATGATAGTCCACTAAATCATCCCAGCCCCCTTTCCGGTGGCTTAATGAGTGTGCGATGAAGTGGGCAAGAAATTTGTATGGCAAACCAAGCCGATTGATCTTGAACAGTGCAGAGTTCACATATCCATTGTAGCCCATACGGTAAAAGCAGCCTTTGACAAACTTCTATGGATACCCAGTCGGAAAGTCACTTTCATCTCTGAAATGTAGCACTGAGCGGATCAGATCCTCTGTGATTGTAACTTCTACATCTTTATCTTTAATCTTGACTGCTGACAAAATAGCTTTACCATCAGCTCTTAACACTGCTACGCCCCAAAATCTATCAACGTGTGAAGCATAAACATCATGATGATGTGTAAGGGCATGATAAACCGGCAGTTTCTCCAGAAAGTCTATATATTTCGAGAACGGAGCGAATTCTGGTACACCTTCGTCAATCAAGCAGCAGGAGTTGTGGATTGGATGGAACTCATACATGGTTTTCTGTGGAACAGATAGATGTGAAAAAGTTAGAAAAATATTTTACAATTACAAATTTTCTAAAAGTTTTCTTACGAAAATTTTTAGTATACAATCTTAGCATAATTTTCGTGCGAAAATTCTCAAGACAGAAACTAGCTTCTTTCCTTCATGAATTTTCGTGCAAAAATCCCAAATTTTCGTGCGAAAATCTTTGTCCTCTCTAACAGTTTGTACATATTTAACCCGACTCAAAACGCTTGCAATTTTTGTTTTTTTCAAGAAATCGAAACAGTAAACCTTAGTTAAACTTGCCGATTTAAACAATAGAGGGTTCAATTTTAGATTTTACCAGTTAGTTTATCCAAAACCTACGTTTTAGTCTGTTAAAGGTCTGACAAGTCCAATTTTGACGGTTCAATCTTGGTGATTACCTTCGCCATTACAAGAGGTGTGTAAATCAACTTCCCTAATGTGTTATGAACGTCGTAAAGTGAGAGAAACGAGACAAAGTGCACAAAAGCTTCAGAGAATCCGCACAAAATTTCTAACAGATTTTCGTGCGGAATCTGTTCAGCCTTCTCTTATATATAGGCGTTTGATTTTCGTACGAAAATTTGGCTTGTGATGGTTAGCCAGATTTTCGTGCGGAAATCTCAATTTTCGTGCGAAAGTTGTTGTCCCTTTGAAATTTTCTCAACTTTCCAACTTTATCGATTGCTTTTCGGTTTTAATTATCCACACAGTTGTCCAAGTCCTAGTTAATGACCTTGTATAACTGTTTTGGTTACCAAGTCCAAGTTAATGACCTTGGTTGACCACCTTTTGACCAAAACTAATATTATTCTTAGATTTTAAGTTTCAAAAATTAACTTTTCAACGTTCCAAACTAGGTTATGTTTCCAGATTAGCTCCCAGCCTGAAATTCAAACGATTTTCCTCAGCATTCTGTCGCTTTTAACTTTGAAGATCTGTTTTCCATCACTGGTAGTCAGAAAATGAAGTAGAAACGGAAAATCTTTTTGTATTTTTGAATACTTCTAAATTAACCATTCTTAAAGCAATATGTACACACATATTTACAGACATATTTTTGCGAGTTTATGTTAGAGGATCATATCAGTTTATTGAGACACATTACCAGCACCGTTGCTCTAGATAAAACTTTAAGTTCTTAAACCGATTTTCTTCAGATTGTTGGCATACTGATCCACTTAAACCTCTATACATTTCTCAACTGCTTCAAGATATGTTAGGTAAATTTTAGCAACATGGCCTAATCTGTGTTTCCCACCACAGAATATACTCCCGCATCGAGATTCCCTAGATTTCATTTCACAGGTGAATATATCAAACTGATATCTGTAAGCGGTGAAATGCGAAACCTTGAGAGCTCAGGATAGTACTTCCGTACAGAGAAAGAGATGAAGGCTCGACTTTAGGTGGTGTCCTCTTGGGAATCTTTTTAATTTATGTACTGCAGAATGTCGTATCTTTTTATGACATTTTCTTCATTTTTTATGAAGCTTTGGGGGTGAATAATGCGAAAGTATTATACAAGTTCTAGGCCATTGCTGACGTAAAATCAGAAGAACTCGTATAATACACCAGATATCAACTAAATATAAAGACCTAGTATCTCAGAATCTGGCATTCTCTCAAACGAAATTTCGGGGTAGCAAGCCCATATATCCGAGAGATGTTAAGCCACAGATTTACCAGTTTTATTTCTTTAGGTTTATATCCTGAAAGCAGTTTACTGAACGTGCGAAGCCTACCGACATATCTTTAGAAAGACCTGCTTAAACGCTTTTTAAACACTATATTTCTTTAGCGTACTATAATGGTCTTCTGATGCACTATCATCTTCTCTTATACACAAAACTCTTTTTTGGATTTTTTAATGTTTTTGTATTTTTTATAAATTTTTTCAATGTTTTTGTATTTTTCATGAATTGTTCAATGTTTTTGTTTTTTTCATGAATTTTCTCAATGTTTTTGTATTTTTCACAGCTTTTTCTCCCCCTAAAAATCAAAAACATATTTTTGGATTTTTTTTTGTTTTAAAGAAAACATGTAAACTATTTACAAAAAAACATTGTGACTTACCTGTGAGGATTACGTCCCAACATCGTCATCCTCAAATTCAACCTCATAAATATCTCCTGATAACAGATTCTTTAAACTATTTAATTTTGAAAGATTTCAAAATCTTGTTCTATCAAAAACTTTGGTATAAAAATCTGCTTTTTGGTCATCAGTGTGGATTTTCTCAATTCGTATCAACTTTTTCTCATGACAGTCACGGATAAAGTGATATCGAATCTCGATGTGTTTAGTGCGTGAGTTTTGACAAGGATTGACCGTGATATCAGTGGCCGCCTTGTTATCTACGAAAAATGGGCATATAAAAAATTGAAGACCGTAGTCTCTCATCTGTTGTTGTATCCACAGTATTTGGGAACAACAACTAGATGCTGAAACGTATTCAGCTTCGCAAGTAGAGAGAGCGATTGCGGTCTGTTTCTTGCATTGCCATGTTACCAAACGAGTTCCAAAGAACTGGCAGCCGACCGTTGTAGATTTAGCGTTCTGCTTGCAGCAACCGAAATCAGAGTCAGAGTAACCCGCAATATTGAAATCGTCGTGACGTGGATACCACAAGCCGGTGCTCGGGCATCCTTTCAAATAGTGCATGATCCTTTTGACGATCAACAGATGTGATTCCTTCGGACTTGACTGATATCTGGCGCAAAGGCATGTGGGGTACATGATATCTAGTCGAGAAGCGGTGAGATACATCAAGGATCCAATCATGGAGCGATATAAAGTTTCATCAACATTTTCTCCATACTTGTCTGGACAAATGCCGTGGTTTGTGGCTAAAGGGGTAGAGGCGGTTTAGTTCCTGTCATGTCGAATTTTCCAACACGTCATGAACATACTTCGTCTGGTTAATGAAAATACCGTTTGGCAGTTGTTCAACCTGAAGTCCCAAAAAGAATTTCATCTCTCCGATAGCGCTCATTTCGAATTTTTCTTTCATGACTTTCTCGAAGTCCTTGCACAGCTGTTCATTTGTTGATCCAAAGATGATATCATCCACATAGATTTGTACAATAATCAGATGTCCATCTACTTCCTTTGTAAAGAGGGTGCTGTCTACTGTCTCTCTTGTAAAATGATTAGCAAGTATGTTCTTGGAACGCGTCTCGTACCAGGCTCTCGGGGCCTTGTGTAATCCGTAAAGAGCTTTGTTCAGCAAGTAGACCTTGACTTTGTGAATTGGATCGACAAACCCTGGTGGTTGGCAGAAATGTACCTCCTCTTTTACCTTACCGTATAGGAAAGCAGATTTCACATCCAATTGGTACACTTTGAAACCTTTCCATGAGGCGAATGCCAGGAAAATGCGGATATCTTCTAGACGTGTGACTAGGGCTTAGACCTCGTTGTAATCTATCCCCTCTTCCTGATGAAAACCTTGAACTACGAGGCGAGCTTTGTTTCGAACAACAACTCCTCTGTCATCTCTTTTGCACTTGTAAACCCACCGTGTTCTTATCTCTTTCTGCTTTGGCGGTAGATCAACATGTTCCCAGACTCCAAGTTTCTGGAGTTGCAATAATTCTTCCTGCATTGCTTCCACCAAACTATTATCTTTAAGAGCATCTCTGATGTTTCCTGGTTCTACCTGAGAAACAAAACAACTATGAGAAAATTTATTTTGGAGTGGAGCATGTCACACCCTCAATTTCCACTTGCGGAGTTTTACCGCGAGGCGTGTGAACAAACCAGAATCTGAAACACTAGTACGTCGAACGACTCTACATGATTTGATAATACGTTTTCCAAAATCGTTCATTTTAGATTTTATATCAATTACCAATATTTAGCAGAGCATTAGTTTTAAGTTTGAGCGGAAGCATAAATAAGTAGTGATGCGGGCGCCAACACAAACGCCAAAACAAATGAAAAATCCCAAAACAATATTAATAAATATGACTCGATAATGATGTCTTGTTCAATGCATGTGCGTGCACCTAGAGCTCCTAGGGTCCTGAGAAACATGTAAAGAAACAAGTGTCAACATTAAAGATGAGTGAGTTCACAGGTTTTCATAAATTCGTTTGTTCGGTTATGGTTTATTACTCCGTTATCCCCAACCCGGGATAACGAATCAGTTCCATTATTCCAATCCCGGAATAATAAGTTGTTGCTTCCAATATTCCCATCCCGGAATATTAAGTTGTTGTTTCCATTATCCCCAACCCGGGATAATAAGTTGATGTTTCCAATATTCCAAACCCGGAATATTAAGTTGATCCGTAATTAAGTTCAATGTTAATATATATAGGTAGCTAGCCTAAAGTCATGTCACTAAGTGTTCGCGATCGAAGCTGACAGTTGTGCCTCCGTTTTGCCAGGCCTATCACATGACCATGGCGATGTTAGGCCAATCATACACCCGTTGACCATACCCGGTCGGCTAGCGCGACTAGCTCGGATGGGGCTCGTCAGACCCAGTAGTACTTTCCCCCGCTATTTAACCCAAATACTAACGATCCGAGGAGATTGTCGAGGACTTAAGTGATAAAGCTGCTTAGTGCCCATAACATTACATTAACATTAACTTAGTTACCGTATAGTTATGTGACGTTAAATTCGTATAACGTAAAGAGTTTGAGTTTGAGAGTGTATACATATTTCTCCCCCTGTTGTTTAAAAACCGGATAAAGTTAGGGGCCGTGAACTCACCTTTATTTGCTCGGTTAGTGTAGCAAAGATGTTATAAGAGATGGGACCGCTAGTTGCGTCCTAACAAACCAATTAATTACACGTCAGTGTGAAATCACACCAATACAAATTCCACACGCAATTTACTCACAAGTGATACACACAAACAACATATCTAACACTCAAACATGCATGCAAGTATTCTCATGTGATCATAGTAATCAAACAACTTATCATAAACATATTCCAAATCCATGCAAGACTTTAATGCATACAATCACAAGTTATCAACTTTCTGCTTAACACTCAATTATTCAGCTGTTTTCTAGGATTTTTATAAAATAGTTCTAACACTCCAAAAATTCCAATATTTTTACACTAGGTGAAATTTATACCATAGAAATTTATATAATTTTCCCAAGTCCTAAATCTTTACCAATTAACCATAAATATTAATTCACTAAGCTGCAGTCAGATTTACCGCTTTCTGACTGCAGTCCACGGAAAAATTTATTTAAAAATCGCTGATCGTCCGATTAACAAAATTCCAGTTGGAGTTGCCCGGAAATTTCTATACCTAGTTGTTGTACAAAAATCATGGCTCAACTCTCTACTGATTTTAAAATCCAACTTGATAAACAATCAACAAAATTCCAGAATTTTCACAGCTTTAGCTACTGAACTTGTTTGGCCCTTTAAAAATATCAAACGATTTCAGAAAATTATGAATCCACTGCCATTAGATTCCTTATTCAAATCTCTACGTTCTAGACATCAGAAAATCCGTTTTTCGACAACTAACGACCCAGTTACAGCCAGATGAAGTCGGCTATAACTATGACTCAGCATCCTGTTTCAGCATTATTGTTATTACAACTTACATACACCGTTCCTATTGATCGACCTAAGCGAGCAAGAACCGATTTTTGATCATAGTTTACTATTAGCAACTTATCCATGCAAACCCTTATCAATAACTTTAGTTTTTATACACAAATCACAGCCTATACATTCAGTTTTCAAACAACATTCAATCCAGTATAAACAATCCGAAACCATACAATCATCTAATGTAAACATCATTAACAAACCGGCTAGCCTAACTTCTCGTTCAATCATACTTGGCAACCTTATATGTTCCGGAAACAACTATACTTGTAACTATGATACATCAGCCGATTAACACATGTATACTCCGAAAACACACAATCGTTTCATTCAATCAATCAATCCGAAACAAACAACAAAATCAACACACATATAACCGAATACTATCTTGTAACATATGCTGGATTCTAACCTTTGATAACTAGGTAAACAAGCCGAGGTTTGGACAAAGAGTATCCTGCTGTTCCAGGAAAGTCGCGACCGAGACTGAAGATGGCGATGGTTGCTGCTGCGCCCGGAAGAAACGAAAAGGAAAGCTGTTGCGACCGAGGCTGAAAGGGACTGAAAGCAACAGGCTGTTAGCGACCGAGAAGGTGAACAAGGCTGATTCAGATCGAGATGATGAAGGGAGGAAGCTGTTCGCTATCGGAAGGTGCAAGAGTAAGGCTGCCGACGGCAGTTTTTCTTGTTAGGGTTTTGTGTGTGTTTTTGCGAAGGAAGGCATGCATCTGTGTTAGTATATATAAGGGATCGGTGACAACATGGTTACGGTTTTGGGTTTGAACTTGTGGCCGAGAAACTTGGTTTGGTTTGATCTTATGGCCGAAACATGTTTGGGCTGTTTTGGTTTGGTTTTGAACAAAGTAGATTTGCGGTCTTGGGCTTGATATCGCGGCCAAGGATTAGAGTGGTTTGGTTTGGGTTTGGTCTTGGCCGAATAGTTAGAGTTTTAAGTCTAGGTTTGATCGTTGTTTTCTTTTAGCCGAAGACTTGGGTTCAAGGTTTAAACTTTGTGAACTCCTAGAGTCACAATGAACCAAGGTTGGAACGTGTCGCGGTTCGGTTCAGTTTGTGCACATATCAACTCTAATTATTCAATCACTAAAACAATCACACAACACACAACACGTATTCATTTAACTCGTGCACGTTTAATACTTAGCATATACATTATTCGACATGTGTCACGTGTAAGTTATCCGAAAAACCCGGGATATCACAGAGCAACTTTGGAATAAAAGCAACTTAGATCCTTATTGATCTGATTTCGCGTTTTCATGCCTGTTTGCAGTTCTCCAATGATGTTATCTGTTGGATGGTAGGAGACTGATCTCGGCATTACTACGCCTGCAACATTTACTGAGCTTTCCAAATTTGTGATATTCTGATCAGCAACTTGTTCTGAAGAAGTGGCCTCATTTCTCGCACTGGTTTCGGCAGCTTAATTGTTTAGATAACTTGTAATCTCTTCTGATCCTTCATCGGAACTGGTATCCCCATTATCAAAAGTAGGATTTTGTTCAGGTTCTGCGTTTAATGGCTGAGAAGATGGTTCTGCAGTATTTTGTTATGGTGGAACAACTGGTTCTGACTGACGGTTGCTTGGACCTGCTTTAGAGGAAGGTGCTGTTGTTGGAGAAATTACCAACAGCCTCGTTACTTGCTCTTGATTGGATATCTGATGTTGTTGAAATAGCAAGATAAGTTCTTCCTCAGAAGGTTCTTCAGGCAGATCAAACGAATTCCATAACCCGTCGTAATTGAACAACCACGGATCTCCAGGTTTTTTGCACGGGCGTTGTGTATCTCTGGCAATCAACATGTTGAGCAACAATAACCTGATTCAAGCTTGGGAGAAAGACTCGCTTTTGCAGACTTGCATGTCATACAAAGAAACCTTCCAAAGAATTGGCTCCAAATTTTCCTTCCGGGGTCCAAAACTGTACACGGTGATCCAAAGGGTTCCAAAAATTCTAGATCAAGTTTTCGCTGGTTAAGAAGTTCAAAGCATGTATTCTTGTGTTTCTTGACTGTCATTACGCGGTTAAGGGTGTAACATGCAGAGGCAACAGCTTCGCTCCAAAAACTAATAGGCAACTTAGAGTCGGCAAGCATTGTGCGTGCAGTTTCAATAAGCATTATGTTCTTTTGTTCAGCTACTGCATTTTGTTGAGGAGTATAGGGTGCACTGAACTCATGATGAATACCCTTAGCATTGCAGAATTCGAGCATCTTGTTGTTCTTAAACTCAGTACCATTGTCACTTCTGATTCTCTTGATACGCAAATGGTAAAGGTTTTCAATCTTTCGAAACAGGATCATCAGATTGTCGAATGTTTCATTCTTGCTTTCTTGAAAGAAAACCCATGAGAATCTTGAGAAGTCATCGGTTACAACCAGACAGTATAGATCTCCTGTAATACTCTTCACATTGACAGGCCCAAAGAGATCCATGTGTAGCCTTTCTAGTGGAAGTTTGATGGAGTTGAGAAGCTTCCTTGGGTGTGACTTCTTGTGCTGCTTCCCCTTTTTGCAACTGATACAGTTGTCTGATAAATGAAAATTTTTGAGATTCACCCCTTCCACTAGATTGTTATGCACCAGAGAATTCATCTTCCTTAAGTGTATGTGACCGATCTTCCTATGCCATAGTATTGATTCTTCTCTGTAGCCTTTGATACAAAGCATTGTCCTTCCTTTGAAGTAGTGGATGCAACGCTCATGTCTAAGACATATAGATCATTTTCTCATGGAGCGCGCATGAGAATCCACTCCTCGGGAATTACGAAACCAGGTTTGAGAATAAGACATTCTTTATCAGTGAAGAGTTGTGAACTTCTTGTCCCAGATCAGTGAAATGCTCAAAAGATTGTTCTCAAGTTCAGCGATGTAATTTACTTTGTCAAAAGATACGACTCCGTTTGTCAAAATTCCTTCTCATACGGTCCTGCCGCCCTGTGTTCCGGCAAACCCAACATATCCTCCCCTGATGGCTTTAACATTGTACAGCAATGCCAACATCCCTGTCATGTGCCTAGAAGCTCGACTGTCCATTATCCACTTTGAAATGATTGACCTTGGAAGCCCCTACACATATTAAAAGCATATTACTTAACAGAGAGACCCAAGCCCTTTAGGTCTTGGGTGGGATGACAATGTCGACTTTTGGAACTTTGGCAACTTTGTCATCTTTCTTAACCTCAACCCACTGTCCAGTTTTGAAGTCAGTCTTATCTTTTGATTTGACTGGAACATTGGTTGATTTTAGAGTTACAGGAGATGTCTTTGCTTTGGCTACCCAGGTTTGTGCTTTAGAAAATGCCTTTTTGATGTAAAGTTTAGATTCTTTCTTTTCATTTTTCTTTGATGTTTCTCCAATTTCAAATTTTGATATGATCTCAGTTGGTGATTTCTTAATAGAGTTGGCATTGTCATTTCTCTTTAAAATTTTTGTTGGCAAAAACGTTGGACCCTTTTTCTTCTCATCTACTGTAAACCTCTTTTGTTCATGAACAGGTTTTGAACGATTTTGTGAACATTGTCGTGCAATATGCCCAACTTTGTTACACCCGTAACAGGTTCTACTATCGTTTTCAACAGTGTGTTCCAAAGCCTGTTCACGAAGCTCCTTTTCTTTCTTAAACTCTTCGTTAGTTTGTTTGTTAATAACCTCTTTTTCTTCAACAGTGTTGGTTCCGAAAACAAAATCAACTTTCTTTGTAAAATCTGGTTTCGTGATTTGTTGTTTTGTTTCTTCTCAAACCCTAACCCATCCCTTTTGTTTTCAGGATAACTTCTTCCTCTAGGATGAATGTTTTTGTGAGTTTTCTTTGGTTTTGAGTAGAAAACATCAACATTCTTCTTAAGTTCAGATGTTTCAACTTCAATGAGTTAAAAGAATTTATCGACACGGTCAAAGTTAACATTCTGTACTGGGAATTCTTCATTCGTATATAGTTTATCTGATCCTTTCAGTTTGTAGATAACTACATTAGGATCATCACTTAAACCATTTTCTGATGTTGTGATAAAATTTTCATGAAAACTTTTGTCACTTCCAGAATGTGAACTTAACTCTGTTTTCTCAATGTTTGACTCAGCACTTTCATAAATTGTACTGTCTCATTTTCAAGCACATTTTCAAACACTTTAGTTACCACCTCGGATTCGTATTCCTTTTCTGTTTTGGAATATGTTACGTCAAGATTTTCGGGCAGCTCGTTATTCTTTTCTATGAAAAGATTTAAATTCAGCACCGTATCCACTCCGTCAGGATGTTTCTTAGCATAGCTATTCCACATAGGAGGTGGAACATGATTGTAACACTTTCCAAGATTTTCTCACTTTTCTTACCATCTTTACTGCTTTCTGGTTTTGGCAGTATGTGATCGAGGACATACATGCTGGTAGAGTAACTGATTATAATTTGTTAACCCTTTCTGTTTCAATTCTAGTTTCTCCAGCTCATTTTTCAGCTCAGTAATTGTGTTAATATGAAGATTAATGGCCATTGTTTGTCCATCACAGTTGCTTTGAGCATCGAAAGTGTGTTGTCATTTTCTTTGACAGTTTTCTCATATTGTCGAATGATCCTGCTGAGCTTATCATATGATTCTTTTACAGTGTTGTAATCATATGACAGCTTATCATTGTATGTTTTAAGTTCTTTAAACGCTTTTTCTTTCTCAGCACATTGCTCACATGCTTTAGCACATTTTAAGCATGGTTTAACCAATTTGACAGTTTGAGCTTTGCTAGTTTCTTTATCTGTTTCAACCTTTTCTACCTGTTTTTCCACATTGACTACCTCATTTGTATTGGCCATGAGTGCTTTGTTGGCAATATCGGTTAGGCTCTCTAGTGTTACAGGCTTGATTACATCAATCACTTCTACACACTCTGTCTTTGTCTCCTCAGGACTTTCTTCTTTGTGACCAGAATCGAAGCTACCTGCAAAAGTTTTCATAATTGTATCAAATAGACAGGGTTTAGGGGTACCTGCTAGATGTGCCTCTTCCTCTGCTCAAGTTCTGAAGTAATCTGCCAATACTTCTTCCATTTCTTCTTCTGAGACTTCTTCAGATGCTTCTGGTTATTTCAGTAACAAGTGCAAGACTTTCCTTTTTGGACATGAAATTGTTCCAATTGAATCCTTCATCTTCCTGTGTTACCACAAGAGCTTTATCTTTTGAGTTTGAACCTCCATCTTCGATTTGTACCAATCTCTTCTCTGGTTGTGGTCGATGATAGATTGCCTTTTTGTAATAATCATCACTAAACGGATTATGATTGCCTTTAACTTCTCGGTTTGGGCATTCGCGTTTGAAGTGCCCTTTCTCCCTGCACTTGAAACATGTGACTTTGGATTTATCAAAGCCTAATTAACCGTCAAGGCCCCTTAAATCATCTCTTCCAGTAATTTCCATGAAACATTGAGCCCTTCGAACCACTGATGCCATGCACCACATGATGTCAATTAATTCCATCTCCTCTGGATTAATTTGGTAGTAGTGTTCTTTAGTCATTTCTGGTTTTCCAATTCGACCAACTACAAGACTTTCGTAGGATTCTAGAACTGTTGCAAGGAGCACCATATGCTGCTTAGCAGTTTGCTCATTGAAGTCTTGAGCATTCTGGAGATTTAATGCGATGTTGCATTGCAGGATTCTTTGGTTAGAGTTGGGTTGACTCTGCTGGTTGCTCTGTGATTGATTTGAGCTCTTAGATGATTGTTGTCCTTGGTGATTGTTTGGATTGAAGGAAGCAAACGTTTGAAATCCACTAGACTGGTTGGAGGTTGGAATAGCATTTATGTTAGTATTGAAGACTGTTTGGATCTTGGGACTCTGACATGAGTCTTTGGATTTCCTTTGTAGTATAGTCTGACGTCCTGTTGTGAGTTTGATCTCTTGCCTTTTGCCATTTTCTACATTTCCAGTTCGTGTCCTTCTAGTTTTTCTATGAATCTCGGCAAACTGAGACTGTCATACTCAGCTCCATTCTTCAGGATTGTTAGATATGTTGCCCAATCTCCTTCTGGCACCCAGTTTGTCGACTAGTTCTTCATTCGTCTTAACAATTCCCATTCGCTTCATCTGCACTACCAGGTGGCAATACCTTTCGATGAGTTGCTTCATGTTCTCGCCTGGAAGAATATTGAATACTTCAAATTCTTTGTTTAGTAACGCCTACTTTTCGTTTTGGACATTAGTGCTCCCTTGTGCCCTTAATCGTAAGGCGATCCATAGTGAATGAGCATCGTCGTCATGTTGCAGGAGAACTAAGATTTCTTCTTTTATGGCCTGCTGAAGAAATTCATCATTTTCTTTTCAGTGATGTATTTTTCTAGTTCTTCTTCGGACAAACGAGCCACTGTTTTCTCAATGCCAAGTTCATTCAATGGTGGTTGATATTTGTTTTTGAGTGCGAACCAAACTGTTAAGTTTGTCGCTTGAACCCAGTTCTTGAAACGCTCACTCCAACTTTCATAATCTTTGATGTTCATGAGCTTTGGAGGCTTCGTAGTGGTTCCCATTTCATTTTCCATATTCATGTTCTGGGCTGCTACGGAGGCTGTAATGGCTTGTGTAGCGAAAGAGTTATGGAATTCTTCTTCACCTGACATCTTGTCAAAAACTTAAAACAGAAAACAAATTAAAACTGGTTAACTTGAAGTTGACTGAAAATTGGTTTGAGACACAAGATTCTCGTACGGAAATTTAATTAGATTTTCGTGCGAAAATTCTCTTTTGGTGCGAAAATATTGTTTCTTTGTTAAATCAAATTTTTTAGGTTTTAGACTTCTGATTTTCGTACGAAACGTAGTATTTCGTGCGAAAATACTTATCTTCCTTGAACACTTGTTCAAAATTTCACGTTTTTGATGATTTCAAGCATGATTTTGATGGATTTTAGGTTTGTTTGATTTAGTAAGCTGATTAGAGTTTATTTTAACACGGTATACTAATAACCTAGTCCAAAAATTGTCCATGAAATTCTTCAGATCTAGAGTAAGTTCCAAGAAAGAGTAGAAGAAGAGTTTCTAATGGATGAATCTTGAACTTTGACGGTTGAATCCAGCTGAAACTTGGTTGTTTGTTCACAAATCAGACCTTAAGGCTCTGATACCACTTGTGAATGAAGCTTAGGATCGGACCCAACTTAATGAGCTTTCCGGTCAGACTTGCTCAGCTAACAGAGGCGGAATTCATTGTTAGCTGATTGAACAAACAAAGAACAAGCGATGAATACTGTTTAACCGTCTATGTATTGAATAAACGTTAGCAACGATTACAGACTCGAAAAGGGCTTCGCCACTGATTCCTCAAAATAGTATGCCTAACACACAACCTAAGTCACCTATATATAGGTAGACATGACAGCATGAAGGATCGATCCTTGATGCTTAGGAACCTAAATTTGATATCTAACGTCCATAATAGCGGAAATATTACGTCGTGTTTACCAATAGACAAGATTTAATCAGTTAACCGTCAGTTTTATTGATCAAATGTTCTGGTTACAAACTGACAGAGCTTCGCCTCTGAAATGCCAAAGTTACAAATGAAGTAGGCTAGCGAGGTATTTATATAGATGGAAGTTCGCTCATGAGGTGCCTAAGTTCGCCCGAACTTGGCTAGACATGATGTCATGGGCGAACTTGCTACAATATAACATAAATACTTCAAACACCTAGCCTATTCAGCTCTATACTATACAGACTCGATATAAGACTAAGACATAGACATTATGCACCAACAGACTCCCCTTGGATATAGTCTTCGTCTTGTATCAGTCTTAAAAAAACTATGTCTTCACATAAACGTTAACGTACACGACCGAAGAAGTTCTTGAACGGCTTCCTTTGTCATTCTTGCTTTAGATCAGGCGTTTGATTAGTTGGCGGTGGTCTTTTAAAGTTAGCCATTCTTAGAGAACTTTGCCTTACCGCTTTTTCCATTCTTTCTTTAATCGCCTCATTTCTGTTTTCCTCCTTTAAAAACTCAACTCTCTCTAGATCCTTCCACTTTGTTTGCCACATCTTTCCAAAATTGACTTCGCGCACATAACAAACGTTCACAACCTTTTGAAACTGCATAGCTTGTACCTTTTCACGTTCTTCAAGAACAATCTTGTTGTAGAACAAGGTTTTGATATCTTCTCTCGAGTAGTTCACAAGCCACATAGGATCTAGAATCCTTATTGTCCTCCATAAACCCCTCATGCCCTGATAACATATCACTTCAACCCGTTCCTTGGTAATATCCAGATGTTCTTCAAACTTTAGCACAATCACAGCTTCACACATTGCTGGATCAATCTACCACCACTTGAACAAAGGATAGAAGTCTTGTTCAATCGGCATTAGCGGCATATTTCTCATGGCTCTTGGACGTTTCATTATTAACGTTATGTCCTTTTCTCTAGTTACCTTGTTTATCTTCACTCTAGGACCAGGAATAAAAGGCTTCCAATAATTCCAACGTTTAACTGCTTCGTACTTAATCATTTTCCACAATAATTAATCAATCGGCTTCATGTAATATGTAACATTCACCGTCTGTACCAACTCTTCTACATCCCAATATGGTAATATCTTGAAATCAGCAAAGTATTTGAAGTATTGCACTCCAAACTCCCTCTTGATTGCATATACGTTAAGCTCTTTAAACCAACCCCAGCTCAAAATATCTCCCAAAGAAACGTCTTTGTCTCTCGTAAAGAATGCAAGAGGACGTCGAAACTTGCGTTCGCGTGGCATCTCTTTAAACCAAGACGTTCTCGCTTAAGCTATCTCTTCTTTTGTCATGGGCTTAGGTACTTTACCCTCTCGAACTGATTCAGCAATCCTTTCCTTCAACATATCTTCATCAAGCTGCTTGTACATCTCTTCAAAAGTAGGAAAACTATCTGAATTAGAACCGACATACTTTGCTTTCTGATCTGATTCGTCACCTGAAGACCAATCTTCCACAATTAGTCGATTGTATTCATCAGCTTCGAATCGTCTTTGATATTGATAATCATTTGGCTCGAAAGGATTTACAGTCATCACATCCTCCTCAAAATCAAACTCTAACGATTCAGCTTCAAATTCGATCAATCTAGCTAAATCCTCCTTTGTGTAGTTATGTACATATTCACCTTCCTCCACATTATGTTCTAACATTAACATTAAAGGCTTCGTGGGAATAACAGCAACTGGCTTTGCTGAACGATCAACATTTGCCATATCTATATCATCATTAGTTGGCCCTTTCTGCCCTGACTCCCCCTGACTTTTATCTTCCATTCTGTTTGATTCATCGTCCATTAGAGAAGTAAAATCAAAATAATCAGAGATTTTGGCTTCAGAAACTCTAATACCAACATTACCCTGATCATCGTCATCATCATCATCATCATCACCAATGTTCCAATCCTCGTAATTTCCTTCCTCTTCATCCTCTTTTTCATCTTTCTCAGCTTCTTCATCGTCTTTTTCTTCAGAAGCAGTGATAGGATCAGAAGGCTTGACAGATTCGTCAACCTTAGGAATATCAGACTCAGAAGCTATGACAATATTTTCTTCAACAGGTTTCTCTGGAACATCAGAAGACTTAGGAGCTTCACCTTCGACCCCTTTTCCTTTGCCACTCTCAGCTAATTCTTTTTCAACTTGTTTCGTAGCTTCCTGTTGAACTAGACGATCATATTCAGCGATGAAGTCGATACCCAGTGCATTAGATAACACTTTCTGCATCCTTGAAAATCTTCGATCATTTAGGGTTTGAACAGACTTCAGAACAGCTATCTCAGTTTGCATTCTTTCATTTGCATCTTGCAAACTTTCGATCAACGCTTTAAAGTACTCTCGCTCATTCTCTAACACCTTCACTTTGTCATCCAACATTTCCTTTTCGACAGCGCTTTTATTCATCTTGTTAATCATTTCAGCTTTTTCTGCTTCATTCTGCGCTACTTTTTCTTCTAACGCCTTCACGCGCTTCTCCAGAAGTTCAACATTTGTTTCTGGGAAGAAATCGTTTAGATCCTGCAGACTTATTGGATCATTGTGCATATCACCAAACACATTAGGCCCTCCTGGAGTCTTCGGTGTTGACTTTGGTGTTGCAGATTTTGGTGTTGACTTCTTTGGCGTAGAACTTTCAGGAACAGAAGTCGTTGGAGCAACAGGAGATTCAGTGATAGGAACTTCAACAAAGCCAGACACAGGAGGTTCTTGTGTAACTCCTGGCCTTTCAGCTTCAGCATGAATAATAACAGGAGGTTCTTGTGGAGGAGGTTCTTGTGTGACTCCTTTCTCCTGAGCACCAGAAGATTCTTGTGGGGCTTCTGTGCTTTTCAACGATCTTTTGCGCCTCTTACTTACAGCCTTTTGCTCTTCGATTTTCTCTTTCCTTTAGTTTGAGGAGACCCTGTAGTCTTTGTTGACGAAACAGTCGCAGACTTAACACGTTTAGATTTCTTAGGCCTATCCTCATCGGACTCTTTTTCTGCATTAGGATCAAAATCAGCATCCAGTTCTCTTTCTTTCTCTGCTCTAATCTATGCCTCAGTCTTTTCTGGCTCTTTAGCAGGAATTTCTTTATCAGAATCATCTTCATTTTCAGAAGTAGTAGATATAACATCGTCTTGAGTTTATTTCACTATTTCTTGGCTTTCAATAATACCTGCAACACTTGATCCAGCAACTGCTTCAACAGTTTCAAGTTCATCCTCATTGACGAGCATCGTTTCAACTTAGCTACTCGTTTCTTCTTAGGCTTATCAATTTTTGCCTTCAAGAACCATTCACTCCTTGCCTTAGGTTTGAATTCCTTAAACCACTCTTTCTCAGCGTTAAGCTCTTTCTCATCATCACTGCCATCTTTTCTCCATTTGTTGTTTGGCGGCGCAATATAATTAGAATCTTTAATCGCTCCGAATACAGGCTTTGCAACAGGAGCTGAAGCTTGCTTCTGAAATTTGATTAGCTTCTTTACTGTGGTCTTATCAAGATGCACTAAGTATATAACATCATTCAGATCTCGTGCAATATTAGAATACTTCTCGTCAATCAACATTTGAACAAATCTCGGATATAAGCACAGTCTTGAATCTTCCATGTTTTTCGACATGTGAGTGAAAACCAACTTTGAGAAGTTAAACAGCTTCTTCAGAATAAGCGTCATTGCCATGCAAGCTAAGTAATCTTGAACATCATCTAAACCGGCCTTGCGATGGCTGAATGTATGAATTATGGCGTGCATCAGGAGGTTGTAGGGGTTTTGCACTTCCCCTTTCTTCAGCGTCGGCTTATTCACGCTTCCTTTGTAACCCATCCTGAAGAAACAACCACGCACCATCCTCTCATCAAGATAAATAGGATCATCTTCTTTATCGTTGAACTGTAATACTCTGTGAATATCATCTTCCGTTATAGCAATCGGCTTAACTTCATTACCAACTTGCACGGTAGAAGTAATTGTCTTCTCATCAGCACTCAAACTTGCATTCATCAAGAAATTAACAGTGTGTGATCGATACGACACTGTGCACTCTGTAATCGCTCTGCGAATAGTGCTTTCTTCCAGAAACTTTAATATATTGTTGTATTCTTTAAGTGACGGACATATCGTTTTGTCGAGCGTGATGCACGTGTTGTGAGTCTTCGAGAACTCTACTGAAATTACACGTGCTGGAACCTGTGCCTGAAAAATGACGCAAAACAATTAGCACGTTTATCGAGAAATATTTCACAAAAATTTTCTAACACTTTATCAAGTTCGGGCGAACTTGATATGGTGTTACAACATTCTGTTTTTATCAGGTTCGCCCGAACATGTCTTAAAACATGTTCCATATATAAGTTCGGGCGAACTTACACTTTAGTCAATTTAGATTTTATTAACATAAGTTCGAGTGAACATCCAATACATTTATTTTCAATATTTTTCGGAAGTTCGATCGAAGATGTACTTGGATCATTTATGCATGTTTGATTCTTATTCAAGTTCGGTCGAACTTGACAACAAGTTCGGACGAACTTGTCATCTTCTCCAAACTTTGAACAATCTGTTAACCATGAAAAAAACAGTTCGAATCCAATCAAAATTAGTTACACGGTCGATTTTAATTTTAGATTCAGGATTTATGTTCAATTTTAACCAACAACATCTAGATCTAACTGATTTTAAAATTCCATATCCATTTTGTTCGATTCAGGTTAATTCATGGATCAAAGACAAATCTCTACCTCTCTCATAGTAATCGGTGTGCTAATCACCAAAAACAGACTTAATTTGGGCAGCGTAATGGTGTGAAATTGCCAAAATCGTTCAAGTTCTCTCAAAGCTCAAGTTCGCTCAGAGAGTTTGAAGGTTGTTGAATGAGTTCGGCCGAACTTGATTGGTATTTATACCAAGTCAAGTTCGGGCGAACTTGCTATGCCAACATGAAGGCCCAGTCAAGTCCGGGCAGACTTCAATATAAAACAACACAACCATTCCCTAGCAAGTTCGGTCGAACTTGCTTAGATGTTAATCTTGAATCAGTTTAGCAAGTTCGGCCGAACTTGTCAAACCACAATTTTAAACTTTTTCAATTTTTTAATTTTAACCCATGAACTTTCCCACTTTTTACCAGTTATCTCAGTTGACCAAGTCCAAGTTAATGACCTTGGTTAACCGACTTGTCTGCCGAGTCCAAGTTAATGACCCCGGTTTGACCCGTTACGAAAAAACTGTTGATATTTAAAAAAAAAAAAGTTTCAAATTAATGAACTTTTTATCGTTTTAATTTTTCAGATTAACAAATTAGCTCCCAGCCTGTTGTCAAAGAGATTCCCACCAGTTCTAGCATCTTACCAGACTTCGAAGATCTGTTCTCCAACATTGGTTTGCTGAAAACAATGTAGAATTAATTTTTTTTATTTTTGCAAGTTTATGCTAAAACACACCGAAAATCTTTTTGATTTTAATCTGTAAAGCTGAAATACTATGTACAGGACAATGTAAACTATGTACAAACATATTTACAGACATATTTTTGTGAATTCGTGTCTAAGGATCATATCAGTTAATTGAGACATATCACCAGTACCATTGACCTTTAACAGACTTTAAGTTTTAAACTTGTTTACCTAGATTGTCGATATGTTTGTCCACTTAACTTTTACCACATTTCTCAATTGTTTCAAGATATGTTAAGGTATGATTTATGAAACTTGACTTAACTGCGGTTCCCACTTCTTGAATATACTCCCGTATCCAGATTCCCTAGATTTCATCTTACAGGTGAATATAGCATAATTGATATCTGTATCTGGGTTGTGTGAGACCTTGAGAGCTTAGGTTAGGACTACCGTACAGACAAAGAGATGAAGGCTCGTCTTTAAGGTGTGTTCAACTTAAGGAATCTTTTTAGCACTGCAAATGATTAGATCTTTCGATTCTTTTCAATATTGCATGCAGTTTGGGGATTTTTGACGAAAGTATTATAAAAGTTCTAGGCCATTACTTCCGCAAAATCAGAAGAACTTGTATAATACCCCAAATATCAACTATCTATAAAGACCTTGTATCTCAGAATCAGGCAATCTTTCAAACGAAATTTTGGAGTACTAAGTCCATATATCCAAGATATGTTAATCCACAAGTTTAAGCAGTTATAAAATTTAGTTTATATCTCAAAAACAGTTTACTGAACGTGTTAAGCCTAGCGACATATCCACAGTAAGACTTGTTTATCACTTATTAAACTTTACAATTCTTTAGCATACTGTGATAGTCCACTGATGTACTATCATTTCCTTTTATGACACTGAACTCTTTTTGTCTTTTTCAATGTTTTTGTACATTTTGAATTTTTTATATGTTTTTTGAATTTTTTATATGTTTTTGGATTTTAAAATATTTCAAATGTTTTTGAATTTTCTCTACCATTTCTCCCTCTAAAATCAAAAACATCTTTTTGGATTTTAGTTTTTAACTAAATTCTAAACTAGAAAGATATTTACAAACCCATGTGGATCACGCGAACTCGTCGTCCGATCCGTATTCAACCTCAGCATCCGCACCTGTCCGCAAATTTTTCATACCATTAATTCTCAGCAAATATTTAAATCGTGACAAAGAAAATAGTTTGGTATAAAAATCAGCCTTTTGTTCGTCGGTGTGGATTTTTTCTATTCGCACCAATTTCTTTTCGTAGCAACCACGATTGAAATGATAACGAATTTCAGTGTGTTTTGTGCATGAGTGATGAACCGGATTTTAGTTATATCAATGGCTGCCTTGTTATCAACATACAGCAGAGTGTCTAGAAATTGCAGACCATAGTCTCTCATCTGCTGTTGAATCCACAGAATCTGTGAACAACAACTGGAGGCCGAGATATACTCAGCTTCACAGGTAGAGAGAACGACCGTAGTCTGTTTCTTACACTGCCAGGTTACCATTCTTGTTCCAAAGAACTGGCATCCCGCTGTAGTTGATTTTGAGTTCAACTTATCTACACCAAAATCAGAATCAGCATAGCCTGTGAGGTCGAAATTGTCGTTCTTCGGGTACCACAAGCCGGTGCTTGGGCATTATTTCAGGTATCTGAAGATTCGCCTCACGATCTGCATGTGTAAGATCCTCGGGCTTGACTGATATCTGGCACATAGGCAGGTTGGATACATAATATCTGGGCGCGATGCCGTCAGATACATCAGCGATCCATCATCGATCTGTATAACGTCTCGTCAACTTTGGCTCCAGTCTCGTCAACGCAAATGCCGTGATTTAGAGTAAGAGGCGTAGATAGAGGCTTCAAGCTTTCCATTCCAAACTTCTTCAAGATGTCGTGAACATACTTAGTCTGATGAATGAAAATACCATCCGGAAGCTGATCTACTTGCAAACCAAGAAAGAACTTCATTTCGCCCATCAAGGACATTTCAAATTTCTTTTTCATGATTCCCTCAAACTCCTTGCAGAGACTATTGTTTGTAGATCCAAAGATTATGTCATCAACGTAGATTTGAACTATAATCAGATGGCCATCAACTTCTCTAGTGAAGAGAGTACTATCCACGGTTCCTCTGATAAAGCCGTTTCTGACGAGATGTTTAGATAACGTTTCGTACCAAGCTCTCGGGGCTTGGTGTAGACCATAAAGAGCTTTATCCAGTAGGCACGCTTTCTTCTTGTTAAGTGGATCGACAAACCCCGGTGGTTGTCCAACGTACACCTTCTCGTGTAATTTCCGTACAGAAAAGCCGATTTGACATCCAATTGATATACCTTAAATCCTTTCCATGATGCGAAAGCTAGAAAGATTCGAATAGATTCTAAGCGAGCTACTGGTGCGTAGACTTCCGTGTAATCTATCCCTTCCTGCTGGTGAAATCCCTTGACAACAAGCCTAGCTTTGTTACAAACAGTAACCCCTCTATCATCACGTTTACACTTAAAGATCCATTTTGTATCAATTGCTTTCTGATTTTCTGGTAGGTCTTCAAGCTTCCACACTCCCAACTTCTAAAACTGAAATAGTTCTTCTTGCATTGCTTGTACCCAGTTTTCATCGGCTAAAGCTTCATTCACAGTCTTAGGCTCAATCTGAGAGATAAAACATGAATAGAAGCAATAGTTCTGGGTTGGAGCAACACGAGTGTAGAAACAACTGAGTGCTTTGTTAATTTGCCCTCGAGTTCTAACTCCAGTTTGAAGTTCTCCGATTATATTTGTTGACGGATGATAGGAATATGATCGCGGCAATTCTTCACTTGGAACATCTACTGAGTTTTGTTGATTCGTGTTGTTGAGATCAACGACCAATTCAACATTTGGAGAGCTTGATGAAGCTTCATTTCTGTTGTTCGAGACTGCAGATTGATTAAGAAGACTTGTTATCTGTTCCACTTCTTCATCTAAAGAAGATGATTCCCCATCAGCATCAAATGTTGGTACTTCATCTGAGTCAGAATTTTGATTCTGAGGCATACTGGGCTCCATTGTTGTATTCACTGGTTCAGTAGAGGCATTTGTTGGAGAAATAACAGGTGTTGTTAATGTTTCTGAAATATTTTCAGTCGGAACACCACTGTTGCTTGAACTTGCGCCAGAAGAAGATGGATCCAATGTGGGTTGATTAACCACAATTGGTCTAACAATTTGTTCTTGATTCCCTGACTGGTGAAGGTAGTATAACGCTGCAACTTCTTCGTCAGTCGGTTCTTCGGGCAAGTCAAATGACTTCCAAAGGTCTTGATAGTTAAACAGCCATGCGTCAGCTTTCCTTTGAATAGGATCCGTATAATTGAAACAATCCACGTGCTGTGCTTCAATAACCTTTCTTAATGAAGGAACATATACTCTTCTCAACGGACTCGCATATCCGACAAAGAAACCTTCAAGAGATTTAGCTCCGAATTTGCCATCTTGGTCTATTACGGTACAGGGTGCACCGAATGGCTCTAAGAACTTCAAATTTGGCTTCCGTCGGTTTATCATCTCAAAACATGTTTTCTTTGTTGGTTTGATAGTAAGAACCCTGTTTAGCGTGTAGCAAGCCGCAACAACCGCTTCACTCCAGAAGCTGATTGGAAGTTTAGAATCTGCAAGCATGGTTCTCGCAGTTTCAATCAAAGTTCTGTTTTTCCATTCAGCTACTCCGTTTTGCTGTGGAGTATAGGGAGCACTAAACTCGTGCAGAATTCCTTTTGCGTTGCAGAATTCCTTCATTTTGTTATTCTTAAACTCTGTGCCGTTGTCACTTCTGATGCGTCTGACCGGCAGATGATAAAGGTTCTCAAGTTTCTTGAATAGAATAACCAAGTTCTCGAACGTTTCGTCTTTTGATTCTTGAAAGAATACCCACGAATATCTCGAGTAGTCATCTGTCACGACCAAGCAATATAAGTCTCCTGAGATGCTTCGAACATTTACAGGACCAAATAAGTCCATGTGGAGACGTTCTAATGGCAACTTGATTGAGTTCAGAATTTTCTTCGGATGAGATTTCTTTATCTGCTTTCCCTTTTTGCATTCTAAGCAATGATCAGACATCTGAAAACTCCGAAGATTTACGCCTTCTACAAGATCATTATGAACCAAAAAATTCATTTTCGCAAATGAATATGCCCCATCTTACGATGCCAAAGAATAGAATCCTTTTCAGTAGCCTTTGACACAAAACATTATGCTGATTTTGATAAAGTGGTAGCAACACCCATATCAATAACATATAGATCATTCTCCCGAGGTGCTCGCATCAGAATCCACTCATCCGGTATTTTGAATCCCTGCTTCAAGATAATACACTCTTTGTCGTTGAAATGGACCGTGAATTTCTTGTCACAAATCTGCGATATACTCAGAAGATTGTTCTCAAGTTCTGCAATATAGTTCACACGATCAAATGAAATGACGCCATTGGAGAGTTTTCCCTCGGCGACTATCCTTCCACCCTGGTTTCCTGCAAATCCAACATATCCACCATTGATAGCTTTAATGTCGAATAGCAACGCCTTCATTCCCATCATATGCCTGGACGCTCCACTATCCAAAATCCACTTAGAAAGTATGGATCTCTGGAGCCCATGCACATTTTATCAATCTATTTAAAAAGCAAGACCCAAGCCTTTTTGGTCTTGGGTTGAATTGGATAACCATCATCAAAATCAAATTCACATTCATCAGCATAATCGAATCCACACTCATCTACAGAATAAACTTCCCATTATTCATCTGAATTTTCTATGATGTTTATGTTTGAAAACTTTACCGTCTTTTTATCTTTTGAATTGTTACCACTTGTATTTTTCACAGTTTCAGATGTGGTTTCAATTATGATTTCAGATTTTGATTCTTTCTTGCTATCACTAGTCTTGACAAGCTCAGACTTAGTGTTCTTAGATGTTGCTGACTATTTCTTTGCAATCCAGGCTTTGGTTTCACAACATTAGAACTTTCTTTCCTTCGAAGATAAGCCGGCTTTGATTTCGGACAGTAACTTGCAATATGTCCAATTTTGTTGCACTTGAAACAAGTCCGAGAATCAAGTGGATGTCCTTTAGTGGTTTTACACCACTTGTTTTGGCACCACTTGCAATTTTGGCTTTATCTCGAAGTTCTTTTTGTTTCTTGAACTCATCGTTTGATTGTTTCCTAATCAAACTTTCCTCATGAACCATGTTCGTCCCATATACAAAATTCATTTTTTTATTCTTGTATTCATGAAATGGTCACGATTTTCTTTTAGGTTCATTTGATTCTCTAATCCCAACCCAGCTCTCTGGTTTTTCGGATGATCACCACCATTCCTTCGGTAGTTGTTTCTTTTAGGTTTGGAATATAATTTCTTTTCATTGATCTCCAGATCATCTGATGCAACTTCCACGAGTTTAAAGAAGTCTAATAATTCTTCCTTCACATTCTGAATCGGAAAACTGTCATCAAAGTATAATCTATCAGATTCCTTAATCTTGTACATGACAATATTAGGATCATCACTTAGATCATTCTCCGATGATGTATCGACATCTTCGGACTGTGAATCTGAATTCTTTGAGCTCGAGTCAGCGCTTTTAAAGCTGCCTTCATCAGAATCATTCAAAACATTTTCCACAACCTTTTTAACCACAACATTGTCATCATCAGTTTTAGTATAGATTACATCAATGTTCTCTGTCAACTCAGTTTTCTTTTCAGATAACAACTCAACGTTAAGTGCCTTATCCATCCCATCAGCGGATTTGCGACAATACTTCTCGCAAAGGGGTGGAGGAACATTGCTGTATTCTTTACCAATTTTCTTTTTAGGTTTCTCTTCCGATGGAATTGTCAGAAGGATGTGATCAATGACATATGCATTACATGTGTAACTTCTCAAAAGTTGTTGAACACGTTCTATTTCAATTGTCATGTCCTGGAGTTGTTGCTTAGTTTCAGCAATGGTGTTAATATAGATATTAATCGCTTTTTGCTTATCCATTACTGTTCCTTTTAACATTTTTTGGTATCATGTTGTTCGATGTTATTTCTATCAAGCCTACCATAATCATTTTTCATTTTATCATACGCTTCTTCATTGTGCGATAATCGTATTTCAAAAATTCATTATGCACATTGTTTTCAGCGATGATTCTTGATTTTTCAGCACACTTAGAACATGATTCGGTACATTTTGTACAAGGTTTTTCAACCTCTACAATTTGTATATTGACAACTTCTTTTACCTCTGGACCTACCTTGGTTAGATTTGCCATTAAAGCTTTATCTGCCATGTCCTTGAGGTTTTCGGCATTCACTTCTTGTGTAACACTGATGATCTCTTCATCAATTGTTTTCTCCTCAACCACTTGTTCTTTAGAGCTTCCATCAAAATGACCTGCAAAACTATCACACGAGTTAGGAGATAAAATTCCTTGTTTCTGCATGTGGATATACTCCTTTTCTTCTCATTGTTGATGCAAGTATTGCTCCACCAGAATTTGTTCTACAGCCGCTGCTTCCTCTGCAGAAGTATCTTCAACTATCTCAGCCATCAATGCAACTCCGGTCTTTTTACCAATGTAAGAATTCAAGTCGAAACCATCATCTTCGTTTGATGCTACCATAGCTTTCTCATTGCTGCTGTTATTTGGTTTCTCTTGGATTTCAACCTGAGTCTTCTTTGGAAATGGCTTGTACTGAAGTGACTTCTTATAATACTCGTTGCCTCCTCCGAAAGGATTCTGATTTCCCGTTGCTTCAGGGTTCTTGCACGCTCTCTTGAAATGTCCGTTTTGGTGACATCTGAAGCACGTCACTTTGATTTGTCGAAGCCTAACTTGTTGCTTGAATTTCCGATATCTCGGCCAGTAAGAGCAACAAACTTTGTGTCTCTTCGGATAATAGATGCTAAACACCACTTGATATCCATCAACTCGAGTTCTTCTTCATCCACTTGGTCATAATCTTCTACCGTCATTTCGGGATTCCCAATTTTACCGTCTACAAGACTTTCGTATGACTCCAGAACAGTGGCGAGAAGAGACATATGTTGTTTAGCAACTTGTTCCGAAACAACATTGTTCAAATTCACTGCAATGTTGCACTTCTATACATTCGAATCAGAATTTGTTTGTTGATTCTGATTTGCTTGACTTTGATAAGATGAATTTGAACCAGTGCTTGAATACGAACTCTGTGGACTCTGATCATAATGAGGTTATGATTGACTCAGGTTCTGTGGAGAAGCATTCATGTTTGCACTAAACGTTGTCCCAATTTTCGGACTCAAAATGTTGTCTTGTATTCCACTTTTGTAGTACAGCCCAACGTCTTGAACAACATTAGTGTTCTTTGACTTTGCAATCTTCAGAAGCTCCAATTCATGGCCTTCGAGTTTGTCGATAAACGTTCACAACTTGAAGAATTCCCACTTATCACAATTCTTCAGAACCATCAAATAAGTAGCTCATTCACCATTTGGTAGTGCGTCAGCAAGCTTGTCGATGTATTCTTGTTAAGTCTTCTCGAGACCGTGTCTTCGCATTTGAACTTTAAGATGACAGAAATGCTCGATCATTTGCTTCATGGTCTCATTCTTTAGCATGGTGAAGATATCGAATTCTTTCAGAATAAGTGCTTTTTTACTTTTGATCATTTTGGCACTACCTTGATACTTCTTTTGTAATGACAACCAAAGATCTCTTGCAGTAGTATACTCTGGTAGCAAAATCAAAATATCTTCTTTGACAGACTGTTGGATGAGACTGATCATCTTTTTCTCAGCAATGTATTCATCTCTTTGTACTGTCGAATAGTTGTACTTTTCAAGGACTTGCTGATGTTCATCTACGGGAACAATGTAGCCTCTTTCAATCGACACCCAGCCAGCGAAGTGCATGGCTTGAACCCAATAGGTAAATTTCTCCTTCCATGCTTCATATTCGTCCATGCTCATTAGCTTGGGCGATTTAACAGTCATTCCCATCTCGTTATCAAGATTGACTTGATGAATCACGTTGGCATTCGACAAACTAGCTCCGGACATAAAAGCTCTTTGCATATCATCCATTGTGAATAACGAGAAGTGTATACTGAAAATATTCAAAAACTTTGAAAACAATTAGCACTATTACAAGTTCGGTCGAACTTGTAGTAACAATGAAGAATTCTTGAGTTTATCACAAGTTCGGTCGAACTTGTGATATTTGTTTTTGAAAAAAATTGTTATCTTCGGTCGAACTTACAACAAATCCAGTGTATCTTCGAGCGAACTTACTCAATAATTCCTTGATACTACACAAGTTCGGTCGAACTTGCTATAAAATCAGTGAAAATTGATAACTTCGAGCGAACTTGGCTAGAATTTCCTCAAAAATACCTCAAGTTCGAGCGAACTTGCTAAAATATCACTTGAAAAGTGATGTTTTGGACCAAGTTCGGTCAAACATGCTTAACAAGTTCGATCTTGATGGTTTTCCAAAACATGGTTTTTTCAAAATTTTGACATGAATTTGGTCTTCAATCTTTCAAGGGTTTATCTTTGTTGTATTTTACATGATATACTCAAATTTGAAAAGATCTTGACCGTGAATTCTTCATTTTATGTTCAAAAGTTAAGAAAACTAGAAGAATGGAGATGAAATAGAAGTGATCTTGTCTTGATACTATCAAATCAGGCTGTTCTAGCTCTGATACCACTTGTAGGACCGATCCTCGATGCTTAGGAACCTAAATTTGATATCTAACGTCCATAATAGCGGAAATATTACGTCGTGTTTACCAATAGACAAGATTTAATCAGTTAATCGTCAGTTTTATTGATCAAACGTTCTGGTTACAAACTGACAGAGCTTCGCCTCTGAAATGCCAAAGTTACAAATGAAGTAGGCTAGCTAGGTATTTATAGAGATGGAAGTTCGCTCATGAGGTGCCTAAGTTCGCCCGAACTTGGCTAGACATGATGTCATGGGCGAACTTGCTACAATATAACATAAATACTTCAAACACCTAGCCTATTCAGCTCTATACTATACAGACTCGATATAAGACTAAGACATAGACATTATGCACCAACACATCACCAAGTGAGTAGGCAGCATGGATTTTCGCACGAAATTTTCGTGCGAAAATCTTTACAGATTTTCGTACGAAAATTAACAATCATACAAAAACTTCAAAACTAAACTTCTGACGCTACAAAACCCTATCTGTACAATAGACTCGTCCTAGACGTAGGCAATAGACATATGTGCACCAACAGATCTAATGAAGAGCAAATCGAGAAGTTGGCTGATGCACTTCCAGAAGGAGAATGGACAACATATTTGATGAAGAATAGTTCATCTTGGAGACACTTCAAATTGTCATCTTTCATTGACAAATTGGAAGGTCATGAAATGGAGTTGATGAAGATTGCTAAATCAAAGAATGCTAATGTTGTTCAAGATGTTGGTGTTTATTACAAAGGAGGTGTTCCAGATACTCCTATTCAAAGCCTGAAAATTCAAACAACATTTAGTGCAAATACAAATTCTTCTCCAAATCAAAGTTCTCCATATGCTGGATATACAAGTGCTAGTTCAAGCTCTTCATTCCAAAATCAGACAAGCCAAGCTAATTCTGATTCAAATGTTTTCCAGTGTAACATAGCAGTTGATTTGAAGAATGTATTTCCAGAAAAAGTGGCTAAACAACACATAGCACTTCTCACTACCGTTCTTGAATCATATGAAAGTCTCGTTGCTAGAAAGATTGGTAATCCAGAGATGACCACCGAAGATTATGATCAAGTGGACGAAGAAGAATTAGAGCTAATGGATATCAAATGGAGCCTTGCATCCATTATCAGAAGAGTTTCCAAATTTGTGGCGCTCACTGGTAGGGATATTGGAAATTCAAGCAATAAGCTTGGTTTCGACAAGTCTAAATTCACATGCTTCAGGTGTAGACAGAAGGGCATTTCAAACGAGAATGCAACAATCAAGAAGCAAGTGGAAACCAAAATCCTTTCGGCAACAACAATGAGTATTACAAGAAAGCTCTTCAATACAAGCCATATCCAAAAAGAACGCAAATTGAAGTTGAAGATAAACCTGCAAAGAAAGCCGAACAAGCTTTTGTTGCTAATCATGAAGAAGATGGTTTTGACTGGAACAGATACATCGGAAAGAAAACTGGTGTTGCTATGATAGCAGAGTTAGTGAATGAATCTGATACATCATATATTGATGCTGCTCTAGAAAATGCTATTCTGGAAGGGTATAGGCAGAGAGCTGAGGAAGAAGAGTTAGCTTACCTTGAGATGCAAAGGCAAGAAGCATTGAAATCAAAGGCAGAAAAGGTAAAAGCTGAGGTAAAATTGACTGAAAAGGAAGTTGTGAAGTTGTGGAGGTTGAAAAACCTTGCACAAAGTGCACAAGTCCTTATGAACCATGTCTTGATAAAGTCAAAGTCATAAGAGAATTGACTGTTCACAATGAAAACTTTCGTTATGATTAAGAACCATAAAAGAAGCTTATGACAAAATATCAAGCAAATATAAATATGTTGAAAATGCTAATCGTGAGCTAAACGCTAATGTTAAAATGTTAAATGCAACTGTAATTGAAAAACAAAAGGCAATTAACATGTACATTAACACCATTGCTGAGACAAAGCGTGAGCTTCACGACATAAAGATAGAAACGGAACGGGTAAGACAGCTTTTAAAGAGCTACACCACAAACGCGTATGTCATTGATCACATTTTACTTACGATTAAATCGGAGGAAAATGGTGATAAATCAAAGCGTAAAGAATATGGAAGTGTTCCTCCACCACTTCTTGCAAGTTATTCCTGCAAGAAAGATGATGAGATTGTGTTGGGATTGAACCCTATGAAAGGAACAGATGATACAGAGCTAAATAACACTATCCGAGCTTTGGTTAAACTATCAGAGGTTACAACCTCTATTGTACATACACTGCTTTCCCTAAAGACTGCTCTCCTATCATCTGACTTCACAAAGTTGCAAAGGTCTGCCAGAGTTACAAGGATCAGAGGATAGAGATCAGAACTTAGTCATTAGTTAGATAATCAATGTAACAGTGCTAAGCACTGATAGTTAGTATTAGCAGTGTTTGTAGTTAGTTACATTTAGTTTCCTGTTACTATCAACCCTGACGTCATCAAAGATGCTCAATGGTTAGATAGTTTAGTATAAATAGGTAACTTGTGTAACAGCTTAACTTGTCTATTAAAAGATCAACTTTCTCATATCATCTTCTCTGCATTTTCCTACTACCAAACTTCAATTGCAAAGGCTGAGGGGGAGTTTGTGAATCACATGAGAGTTTACCAACTTGAAAGCATGATGATGAAGAAAACAAACGACCATTGCTTGTAGTAAAAGTTTTTCATCTATTTCCGCTGCAAATCTCTTTTAAAACTCAATCATTTTCCATTTTTGAAACAAAAACTACAAGTAATTCAAACTCAGATCCTAACAATTGGTATCAGAGCTTGATTCATCAAATTCGATCTAACAATCGATTTGATTCGAACAGATCAGCTCTCTGCTATTAGTTTGGTTGTTTTTGCTTGATAAACAAAGTTTTATTACGTTCAAAGTTTTTAAAACAGAAATCTGTGTAAAATCAACTTAAAATGTCTAAAAACACACATGATGCCAACTCTGGATCCTTATTCAAACCGCCGATGCTCAAAAGAAATGAATATTTCATTTGGCAACGACGAATGGGTCATATCCTTGCTCAGCAAAACACCGATTGCTGGAGATCTGTTGCTTATGGACCTCATGTTCCGATGTTCCAAGCACAGAGGATCCAACTAAACAAGTGCCAAAAAATCCTGAAAACTTTTCGGAGCAGGATTTCCAAAAAATTGAATTGGATGCTAAGGCATTTAGAATAGTTGCTTTGGCCTTACCCAATGAGATTTATGCTGGTCTACTCCATTGCAATAGTGCAAAGGAGTTATGGGATGCACTAAAAGAGCAATTCGGTGTACTGAGGAAGTGATAAAAAGTAATAAAGAAGTTCTAAATCAGCAGTATGAAACGTTTTGTCACTTGAAAGGAGAGTCTCTAACACAACTGTTCTAACATTACAGCTGTCTCATTAGTGAACTTAGACTGGTTAACGTGGTTTTTCCTAATTCGACTGTCAATAGTCGTTTCCTTAGATCGTTACCAGATAAGTGGGAGACTGTAGCTTATGTAACATGAAAATCTGTTGGGTTTAAAGAAATGTCATTGACACAACTTCATGGGATACTCCTCACTTATTATAGAGAGTTAAACCAGAAAAAGAAGTTGCAAGATTCTGGCAAAATGACTGATGATTACTCATTGGGTAACACAACTCTTTTTGGCAAAGAAGAGGGATCTGGCAGCAGTAAGGACCAAAGTTATGATCACTATATAGATTTTACTTCTCGTGGGAACTTTGGATCTAAAACATATGCACCCAACTATGCTTTCACTGCTAGTGGGGAAAGCCAAACCTCTGACAATCTATCCTTTGAGCTGAATGACTTGCAACACTTTGAACCTTCTGATCTTGAAGAAATGGATATTTTGCACCAACTGGCCCTACTGAGTGTTAGGGCTAGTAAATTCTATAAGAGATCTGGTAGGAAATTTCCAGGATTGCATGGGGGTTGAAGGTTGGGCTGGATAAATCAAAAGTCAAGTGTTATAAGTGTAATAGGTTAGGACACTTTGCAAGAGAATGCAGGTCTCAAAATTTTGGACCAATAGTAACTCATCTTGGCCCTACACCTCAGCACACACAAAACACTGTTCATTATTCCCAATATGCCCCTGCTCAACATGTTCAAAACACTGCCCACTTTGCACATCCTGCTACTACTGTTCCAATGCATTATGTACAACAAGCACCCATTATAACACAACCTGCTCAAACCACTGCTAGCCCAGCAGAGGTTGGTCAACAGAGCTTTTTCACACAAATTTATGTTGACTGGAGTAGCTTGCCTAAGGATTTGACTGATGAGAATTTTGCATTAATGGCCAAAAATGATGTTGAACAAGAATTTTGTTTAATGGCATTAGAGACAATTGCTGAAGGTGTTGAATCTGTGGAGATAATGTCATTAATTGATAAAGTTCAAGTTTGTGATGAAACAGTGGTTTCAAGTGAAGAAAAGGAAAATGTTGCTGATGAGGAAAAGAACTCTCATGCTGACCCATGGAATGTTGATGTGTGTGAAGATGAGTGTGATTGTGCTCCCATGACTGCTACAAAGGGACCCTCTACTTGCCTTGATAGCTTATGGTATGTAGATAGTGGAGATTCCAGGCACATGACAGGATGTAGAGCCCTTCTCAAGGACTTCATGGCTCATGGGGGGTGATATCTTTTGGTAATAACTCAAAGGGAAAGGTTTAAGGGTATGGGTTGGTTCTGGCTGGGAAACTCAAGTTTGAAAATGTGAACTTAATTGACAATCCGAAATTTAACCTGGTGAGTGTCTCACAAATGAGTGACAGAGGGTATGGATCCTTCTTCACCAAGAAAACTTGTCAAATTGTGGGACCAGAGGTTGTTAAAAAGAATGATCAAATCATTGCTGAGAGCAAAGCACAACTCACTACACACAGAAGTGGGAATGTGTATGTGGTAGATACGTTAAAAGATAATCCTATGTCCGGAACATGCTTATTCTCTGTTGCTTCTAGCAAAGAGACTGAGTTATGGCATCGAAGACTTGGACACACAAATCTTAAAACTATCACCACACTCTCAAAACAAAGTCTTGTAAGAGGTTTATCTCACAAGCAATTTTCCTGTGATGAACATTGTGTTTCCTGCTTAAAAGGAAAACAACATAAAAGTTCTTTCAAATCAATTGAAGAGTCCAAAACAAGCCAGTGTTTACAATTGCTTCACATGGACTTGTTTGGCCCAATGCAAATCATGAGCTTAAAACACAAAAGGTATTGCCTAGTGATAGTTGATGATTTCTCTAGGTTTACATGGACCTTCTTTCTCCACTCTAAGGATGAAACTGAAGTCATTTTGCAAAACTTTGTTAAACAAGTAGAAAAGCAATTTGATCTTCCAGTAAAAATCTTTAGGAGTGACAATGGAACAGAGTTTAAAAATAGGGAGTCGGATACTTTTTGTGAGTCAAAAGGAATTGTTAGACAATATAGCATTCCAAGAACTCCAGAGCAAAATGGGGTGGTTGAAAGGAACAATAGAACTTTAATTGAATCAGCAAGAACTATGCTTACAGACTCTAGTTTACGCTTGTCATTCTAGGCAGAGGCTGTAAACACTGCTTGCTATGTCCAAAACAGAGTTTTGATTAACCCCAGGCATCAAAAGACTGCCTATGAGATTTTGTCTAAAATCAAACCTCTCTTTCCTATTTTAAAGTTTTTGGTTTGTCCATGTTTCTTTTTGGACTTAAAAGATTCTATATCTAAGTTTGCAGCCAAAATTGACTGTGGTTATTTTCTGGGATACTCAACCACTACTAAAGCCTACAGAGTTTTTAACTCTAGGACCAAGTGTGTTGAAGAAACATTGAATGTGAAGTTCAATGAACTTTCATCACTGAAAATCCCAGCATATCCTGCAGGGCTTTTTGATTTAGATAAATTCACATTTGCTGATGTTTCTATCAAGCTAGACAATGCGGGTACACCACAATTATCTAGAGAAGATCAAGATCAAGAATATGACTATGTGCTTCCACAAACAAAAGTCAATTCTTCCAACAGTGGATCAGGTGCCACAAGCTCTTGTGTAAACTCTGCCACTTCTGGGTCAACAGTGGTTGATCCTCAAACCTCTGCTAATTCACAAAATCAAACATCTGTTGATAAAAGTCCTACAATTGGGCAACAAAATCATCAGAATGTTACCTCTATACCCCTAATACCACCACCTCCATTTCCATCAGCGGCTGATATTTAAAATTCACCAGCAGAGGTTAGCTCAGATGATACACATTTGCAGCCATCACCTCAAAATGCTATTGTCCCATACCAAGGTGATTTGATTTATCTCAAAAGCCATCCATCAGATCAAGTTATTGGCAACATCAAATCTGGGGTGCTCACACGGAGCCAATCCCAAAATATTTGTCTTTTTGCTGGTTTTCTATCACTCACACAGCCAGTCAAGTACCAAGAGGCACTGAAAGACAACAGCTGGGTAGAAGCCATGCAAGAAGAACTCCTTCAGTTCAAGAGACAACAAGTTTGGGAGCCACTGCCCAAAGATGTAAGTCCAATTGGCACAAAGTGGGTCTTCAAGAACAAAACTGATGAAAGGGGTATTGTTGTAAAAAACAAAGCAAGGATCGTGGTTCAAGGCTACAGACAGGAAGAAGGTATAGACTATGATGAAACTTTTGCTCCTGTAGCAAGGTTGGAAGCTATTCGCCTATTCTTAGCTTTTGCTGCTAACCACAACATAAAGTTGTATCAAATGGATATAAAGAGTGCATTTTTGTATGGAAAAAATCAAAGAAGAGGTGTATGTTTGTCAACCTCTAGGTTTTGAAGATGCATTCTATCCTGATCATGTCTACAAGCTCAACAAAGCATTGTATGGCTTGAAGCAAGCACCAAGAGCCTGGTACGGAACTCTATCCACTTTTCTCTTATCCATAGGGTTTACTAGAGGTAAAATAGATAAAACCCTATTCTTAAAATGGAAAGGAAAAGATTTGATGCATGTCCAAATTTATGTGGATGACATCATTTTTGGATCCACAAGCGCTGCTATGTGTGAAGAGTTTCGGAAACTCATGGCAGCAGAGTTTGAGATGAGTGCAATGGGTGAGCTCCAATGTTTTCTTGGTCTCTAAGTTAAACAATTGCAAAATGGTATATTTATCCATCAAAACAAGTATGTGAAAGAACTACTTAAAAAGTTTTATATGGATGATTGTAAACCATGTAGCACACCCATGGCAACCACCAAGCTAGTCACCATTGATGGTAAAGATGACCTTGTTGATCAAACTCTTTATAGAAGCATGATCGGGTCTTTATTGTACCTAACTGCATCAAGGCCAGACATCATGTTTGCAACATGTGTTTGTGCCAGATCACAGGCATTGCCTAGAAAATCTGATCTTATTGTTGTAAAAAGGATATTCAGATACATAAAAGGTGCTCCCACACTTGGTATCTAGTATCCAGCTAATGGGAATATTGAGCTTTCAGGTTTTTCAGATAGTGACTTTGTTAGGTGCAAAACTACAAGGAAGTCCACATCAGGAGGATGTCAATTCCTAGGTGATTGTCTAGTGTCTTGGCAAAGAAAAAAGCAGGTTGCAGTTTCAACATCCACTGCTGAGGCAGAGTATATTGCTGCTACTAGCTGTACTGCTCAACTCTTGTGGCTTCAAAACCAGTTGCTGGATTTTGGTGTAACTGCATTAAAGACTCCACTCAGATTGGACAGTCAAGCTGCTGAAAACATCATTAAAAATCCAGATTCTCATTCCACTACCAATCACATTGACATCAGACATCACTTTGTGAGAGATTGCTATGAAAAAGATTTGATTTCTTTGCATCATGTCCATACTTCAGATCAGCTGACAGATGTTTTACCAAGGCATTGGATACATCTACCTTTGAAAACTTGATCTCAAGAATTGGAATGCTAAACATGGATTAAAAACATGTTTTCTTGTAAATCCATGCGTACATAGCATCAAAATGTTTTCAGAAAATCAAAAACTCATCCTTAAAAATAGTTAAAATTGAATTTTTCAGTAAATCTTTAAAAGTCTGCTCATAACATCTGTTTGCTCAAAACCTCTTATAGGCTTCAAAATCTTATCCACTAATAAAGTGTATCCTCTGTCTTCCATCTTTACTACTTTTTCAAAACACTGATAGCTATCCACTGATAGTGATAAAAATCAGTACTTTTCTCATTAGAGGTTACACATGGCCAGATGTTAGCCATCAGATCTTGCTACTGAGCCCACTACTCTTGGTGATCAGGGCACCACAACCGCTGCTCTGAAGCCCACACCAAAAATCCTCAAAAAGAAAACCAAAACACTTCCCAAAAAGCCCACCAAACCCAAAAAGGGTCCTCTTGGAGATGAGATCCCAGAGGTTAACCCAGTGATAGCAGCAAAGTCACAACCCACTGCTGCTACTTCTTCACAGCAGATGGTTCAAAGATCTCCAACCGGCATTGAAACTCCTCTTCTTCCTCACAAAAGGAAAAGGTTGTAGATACAGGGACACCAAATTATGAAGCTCTAGATCCACTTGGTTCTATCTTCCACAGCCCCTCTCCCAGGAAACTGTCGCTTTCTACACAGCCACCTTCACCAATGACTACACTTCCACCTACTATGTTACCATTGCTGAATGCAATTGAATTAGACCAGACACAAACCAGCACTTCTCAACAACCTATTACTGAGAATATACTTCATCAAGAGGCTGGGTCTGACTCTTTATTCATTGCTAGCCCATCAGCACATGAAGAGGCTACATCCCTTGGATTACATGTAACCCTTGGTGATAGTTCAACTCAAGCAGCCCCTACAATTGCTGAACTCCCAAGTTCTCGGTTGGACAGTGGCTTCATTAATAAGACTTGGTTGAAGGCAACCACTGTTACCTCTGTTGTGGGAAGTCCCAGTTCCAAGACAAAGGGGCATCTATGGTTGAACTCGTACTAAAACCATTGCTAATGATACCTCGATACATCTACCACTTAAGGTAGGAGTTCAGATGATCCTATTAAATTAGGTAATGATCTAAAATATCTGGATTTGACGGAGAGAGTTACTAAGATAGAACATTCTGTGGACGAGATAAAAAATTTACTGAAGCAGATGATAGCTACAAAAAGTCAACCCTCTGTTCTATCCACTGCTGATCTCAAAGAAGCTCTTAACCCTCTGTTTCAACATCAACAACATTATTTGGATCTACAACACAAGCACCAGATGAATTATGTTAGAAACATGGTTGAATCACGGTATCAAGACACTACAGCAGACATTAAAGCCATCAAAGCTCATCTACTCATAACCACTGGCCATGCACCTCCAACGGTTATCTTTGTTACAACAGATGAAGCCAAAAAGGGGGAGAAACCTTTGGGAAACAAAAAGCTGAAAATAGATGATTATAAGGCCAGACCTACATTAAATATTCCAAGGCCTGATGGTTCAAAGAAGAAAAACTTAACTGATGAAATTGTGGCCAAGGCAAGGGCTAGTCACAAAAAGACAGTGATCGAGGAGAGTAGAGTGTTGGTTGAGAAAAAGATTGAACAGTAAAAAGAAAAGTAGAGGTTGGTACTTCATCAAAGAAGATACCTGCTAGAAAAGCTAGGCAACCAACAACCACACCTCCTAAAACTAAGCCTGAAACCAATCCAACCATCAAAACCTCTGTCTCTCAAAAACCTATCATATCTTCAAAACCACAACCCACATCCACACAAGCAGATGTTACAACATCTGTTGTATCAACTATCTGTTGATACAGCAGAGGTTGCAACAGATGCAACTCTATCCACTGCCTTGATCACATTTCCCACATTAACTCATCCATTATCCACACCACCAAAAATACCACCACCACCATCACCCACTTTAAGGTTTAAAAGGATGAAGATCACAAAAGTGATAAATGATGATGAGATTCCTGCACCTCTTCCACTATCATCACAACCAGTGACCTCCATATCAAAGCTTACAACATCTTCAACTCTTGAAGTTACTCCTGCAGCAAAGTTGTATCCTCTTGATTTACCAGCAGTCAGGGAAGAGATTCTAAGTTTCTTTTCAGAGGATGACCCTGACAAAAGAACAATCCTATCCCTTGATGGCTATCCAAGACCTGCAAATGTTGATGATTATCTGGAATTGAAACGGTAGCAAGCAGAGGATATTGCCAAAAGAGAAACAGCTGGTAAAGGTGATAGAGAAATACAGATTGCCATGTCCTTTCAACTAAGTAAAGCCAACATCTTACAAAACTTTGTCAAGAACCTGAGCAACAGTTGTCAGAAAGGGAAGATAAGCTGCTCAAAAGTGAACTTATTAAGTATATCATGGAGAAGAAGATGTATAAGGCAACAAGGACACAGTTCAGGGATTGGAGCATAGATGAGCTAAGAGATGAAATCAACAGAATGCAAGAAATGTTGAAAGACCCTCTCAAAAAGCCAACTCCTCCCAACTGGGATTTATACAAGAAAGATATGCCTGAAAAGGACTTAAAGTTGAAGAGAATGAAGAACGAATTAATTCAGAATCATTATGGTTCAAAGAACCAAGTGATGAGATGGGGTGAGGTCAAGGTGATAGACACTTACAAAAAGTTGGAAGAAAGGAGGAAAAAGGATCCATCCATGCCTCCTAAACCTGATTATTCAAAATAAGATGCTATTCTCAAAGCCCAACTTTCTAGAAGGTCCAGCACAACATCTGTCCATTCCACACTTGCCCTGTTACACAGAAAATGGCAAGGGGAGATGTCTCTAAAGACTGACAAATAGTTTGAGGATACAGTTATCAAAGAAGGTATACAGAACATGATTGATTATCCAACAGATGATTCAAGTGCCAAGCTGGCTAAAGATTTATCACAAATAGCTCCTTCACAATCCTCAGCAATAAAAGCTCCTTTAAGAAAACCTTCAGACCAAAAAATTCTAAAAATGGAAGGTCGACAAAGACACCCATGAATTGACACTGCTCAAGTCTGATGGTAATGCCACTAAACTATCCATGGAAGCTGTTAATGGGCTTACAGTAGAAGACTTCCAAGAATTATTATGTTTAGAGCTAGAGAAGGATGCTGATGATATAGAATCTCTTAACTTTGAACTTCAATTCAAAGGTCAAATAAGAGAATTCTTCCTGAGGAATAAAGACCAAGAATAGAGTGTTTTTGGCATCATCTGTTCTAGGGGGAGATTGTTGGGATTGAACCCTATGAAAGGAACAGATGATACAGAGCTATATAACACTATCTGAGCTTTGATTAAACTATCAGAGGTTACAACCTCTGTTGTACATACACTGCTTTCCCTAAAGACTGCTCTCCTATCATCTGACTTCACAAAGTTGCAAAGGTCTGCCAGAGTTACAAGGATCAGAGGATAGAGATCAGAGCTTAGTCATTAGTTAGATAATCAATGTAACAGTGCTAAGCAACTGATAGTTAGTATTAGCAGTGTTTGTAATTAGTTACATTTAGTTTCCTGTCACTATCAACCCTGACGTCATCAAAGATGCTCAGTGGTTAGATAGTTTAGTATACATAGGTAACTTGTGTAACAGTTTAACTTGTCTATTAAAAGATCAATTTTTGCATATCATCTTCTCTGCATTTTCCTACTACCAAACTTCAATTGCAAAGGCTGAGGGGGAGTTTGTGAATCACATGCGAGTTTACCAACTTGAAAGCATGATGATGATGAAAACAAACGACCATTGCTTGTAGTAAAAGTTTTCAATCTATTTCCGCTGCAAATCTCTTTTAAAACTCAATCATTTTCCATTTTTGAAACAAAAACTACAAATAATTCAAACTCAGATCCTAACAGATTGAAAAGGCATTTAATTTACTCATTTTATCAGAAAAGAAAAATAAATTGCCTAAGAACATTGACATAGACTTTACGAAATCAAATGATGACAATGAAGCAGTAGTAAAAAATGTGGTTAAAAATGTGTTGGGAAAAGATTCTTATGAAGGCAACTCTGAGAGCGCCAAATCAAGTTCAAAAACTCGGAATCACAATCTGAAGATGATGATACATCATCAGAACATGCTCTAAGTGATGATCCCAATGTTGTCATGTACAAGATTAAGGAATCTGATAGATTATACTTCGATGATAGTTTTCCGATTCGGAACGTGAAAGAGGATCAACTTGATAAAATTTTCAAACTTGTAGAAGTTTCATCAGATGATCTTGAGAAAAATGAGAAAAGATTTTACTCGAAACCCAAAAGGAATGCTAACAATTACCAAAAGTTTGGTGGTGATTTTCCTGAGAACAGAGAGCAGGATTGGGTTTGGAGGAAAGTGAAGAAGAATCGAGAAAAAACCAGAAGTCGTCATTTCATGAATACAAAGGTAAACACATGAAGTTTATGTATGGGACGAATACGTTTCAGGAAGAAAGAACTTCGGGACAAGGCTAGTGGAGTAAAACAATAGTGGAAATGTTCATGATAATCGGACTTGCTTTAAATGCAATACTGTTGGTCATATTGCTCGCAAGTGTCTAAATCTAAAGCTTGTGTTTCCACGAATAAAAACTGGGTTAAAAGATGAAAAATAAAAACAACCAGAGATTGTGAAAACTGTCACATAGTCAAATAGAAACTATGAATCTAAACAAGAATAGAAACCTAAAACAAGTTCAAAGTTTGAAAACTCAACATTTGAAAAGGGTGAAACTTCAAAGTTAAACGAAAACAAAGATTCTAGGTTCTATATCAAGAAAGCGAGAAGTAAGCTACAATCTTGGGTTGCTATGAAAAGGCTTTCATCATCAGAAAAACCAAAGTCTGTTGCTGACAAAACTAAAAATGTCGAACCAACCGAGTCAGTAATCAAACAGACAAAGAAAGAAAAAATCAAAACGTTTTCAGAATTGACATCGGATGAATTGTTTGATGATGATTTTGATTTTGATTTTGATGATGAGTTCGAAGAGGTTTATGATGCGTATCAGTACAAACCCAAAACCAAAAAGGTTTGGAATTCATTTTTCAAATAGTTGTTTCATGTGCAGGAGTCCCAAGATCCACTCTATCAAAGTTGATACAGGATAGCGGAGCTCCATGAGTTTTAACTTATCTTGAAAGTCATAATCTTTGTTGTTTTTGAAATTACAAGTGGTTGAAAAAGAAAAAATTGAAAAGAATGTTCTAATTTTTTTTTGTGAAAATTGGTGAAAATCCACACCGTTAAACAGAACACTGATTGTTATATTGAAAAACCATTTAAAAATTGACTTTTCTACGTTTTTACAAAGTGGTTCTTACAAGTTGAGGTTAACAAAGTTTAATGGTTTGTTCTGTTGTCAGGTGATGATGCAGAAGTTGAAAACAAAAGGATCGGACGACGAGGTCTCGTGATCCTCATTGGTTTGTTACATTTTTAGAAGAATTTCTTAAAACCTAAAATCCAAAAAATATGTTTTTGATTTTAAGGGGAGTAAGAAAAATTTTAGAAAAATAAAAAACATATGAAAAAATTGAAAATTCAAAAACATTTGAAAATTCAAAATGTACAAAAACATCAAAACGAAAAAAAGAATTGTGTTGTCAAAAAGGAAATGATAGTACATCAGTGGACTATCAAAGTATGCTAAAGAATTGTAAAGTTTAAAAGTGATAAACTAGTCTTACTGTGGATGTGTCGATAGACTTTACACGTTCAGTAAATTGTTTTCGAGATATAAACTAAATTTAGTAACTGCTTAAACTTGTAGTTTAACACATCTTGGATATATGGACTTAGTACTCCGAAATTTCGATTGAAGGGTTGCCTGATTATGAGATACGAGGTCTTTAGAGATAATTGATATCTGGGGTATTATGCAAGTTCTTTTGATTTTGCGGAAGCAATAGCCTAGAACTTCTATAATGCTTTTGCTAAAAACCCCAAATTAGCATGCAAAATTTGAAAAGAATCGAAAGATCTAATCATTTGCAATGCTTAAAAGATTCCTTAAGTGGAACACACCTTAAAGACGAGGCTTCATCTCTTTGTCTGTACGATAGTACTAACCTGAGCTCTCAAGGTCTCGCATTAACCCAATGACAGATATCAATTACGCTATATTCACCCGTAAGATGAAATCTAGGGAATCTGGATTCGGGAGTATATTCAAGAAATGGGAAACACAGTTAAGTCAAGATTCATAAATCGTATCTTAACATATCTTGGAACAATTGAGAAACGAGGTAAAGTTTAAGTGGACAATCATATCGACAATCTAGGTAAATAAGTTTAAAACTTACAGTCTTCAAAAAGGTCAACGGTACTGGTGATACGTCTTAATCAACTGATATGATCCTTAGACACGAATTCACAAAAATATGTCTATAAACAGGTTTATATATAGTTTACTTTACTTGTTAAAAATTCTGTAAGTACTTTACTTGTTTTTCAAGAAAAAAACCAAAAAGATTTTAAGTGTGTTTTAGCATAAACTTTCTAAAATACAAAAAGATTTTGTTTCTACATTAGTTTCAAACGAGCCAATGATGGAGAACGGATCTTCGAAGTCTGGTAAGAAAATCTGATGAATGTTTAAAAGTTCATTAATTTGAAACTTTAAAATCAGAATGTCCATAATGGTTTTTCAAACTGAGGTCATTAATTTGGACTTGGTGGATATATTTTGTTATTTAAGGTCATTAACTTGGACTTGATCAACTAAGTGGATTTTTACAAATGATAAAAATGTGAAAATTGAAGGACTTAAATGAGTTAAATGAAAAATGTATTCAAGGTCATTAAGTTGAACTTGAAACATTTAACGTTTTTGAAAATATTGAAGTGAAGTTAAAGTTTGAAATGTTGGTAGTACAAAATTTCAAAATAGTGAATCTGAAATGTTTATATGAATGTCAGAATTTATTTAGATAGGTAGGAAAGTTTGAGGGGGAGTTGATAAAGCAAAGATTGAAGATACCAGAAAGCTTAAAGCTAGAGAGAGCAAAGCTTAAATCAAGGGGGAGCTGGTTAAAACACTGTCCAAAAATTTCAGAAAGCTCAAAGCTAGGGGGAGTTTGAAGACTAAAGATCACAAAGGGGAGTCTGAGACTAAAGCTTAAAGCTAGGGGGAGCAGTTTGATTAAAGTTTTATCAAAGACAAAGCTCAAGAAAGAGGAAGAGGATATAAAGATCAAGATGTTAAAGTTTATTCAAGAACTAAAGATCGAAAGACTCAGAAGATTTTAAAAGTCAATGACTACGGCAACATCCAAGGGGAGTCTGTTGGTGCATATGTATGTTGCCTACGTCATTATGTATTGAGTCTGAGTGAATAGGGCTTAATCTGTTAGAATCTAGGCATAATATGTGAGTTAGAGGTCAAGTTCGCTCATGATGGTTATGTTGAAGTCAAGTTCGGCCGAACTTGACATAGTCAAGTTCGCCCGAACTTCATCCCATATCCAGCGAACTTGTGAACCTATAAATAGTTGCCTTGATGATTCATTTGTAAGAGTTAGAGATTTTGGCACAGAGACGGCGAAGCTCTGTCGGATCTGGTTCTCGAATGTATTGAACTTTAGATCAATGAAAACAACGTTTAAATGAATAATTCTTGTTATTTGGTTAACTTGTCAGTAGTTTCCGCCTAATCAGACAATAGATAACAAATTTAGGTTCCCGTGCTAATCATGGACGTTCCTACACACATGAAAATCATAGTAATCTTTGTTAAGATGGTGGCATAAAATTTAGAGTGATTAGGTAACAGGGAGGGTATGACGCAATAAGACCATGGTGGATACGCCGATGGTACTTCATATATATAAGTGTTCTTATTGTGTTATTCTTTGGACCGTTGCCAGGATCGCTTGAAGGTTTTATGTTATCTTGGACCAATATGTGATTAAGTGATTATTTGATATTTGTTTATTGGATACAATGACGATTGACGAGTACATTCATTAACTCTATTTGAGCCGATCGGGAGTATATTATGGTGTTAAAGGTGACGACCTTGATGCCATAGGTATGTTGACCCGTCTCCTATGCATGGGATGCTCATGGTACATGGGATGTACCTCGTGGGACGTTAGAAACCGTGTACGTATGGCCAGGCTTGAATATACACCCCTTTGTTGCTAGGATTTACATTAAAGACTTAGTATAACATGATGCCGTTTTTACACAATCGATGACGCCTTAAAGATTCAAAAGTTCTAAAGGTTTTGAATACCTTGAGATATTTTGAATATATACGATTACGTTTCGAATCCCCCAAATATTCCCAACACCAAATGATGCTCTGCATCTTTGGAATCTCGAGCCTTGTTATCATTCAATTGTTTCAAACACACTCTACGGTCTCCTTCGAATAAATTTTGGGATGAAATTTCCTAAAGTAGGGGAGACTGTGACATCCGAGACATTTTAATCATTTTACAAATTCAAATTGAGTTTTATTCAAAAACAAATTCACATATTCAGTCCTTGTTCGACTTCAAATTCTTATACAACTTCTATAAGCGAAACCGTAAATCGATACGCAAACAAAATACGTTTAACACGATGTACACTCCGAGACAATAACACAAGCTTAACATACTCTAAATTACCTTTACGTAACTTAGAAATAAGTTTTGAAAGGTTTAGTATGTCAAAAACAAGTCTATTTGATCACAGGGACCATTTACGACAAACTACGAAAGTCTACCGATTCTCGTAGCAACTCACACTCCGGAACAAGTTCATAAGATTAACATACCTTAAATACCCTTTTCATAACTTAGAAATAAGTTTCGAGGGCTTTGGTATGACAAAAACACATTTTTGTAACTTCAGGGGCTATTTTGAAAACTTTGCGAAAGTATGCCTTTAAGCGTTTTTCACTATCCAGAACATGTACGGACATCCAAATTTTTTGTAATCATTAAAATATTATATTTTAGTGATTGGTATGCAAAAATATCATGCGTTACGCATTTACGGTCACACACGCCTTCGTTACGATTTTTGTCGTAATTAACCGAAAACTGCGACCGTACGACCAAACGAACTGACCTCTAGGACATTTTTGGACACATTTCAAGTTCCCTATATTTTAATGTCCTTATGAAGCTTAAAAATGGGGTTAACGGGCGTTAAAAGTGCCAAAACGCGTCAAAAACAAGTTCAGGGGCCATTTCTGCCAAATTTAAAACTTCAGCCCCTGCAAGGGCCTTACGGACCGTAAGGAAAAACCCCATACAGTCCGTGAGGGGTGCCTAGCACAACAGAAACATGGCAGAGTTTGTTATCTCCTTGGACACTAATCTATTCGACTTGTGCCAACTAGTAACTGATCTTGACACTTGTTTGAAGCCCCTCTAGGATCATGACACCTTAAGGACATGTGTAATGATCTCAAGGCACCAAAATCAACTATAAATTCCACATTGTTCTTCATTTTGAACCTTTGCAACCATTTTCTTGATCCATTCTGCTTCAATCTGAAATTTACAACAATCTCTGGAGTTCCTCTGAGTTTTCTTGACATTCCTTTACTGTTGTAAGTGTTCTCAATCATGCTTTGTTCAATTCTTGTAGTTTAATTGGATTAAAAGTCACAGAGTTTGACTTTTGTTTTCCAGATTTGATCATGAATTGATCAACACAAAATCCAATTGAACTTGTTAATATGATGATAATCAAGATGGTTATGGTCCTTAATGATCATACCTACTGATTTCCATCTTTTCTAGTCATTGTGACGAGTCAAAGTTTGGTAAAAAATGCGATAAATGCGCATTTCATGCCGAAACTAATTTTAGGTGTCAAAACAGTTTGTTTTGGTATCAAAACTCTTTTATAAACTTATTTAGACATGTCAAAACATGCCTAACTAGTCATTCTCGTTTTAGTGCTTGTTTAAAGTCGTAAGCCGAGCGGTTTTGACCACCGCATTGACTATCGAATCTGACCCGTTTGGTCACCTTTAGGATCGACCAAGACCATTATTTTGATCCTAGTATTATAGGTTATAACCCTCTGAGGTTATACCTAATATTCATATATTTTGGTTAATAATATGACAAGTCGACTATGTATTCCTTAAAAATACCGAAAATGCCATTTTTGCACATAAATTAGTTTTAAACATATAAGAATGTTATTTTGACATCTAAACTAATTATACAACTTATATAAACTAATTTTGGCATATTAGACTTGTCATAGGACATATTTAACCATTCAAGCCCATAGTTACGATTATGACCCGTTAAAGTGGCGTAAACCACTTTAGCGAGCCGTATCAAGTCAAAACTTTTTGAAATGCTTCCAATTCAGAATGTTAGGTATTATGAACCATATTATACAAGATCCAACTCTTGTTTTGTTTATATACCTCATTCTATCTGATTCTCGTTTTCAAGTTTCGACATATGTGATTATCCGATACACTAGGAACCACTTCAACACCTGAACTCTTGATCCTTTGAGCTTTGTTATATCATTTGAACAAGATCTATATGCAATCCCAGGCGAGTACACTGCTCCCCTTCTTTTACGTCTTCCAAATGTTTTGGGGTGATTCATATGTGTAATCAAATGTATGTGTTTAATAAGTGCTTTTATGTATTAATTCCGATTATGCGACACGACAATTGATGACACGACAGTTAAAGAGGTCTTTCAGGGCCTATATCCTTATAGGATCTTTCTATCTTCATGGTTACATTCTTAAAGGATGTTTGAAGTACAGTCTTAAATCTTCCTACCTCTATAGTGAGATTTCTAAGAAGTACTTTACAAGACAATGGTTATGGTTTATGTGTAGAATTGTTGGTGATTTAGATAACGAAACTAGAGTAATATAATAAGAACATGGTGGATACGCTGCTGGTACTTCCTATATATAAGTGTGCTTATTGTATTACCCCTCGTAGCCTTATCTGAATCACCATTAGGATTATGATTTTGTGATACAATGTAACAAGACTTAATTCCCATTACATCTACCTATCTTTATAGTTAGATATTTGTGGAATGTTTAAAGTACTAATTGGTAGCCCTTAATTGGATTCTGTATACTTTAATGCGTATTTGACAAGACAATGTGACAAGACTTAATATCCCATTACATCTACCTATCTTTATAGTTAGATATTTGTGGAATGTTTAAAGTACTAATTGGTAGTCCTTGATTGGATTCTGTGTACTTTAATGCGTATTCGACAAGACAAGTTGACAAGACAATGTGACAAGACTTAATTCCCATTTCATCTACCTATCTTTATACTTAGATATTTGTGGAATGTTTAAAGTACTAATTGGTAGTCCCTGATTGGATTATGTGTACTTTAATGCGTATTTGACAAGACAAGTGACAAGTTGACGATTATGTGTTTATGTTGTTAGTTGTGATTAGGATAACGAGACAAGTGTAATACTATAAGAACATGGTGGATACGCCGTTGGTACTTCCTATATATAAGTGTTCTTATTGCATTACCCTTATAGCGTTATTCAAGTCACTTTAGGATTTTATGTTCAACTGATTCAATGCTCGATATCCAAATCTTTGTAGAATCCTTTCATATTTTATATGATAGATTCTTAGAAGGATATATGAGTAATATTGTAAATCATTGATTTGATTTCCAAAAATACTCACACAAGTTTAGGGTCGATTTCATTATGATACAAAAACAAAGTAAAATTTTCAAAGGCATGAAAATTACTTAGTAATGATCATAATGCCATATATAAAACTCTTTTGTCACAAGTTTCATAATCAAGTTAATGTATTGCAAATGCTAACCCTTTTTGCCATTCTTTGGCTTCAATGAGTCGATTTAAAATTTGCAACTCTCATGGTTGTCAAGGTATTGCAATATCAAACTTTTTGCCATTTATTTGGCCAACAAAACTATGTACTCGCCAACATTGTTTGTTGACGTCTCTTTTTCACATATGTTTCAGGTTGATGATTATTCAAGTATGCTACACATAGGAATGCAGTCGGGCTTTAGACTTCCTTCAACAAAAGACAATTTGTTGTATTCATTGTTTTGTAAAAACAATGTTAATAATAGTGAAACAATTTAATATCAGATGTGGCTGAGCAATTTGTAACGTGACTCCTCGATATTTCCGTCGCGTGTTGTTGTATTACGCGATCGGGGTGTTACAAAATGGGTCACAATAGTGGTTATAAGAATTTGACCAAACCACTGTCCTTTTGCCTGAACTTGAGTCGGGATCATCTGTGACTCCATCCAAAGCCATTTTGGCTTTGGAGACCTAAACTAAACTAATTGTTTAAACCATGTGCAGGGAGCTTCTACTTGTCTTGACAGGCCTTGTTATGTAGATAGTGGGGGTCCAGGTACATGACAGGTTGTAAAGCCCTGCTCAAAAATTTCATAGCTCATGGAGGGGGTGATATATCCTTTGGGGACAATTCAAAAGGGAAGGTGTTGGGGTTAGGATGTGTTTCAGCTGGAAACTCAAGTTTGAGAATGTTAATCTCATTGATAATCTAAAATTCAATCTTCCGAGTTTCTCACAAATGAGTGATAAGGGATATGGATCCTTTTTCACAAAGAAAACTTGTCAAATAGTAGGACCAGAGGTTGTTAAAAAGATTGATCAAATAATTGCTGAGAGCAAAGCACAGTTGACTGCTCATAGAGTAGGAAATGTGTATGTGGTAGACATGATCAAAGATAATCCTATGTCTAATGCATGCCTATTCTCAGTTGCCTCAAGAAAAGAGACAGAGTTATGGCATAAAAGACTAGGGCACACAAATCTAAAAACCATCTCCACTCTCTCAAAACAAAATCTTGTAAGAGGTTTGCCTCAAAAACAATTTACTTGTGTAGAACATTGTGTTTCCTGTTTAAAAGGCAAACAACATAAAAGTTCATAAAAGTCAATAGAAGAGTCCAAAACAACCTAGTGCTTGCAACTGCTGCACATGGATTTTTTGGCCCTGTGCAAATCATGAGTCTCATAAAGAGAAGGTATTGTTTCGTAATTGTTGATGGTTTCTCAAGGTTTACATTGACCTTCTTTCTTCACTCTAAAGATGAAACTGCAGGTATTTTGCAAAATTTTGTAAAACAAGTTGAAAAGCAATTTGACCTACCAGTAAAATTTTTTAGAAGTGACAATGGGACAGAGTTTAGAAACAAGGAGTTAAATGTCTTCTGTGAGTCAAAAGGGATTGTTAGACAATACAGCATCCCAAGGACTCTAGAACAAAATGGGGTTGTTGAAAGGAAAAACAGAACTTTAATTGAATCAGCAAGAACTATGCTTGCAGACTCAGGTTTACCCTTGTCTTTTTGGGCAGAGGCTGTAAACACTGCTTGCTATGTTCAGAACAGAGTTTTGATAAACCCTAGGCATAAAAAGACTGCCTATGAACTGCTTTATAAAATCAACCTCTAATCTCATATTTCAAAGTTTTTGGCTATCCATGCTTTATTTTGAACTTAAAAGATTCCATCTCTAAGTTTGCAGCTAAAGTTGACTGTGGTTATTTTCTGGGATACTGAACCACTGCCAAAGCCTACAGAGTTTTAACTCTAGGACCAAGTGTGTTGAAGAAATTCTGAATGTGAAGTTCAATGAACTCTCATCTTTGAAAATCCCAGCAAATCCTGCTGAACTATTTGATCTATCCAAATTTACATTTGAAGATATATCTGTCAAGACTAACCATACAGGTACACCACAATCATCAAGTCAAGAGCAAGGATATGATGGCATACTTCCAAACTTCAAGATTAGTCCTTTGGGTAGAGGAGTAGATGTTAGTAACACTGATGAAAGCTCTGCTAGTTCAACAGTGATTAACCATCAAACCTCTGCCAGTTCTCAAAATCAATCCACTGTTGATAAAAGTCCACAACATGTGAACAAAAATCAACACACTTTCACATAAGTACCTCCCATTCCTCCACCACCATTTCAATCAGAGGCTGGACCATCAAATTAACCAGCATAGGCTAGCTCAAATGATACACATTTGCAAGCTTCACCTCAAAATGCAATTGTCCCATATCAAGGTGATTTGATCTTCCTCAAAAGCCATCCATTGGATCAAGTTATTGACAACATCAATGAGGGAGTGCTCACAAGAAGCCAATCCGGAAACATTTGTCTTTCTGCTGGCTTTCTATCACTCACACAACCTATCAAGTACCAAGAGGCATTAAAAGACAACAGTTGGGTAGAAGCTATGCAAGAGGAGCTCCTTCAGTTTAAAAGACAACAAGTTTGGGAACTTATACCACTGCCTAAGGATGTCAGTCCAATTGGCACAAAGTGGGTCTTCAAGAACAAAACAGATGAAAGGGGTATTGTTGTCAACAACAAAGCAAGGCTCGTGGTTCAAGGCTACAGACAAGAAGAAGGTATTGACTTTGATGAAACCTTTGCTCCTGTAGCAAGGTTAGAAGCCATCAGACTGTTCTTAGCTTTTGCTGCTAACCACAACATCAAAGTGTTTCAAATGGACATCAAAAGTGCATTCATGTATGGAAAGATCAAGGAAGAAATGTATGTGTGTCAACCTCCTGGATTTGAAGATGCATTTCATCCTGATCATGTTTACAGGTTAAACAAAGCACTGTATGGTCTTAAACAAGCAGCAAGAGTCTAGTATGAAACTCTATCCACTTTTCTTATCCATAGGTTTTTCAAGAGGTAAAATTGATAAAACCTTGTTTTTAAAATGGAAAGGAAAAAATTTGATGCTTGTCCAAATTTATGTGGATGACATCATTTTTGGATCCACATGCACTACCATGTGTGAGGAATTCAGGAAACTCATGGCAGCAGAGTTTGAGATGAGTGCAATGGGTGAGTTGCAATGTTTTCTTGGTTTACAAGTCAAACAAATGCACAATGGCACTTTCATACATCAAAATAAGTATGTCAAAGAACTACTTAAAAAGTTTGATATGGATGATTGTAAACCTTGCAGCACACCCATGGCAACTTCCAAGCTAGTCACTATTGATGGTAAAGATGACCTTGTTGATCAAACACTTTACAAAAGCTGGATTGGGTCTTTATTGTACCTAACTGCATCAAGGCCGGACATCATGTTTGCTACATGTGTTTGTGCCAGATCACAGTCACTACCTAGAAAGTCTGATTTTATTGTTGTGAAAAGAATATTCAGATACATAAAAGGTGCTCCCACACTTGGTATCTGGTATCTTGCTAATGGGAACATTGAGCTCTCAGGTTACTCAGATAGTGATTTTGCAGGATGCAAGACAACAAGGAAGTCCACATCAGGAGGTGTCCAATTCCTAGGTGATTGTCTAGTGTCTTGGAAAAGCAAAAAGCAAGTTGCAGTTTCCACATCCACTGATGAGGCAGAGTATATAGCTGCTCAAGTTGCACTCCTCAAATCATGTTGCTTCAAAATCAACTTTTGGATTTTGGTATCACTGCTTTAAAGATTCATCTCAAAATTGATAGTCAAGCAGCAGAAAATATCATCAAAAATCCTGTCTCTCACTCCACAACAAAGCATATTGACATCAAACATCACTTTGTGAGGGATTGCTATGAAAAAAGGTTTGATTTCTTTACAGCATGTCCATACTAAGGATCAGCTGGCAGATGTTCTAACAAAAGCTCTGGACACATCTACCTTTGAAAGCTTGATCTCTAGAATTGGAGTGCTAAACATGGATTAAAAACAGTCTTCTGGTGATCCATGTGTAAATATCATAAAAATGTTTTTAAAAGATCAAAATTCCATCCTTAAAAATAGTTTAAAATTGATTTTTTTCAATAAATCCTCAAAGTCGGTTCAAACCACTATAGCATTAAAACACTGGTCGTTTAGAAATGTCTATCCACTGCCAAAGGTGTATCCTCTGATAGTGTCAAACACTGTTCCAATCCACTGCCCATACTCTCAAACTGTGTTTTCAAACAACTGTCTTCCATTTTCAAACAAAGGATACACGTGGACAGATGTTATTCGACAATCATTTACATCAGATGCCATGCCATCATCAATTTTTCAAAACCCTATAAAAACAATGTTCTATCAAAAACAGAGGATTCACTTTACTGTGTCGAATTCAAAATTCTCAAAACAGTTTTCTCTTAACCATCCCACCCAAAACCAAATCAAAAGCAAAATCCAAACCAGAACGACCACCATTCACCCTCATCATTAAAACTCCTCATAACTATACCGCAATCTTTGAAGCGACCGATTCTAATACCAGATATCATCCGATGATTAATATCTTGAAAGAATCAAATTTAAGCACATGTTAACCGTCAAAGCCCCAATTTATCAAGATGTACGACAATTTTGGGCAAACACAGAGGTCCATTCTAAAAAGGATGTTCCTTATGTCATCTTATCCAGAGTGGGGAAAACACTTATGAAAATTACCCCTCAATAAATTTCACAAGTGTTTGAACTTAATGATATGGCACATCTTGTGTCATTTCCCATCAACGAGATGCATGCCGAATTTCTGGAAAGAGGTTAAACTGGGCAACTTAAAGCTATGACAATCTTCAAACCCAACTTCCCTGCCGAGATGAGATTTTTCTTTCATACTCTTTTAACCTGTCTCTTAGCCAAGACCACAACTTTTAACGAAATCCCATTGAACATCCAGTATCTGGGCTATTCTATTTTAACTGGATCAGGTTTTAACTTCTCCCAGATACTGTTCAATGATCTTGTGGCAAATTTTAATAACATTGCAAAAGAAAAAGCTTTCTTGATACACCCAAGATTTTGAGTGTTTATCTTCATAATCAGTTACCTAATAATGATGTTAAACAAGGCACTGTGACTAAACCAGGTAGCCTAACTCATGAAACTTTTACAAGGATCAGAAATCAAGACAAAGTTTCAAAAATACAATTAGAAGAGGAAGAACAAGTTTTACCAGAACAAAATGTTCAATCTCAACCTCTTGCTACTGAGTCCACTGATCTTGGTGATCAGGGCACTACAACCACTGCCCTGAAACCCACACCAAAAATCTCCAAAAAGAAACCAAAAAGCACTACCAAAAATCCCACCAAACCTAGAGGTTAACCCCGTGGCAACACAAAAGTCACCACAAAACACTGCTGCTACTTCTTCACAGCAGATGTTAGAAAGATCTCCACCAGGCTTTGAAACTCCTCCTTCTTCCTCACAAAAGGAAAATGTTGTAAACGCAAGGACACCAAATTATGAAGCTCTGGATTCACTTGGATCCATCTTCCACAGCCCCTCTCCCAGGGCAACGTCTCTTTTTGCACCACATCCTTCACCAACAAAAACACTACCACCTGCTATTTTGCCTTTGCTAAATGCAATAGAGTTGGAACATACATTAACCAATTAGTCTCACCAACCTATTAATGAGATATACTCCAAGAAGTGACTGGGTCTGATTCCTTATCCTTTGCTAGCCCATCAGCACATAAAGAGGATACATCCCATGGGTTACATGTAACCTTTGGTGATAGTTCAACAAGAGCAACCACTACAATTGCTAAACTACCAAGTTTTCAATTGGACAGTGGTTACATGTATAAGACTCTGCTGAAGGCAACCACTGTTGAGGCTACCAAGGTAACCTCTATTCCAGTGGGAAGTCTTGTAACACCCCGACCGTATAAAACAACAAACCACGGCGGAAATATCAGGGAGTCACGTTAACAGATTGTTACAACAACATATGGTAATTGAAGTTTCGTTTTATTTAATATTAAACATTGATTACATTGTTATATTGACATAGAACTTTAAAACAAAATAAACAAACAAAACAAGCATTGAAATTGTGTTTCTTGTTTTTAAGGCATTAAAGTCCAAGTCCATTCCTACGTGAGCATGCATCAGTACCATGCATTTTTATTATTTTTTTTAGTTTTATTCCCTGAAACATATGTGAAAACGAGTCAGCATGAAAGCCGACGAGTACATAGGTTTTGTGAGTGTGTCAAGTCCATGACTTTGTATATATTGCAATATATAATTCGACTACTAGAGTCGTAAGTGAAAACCTTGTTTTAAAAATGTTTGATATTGCAGTAGATAGTCGATTAAAACATGAGGTTAAAAGTTTGTAAAATCTAGTAGCCATGAACCTTGACTCGAAATCATTTATTTTGTAAATCCAGGTTGTAAATTGTCTTGAAATAACTTGTATGATACATAACTTGCATGGTTTATATCTTTAATTGAAAATCATTGCGTGTCATTGTTTGAAAACATTTGTCCAAGTGATGCAAATAATGTCACGTATGTAATATGATAAAAGCACTTATATATAGGAAGTACCGGCGGCGTATCTACCATGCTTTTATCACATTACACACGTTCCGTTATCTAAATCACTTATCATAACCAATCGCCCATTGATCATTGTCCTTGTCGTAAACCAATCGTTCATCGTTCCTTGTTACAAACCAATCGTTCATCGTTCCTTGTTATAAACCAATCGTTTACTGTTCCTTGTTTTAGTTGTGAAAACTTTTGGTCGTTTCATGAATACATTCAAACCTTTGTTGACTTGTTCGAGACCATCCAAGGGGTCCCTTAATCGTATAACAAACCACCAAAGGGTTTGTTACAAATACAGTTTCTGTCACTTCCCAAACTTCCCCACAAACCCCGGGAATTTTGGTAACGGGATTGTCAGTCCTAGGCGCCGTAACTTACTACTGGTTGGCTTGGCCATTGTTAATGAATGTCATTCTTGTTATGAATACAATGCACCAACAAGTTCGTTCACATTATTGAAATCATATCGTTTATATAAACTATCGTATTTGTATTTTGAAAGCTTGAAAACATTTAGCACATTTGGATCACCCCAAAATATTTGCAAAACATAAAAGAGGGGAAACTATGTACTCACTTGGGATTGCAAAGAAATCTTGAATCAAAAGAAAAACCAAAGCTCAAAGATCCGAGAAATCAAGCGTGTCATAAAAATGGATAACTATGTAAATATCAGGACTTGAAATCGGAGGATTTGGATAGAACGAGATCTTGTAAACCAAATGAGTGATGGAACTCATATGAAATGGTTTAATAAAGTCTATATTCTAATTTGAAAAGGTTCCTATGTGCTTTTGACCTGTTATGACCCGTTAAGGTAGTTAAGCCACTTTAACGAGTCATTTACGTAACTATGTAATCGGATGGTTAGATACGTGTTATGATAAGTCTTTAATGCTTCAACATGTTTGAAAATGTTATTTGATCAGATTACATGTCAAAATTTATGTTACATATGCTTAGAGTTGTTTTATTTGCAAAAAGGACATTTTGGTCATTATTGAAGATCATAACAATTAATTATCATAACACTAACCAAATGATATGACCATAAGGTATAACCTCAGAGAGTTATTCCCTATATAACTATGGTCACAATTATGTATTTGGTTGGGTTCAAAGATCAACCAAACGGGTCAGATTTGAAAGTAAAAGCGGTGGTCAAAACCGCTCGGCTTACCACTCTTAAAAAGCACTTAAATAAAAGTGACGAGTTAGACATTTTAAACATGTCTAACTAAGTTTATAAAACTGATTTGGTACCAACACAAAGTGTTTTGATACCCGAAAATAGTTCCGTCCTTTAATGCGCATTTATCGCACTATTGACGGAAACTTTGACTCGTCCTTTAGTGTCAATACACATGTTAAATGCAGAGAAGAGTGTGGCAAGTTCGTTTGCTGAACCAACAAGTTAATTAACAATAGGTTGCCACCTTGATTCAACAATTCTGATGAGCTGGGGACCCCGCCTTACGGTCCGTAAGGCCCTTGCAGGGGCTAAAGTTTCAGAATTGGCAGAAATGGCCCCTGAACTTGTTTTTGACGCGTTTTGGCACTTTTAACACCCGTTAACCCCATTTTCAAGATTTATAAGGACAATAAAGTATAGGGAACTTGAAATGTGCTCAAAAATATCTCAGAGTTCGGTTTGTTTGGTCGTACGATTGCGGTTTTCAGTTAATTACGACGAAAATCATAACGAACGCGTGTTTGACCGTAAAAGCGTAACGAATGATATTTTTGCGTTCCAGTCATTAATAAACAATATTTTAATGATTACAAAAATTTTTGGATGTCCGTACATGTTCCGGATAGCGAAATACGCGAAAAGGCATAATTTCACAGAATTTGTAAAATAGTCCCTGAAGTTATAAAAGTGTGTTTTTGCAATACCGAAGCCCTCAAAACTTATTTCTAATTTATGCAAAGGGTATTTAGGGTATGTTTAGCTTATTCCATTGTTCTTGAGCGTACGTCGCCTTAAACGGATTACGTTTGCGTATCGGTTTATGGTTTCGCTTACAGAAGCGATTCCAGAGTTCGGAATTGCGCAAGAATCGAATGTGTGCAAAAATCATAATAAATAAACAATATTCATAAGTAAAACATAAAATTTCATTCATTGATATTCTTTTTCGCCATTGTTACATGATCGGACGCCACAGATATCACAAGTCCCCAGTTCCAAGATCAAGGGGCATCTATGTTTGAAACAAGGGTTGATACCCCTGTTCATGATGATGTAGATATAACTACCACATCTGGTAGGAATTTAGATGATCCTATTAAGTTAGGTAATGATCTAAAATACAATGATTTGATGGAGAGAGTAACAAAAATTGAAAGTTCTGTTGAAGAAATCAAAGATTTACTAAAGCCGATGATAGCTACAAAGAGTCAACCCTCTGTCATTGTCACACCCCTATTTCCATGTGTATCCCGGTGGGCCCGGGTGGGGAGTATCGTGACGTAAGATTGGTATCAATATAATCAAACATTCATAACACAGAATAGCACATCGGAAGTCTTGAATTTAAATAATATTGTTACAAGCCAAAATGTTCAGATTTCAAATATAATGACTCGTAATAATAATAATTCACATGCGGATCGAAAAACATATACAAAAGAGGTTCATTAAACTTGAGCACATCTAAGGACTTGCAAGATCCTCTTATGTTGCTACTGAGCAGCTTCCAGCCTATTTACATATTTGTACATGTAGTTTAATCTTTTGAAAATACGTCAGTTTACACTGGTAAATACAATCAACCGACACATTTTGAAAATGTTTTCAAAATTTGATTTAGGTGCACAATGGCATGGAAATCTTTTTGTACTTGGGATAAACTATATCTCATGTTATCAGTTTTACATCACTCGACAATACATAGGGGACCGGAAACTATGCCGGTTCATGATTAATCGACACACCACTTATTCCCTTATTGGGAAAACCCATATTGGGTTTTTTAAATTTATAATTTGTTCCCTTATTGAGAACACCCTAATTGGGCAACCCCTATTGAGTTATAAAATTATTTATTTGAACCGTTTCGCATCTGTCAGGTGTATGCCTACACCCCGGGCTTAGGTCGTGGCCATTTGCAATTAATGAGTCAAGGATATCCAGGACACGGTCGAATTAACTCCCAATGTTTAATATCAAGCAACAAATTAAAATGGATTATTTGAATTCCCGACACATTGGTCTTTGATGATATATCCAACCATGCGGTAATATTATACCGTATCCCAAGCCCGTATAGGGAAAATGGGTTAAGAGTGTTTACCTGAGCTTAGCAATCCTTTTTAAAATAAGGAATATAATAAGCACAGCCGTATCCAATTTAAGTAAGTGTAGGTACAATTTACTGGAAGGCTCTAGTCTGGAATGATGGTATAAATAACCAATTAGAATGCTAGCGGATCTTATTTAAGTCATTGACTTAGATCGGGTAGTTTAAAGTATTAAGAACGGTACGATACGCTTGATTAAGCGATGACCGGAACAAAATGTAGTTTAAACCCAACAAGGACTAAGACTTGTATAATATGGGTAAACTATTAACATTTTGGAATTTGAGATAAAAATGATAAGGTTAGACCCGTTTCGGTTAAATTGCGTAAACTAGTTACATAAGCTTAACCGTACGCATATAAGCGATACCGGGTAACCGGATGAGTCATGAAAAAGTTCCATATGCCAATAAACTTTAAACAAGTTATAATATCAGTAGGATATCAACTTGTATGCCCATTATGGTTTTAAAATCAAACAATGCCTCGTAAGGGCGTTTTGGTCATTTAGCGACGTATAAAAGGAACTTGCCTATAATCTGATGTTACGACCCTAAACATTTAGTGAAAATATTTTATTTATGATATACTATCAGTAGGATATCGAATATATATGTGTTTTGTAGTTTAAATCCAATCTATGCTCCAAAGGGGCATTTTGGTAATTTCACACATAGTTTCGAAAGTATATTTGGGATTCTGAGTTTATAATATTTCTTGAGATTGGACACGTGGAATGTTGGGTGAATGTTCCCAAGTTTAGGAGGTAGCTCTAGTCGGTAGGCCACCTTTCCGATTCTTTCAGCGATCTTGAATGGTCCAACGTATCGTGGTGCAAGTTTTCCTTTCTTCCCAAATCTGACCACTCCTTTCCAAGGGGATCCCTTGAGTAGGACGTGATCACCAACTTGGAATTCCAAGGGCTTACATCGCTTGTCCGCATAACTCTTTTGACGGCTTCTAGCTGTCAGAAGGATATCGCGAATTTTCTTGACTTTTTCGGTTGTGTCGTGAATGAGTTCATGTCCAGTAAACTGCGACTCTCCAACTTCATTTCAACAGACAGGTGAACGACATTTTCGACCGTATAAAGCTTCGAAAGGCACCATGTTGATGCTGGCATGATAACTATTGTTGTAAGAGAATTCGATCAACGGTAGATGCGAATCCCAACTACCACCAAAATCGATCATACGAGCTCTAAGCATATCCTCCAATGTTTGAATCGTCCTCTCAGATTGTTCATCCATTTGAGGATGATAAGCAGTACTCAAATTAAGTTTGGTTCCCATAGCAGATTGCATAGTCTTCCAGAAATGAGATGAGAACCGAGCATCTCTGTCAGATGTGATGTTCAAAGGAACTCCATGACGAGATACTATCTCATCAACATAGATCTTGGCAAGTTTGTCAGCAGAGTAAGCTTCACGAATCGCTATAAAGTGTGCTGACTTCGTTAGTCTATCAATGATCACCCAAATTTCATCATGACCCCTAGATGTGCGTGGTAGCTTTCTAATGAGATCCATCGCAATGTTTTCCCACTTCCAAACCGGTATCTCTGGTTGTTCCAATAAACCAGATGGATGTTGATGCTCAGCCTTGACTTTTAGACAAGTAAGGCATTTAGATACATACAAGGCAATGTCATTCTTCATACCCGGCCACCAAAACTGGGTGTGGAGATCCTTGTACATTTTTGTAGCACCAGGATGAATTGAATAACGAGACTTATGAGCTTCGTCCATCAATAGGGTACGGAGATTGTGTTGATTCGGAACCCACAAACGGTTCATGTAGTATAGTAATCCATCGTTTTTCGTTTCGAGTTGCAGTTCGAGTTGATGAGGTAGTTCGTCTTTCAATAAACCTTGGGTTACACAAGTGCGTTGGGCTGCAAGTATACGTGTTTGGATATCAGATTGATTTTGAACACAATGAAATTTGACACGTTCCTTACGACTAAGCGCATCGGCCATAACATTCGCCTCCCCGGGATGGTAGCGAATTTTGCAGTCGTAATCATTTAGGAGTTCGACCCACGTCGTTGTCTCATGTTCAGCTCCTTTTGGTTAAATATGTGTTGGAGGCTTTTGTGGTCCGTGAAAACCACACACTTCATTCCATAAAGATAGTGTCTCCAAATTTTTAGAGTAAAGACAACCGCACCCAACTCAAGATCATGAGTTGTATAATTCTTCTCGTGGGCTTTCAGTTGTCTCGACGCATAGGCTATGACTTTATCTTGTTGCATGATAACACAACCAAGGCCTAAATTCGACGCGTCACAATAAACCACAAAATCATCATTGCCATCGGGTAAAGACAAAATAGGAGCATCACAGAGTTTCTGTTTCAGAGTTTGGAAAGCTTCCTCTTGTTTAGGTCCCCACTCAAAAGGCTTATTCTTTTGAGTCAAAGCAGTGAGGGGAACCGCCATCTTTGAGAAGTTCGCGGTGAATCGACTATAATAACCAGCAAGACCAAGAAATGAGCGAACTTCTGTGGGAGTAGTGGGTTTTTTCCAATCCTTAATCGCAAGGACTTTGGAAGGATCCACATGAATACTTGCTCATTGACAATGTGACCCAAAATCTGAACTTCTTTCAGCCAAAACTCGCGTTTGGAGAATTTAGCATGTAGTTGTTCTTTCTTTAGAAGTTCCATTGTCAAATGAAGATGTTGTTTGTGATCGGCTCGAGATTTAGAATATATGAGGATGTCGTCGATGAAAACAATGATGAACTTATCTAGATTAGGTTTACAAACCCTATTCATCAAATCCATGAAGACAGCTGGTTTGTCAAACCGAAAGGCATAACGGTGAACTCATAATGGCCGTATCTAGTGCGGAAAGTAGTCTTAGGAATATCTTCCTCGTGAACACGAAGCTGATGATCCCAGAACGCAGATCGATCTTGGAGAAACATGTAGCACCTTGTAGTTGATAAAAAAGATCATCAATGCGAGGTAGGGGATATCGATTCTTGATCGTGAGTTTGTTGAGCTCACGATAATCGATACACATACGAAAGGATCCATCCTTCTTTTTTCACAAATAAGACAGGAGCACCCCACGGAGAATAGCTCGGACGAATGAAACCTTTGTCCGATAACTCTTCTAGTTGTTTCGATAACTCTTGCGTTTCTGACGGTGCAAGACGGTAAGGAGATTTGGCTATAGGGTTGGCACCAGGTACTAGATCGATATGAAACTCAACTTGACGTACTGGGGGTAAACCAGGGAGTTCTTTAGGAAAAACCTTAGGATAATCTCAGATAACAGGAATGTCTTGAAAACTCTTGCTCTTGCCTTTCTCTTCTACGATATGTGCTAAGAATGCCACATAATTCTTTCATTTTTGGGCTTGTACCCAAGCCATGAGTTTAAAGTTACTAGTGGGTTTTTCTCCATGAATTTCCAAGGTTTCGCCAGAAGGAAGTGGTATACGAACTATCTTGTCAAAACAAATAACTTCGGCATGATGCTTGGTTAACCAATCCATCCCTATAATAACATCGAAACTTCCGAGTTGCATTGGTGTAAGGTTGATAGAAAACAAATGATTGTTGACGTTTAACTGGAAATTTCGAATAACATGATCGAGCACAAGAGGTTCACCACTAGCGACTTCTACTGTCAAAGGCTTTCCTAGTCTAGTTCTCGGCATCGAAAACAGAGATTCAAAGGCTAAGGACACAAAACTTCTATCGACACCCGAATCGAAAAGAACTGAAGCAGGACAATTGTTAACGAAGAACGTACCGTTAACAACTTCGTTATCAGCACGGGCCTCGTTGGAGTTCATATTAAAAGCTTGTCCACGAGCTGGATTTGCATTTTCTAGTCTTCGGCAGTTGTTTCTATAGTGCCCCATCTCGCCACAATTGAAACATGAACCAGGCGGAAAGTGAGGCCGAGAGGGATTTGCTTGTGGTTTAACTGGGTTCTGTGCAGCTGGGTTTGGGTTAAAGCGAAAAATATTCGCCAGGTGACCACCTTTTCCACAGGTAGTACACTGTCGATACGGTATCTGAACTTGATGGTGACCATTACATCGGTTGCAAAGCGGTGCAGTTCCCGCCTAAGGTTTCTTTGCAGGAGGTTGATCAGGTTGGTTTTGGGGAGTAGTCACAACAAAGTTTTGAGAAGCCTTATGCTTCTTCGATCGTTTGGAAGGCTCAGCTTTGTTTCCCTTTGGTTTCTCTTGAGTTGACTTAGCAGAGGATTTCTTATCGCTTTTGTGATGAAGGTTACCTTTCTGACTTGTGAATCGGTTAAGGTTGCAGCTAACTCAATAGCTTGTCGAACGATGGTAGGGTTGCTACCAGTGACGATATCTTGCACAGGATCAGGTAAACCATCGATATACTTCTCGATCACCTTATCCAAAGGCGTCACCATCGAAGGACAAAGTAAACTCAACTCCTCGTATCGGTCGGTATAAGCACGACTCTCACCACTGTCTTGCTTAAGATCATGAAATTCGTTCTCCAGTGCCCTTTGCTCATGGCGAGGACAGAAATCCTTCATCATAAGAGCCCGAAGCTCTTCTCATGTTTGAGCTAAGGCCACTTTGGCACATCTATCCCTCATAATATCATTCCACCATGTCAAAGCTCTTTTCTTGAACACAGTAGACACAAACTCGACCTTTCGCTCATTTGGACATTGAACAAATCGGAACGTGCTTTCGAGACTCTCAAACGATTGCAGACGTCCCGTAGCTCCCTCAGACCTAGTGAATTGAAGTGGTTTAGCCGACCAGAATTGTTTGTAGTTGCACGGAGCTGGTGTATTGTTGTTATTGTTGTTCGCTTGATTTAATTGAGTCACTAGGTTCGGGGGGATTGCAGCCATTTGTTAAGCGATAAGTGCTGCCATTTCAGCATTTTGAGTTGTATCACGTCGAGGAGGCATTGTAAAAGAAAAACATGAAGGAAGATATGTGAGATTGACATTCGAAAAAAAAATCAATAGAGGCATCAAAAATATCGATGAAACATAAGGATGGTGGTCATTTATTTGTCTCTCAAGACAATCAAATAACACACAGTGACTAATCAAAGTAAATGGGTTTTATAATGTATTGCGAAGACATGCTTTAGCCTATAAGTGGACACTCACCCCAAGAGTTCCCAGGTAAGAGTGACTGGTCTGATTAAGTGGATTTGTACGAACACTCTAGCCTAGACAGAAAACTCAGGGTACAGGCACCCACCCTTCCAGATTGCACGTGTTCACATTATTAAACCCAAACTTTGACGAGATTTTGAAAACATTGAAGGCTTACGCCAAAAATAAATCATCTAAGGATAGATGATTTATTTTCAAAAACGGATTTGAAATTCTGTGGATTTGTTTTCGTAATCACCCAAGGATAGGTGATAGTATTTGTATTTTAAATCTAAACGCAAGTAAACTCGCGTTAGGGTCCTAGGAAGGTTATAGTCTAGGTCAAAGCATTACTAATAACCTAATTCCCTATAAACCAGTGCTCTGATACCAATCTGTAACACCCCGACCGCGTAAAACAACAAACTGCGGGAGAAACATCGGGGAGTCACGTTAAAAGTTTGTTACAGCAACACATATTAATTGAAGTTTCGTTTTATTTAATATTAAACATTGATTACATTGTTATATTGACATAGAACTTTAAAACAAACTAAACAAACAAAATAAGCATTGAAATTGTCTTCCTTGTTTTTAAGGCACTAAAGTCCAAGTCCATTCCTACGTGAGCATGCATCAGTACCATCAAGCATTGTTCCCTAAAACATATGTGAAAACGAGTCAGCATGAAAGCCGACGAGTACATAGGTTTTGTGAGTGTGTCAAGTCCATGGCTTTGTATATATTGCAATATATAATTTGACTAATAGAGTCGTAAGTGAAAACCTTGTTTTAAAAATGTTTGATATTGCAGTAGATAGTCGATTAAAACATGAGGTTAAAAGTTTGTAAAATCTAGTAGCCATGAACCTTGACTCGAAATCATTTATTTTGTAAATCCACATTGTAAATTGTCTTGAAATAACTTGTATGGTTTATATCTTTAATTGAAAATCGTTGCGTGTCATTGTTTGAAAACATTTGGCCAAGTGATGCAAATAACGCTACGTATGTAATACGATAAAAGCACTTATGTATAGGAAGTACCGGCGGCGTACCACCATGCTTTTATCACATTACACACATTCCGTTATCTAAATCACTTATCGTAACCAATCGTCCATTGATCATTGTCCTTGTCATAAACCAATCGTTCATCGTTCCTTGTTACAAACCAATCGTTCATCGTTCCTTGTTATAAAACAACCGTTCATCGTTCCTTGTTTTAGTTGTGTAAACTTTTGGTCGTTTCATGAATACATTCAAACCTTTGTTGACTTGTTCAAGACCACCCAAAGGGTCCCTTAATCATATAATAAACCACCAAAGGGTTTGTTACAAATACAGTTTCAGTCGTTTCCCCAAACTTCCCCACAAACCCGAGAATTTAGGTAACGGGATTGTCAGTCCTAGGCGCTGTAACTTACTACTGGTTGGCTTGGCCATTGTTAATGAATGTCATTCTTGTTATGAATACAACGCACCAACAAGTTCGTTCACATTATTGAAATCATATCATTTGTATAAACCATCGTATTTGTATTTTGAAAGCTTGAAAAACATTTAGCACATATAGATCACCCCAAAATATTTGCAAAACATAAAAGAGGGGAAACTATGTACTCACTTGGGATTGCAAAGAAATCTTGAATCAAAAGAAAAACCAAAGCTCAAAGATCCGAGAAATCAAGCGTGTCCTAAAAATGGATAACTATGTAAATATCGGGACTTGAAATCGGAGGATTTGGATAGAATGAGATCTTGTAAACCAAATGAGTGATGAAACTCATATGAAATGGTTTAACAAAGTCTATATTCTTATTTGAAAAGGTTCCTATGTGCTTTTGACCCATTATGACCCGTTAAGGTAGTTTAAGCCACTTTAACGCGTCATTTGCGTAACTATGTAATCGGTTGGTTAGATACGTGTTATGATAAGTCTTTAATGCTTAAACATGTTTGAAATGCTATTTGATCAGATTACATGTCAAAATTTATGTTACATATGCTTAGAGTTGTTTTATTTGCAAAAAGGACATTTTGGTCATTATTGAAGATCATAACAATTAATTATCATAACACTAACCAAATGATATGACCATAAGGTATAAACTCAGAGAGTTATTCCCTATATAACTATGGTCACAATTATGTATTTGGTTGGGTTCAAAGATCAACCAAACGGGTCAGATTTGAAAGTAAAAGCGGTGGTTAAAACCGCTCGGCTTACCACTCTTAACAAGCACTTAAATAAAAGTGACGAGTTAGACATTTTAAACATGTCTAACTAAGTTTATAAAACTGATTTGGTATCAACACAAAGTGTTTTGATACCCGAAAATAGTTCCGTCCTTTAATGCGCATTTATCGCACTATTGACCGAAACTTTGACTCGTCACAAAGACTAGTAAACGTGGAAATCAGCAGGCATGATCACTAAGGACTATAACCATCATGATTATGACCACATTAACAAGTTCAATTGGACTTTGATTTGACCAATTCATGGTCAGAATGGTCAGAATTGAAAGTCAAACTGTTTGATTTTTAGCTCAAATATGCAAAAGGAATTGAACAAGATCTGGAAGAAACACTTACAAACACTCTAGGAGGGCCTTAGAACTCAGGAAATGATCTTCAAATGGTTGCAAACTCCTGATATGGCAGATGAGAGCAAAGTGGGTGTTGTAAAAGTTCAAAAGGCTAAAACCCATAGCTAGTTATGGTTAAATTGGATTAATATGAGCATTACATGTGTCCATGAGTCATCCCTGAAGTGGATTAGTGTCAATACACATGTTAAATGCAGAGAAGAGGGTGCCAACTTCGTTTGCTGAATCAACAAGTGAATTAACAAGAGGCTGCCACCTTGATTCTACAAAGATTTACTGAAGCGGATGATAGCTACAAAGAGCCAACCCTCTGTCATTGTCACACCCTGATTTCCACGTGTATCCCGGTGGGCCCGGGTGGGAGTATCGTGACGTAAGATTGGTATCAATATAATCAAACATTCATAACACAGAATAGCACATCGGAAGTCTTGAATTTAAATAATATTATTACAAGCCAAAATGTTCAGAGTTCAAATATAATGGTTCGTAATAATAATAATCCACAGGCGGATCGAAAAAACATATATAAAAGAGGTTCATTAGACTTGAGCACATCTAAGGACTTGCAAGATCCGCTTATGTCACTACTGAGCAACTTCCAGCCTATTTACGTATTTGTACTTGTAGTTTAATCTTTTGAAAATACGTCAGTTTACACTGGTAAATACAATCAACCGACACATTTTGAAAACCTTTTCAAAATTTGATTTAGGTGTACAATGGCATGAAAATATTTTTATACTTGGGATAAACTATATCTCATGTTATCAGTTTTACATAACTCGACAATACATACGGGGACCGGAAACTATGCCGGTTTATGATTAATTGACACACCACTTATTCCCTTATTGGGAAAACCCATATTGGGTTATTAAAATTTATAAAATTGTTCCCTTAACACCCTTATTGGGCAACCCTTATTAAGTTATAAAATTATTTATTTGAACCGTTTCGCATCTGTCAGGTGTATGCCTACACCCCGTGCTTAGGTCGTGGCCATTTGCAATTAATGAGTCAATGATATCCATGACACGGTCGAATTAACCCCTAATGTTTAATATCAAGCAATACGAATTAAAATGGATTATTAGAATTCTCGATACATTGGTCTTTGATCGCATATCAGACCATGCGGTAATACCGTATCCAAAGCCCGTATAGGGAAAATAGGTTAAGAGTATTTACCTGAGCTTAGCAATCCTTTTTAAAATAAGGAAGATAATAAGCACAACCGTATCCAATTTAAGTAAGTGTAGGTACAATTTACCGGATGGCTCTAGTCTGGTATGATGGTATAAATAACCAATTAGAATGCTAGCGGATCTTATTTAAGTCATTGACTTAGAAAGGCTAGTTTAAATATACGCTTGATTAAGCGATGACCGGAACAAAATGTAGTTTAAACCCAACAAGTACTAAGACTTGTATAATATGGGTAAACTATTAACATTCTGAATTTTGAGATAAAAATGATAAGCTTAGACCCGTTTCGATTAAATTGCGTAAACTAGTTACATAAGCTCAACCGTGTGCATATAAGAGATACCGGGTAACCGGATGAGTCATGAAAAAGTTCCATATGCTAATAAACTTTAAACAAGTTATAATATCAGTAGGATATCAACTTGTATGACCATTATGGTTTTAAAATCAAACTATGCCTCATAAGGGCGTTTTGGTCATTTAGTGACGTATAAAAGGAACTTGCGTATAATCTGATGTTACGACCATAAACAATTAGTAAAAATAATATATTTATGATATACTATCAGTAGGATATCAAATATATGTGTGTTTTATAGTTTAGATCCAATCTATGCTCCGAAGGGGCATTTTGGTAATATCACACATAGTTTCGAAAGTATACTTGGGATTCTGAGTTTATAACATGTACCCACTGTGAAAAAAATTTAAATTAGTTATAATATCAGTGGGTAACAAGTCTTGGTTGGTAATTATGGTTTAAAACTATACTACGCGCCGGAATGGCGTTAAAGTCTTGACGATATTTGCGATATTTTTGTGAAAACTAATGTTATGACCAGGTTTAAATAATTAAAATATGTTATTTAGTATAATATATCAGTAGGAAAAAGTTTTCATATGAAAGTCATGTTTAAAAACCATTTTAAGTGCCATAAGGGTGTTATCGTCATTTAATGTAATGTAACCTCAGAGGGTTATGCTACATAATAATACGATCATAACAAGACCTTAAAACAGTAGCATACTAATCTAATTCGTTCGTAATCGAAAGTCAACATAGAAGTCAAACTTCACGACTTTCGATTGCGAACCGACCCTAAAACTAAAATTGACGAGCCGAACATGTTTACACATGTTCTAATAATTATTACCAAGTTGTTTAAGTGTTAAAACATATTTTAAAATACCTTTAAAGTCAGTTTATGAATATCTCGAAATCTGACCCGTTGACTTTTTAAAACATTAATTCGTTGACTCGTCAATTGACAAGCAAACGTGGTAATCAGGAGGTGCCCTCTTGAGGGATTAACACCTACCTAATTACGATCACGTAGCCACGTTCATTGCGAACAATGGCTGGACCGTTAAGGTCTAAACTGAAAGTCAAAGTGTTTATCGAAAACGCTTGACTTTTAGTTTAAAAGCTAAATAAAAGAACTAGCCATGGAAGGAACACTTACTAGTGGTCCAATGGACTGAAGAAGACTCAAAGGAAGCTCCCAAATAATCAGGAACCTCCAATTATGAGTATAGAGAATAAGAGAAGAAAAGGTGCAAGTTCACATGGTGAAACCCATCACCTATTTATAGTGTTTGGAGGATGTGTGGATGATTACAGGCGTTAGAGGCTTGCTAGGATGATTACAAGCGTTAATGAAGTGTCAAGACTAGGTTAAGAGTGGCAAAAACGAGCTAGATGTCATGATATGGAGCTATGATTGCTAAACAAGAAAGTTTCTGTCTGAATACTACCTTACAGACTGCAAGGGTCCTTGCATACGGTCCGTAAGGGCCCAGGTCAGCAGCCCACACTTTCATCTTTTGGCAGTTTTGGCCCCTTGACTTGTTTCGTCGCGTTTCGTCACCCGTAACCCCTTTTAACCTGATTTCAAAGCTCTATAAGGTTGTTATGGTATATCTGACTTGGATTATGTCCGGAAATATCCTGGTGTCAGTTCGTTACGCTTAAACGGACACAAAAATGATCGAAATTTCACAACGACGGACATCCTTGTATTCTTATCATTAAAACGTAAGAGTTTTATTGAATATACATATTTGGATCTATACACGGAGTCCGTACTCAAATATGAGAATCAGAAAGTTTTCGTAGTTCGTCAGGAATAGTCCCTGGACTTCCAAACTTGCGTGAAACGTTATAATTAGTGCATAAAGCTATCTTAGGCCCATATTAGGCACACAATAGAGTATGAATAACATCATAAGACTCTTGGTTCGTTAAAAGGTCACTCAGAGGCTTAGTTTGAGCATGTTGACACCTTTAGTCCCTCAACTATTAAATTGTCGTTCTGTGGTTATAAAATAACATAACGACGCATTTGGTCCCTCTCGTTTTAGCACGTGGCATACGAGGATCAGCGGGACACGTGTCGGAATTTTATAGGACGGGTTTTTACGAGGTGTTACATCCTAACCCCCTTAAAAGAAATCTCGACCTTGAGATTTTATTCAAAGATAGAGGTACTTTTGTTGCATAGTGGACTCAACTTCCCATGTGTATTAGGGATCTCTACAAGTGTCCCAAATTGACCTTTTTAATAGGCACATACTTCCTTAGAAGTTTCATAACCTGTCGATCCTCGATCGATACTGGTTTTCCAACAAAACCGCAGGTTTTCATTAATTTGCACACTTTATGTGACATAGCTAGCAACTCATTGGCTAGCCTTTCCTTTAAATTGCATTCATGTAACACCTTGTGAATTCCACTGAGTTTCTCAACTAAACTAGCTTGAAGCTAGAGATTCAAAACATTCGATTATCTTGAATGGTCCCACATATCTAGGACTTAACTTACTCTCCTGACTGAGGCATACCACACCTTTCCATGGTGACATCTTCAATAGAACCCTTATCCCTTGTTGGGAACTTAAGAGATTTGCACCTCTAGTCGGTGTAACTCTCCTGCCTATCATGGGCAGCTTTGAGGTGATCACGGATTTATCTGATTTTATCCATCGTCTCTATGACAATCTCAGGTCCTATTAGTTGGGTCTCCCCAACTTTCGTTCAACAAATAGTGTTTGACACTTTCTCCCATACAAGGCCTCCAAAGGAGCAGCCTTTATGCTTATATAGAATATTATAGGTGAACTTAACTAGGGTGAGATGTTCATTCCAACAACTACCCAATCGATCTTAAAGAAATAGCTAACCTTGTAGTTGGTCGAACGATTCGTTGATCCTGTGCAGCGGATAACGAATCCTGATCATTACTGCTGTAATCAACACATAACCGCATCGAACCGTCTTTCTTAATAAACAATATCGGAACTCCTAATGACGAGCTAGGCTGTGCAAACCTTTCTCCAGAAACTTATTAAGATAAATAAAGATTATAGAGGTAGTCTAAATCCTTAGCTTTTGGTTCATCTAATGTCACTTGTGCCATGAAAATGACATTTTCGCCTTTCGGTTACATGGATGCTTTGAGTAGAGACTCCTACTTAAGCAATTTCGATATGGAATATCTCCTTGAATATCGTTTGCTGATTTTAGTACAATATAACTGTTAGGAGATCCTAGTGGTTCCATGCATTAAACCTTCATGTTGATCAGGCATGAAAGCAATCTATGGGACACACTAAGATACTGCCAATTATCATATGGCGCTTTTATCAAACTAGTTTGGCATTCATAGTCGATAGAAATCAATGAGATAAATAAAATAAGTTATAAGTAATAATAATATGAATTTATCGTACTTCAACCAAAGGAAGAACATGACTGATTTTTATGGATAATAAGATCCATCTAGAATAGGAAGAAGCGATTTCTATGGTTTCGTCGGGAGGTTCTACATTATACTAAATATCTGGAGTTCATATGAATGTATAGTTTTTCTGGACTTATGGTTTATGAAAGACTTATTAGTGCCTGAATTAAAACAGGACTCTTAGCATATATATCTTTGAGTAATGATAAGGAATGTACCTGATGACAATATGATATATGCTGCTTACGGCATTCTTTAGGCAAATTGCAGGCATTTACTTTCTTAGCTTCTCCCGACTTAGCTGCACCTTCCTTGGCAGTTTTAGGGCAATTAGTACTAATGTGGCCTTTCTCGCCACAACTAAAGCAGACTGCATTCTTAGTGTCCCTACATTCATGGGACTGATGACCAGTTCTTTTGCAGATACCACACTGCTTAGGCTTTTGGTCATTTCGACACTGTCCCAGTGCCTTTTATTGCAGGTTTGGCACATAGGCTTCCTATTAAACTCTTGTTGGTTCTTATTGAATCCAGACTTGCCCTTTTTCCTAGATTTCTGGGAGTTATCCTCCTCCCTTACTCTTTTTCCTTCATTGTTATTCTTGACCGACATTTGTCTCATATAATCTTGTGTGAGAGAAGAGATAATTCCACCGCTGACTTATAAGTACCAGGCCGAACCGCCTTAACCAAGCTTCTTCTCTCCTGAGCTATTTCATTAATATATCGTGCAATGCGCTTGGGTTCCGGAGTGACTAAGTATGGTACTAATCTTGACAGAGAGTTGTAGTCGGTGACAAACTTCCGACAATCCAAAATTTTCATTGTCAATGTCAAGTAGTCCATTTCAATCTTTTCCACTTCATGTGGTGGACAGAAAGTATCCTTAATCAAGTCCACAAACTCAGACCAACTAAAGTTGTACAAACATATTTTACCAGTAGACTGTACTAAAGCTTTCCACTAAATTAGGGCATCGCCCTTGAATGATTGTGATACAAATTTCACAATATCTTTGTCAGCACAACCGCTAATCTCGACTATGGTTTCCATTTCATCTAACCATCTAAGGGCTTCAACTGCCCCTTCTTCCCCCATTGAAATCACGGGGCTTACAGGATACAAAATACTTGTATGAACACCCATCCTTATCGAAACGCATCTTCTCATGATGCTCCTGTTTCTCAGTCTTACTCCTCACATTTGAGGAGTGTATCTTACTATCCCTTGGATTCGATCGAGGTATAGACGAGTGTTTCGATAATTGTTTGGAGCGAGAAGCACTCGACTCCTGTTGCCTTGTCGTATAGGCATTCATGGCCTTGCCAACGTCCGTGGCAATTAAAGCTTGTAGATCATTTTTTCTTATGACAATATTTGCATTTGCATTATTGTCGTTACGCTTGTTGTTGGCTCCATCAGAAGTTGCCATTGTAGCTACTTGATACTAACACCAATTTGTATTCTATTAGTTGGTCATTCGCATTTGATGACTCATTGTATCTATGCTATGGTATTATCAAATCATTTTGGCTCTAAATTAGGTATATAAATCCCTTGCCTTTTAGATCAGTGTGCTCGATGTCAAATGTCAGGCTTTGACATTTTAAATGGATGTCTAATAGATATTTATATATATAACCTAGGTCTCAAAGGACCATCACAGGTATTTTAAAATATTGGATATAGTCTGGAATTATCAGGCAGTCGATCATAAGGGCACATCTGCCTTTGTCATAAGACAATTTAAGTAGCTCGCAAACTTGTCACGTAGGACTTGATATATGGCACGAAGGCCTTTGTCATATAAGACATAAGAAGTATGGCACTAATGGTCTGGTCACTAATGGACAAAAGATATGGCACGAATGGCTTTGTTACTAATGGACATATAGATTTGGCACAAAAGACCTTTGTCACGAAGGACATTATAAAATATGGCACGAAAGGTCTGGTCACAAAGGACATCAAAATACGGCACGAGGCCTTGTCACAAGGAAATTTTAATAATGTATAAGCCGCGATCATATTGATCAATTGGGATTTTAAGGTTTGAACATAGTTCATCGCCTTTGGACAGGGAGTCGTAAACCACAGCTGTCGTTGTCATAATTGAGGATATTATTGGCCCGTAGGCAATTTAATTGACATCTCAAAAGGATGTTAAAATAAAAATCATCGCACTGATGATAGTAGTCACGATCATATTGATCTTATTGACTAATACTTGGGAATATCACTTTGGACAGGGAACCATAAAGGTCACAACTGTCATTATCTTTAGTTGACAATATAGCCCGTAGGTGAAACACCATTAATGGATGTTAAATCATGGCTCGTAAGCAATACATCACTAACTGATGTTTATTTATGGCCCGTAGGCACTACATCACTAATGGATGTTTATAATACGATCATTATATTGATGATATAAGCCGGGATCAAACTAGCTATAAGGTTCGGACATAGTCCTTCATCCAGACGACTAGTGTGGTTCCTCAAGTCACACTGTCAGGAGTATCAACATTACTTTAATGTTAACAAAGAATAGTTGTCTTAAAATGTTTTATTAATGTAGCCATGATCGCACTGATCATAAAGGCTTGGAGGCTTGAGCATAGTTCACCACCTCTGGATAGAAGGCATAATCTTCCTTAACTATCATGGTAGAAGGCTTTACTTCTTAACTACGGTTTTATATTTGCCAATTAATGTGAACTTGTCACTTGGAAAGGGTAAACCATCAAGAAGATCTTTTGGAAATTATTTCAAGGATCGATAAAGTTCGAATTAAAATCGAGACGATTGCTTGAACAAGGATGTAATGAAATACATATTATAATGATAATAACTTCAAAATTCTTTCCGTTAATCATTAGGAAATTACAATAGCACCTTAAACAGGACTATCAATAACTAACTTGTCCACGCAGGGACTTAAAAGCAACTTAAGTCCACACAGTGACTAAAATGAATATATAAGTACATATATAGGGACTATAAGAAATAACATGTCCACAAGGGACTTATAATGAGATAACATGTTCACGAAGGAACTATTTGAAACAAATGTCCAGACAGGGACTTAAATCGAAGGATAGGTCCATATAAGGACTATAATAAACAAATATACACACAGGGACTAAACAGAAGAGACATGTCCACATAAGGACTAAAAGGAAAATAAAATACAATTGAAAGAAGGATTTTCCAGAATCTCCTTTAATTCATTCCTTATTGTTTCTCTTCTTGGCTTGCCACGTATGGCATTAACAAAAAGGTTTTTAATAGAAAGTGTAATAACTCTGAATCAGGATTTGTTGTAAAAGTAGAATCCAAGGATTCAATGGTTAAAGAATAAAATGGATCACGGATTGGAGTTTGATAAGTACAGAGTTTTGGAATTCCAAGAATTCGGATATAAGAAATATAGATTATAAGTACCTACTGGTATTATCCTTGAAGTCGGAGACTCAGGGACCTCTGGTATGGACTCCACAAATATAGACTTCACAATTTGAGCCTCAGGGACCTACAGTATGACTCTGAAGTCTAGTTTAAGGTTTCAATAGGTTTGGGTTTAGGAATAAGTTTATAAAAGGTCTTTCCTCCAAACCAATCGCATGCTTAACTTAGTCACGGTACGAAGCATAGCATTCTGCGGTTTCAGGTGAGAAGAATTTTCATCAATGGCTTCCTTGCTTGGCAACTTATTTCTGAATTACATAAAATCGAAGCAATATTTATTTAACAGGGATGAGAGCATTCCTATGTTAAGTCTAGACTTGGAAAGGTTTAAGGAATATGCTACTGTGTCATTTGAGATTAAACACATAAGGCTAGTGTTTAATTCACTCTAATGTTGGCTCTGATACCAACCTGTCACACCCTGATTTCCACGTGTATCCCGGTGGGCCCGGGTGGGGAGTATCGTACGTAAGATTGGTATTAACATAATCAAACATTCATAACACAGTGGAACTCTTGAATTTAAATAATATTATTACAAGCCAAAATGTTCAGAGTTCAAATATGATGGCCCGTAATAATAATAATCCGCAGGCGGATCGAAAAACATATACAAAGAGGTTCATTAGACTTGATGTAACACCCCGATCGCGTAATACAACAACACGCGGCGGAAATATCGAGGAGTCACGTTACAAATTGCTCAGCCACAACTGGTATTAAATTGTTTTATTATTAATAACATTGTTTTACAATATGATGAATACAACAAATTGTCTTTTGTTTAAAGAAGTCTAAGGCCCGAGTGCATTCCTATGTGTAGCATACTAGTATAATCATCAACCTGAAACATATGTGAAAAAGAGACGTCAACAAACAATGTTGGCAAGTACATAGTTTTGTTAGCCAAGTTAATGGCAAACAGTTTAGTGTTGCAATACTTCGACAACTACGAGAGTTGTCGATTGAAAACAAACTATTTGTAGCCAAGGATTGGCAAAAGATTCAGTATTGCAATGCATTAACTTGATTATGAAACTTGTGACAAAATGAGTTTTGTATATGGCAATATGATTAATACTAAGAAATTTTTATGCCATTGAAAATTGCAGTTTGTTCTTTGTAAACATATTGAAATCGTCCATAAACTTGAGAGTATGTTATAAGAAATCCAATTAAGGATAATCAATAACTATACTGAAATCGGTCAATACTTGCGTGAGTATATTAGAAGTCAATCAGTGATTTATAATAATACTAAATATCCTTCTAAGAATCTATCATACAAATCGTGAAAGGATTCTTCAAGGATTTGGATATCGAACATTGAAATCAGTCGTACACAAAATCCTAAAGTGACTCGAATAACGCTACAAGAGTAATGCAATACGAAAACTTATATATAGGAGCTACCAGCGGCGTATCCACCATGTTCTTATGGTATTACACTTGTTTTGTTATCCTAATCACAACTAACCACATGAGTACATAATTGTCAACTTATCAATTGTCTCATCAAATACGCATTAAAGTACACAGAATCCAATCAAGGACTACCAATTAGTACTTTAAACATTCCACAAATATCTAACTATAAAGATAGGTAGATGTATTGGAATTATGTCTTGTTCCTTGTCTCGTCAAATTGTCTTGTAAAATACGCATTAAAGTACACAAAATCCATTCAAGGACTACCAATTGATACTTTAAACATTCCACAAATATCTAACCATAAAGATAGGTAGATGTAATGGTAATTATGTCTTGTCACTTGTCTCGTCAAATTGTCTTGTCAAATACGCATTAAAGTACACAGAAGCCATTCAAGGACTACCAAATAGTAGTTTAAACATTCCACAAATATCTAACTATAAAGATAGGTAGATGTAATGGGAATTAAGTCTTGTCACTTGTCTCGTCAAATACGCATTAAAGTACACAGAATCCAATCAAGGACTACTAATTAGTACTTTAAACATTCCACAAATATCTAACTATAAAGATAAGTAGATGTAATGGGAATTAAGTCTTGTCACTTGTCTCGTCAAATTGTCTTGTCAAATCATAATCCTAATGGTGATTCGGATTAGGCTACAAACGGTAATACAATAAGCACACTTATATATAGGAAGTACCAGCGGCGTATCCACTGTGTTCTTTTTGTCTTACTCTAGTTTCGTTATCTAAATCACCAAAAATTCTACACAAAAACCATAACCATCATTCCTCGTAAAGTACTTCTTAGAAATCTCGCTATAAAGATAGGAAGATTTAAGAGTGTACTTCAAACATCCTTTGAGAATCTAATTATGAAAATAGAAAGATCCTACAAGGATATAGGCCCTGAAAGACCTCTTTAACTGTCGTGTCATCAATTGACGTGTTGCATAATCGGAATTAATACATAAAAGCACTTAGTAAACACATACATGCCATACATTTGAGAAAAATCGGTTACACATATGAATCACCCCAAAACATTTAGAAAACGTAAAAGAAGGGGAGCAATGTACTCGCCTGGGATTGCGTATAGATCTTGTTCAAATGATATAACAAAGTTCAAAGGATCGAGAGTTCAAGTGTTGAAGTGGGTCCTAGTGTATCGGATAATTATCTATTAGTGTCGAAACTTGAAAACGAGAAATCGGATAGAATGAGGTATATAAACCAAACAAGAGTTGGATCTTGTATAATATGGTTCATAATACCTAACATTCTGAATTGGAAGCATTTTAAAAAGTTTTTACTTGATACGTCTCGCTAAAGTGGTTTACGCCACTTTAACGGGTCATAATCGTAATTATGGGTTTGGATGGTTAAATAAGTCCTATGACAAGTCTAATATGCCAAAATTAGTTTATATAAGTTGTATAATCAGTTTAGATGTCAAAATAACATTCTTATATGTTTAGAACTAATTTATGTGTAGAAAGGGCATTTTCGGCATTTTAAAGAATACATAGTTGACCAACCAAACGGTATGACCATAGGGTATAACCTCAGAGGGTTATTCCTTATGGTCATAATAATGGTCTTGGTCGGATCCTAAAGTTGACCAAACGGATCAGATTTGAAAGTCAAAGCGGTGGTCAAAACCGCTAGACTTACGACTCTATGCAATCACTAAAACAAAAGTGTCGGATTAGACATGTATTGGCATGTCTAAATAAGTTTATAAAATAGTTTTGGCACCAAAACAAACTGTTTTGATACACAGAAATGGTTCCGTTGCAAATTGCGCAAAAATCGCCTTATTGATCAAAACATTGACTTATCAAAATGACTAGAAATGGTGTAAATCAGTAACTATGATCACTAAGGATCATAACCACCTTGATTACCATCATGTCGCAAGGTTCAATTGGACTTTATGTTGATCAATTTATGATCAAATCTGGAAGTCAACAGAAAGTCAAACTGTTGAGTTTTAGCCCAATTAAACTAAGAAACTTGAATCAAAACATGAATGAATTACTTACGAACACAAGGGATAGTTATCAAATCTCAGGAGATGATCCCCAACCAGATTGCAACTCCAAATTGTAGCAGAAATAGAGTGATCAAAAGTTCATATGAATGATGAACATTGGTATTTATAATTTTCTTGATGCTCTAAGATGCTTACACATATCCATGAATCACCATGAAGATGGATTAGTGTCCCACTACATGTCAAATGCAGAAACAAAGGTGGCATACTTGTTTGATGAGTCAAAAATAAAGTTATTCAGCTTCTGCCACATTTCTAGTGAGCTGGCGGTCCCTTATGGACCATATGGACTTTGGTCTTACGGTTTGTAAGACCCCTATCTGGCAGAAACTTTCATTAATTGGCAGAACAAGCCCCTGAGCACGTTTCGTCGCGTTTTGGCACTTCCAACACCCGTTAACCTAATTTTTAAGATCCATAAGGATGTTAAAGTATAGGAAACTTGAAATGTGCCCAAAAATGTTCCAGAGGTCAGTTCGTTTGGTCATACGGTCGCTGTTTTCGGTTAATTATGACGAAAATCGTAACGAACGCGTGTGTGACCGTAAATGCGTAACGGATGATATTTTTGCATACCAATCACTAAAATATAATATTTTAATGATTACAAAAAGTTTTGGATGTCCGTACATGTTCCGAATAGCGAAATACGCGAAAATGCATAGTTTCGCAGAATTTGCAAAATAGCCCATGAAGTTACAAAAGTGTGTTTTTGCCATACCGAAGCCCTCAAAACTTATTTCTGAGTTATATAAAGGGTATTTAAGGTATGTTAAGCTTATAACCTTATTCTGGGGTGTGCGTTGCTACAAGAATCGGCAGACTTTCGCAGTTTGACGTAAATAGTCCCTGTGATCTAATAGGCTTGATTTTGACACCCCAAACCCTTCAAAACTTATTTCTAAGTTATGTAAAGGATATTCAGGGTATGTTTAGCTTGTCTCATTGTTACAGATTGTATGTTACATTAAACGGGTTACGTTTAAGCATTGGCTATCGGAATGCCTTCAAAGAAAAAGTTTTTTTTTGAAAGCCTGAAATTTTGCACAGGTGTCACACTTGAGCATATCTAAGGACTTGCAAGATCCCCTTATGTCGCTACTGATCAGCTTCCAGCCTATTTACGTATTTGTACCTGTAGTTTAATCTTTTGAAAATATGTCAGTTTACACTGGTAAATACAATCAACCGACACATTTTGAAAAACTTTTCAAAATTTTATTTAGGTGCACAATGGCATGAAAATATTTTTATACTTGGGATAAACTATATCTCATGTTATCAGTTTTACATAACTCGACAATACATACGGGGACCGGAAACTATGCCGGTTTATGATTAATTGACACACCACTTATTCCCTTATTGGGAAAACCCATATTGGGTTATTAAAATTTATAATTTGTTCCCTTATTGAGAACACCCTTATAGGAAACCCTTATTGAGTTATAAAATTATTTATTTGAACCGTTTCACATCTGTCAGGTGTATGCCTACACCCCGTGCTTAGGTCGTTGCCATTTGCAATTAATGAGTCAAGGATATCCAAGAAACGGTCGAATTAACCCCAATGTTTAATATCATGCAATACGAATTAAAACAGATTATTTGAATTCCTGACACATTGGTCTTTGATCGCATATCCAACCATGCGGTAATTTTATACTGTATCCCAAGCCCGTATAGGGAAAATAGGTTAAGAGTATTTACCTGAGCTTAGCAATCCTTTTTAAAATAAGGAATATAATGAGCACAGCTGTATCCAATTTAAGTAAGTGTAGGTACAATTTACAGAAGTCTCTAGTCTGAAATGATGGTATAAATAACCAATTAGCATGCTAGCGGATCTTATTTAAGTCATTGACTTGGATCGGCTAGTTTCAAGTATTAAGAACGGTACGATACGCTTGATTAAGCGATGACCGGAACAGAATGTAGTTTAAACCCAACAAGTACTAAGACTTGTATAATATGGGTAAACTATTGACATTCTGGAATTTGAGATAAAAACGATAAGGTTAGACCCGTTTCGGTTAAATTGCGTAAACTAGTTACATAAGCTTAACCGTACGCATATAAGCGATACCGGGTAACTGGATGAGTCATGAACAAGTTCCATATGCCAATAAACTTTAAATAAGTTATAATATCAGTAGGATATCAACTTGTATGCCCATTATTGTTTTAAAATCAAGCTATGCCTCATAAGGGCGTTTTGGTCATTTAGTAACGTATAAAAGGAACTTGCGTATAATTTGATGTTACGAGCATAAAAATTTAGTGAAAATATTTTATTTATGATATACTATCAGTAGGATATCGAATATATGTGTGTTTTATAGTTTAAATCTAATCTATGCTCCGAAGGGGCATTTTGGTAATTTCACACATAGTTTCGAAAGTATATTTGGGATTCTGAGTTTATAACATGTAGCCACTGTGAAAATATTTTAATGAGTTATAATATCAATGGGTAACAAGTCTTGGTTGGTAATTATGGTTTAAAACCATACTACGCGCCGGAAAGGCGTTAAAGTCGTTAAATGACGATATTTGCGATATTTTTGTGAAAAATGATGTTATGACCAGGTTTAAATAATTAAAATATTTTATTTAGTATAATATATCAGTAGGAAAAAGGTTTCATATGAAATCATGATTAAAAACCATTTTAAGTGTCGTAAGGGCGTTATCGTCCTTTAAGAGCGTAATACAAGAACTTGTGCATAAACTCAGCTTATAAACTGAAATGATATCCCAAAATATCCTAATCATGATATTACATCAGTAGCCAATAAGTTTAGTTTCAGAAATTATATTTAAAACCGTTCTATGCGCCGAAAGGACCTTTGGGTCGCTTTAAAGCATATTTTACGACATTATACGAAAACTCAGTTTATGGTCAGATTTGTAACACCAAAATATGTTAAACATGATATCATATCAGTAACTAATTTATTTGCAAGTTCATTGGTGTTTAAAACCTCATTTTTAAACAAAAGGGCAATATAGTCAAAGTTTGGCATTTTTACGGAAACTCGCATAAAACTTGGATAACTATTATTATCATGTAATGTAACCTCAGAGGGTTATGCTACATAATAATAAGATCATAACGAGACCATAAATCAGTAGCATACTAATCTAATTCGGTTCAAAATCGAAAGTCAATGCAGAAGTCAAACTTCGCGACTTTCGGTTGCGAGCCGACCCTAAAACTAAAATTGACGAGCCGAACATGTTTACACATGTTCTAATAATTATTACCAAGTTGTTTAAGTGTTAAAACATATTTTAAAACACCTTTAAACTTAGTTTATGAGTATTTCGAAATCTGACCCGTTGACTTTTTAAAACATTAATTCGTTGACTCGTCAATTGACCAAGCAAATGTGGTAATCAGGAGGTGCCCTCTTGAGGGATTAACACCTACCTAATTACGATCTCGTAGCCACGTTCGTTGCAAACAATGGCTGGACCTTTAAGGTCTAAACCGAAAGTCAAAGCTTTTATCGAAAACGCTTGACTTTTAGCTTTAAAAGCTAAATAAAAGAACTAACCAAGGAAGGAACACTTACTAGTGGTCCAATGGACTGAAGAAGACTCAAAGGAAGCTCCCAAATAATCAGGAACCTCCAATTATGAGTATAGAGGATAAGAGAAGAAAAGGTGCAAGTTCACAAGGTGAAACCCATCTCCTATTCATAGTGTTTGGAGGATGTGTGGATGATTACAGGTGTTAGAGGCTTACTAGGATGATTAAAAGTGTTAATGAAGTGTCAAGACTAGGTTAAGAGTGACAAAAACGAGCTAGGTGTCATGATATGGAGCTATGCTTGCTGAACAAGAAAGTTTCTGTCTGCAGGCTACCTTCCTTGCATACGGTCCGTAAGGGCCCAGGTCAGCAGCCCACACTTTCATCTTTTGGCATTTTTGGCCCCTGGACTTGTTTCATCGTGTTTCGTCACCCGTAACCCCTTTTAACCTGATTTCAAGGCTCTATAAAGGTGTTATGGTATATGTGACTTGGAATATGTCCAGAAATATCTCGGGTTCGGTTTGTTCGGTTGTACGGTCGTGCGTTTCGCAGAAATGCGTAAAACGCTTAAACGGACACAAAAATGATCGAAATTTCGCAACGATGGACATCCTTGTATTCTGATCAATAAAACGCAAGATTTTTATTGAATATACATATTTGGATCTATATTCGGAGTCCGTACTCAAAATATGAGAATCGGAAAGCTTCCACAGTTCGTCAGGAATAGTCCCTGGACTTCCAAACTTGCATAAAACATTATAATTAGTGCATAAAGCTATCTTAGGCCCATATTAGGCACACACAAGAGTATGACTAACATCATTAGACTCTTGGTTCGTTAAAAGGTCACTCAGAGGCTTAGTTTGAGCATGTTGACACTTTTAGTCCCTCAACTATTAAGTTGTCATTCAGAGGTTATAAAATAACATAACAACGCATTTGGTCCCTTTCGTTTTAGCACGTGGCATACGAGGATCAACGGGACATGTGTCGGAATTTTATAGCATGGGTTTTTATGAGGTGTTATAGTCATAACCACCGATGATTTCAAACAAGCCTTAGACCCTATGTTTCAACAACAAAAATATTTTGCTGACCTTGAACATAAACATCAAATGCAAGAAATTAGAAACATGGTTGATGCCAGATACATGGATACAGTTGCAGATATCAAGGCAATCAAGGCTCACATCCTTCAAACCACTGGTACCACTCCTCCTACAGTAATCCTAATAAACACTGATGATGCCAAAAAGTGGGGAGAAACCTTTACAGAAAGAAGTGCTAAAGCTTGAAAGAGATGCACGACCAACAGGGGATATCCCTAGGCCAGATGGGTCTAAGAAAGTTGATGAAACATAAACTTTCTTGGGCAGGGAAAGGATGAAGAATAAGATGAGGGTAAGAGATAAGGGCAAAGTGTTGGTTGAGCAAAAGATAGCACTGTAAAAAGAAAAAGAAGAGGTTGGTACTTCCACAAAGAAGAGGCCAGTTAGAAAAACCAGGCAACTAATAACCACTCCTTATAAAACTTAGTCAGTTGCTACTCCAACCATTGAAACCTCTGCTCCCACAAAATCTCTTACACCTTCTCCAAAAGCTAAACCTCCTTCAACCACAACAGATGTTACAACACCTGTTGTGTCAATATCTGTTGACACAGCATAGGTTATAGCAGATGTTAACCCATCCACTGCTTTGATCATTTTTCCTACATCTACCCAACTAATACCAATGCCTACAAGAATTCCTGATCATCCACCATCACCTACACTCAGGTTCAAAAGGAGAAAGATTACCAAGATCATTAATGAAGATGAGATCATTCCTGCTTCACTTCCATTGTCAGCACAACCTCTGACCTCTATAACAATTGTTCCTCAATCTTCCATTCAAAAATCTGCTCAACCATTAAAAGTAGTTCCTGCAGCAGTAAAGTTCCTCTTTATTTACAACTGTAAAGGAAGAAATCAAGTCTTTTTAATCTGAAGAAGATCCTGAGAAAAGACTCATCCAATCTCTGGATGGCTATCCTAGACCAGCAAACATTGATGAATATTTACTACTTAAAGCTAGACAAGCAGAGGATATAGCCAAGAGAGATACAGCATGTAAAAGTGATAGAGAAGTGCAGAACTATATGCAATACCAACTGAGCAAAGTCAGAGTTGTAGAAGATTATGTTAAAGACTTATGCAAGAAGCTGTCTGAAATGGAAGATCAAAGTCTAAGACATGACTACATTAAGCACATCATGACCAACAAGAAGTACAAAGCTACCAGGGAACAGTTCAAGGATTGGACTGTGAGTGATCTAAGAGAAGAAATAGAGAGAATGCAAGAAATATCCTCACAAAAAGCCAACTCCTCCTGACTGGAAGAAATACAAGAAAGATTTGCCTGACAGAGCTTTGAAGTTCAAAAGAATGAATGAAGAATTGAGACAGAACAATTATAGATCAAGAAATCAGGTCATTAGATGGGGAGAATTAAGAGTGTTTGACACTTACAAAAAGTTGGAAGAAAGAAGGAAGAAAGATTCAAACATGCCTCCTAAGCCTGATTACTCATCAGAGATTATGATTCATAAAGCTCAACATTCTAAAAGATTTGTCTCAACATCTGCCCCTTCCACACTTGCCTTAAATCAATTAAAAGGCAAGAGGAGATGGCTGAAGAAGATCAAAGAGTGTATGAACATGTCAAAGAAGGAATCAAGTGCATGATTGATTATCATACTGATGAAGCCAGTAAAAAGCTTGTAGCATATCTTACAAAGATGGTTCATCAATCAACATCACCAACTCTACCAACCTCAAGTCTAATGGCCATGCTACCAAGATGAGAATGGAGGATGCATATGAGCTTTGTGTAGAAGACCTCCAAGATCTTATGGATCTGGTACTCGAAAAGGATGATGATGATGAAGTGTCTCTGAACTTTGAACTGTAGTTTAAAGGACAAATCAGGGAATTTCTGTTAAGGAATAAAAACCAAGAATAAATAAGTGTTTTAGCATCATCTGTTCCAGGGGGAGATTGTTGGGATTGAACCCTATACAAAGGAACAAATGATAGAAAGCCAAATACACTATCTGCGGATTGGTTCAACTATCAGAGTTTACAACCACTGATAGGCTAAACTCTATCTTCCAAAGATGTGCTACCTTCATCATCTATTGCTACAATTTGCCAAAGGTCTGCCAGAAGATAAGGAATAGAGGATGGTCATCAGTGTTTTACTTTATTAGTTTAATATTCAATGTAACAGTGCTTTGCGCTATCAGAGTTTTGTAATCAGTGTTTTAGTTAGTTATTTGTTTGTTAGATGTCACTATCAACCCTGACGTCATCAAAAGATGCTCAGTGGTGAGATAGTTAGTATAAATAGGTGAATCGTTGTAACAGTTATATCCATCTATCAAAAGATCATTCACCAATCATCCTCTCTGAGTTTTCTGTACTATCAAACTGTGTTGTAATTGGTTGAGGGGGAGTTTCTGAATCACATGCAAAGTTTATCAACTTGAAAAGCATGATGGTGATGAAAACAAACGACCTTTACTTGTAGTAAAAGTTTTCCATCTTATTTCGCTGCATTACTTTTCAATTCAATCATATTTCCATTTTTGAAACAAAAACTACAAGTAAATCAAACTCAGATCCTAACAAGGGTTCCTGCGCAAAGTGTGTTTTTCCTACGAAGTGTAGTAAGCGATTTGAGCCATCTGATGGGTGTGTTTAATGGTTGAGATCAAGTCAGTGGCATTTTTGTAATATTTGTGTCTCATTAATTAATTGTCATAATATGTTAAGGGTAGTCTTGTCAATTTACGTGTTCTAAATTAGTCAATTTACGTGTTTTAAATCAATCAAATAACACACCCCCTACAATCTTGCGATTTTCCCTCTCCCTCACTCTAAAACCAATTATAGAAAACCTATTTCATACCAAAAATAGCTAGAATTATGGATCAAGATACCATGTTTATCATTCCCTTCGCAATTCATCATCTTCTTCTAAAGCACATTCAATTCATATTTCATCTGGTTCGTCACATTATGTTTTATCACTAAAGCACACTATTATAAACACATCCAGTATCCAACTTCATGTGTAGTAAAACACAACACTATGATAAAACACAATGTGAAGAAACGAGAAACTGATAAAACACAATCTCAAGACAATGTATTTCATCTTGTTCGTCACATTGTGTTTTATCTGGTAAAACACATCAATATCTCTGAGTGAACTACGATTAACTGTTAACTGCTAAAACACAATACCAATATCTATTAGTGAACCACGTTACATTATTAATCAGCATTTAATACCAATGGAATTATAACACATTAACATTAACCTTTTAACTGCTAAAACACAGCGACAATAAATTATTCATGAAGGATTGCAGCTGATAAATGTTGGTTCATATGTCTGTTGCCTTCGTCATTACACGAGAACGAGTCTGGAATAAACGAGAGTTTCTGAAGACCGAACAAGACAAAGTAGATATCCAAGAGGGATTCTATTGGTGCATAATGTCTATAGAATAGTCTTGTATCGAGTCTGTATAGAATAGGGGAAACGAGGCATATTTAAGTGTGTTTGATATCAAGTTCGCTGGTGATGGAACTTGAGAAGTCAAGTTCGGCCGAACTTGACTAAGTCAAGCTCGCCCGAACTTGTGTCACTCTCCAGCGAACTTAGACTAATATATATAGGTGCCTTGGGATTTCATTTGTAAAAGAAGGAGATATTTTGGCACAGAGACGGCGAAGCTCTGTCGGATCCAGATCTTGAATATATTGAACTTTAGATCAATGAAAACAACCTTTAAACGAGTAATTCTTGTTATTTGGTTAACTTGTCATTAGTTTCCGCCTAATCGGACAATAGATAACAAATTTAGGTTCCCGTGCTAATCGTGGATGTTCCTACACTGGATTTGTTGAAATCAAGACAAGAACCTCTCTATTTCATCTCCATTCTTCTATTTTTCTTAACTTTTGAACAAAAATGAAGAATTCACAGACAAATTTTGTCCAATTTTGAATATGACATGTTAAATACATCATAGATAAACCCTGAGAGTTTGGAGACTAAAATCAAATGAATTGGTGTCAAAATGTTGCAAAAACCATGTTTGAAAAACTCATTTTCTTCGAACTTATTAGCCAAGTTCGACCGAACTTGAGGGAAAAACTCACTTTCTGAGTGAATTTTTACCAAGTTCGCTCGAACTTGAGGAATCTTTGATAAATTCTCGCTAAGTTAGCTCGAACGTGAAGAATTTTTGATAAAATTTCGTTAAGATCGCTCGAACTTGAGGTATTTTGAGAGATATTTGTGAAGTTCGACCGAACTTGTTATATATTTCCTGTTTTTTCTTCAAGTTCGACCGAACTTGAGAAAATTCATTGAATTTCTATAGTAAGTTCGCCGAACTTGCAATTGTTCCTTGGAATCATTTGTTAAGTTCGTTCGAAGATAAAACTCAAGAAATTTTCAAAACAAATCACAAGTTCGACCGAACTTGTGATAAAATCAGGAATTCTTCATTCACTACTACAAGTTCGATCGAACTTGTAGTAAATCTAACAATTTCCAAAGTTTTATCGTGTTTTCAGTGTACATGTCTCGATTTTCAAAATGGAAGATTTCCATAACGCATTTGCTGCTGGAGTAGCTCAAGCCTCAACGTCAAATTCAATTGCGGTTAATCAAATGAACCTCGATAATGAAATGGGAACTACTCAGAAACCACCGAAGTTGATGAGTATGGACGAGTTCAAGGGATGGAAAGAAAAGTTTGTTAATTGGATTCAAGCGAATCAATTCAACAGCTGGGTTGCGATTGAAGATGGTTATACATGGCCTAAACATGAACGTGATCAAGATCTTCCACTGAACAAGTTTTCAGCGATTGACAAAGAGAAATATGTTGCTGAAAAGAAGATGATCAGCTTGATACAACAATCTGTCAAAGAAGATATCTTGATATTATTACCAGAATATGATACTTCTCAAGAATTATGGAATTCTCTTTGCGAAAAATTCAAAGGAAGTGATGAAATGATCAAAAGCAAAAAGGCTTTGATAAAGAAAGAATTTGAGATCTTCACGATGATCAAAAGACAGACAATGAAGCAAATGATTGATAGATATTGTCACATCATGGTCCAGATGTGAAGACATGATATCAAGAGAACTAATGAAGAGCAGATTGAGAAGCTGGCCGATGCACTTCCAGAAGGAGAATGGACAACTTATCTAATGATTCTAAAGAATAGTCCATCTTGGAGACATTTTAAGTTGTCATCCTTCATTGACAAACTTGAAGGTCATGAAATGGAATTGATGAAGATTGCAAAATCCAAAACACTAATGTTGTTCAGGATGTCGGAGTTTATTACAAAGGTGGTGTTACAGATACTCCGATTCAATGTCCAAAAATCCAAACGGCATTTAGTACAAACATGAATACATCAGATCAATCGTCACAAAATCAGTATTCTCTAAACACTGGTTATTCATATGTTAGTTCAAATTCTTCTTCTCAAAGTCAATCTCATCAGACAAGCCAATCCACTGCTAATTCAAATGTTTTCCAATGCAACATAGCAGTCGATTTAAAGAATGTGTTTCCTGAAAAAGTTGCAAAACAGCACATAGCACTTCTTGCTACAGTTCTAGATTCGTATGAAAGTCTTGTTGCTGGAAAGATCAAAAATCCTGAAATGACAGCTGAGGATTACGATCAGGTAGATGAGGAAGAGTTGGAACTGATGGACATCAAATGGTCCTAAGCATCAATTATCCAGAGCGTTTCAAAGTTTGTAGCACTCACTAGAAGGGATATTAGTAACTCAAGCAATAAACTTGGTTTCGACAAAATGAAAGTTACTTGTTTCAGATGTCGACAAAAAGGGCACTTCAAATGTGAATGCCATAACCAAGAAGCTAGTGGAAACCAAAACCCTTTTGGAACTGGTAACGAATATTACAAGAAAGCGCTGCAATACAAATCATATCCGAATAGAACACAAGTTGAAGTTGAAGATAAACCTGCAAAGAAAGCCGAACAAGCTCTTGTTGCCAATCATGAAGACGATGGTTTCGATTGGAACAAATACATAGGAAAGAAGACGGGTGTTGCTATGATGGCAGAGGTTGTGAATGAATCTGAGACATCATTTGTGGATGCTGCTATCGAAAATGCTATTCAAGAAGCATTAATGCAGAGAGCTGAGGAAGAAGCTATCCTGGAGAATGTAGTTTTGGAAAGATACATGCAACAAACAGGGGAAGAAGGAATAGCTTACCTTGAGACGCAAAAGCAAGAAGAGTTGAAAGCAGAAGGTGAAAAGGTAAAAGCTGACGTAAGCATGTCTGAAAAGGAAGTTGTGAAAGTTGTGGAGGTTGAAAAACCTTGCACAAAGTGCGCAAGTCCTTGTGAACCTTGTTTGGATAAAGTCAAAGTCATAAGAGAATTGACTGAACATAACGAAAACTTTCGTTATGATTACAGAACCATAAAAGAAGCTTATGACAAAATATCAAGAAATATAAAACAAGTCGAAAGAGCTAACAGTGAACTCAATGCTAATGTCACAATGTTAAATGCCACCGTTATTGAAAACCAAAAGGCAATTAACATGTACATTAATACAATTGCTGAGACAAAGCATGAGTTTCACGAAATGAAAATTGAAACAGAAAGAGTCAGACAATTGTTTAAAAGTTACACCACAAACGCATATGTCATTGATCACATTCTTCCTACGTTCAAGTCGGAGGATAATGTTGATAACTCAAAGTGTAAAGTTTACGGAAATGTTCCTCCATCATTTCTTGCAAGTTACTGCTACAAGAAAGATGATGATATTGAAAAGGCATTTAATCTTTTAGTTCTTTCAGAAAAGAAAGTTAAATTGCCTGAGAACATTGACGTAGACTTTATAAAATCAAATGATGACAATGAATCAGTGGTAAAAGATGTGGTAAAGTATGTTTTGGGAAATGATTCTGATGACGGCAGCTTTAAAAGCGCCAACTCGAGTTCAAATAGTTCTGGTTCACAATCTGAAAGTGACGATACATCCTCAGAAAATGATCTAAGTGATGATCCTAATGTTGTCATCTACAAGGTTAAGGAATCTGATAGATTATATTTCAATGATAGCTTTCCGATTCAGAATGTGAAAGAAGATCAAATCGATAAACTATTTAAACTTGTGGAAGTTTCATCAGATGATCTCGAGAAAAATGAAAAGAAGTTTTATTCTAAACCAAAACGGAATTTTAACAATTACCATAGAAACGGTGGTGATTTTCCTGAGAACATTAGAGCAGGTTTAGGTTTGGAAGAAGCTGAAGATGAACCAAAGAAGAATCAAAAGTCAATGTTCCAGGAATACAAAGGTAAGAACATAAAGTTTGTATACGGAACGAGCACTGTTCAGGAGGAAAGCTTAATCGGTAAGAAGTCAAACGATGAATTCAAGAAAGAAAAAGAACTTCGGGACAAGGCTAAGACCAAGTCCACAAGTGGAGTAAAACCCACTATTGGAAATGTTCATGATACTCGGACTTGCTTCAAATGCAATGAAGTTGGTCACATTGCTCGCAAGTGTCCGAAGTCTAAGCCTGTGAATTTCCGAAGAAAAGAAGTGTCAAAAGCAATAAAACGAAATGTTGAATCCAATCTTGAAGTAAAACCTAAAAATGAATCAAAATTTGAAAATTCAATTTTTCAAAAGGAGAGACTTCAAAGTCAAACAATGATTCTAGGTTTTATATCAAGAAAGCTAGAGTTAATTCTCAAGCTTGGATTGCTAAAAAGAAATCACCTGAAAAAGTGAAGATTGTTTGTGATAAAACCGAAAATGTCAAATCAATCAAGAAAGATAAAAGAAAAGTTGATTGTGAGTTTGAAGTTTGTGATGTTGAATATGCTTATCAAAGAGCATACGAAAGTGATTACGAAGAAGTGTATGAGGAGCTATATCCAAAACCCAAAGACCAAGAAGGCTTGGGTTGAGCTTTTTAACTAAATCCTTTCATGTGAAGGAGTTCCAAGATCCAGCTTATCAAAGTTGATACGGGATTGAGGAGCTTCATAATTTTTAACTTATCCAGAAATGTCAAATCTTTGTCATTTTGAGGGGGAGTAGTTAAGAAGGAATTTTTTTTGAAAAAAGTCAAAATTATGAAAATCCACACCGTTGAACAGAAAAACTAATTTTCAAAGTTCTTACAAGTTCAAACTGCTTTTACAAGTGGTAAATGAGTCTAATGATTGTTTGTTAAACAATTGCAGATACATAATTGAGAAAAAGGATCGGACGACGAGGTCATGGGATCCACATTGGTTTGTTACATTTTTAGAAGAATTTCTTTAAATCTAAAATCCAAAAATATGGTTTTGATTTTAGGGGGAGTAAGAAAATTTGAAAATTGTTGAAAAATCAAAAACATATGAAAAAATTGAAAATTCAAAAACATTGAAAAAATTCAAAAAGTACAAAAACATCAAAAAAGACAAAAAGAATTTGGTTATCAAAAAGGAAATGATAGTACATCAGTGGACTATCACAGTATGCTAAAGAATTGTAAAGTTTAAAAGTGATAAACGAGTCTTACTGTGGATGTGTTGATAGACTTTACACCTTCAGTAGATTGTTTCCAGGATATAAACTAAATTTTACAGCTGCTTAATCTTGTGGATTAACACATCTTGGATATATGGACTTAGTACTCCGAAATTTTGATTGAAGGGTTGCCTGATTCTGAGATACGAGGTCTTTATAGATGATTGATATCTGGGGTATTATACAAGTTCTTCTGATTTTGCGGAAGCAATAGCCTAGAACTTCTATAATGCTTTTGCTAAAAACCCCAAATTAGCATGCAAACTTGAAAAAATCGAAAGATCTAATCATTTGCAATGCTAAAAAGATTCCTTAAGTGGAACACACCTGAAAGACGAGCCTTCATCTCTTTGTCGGTACGGTAGTACTAACCTGAGCTCTCAAAGCCTCGTATAACCCAAATACAGATATCAATTACGCTATACTCACCTGTAAGATGAAATCTAGGGAATCTGGATTCGGGAGTATATTCAAGAGGTGTGAACCATAGTTAAGTCAGGTTTCATAATTCTTACCTAACATATCTTGGAACAATTGAGAAATGTGATAAAGTTTAAGAGGACATACATATCGACAATCTAGGTAAACAAGTTTAGAACTTAAAGTCTCAAAAAGGTCAACGGTACTGGTGATATGTCTCAAACAAACTGATATGATCCTTAGACGCAAATTCACAAAAATATGTCTGTAAATATGTTTGTACATAGTTTACTTTACTTGTTAAGAGTTTAGTAAATACTTTACTTACTTTTTAAAAATCCAAAAAGATTTTCAACTAGCAAATGCGGATCATCGAAGTCTAGTAAGAAAAAGTTCATTAATTTGAAACTTTAAAAGTGAAGATAATATCAGTTGTTCATAACGGGTTTAGCCAAGGTCATTAATTTGGACTTGGTTGACATATTTGGTTAATCAAGGTCATTAATTTGGACTTGATCAACTAAGTGGATTTTCACAAATCAAATGATAAAAATGTGAAAGTTGAAGGTTTTAAAACGTAAAATGTTTCAAGGTCATTAATTTGAACTTGAAATAATTGAAAAATGAAGATTAAAATTTGAAATACAAGTTTGTGTACAGGTGGTATGTAATACATGTGGTACAAAATTTCAAAGTTTAGAATCTGAAATGTTTATTTGAATTCCCAAGTACTTTGAAACAGGAAGTAAAGTTTTAGGGGGATCAGGATGAAACATGATTGAAGATAAAGCTCAAAGCTAGGGGGAGCACAGCTCACAACAAGGGGGAGCTTGGAGATTAAAGTTTTATCAAGTTAAATTGAAGAAAAGAGAAAGTTTGAAGATCATAAAGTTTAATGATTATTCAAGGATAAAGATAAAGACTCAAGAACATATTTGAAGTCTGATGATTACAAGGCGTTCAAAGAAGACTATGACATTTGAAGACTGACGAGGATGATTATTGTCAAAGATGTCTATGAAAGAAGATTACTGCGGCAACATCCAAGGGGGAGTCTGTTGGTGCATATGTCTGTTTTCTTCGTCATTACACGAGAACGAGTCTGGAATAAACGAGAGTTTCTGAAGACCAAACAAGACAAAGTAGATATCCAAGAGGGAGTCTATTGGTGCATAATGTCTGTAGAATAGTCTTGTATCGAGTCTGTATAGAATAGGGAACGAGGCATATTTAAGTGTGTTTGATATCAAGTTCGCTCGTGATGGAACTTGAGAAGTCAAGTTCGGCCGAACTTGACGAAGTCAAGTTCGCCCGAACTTGTGTCACTCTCCAGCGAACTTAGACTAGTATATATAGGTGCCTTGGGATTTCATTTGTAAAAGAAGGAGATATTTTGGCACAGAGACGTCGAAGCTCTGTCAGATCCGGATCTTAAATGTATTAAACTTTAGATCAATGAAAACAACCTTTAAACGAGTAATTCTTGTTATTTGGTTAACTTGTGATTAGTTTCCGCCTAATCGGACAATAGATAACCAAGTTAGGTTCTCGTGCTAATCGTGGATGTTCCTACAATAAAAACATCGTCAAGAAATTATTCATGAAGGATTGCAGCTGGTAAAACACATGTTACACTGTGAATGTTTAAAACATAATGACAAAAAATCCTCTAACTAATCCAATGATAAACTGCTAAAACACAACGACATCAGTCTGCTTGCTGCTAAAACACAACGATATTAGTCTGCTTGCAGTTAAAAAACATTGTTAAGAAATCCTCCAACATTAATTCAATATCGTAATCATTGTTAGATAAAGCATACAATTGCTACAACACATCAAACAAAAATTCAAGTTTATACAATATCATAAAACTTTACCATCACATTTTGATCAATAAAGGTGTTATGAAGAACCAGATGCAATACGAATGTTCTAGGGATATGTTGTATCGAGTGTATAATTTAAACGAAACTGTCGATTTGATTTCAATAAGATATTTAGTTTCCTTAATTATCTGGTTAGTTAGTTAATCTATTAATAAAATCCATAATTAATACAATAATCAAATTACCTTAATACCCTTTTGATTAAAAACTCCAATTGCCACAAGTCACATGTAGGAGGCTTCCTACACTTTGTAGGAAACAATGGCTGTGTAGGTGCATGATTTTATATGAAGACTATACACTTTCTTTTATATGAAGATTATACACTTTCTTATATATATATATATATATATAATAAGATAAGAGTATCATGTAGCTGCATGATTTTATACGAAGATTATACACTTTCTTTTTTTATAAATTTTAAAATCGTTTGTGATTGTCATTTGACATAATATTACTAAAAATATTACCATTGCTAATTGTTATATAAATATACGTAGGTTTGTTCTTCACTCATTATTCCAGTTCAAAAAAGAACTTCTTTGACTATTAAGGCACTTTAGAGAGGTAATCAATGTGTTTTTCATGTCATACTATTTTTTTTATCACAATCTACTAATTTTTTTGTTGTATTGATATCTAGAATGGAAAACCAAGGTCAATTACTTCGTTGAATGATATTGATACTCTTACTACAAACTACACTATCAAGGTGAAGATTGTGAGTTTGTGGAGAAAGAAGATGAGAAGTAATGATAGACAGAGAGATCGTACTGATATGATACTGATGGATGAGATGGTATTTTCTTGAATTTTAGACAGTCTCTAGATTCTATCATGTTTAGTAAATATTTGACGATTGCATGATAACATTTTGTTTGCATGTTATCTTTTATGTATTCACAGGGTACCAAGATTCAAGCTTGGTGCTTACATAAGTTGTTTTCAAGGTTTGAGAGACATCTAAATGTTGAAGAATGCCTTATTATCAAAACGCTATTTCTTGCTGCGAACACTACATCATTCAAGATTGTTCCTAAAAATCAGAAGATATCTTTTTTCTACCATGCATTTGGGGAAAAGTCAGTAACCGGGAAGATCCATAGTTTGTTTTCAATTTTATTTATTTCAAAAATTGTTGTTTCACAGAGGATCAAGGAGGGTACTACAATAGGTTTGTTCAATATTTTTTAAGACGTATTTATAAAACAATATTGCTTCACATATTAAATTGTAGTTTTTGTGTATGTATTACTGACATCATTTTTTTTACTTTTAGATTTCATTAGTTACGTTGCTGTTTGTTAGAAGATTGAGGACACTAACAAAAAGGATGAGAGTATAGGGAAACGGCTCCATCTTAAGCTTCAAGATCTGGAGTAAGATTGTTTTAAAAGTGTATTTGTTTATTTTTTCGGTATTCTATACTTTTTTTACAATGTTCTTAAACTTACATTTTTTTCATATATGCTAAGGTTGATTTAACTCTTAGGGATGATTATGTTAAGGACATGTATTCTTACATGATTAGTAAACATCCGGACGTACATGTTGTCGTTGCTGTCCATTTGTGTTCTTAAGACCTACAAAGGTATTTTAATAATTATAGTCAGAGACTATTATACAATATAGATAGATGTTCTATTTTATTTTATCGGGATGTAATGTTGGTTCAACAACTTACATTCCAAGAATTAGCATGATACCGTCTCACAAGAAAATATCCTTCAAGTTTCAACGAAGGCAGTATCCAATAAGCATATGCTTTGTGATGACTATTAACAAAAGTCAAGGACAGTCTCTATCAAGAGTCGGTCTTTACTTGAGAGACCCTGTATTTTCACATGGCCTGTTGTATGTTGCATTGTCGAGAGTAAAGACTAAAGATGACGTCAAGCTTTTAGTATTTGACAAGGATGGGAGACCGACAAATCGACCGACGAACGTTGTTTACAAAGAGATCTTTGGGAATTTGTAGCTTAACATTTTGAGTTATTTTAGAACTTAGAAGTTTTTAGTGTTTTTTATATTAACTTCATTTGATTTGCTATTTTTTTATAATTACATTAGAACTTCAAGGATTTGTATTGTTTTGTTATTTATACTGACTTTCCTTATTGTTTATAAATATTAAGAAGTTCGGTAATCACTAATATTTATAAGTAATGTTTCACATATTTAAAAGTCTAATATAATTATGGAACAACATTATGTGAGTTAATGATAATATTGTATAGAATTTTTAATAAAATAGTAGACGAAAATTTAGATTCTAAATATATGAAACGTGCTTATTCTTGGGAATACTACAAATTAACAATATTACATTTTATTTTAAAAGATTCATGATACATAAAATAATAATAATGTTATTAAAATATAAGAAATAATCAATTTTTAGCTACTCTTAAATCCTTTTAAAAACCAAGTTGTAAATTTTTTTTCTTTATAAATAACACGATTTTTTTAGTTATAGACTTGTACAAGTATTTTCAGAAACGTTTTTTTATTAAAACTGTTATGGAAACTATTAAATAGATAGTCAATTTATATATATATATATATATATAGAGAGAGAGAGAGAGGATCATGAGAAAATTAGATATAAATAAGAAAACTAGAAAACTAACTCAAAAAGCAAAAAAAAGCATAAAAAACATACAATTTTTTTATAAAAAATCACTGGATTTTATGTATAAAAAAACTTTTTTTCAAAAAAAAAAAAACTTGTACTGCACATGTGCACTATATGTGTACTGCACATGTGCATTATATGTTTATGTTGCACATGTACATTATATGTTTTTTTTATTTTTTAAAGTTTTTTTTATATATATAGCGAATTTTAATAAAAAAATTTGATATTTTTTGGCTTTTTTAGTTAGTTTTTTGGTTTTCTCATTTAAACTAGTTTTCTTATGATTCATCCCCTATATATATATATATATATATATATATTATATATATATATACACTTAATAAAATTGTTTCTAAAATATACAATATAATCAATTTATGGATACTATTAAATACATTTAATAACAAATTTGTAACATATTATTTGTTTATAAACAATCCGAAAAAAAACATTTATAAATATACAGATCATACATAATTTCTTGAATATCATGTAGTTTATATCTTATTTTGTAATTAAATTTTGTAAATTATCTAATTTAGTAATATATCTTCTTTTTTACAATCATGTTATCTGTGCAAACAATAGACAATTACTTGGACCACAATTGAGACTCTTGCCCATAACCTAAATATTTTTGTCTTATAAATATACATAATACCTCATCATCTACATCCAATTCAAAGTTCATATATCACTTATATCACTGAAGATGTTTAATTGTTTTTTACGTTATCTATCAAACAATAAGATGAATTCTTGGGTATTCCTATGTTATTATCAATTTTATTTCTATATTATATGTTTGTATTAATCTTCATTCTGTATACAGATTTTGCTGAGGAGTTACCACAATTGGGTAGCTGATTACAAGTTTGCTTATGATGGTATGGTTCGAATCATTATGATGGATTGAAGAATTTTTACTATCAAAATTAGGAAAACAGGTTCTTCATACTTTTTCTACGAAGGATGGTCCAATATGATTCAGTCATTAATATTACCAAAGGATCCATTGCTTTTGTTTCAGTATGAAGGTAGTCTAACTTTTAGATTGATATACTTTTATAAGATTTGGCACTTGCTCAAGATGATTTCTTATATTGCCAAACCTCCCAGTTCTCTGAACATAAAGATTATTTGGTAATTATTTTATCTGTTTTTTAAGTTCGTACTATATTAGTATTTAACAGATTTTATAAAACTTTCTTTAATATAAAATACTTATTTTTTTTACTTGCAGCTTACGATAGATTTTGGTTCATTTGAAGAACATAGTACCTACGAAACATGTTATTATAACGGCTTTTCCTAACCATACATGGTTGGTTGTTATGGAGAAACATGGTCAAAATTTTTATATGACTACCGGGTGGAATTGCATCAAAGAAGACATGAAAACTCAAGATGAACACTTTATTTTCTTCGACATGATTTCAGAGTCTTTGATATGATGCTTTTTAAAGGTACAAAAGCTTTGGTGCGTATTCCTGAATGACGTCTTGTATGTGTTAAAGAAGAAGTTAACGAAGAAGTTGTCGCTTAAGTTAATTAGTATTCTTTTAGTTATGATAAAACGAATTATAAAACAACTTTGTTTTTGTTAGTATTACATTTTATAGTTGTTTAATTTTACTGACGTCTTTATCATTGATTAATCTACCTTATTCATCATGCAATTTTCATTTATTAATATATATATATGTATATTTATTTTTTTTAAATAAAAAGATTCACAACCCGTGAGTATTCACGGGTGATAACCTAGTTATCTATATATAATTAGATATTTGAAGAATAAAAATAAATAATTGTCGTAAAAAAATAAGATAAAAACAAATGGAAGAATGGTGGAAATCATGTGAGTCAACATTTTTATGTTAACCGAGTCAAGTTATAAAAAAGGGTGGGAAAAAATATAAAAGCAAGACATACACTTAACAACTTTCATAACAAGTTTACCCATAAGCATAATACACACTTTCATAACCCAAATTCACCATCTTTAACATGTTAAACTATATTATTTCATAAATATCCTTAACATACCCAAATATGCATGAATCTATCATAATCACCTTCCAAAACCCTAACACACAAGGTTTACCGTTAAAATATACTTAATTTATATTTTAACATACTAATCACAACTTACATCATCAAACTCCATGAACATATACATGTATGTAATATTTCAATATCATCGTTAAACCACCACCAAGTCTTAGAAACATAATTTACTCTCTTTAACATTTTCAAGTGCCTTCAACAAGGTTTTTAGTGAACCCTTGTCATTTCTTACATAACTATAACTTAAAAACAAGGTAAAAGGGTTCTTACTACTAGCCTAGGCTAGGGAAAGACAATTTTGTTAGAAAAGAAGAGGAAAAGCTCCAAATCTTGGATGAGAGCACTCCTCAAATGATCTAAACACTTGTACCACCTTGGATTACCCTTGAGAACCCTTGTATTTGCTTGAAATGGATGAGAAAATGAAGGATGGGGAGATGGTGGTTGGGGTCGTGAGTTAGAGAGGGAAACACAAGGAGTTGTTTTGTGGTTTTTGTAAGTTGTAGAAGTAAGTATGTGTTCTTGCACTCTTTAGTCTTCAAGTATAAACCACACTTCAACAAAGTCAAGGGGCACCATCTTTTCCTCTTCAACACTCAACATAGAAAGAATGGGGTGTTGGACCCCTTATGTGGCCATGAACATGGAGGGATGGGAGGGGGTTGGGGGTGGTTGATTGTGTTGAAAATTTGGCCGAGAACATGGAGGGATGCTGGTAATAGATATTTAGGTGATCAGCCTAATTAGGATGTTTAGGTCCTAATGATGCATTAGTTTACTAGTTACAATTAACTGGTCTCCTAAACATAGCCTTGTAGATAATTTGGTGTAAAACGGTTATTATTAAGGCTAATTATTTAACGTTCTTTCAATAAAAAGCGAAATTTACTATATAGATATCTACATGATATCTTTATTCCTCTAACACATTAAACATAATTCAATGTCACTACTAATTACACATTATGTTTGTTTGGTGAAAACCACAAGTTTGGACGTTAAAACGAACTTAAAATAACATTTATGTGATCCATCGAATTACGATACTTACTTATCTAAAATAAGTTTGATCTATTATTCACACCAAACATATCATGCCATCGATTCCAGACATATTGGAACAATTTGACTTAAAACGTTTATCGGAGAATCACCAACGCTCGTTTAATAAACCTTTATCGATACGCCATAAGTCGATACCACAATTACCAAATGCTAAGTCCCATGCATTTCCCAGGATATTGCTAGACTTTATGGACTCAATTAACACATATTAAATCTATATGCACGTAATTAAATAATAAATAGTGATTAGGTCGTACAGATTAACCTGTAATTTTGTCGGATGTCACATCTTGTATCATTTTATGCAGAATCATTTTGGGGTTTTAAATATCAAACAAGTGTGTTCATCATATTATTCATCTCTTTTTTCGTGTTCATCATATTTTCGGGTTTTAACATCAAATCTTTTGATGTTTCAGATCTAAAACTTTGTTTGAAACATCATTGCATTGGATATCCAGGTTTGCGCCTTACAGTTGATGCCATTAGCCAAAAACGATGAACAACATTGTCTTAAAAGCTACACAAACTCCAAAGAAGTTTATAAGGAAATGTCTTAAAACTTGTGTTTGCCTGGATTATAGTTATAGTAGAAAATGGAGTTATAGAGTTAAGATCCCATACAAAACTTATTTAAGCTAAAAACAATGAGAACAGATCTTGAGTGTTGATTAATTGAGTTAACAGCAAAGCTGGATTACAAATCATTATTAATAAAAAATATATTACTTAATGAAATTCAAGGGTGTTTTGGTCATTTTCTTATTTTCTATTAACTACTTCCATAATTTTAGGAATTTTTCCACACTGTTTTTAAAACTAAAATAACTTTTATATACTTTGGTTTTTTATTAAAAAGATCATACCATAAAATCAAGATTTGTTTATCTTTAAAATAAGTATAATGTTGCCATAATTTTAACCAGCACATATACAAGCAACACATGACTTTATATAATCAACATATAAATATATAATAATAATGCGTACACAATTATAACTTTTTTTTGAACGGCGTACGGTTAGGATATCGCTAACTGGGTTAGTAGTTAGTATGTTAGTATCACCAAATTAGTAATAAAATCCCTCTGGTAGAACTTGAACTCAGGACTGTACACAATTATCACTAACACATAACTTATATAAGCAACAAATAAGTTTGAATAACCAGCACATATACATGTGAGTGTAGGATCGGCCCTAACTCGTGAGCTACCGGACTGATTTGCTTAGCTAACAAAGGCGGAATTCATTGTTAACCAAGTTGAACAGACAAACACATGACAAGATCAATGATACTGTGTAACATGTCTGAATCTTTGTATCAAATAACTTGGATCGATTTCAGACACAAACGAGCAGGGCTTCGCCACTAGTCTCTAAAAACAGCATACTAACACAAACACCCAAGACACCTATACTGAACAAGTTTCGCACCAAAGGGTCTTGGGTGGGATTTCGTACGAAAATAAGTTTGATACAAAATCCACCAATTTCGTACGAAAACACTAATAATCATACAAAACATAATATTTGACACTTAGAAGCCCTAAATACATAACCGAGTCATCCTAGACGTAGGCAATAGACATTAGTGCACCAACAGACCCCCCTTGGATATTGCCGCAGTCTTGGATGGTCTTCAAAACGTTTTCTTCAAAATTTTCCAAAAATCATTTGACACGTTCAACCGAAAAAGTGCTTTGGAGGCTTCCGACGCTCCTCAGATGGAATAGGAGTTTGATCAGTTGGAGGAGGTCGATTGTATGTGATGCCAAACTTAAATCTTTGCTATGCTGCGATCTTTCTTCTCTTAGCAATCACGGCCTCATTCTTGTCTTTCTTTTTCTTCTCCTTAGCTTCGATCTCTCTCCAAGATGTGTTCCAAGCTTTACCTGAATGAATATCATGAGTATAGCAAACATTAACAATTTTCTTAAAATGCAAAGCTTGAACTTCATCCTTGTCTTCGTAGCTGATCTTCACATGAAACAAACGTTCAATATCTTTCTTTGAACAGTTCACCAGCCACATAAAATCTAAAATACGGATCCCTCTCCATAACCCATAAACACGCTTGTGTGCGATGACTGACTCTGATAATTCATCTGTGATCTTCCATGAGTCTTTATCGGGTTCCAACTGCCTCGCATGTACTCGAATCATAATGCCACCACTTAAGGATCTTGTAAAAGTCTTGTTCCATCTTGATGAGTGGCAGACGCTTGAGAATCAATGTAACATCCTTTTCCTGTGTAACTAGATCTACCTTCTTAACCTTTTTCAGATAGTGTGGCTTCCAACGAGGAAAATTGTGCATGGCCTCGTACTTGATAACTTTCCACAAATCCAGATCGTGAAACTTGATCTTCAAATTGAATAACCTTGACTGTGTCAGCTCCGTAACATCCCAATGAGGTAATGTCTTGATATCCTTCAAGTACCTGAAATACTGTACTCCGAAATCCCTCTTAATTGCATACACATTAAGTTCTTAAATATAACCCAGCTAATGATATCTCCCAATGAAGCATTAGGATCTCTGGTGAAGAAAGCCAGAGGACGTAAAAACTTTCGTTTTGCTGGAAGTTCTTTGAACCATTTCTTTTTCATCTCTATGATTTCTTCTTTGGTCATTGGTTGAGGGACTGATCCAGCTTTAACTGCCTCTTCAACTTTGCTTTTCAACAAGTCATCATTTGCAGACGAAAACATTTCTGCAAAGGTTGGGAAGACGTTTGTACCTTCTCTGGCATAAGTAGCAACATTGTCATCAGAATCGTCAGAATCCCAATCTTCTATAATCACATGATCATAATCATTAGCATCTGGTACTGGCTGGAAGACATAATCATTTGGTTCAATACTTGTGTTGTTCAAATCATCTTCAAAGTCACACTCAAACGAATCTTCATTAAGACCAAATAACTCAGCTAACTTAGCTTTGGAGAAGTTGTGAACATACTCCCCCTTTTCGACATCATGATCTAAATAAAAAAATCCTAGGTTTAGGCACAACAGGAACAACCGACGATGAAGTCCCTCTGAGGATTCCTGCTTGCCTTGAGCCCTGAGACATATCACTAGACTCCCCCTGAACTTGATCTGCAGTATGTTGATTAGCGGATTCGTTCAAGTACACAGAAACATCGACATTTTCATTCATAACAGAATCAGTTACACGGATTCTAGAACCTCCAACACTATCGTCATCATCTTTTCTACCACTAACACCGCTATCCAACTCTAACTCATCAAAGTATGAATCGACCTCATCATCTATCTCTTTATCCATCTGACGCTTTTTCTCCAACTTCTTTTCCATAGATCTGCGATGCTTCTCTGGAAGGCTTGATAGGTTAATCTCAACTTCACGAGGTAACCCTACCAAGATAAAACATGGAGGTGGAGGCTTGTACACAACCATGGCTAGAGATACAGGCTCGGATTCAGCTTCCGGCGCAGTGTGAACAATCACAGGATCCGCAGAAACTTCAGCTTTAGGCTCAGGCTGGCTCAACACAGGAATATCATCTATCTTATTCTTCCCTTTGCCTTGAGCCTCTGATAGAGCTTTTGCAGCTTGCTCTTTTTCTGCAATTCTCTGTCTCGCTTGTTCTCTCTCTATCTTCTCAATTTCATCATCCAAAGAGATTCCCAGAGTTCTAACCAGAATCTTTTCCATCAACTCTATATGTTCGTTGTTGGATGTTTGTTCATATTCATACTCTTCCATCTTCTTTCTTATCCTTTCATGCTCTATGTCATAACTCTATAGAATAGCCTTCAAATTCTCCATTTCATTCTCCAGCAACTTTATCCTTTACTCGTATGTAGAGACCATCTTTGCTGATTCCAAGAATTTCTCATTATCATTAACCACAAGCCTCAAGATCTCCCTTATATTATCTTTGTCAAACTTAAGCTCCTTGATTCGCTTCTCAGCTTTCTTTATCACAGCTTGCAACTCTCCAAGTCTTCCTTCATATACTTTATCAGCTGAAAAAGCTTCTCCTCCAGAAATTTCCCCAAAATCAAATGAGAAATCGTCAAACCTTGCATCAAACGCTCCCTGTGTTAGGTGAGATGATGATTGGTGTACAGGTTGTGATGTGCTAGGAGGAGTGAGAATAGGAGGATGTGGAGGAGAGGGCATTGGAGTATCTAGTGTAGTGTGTTGAGGAAGTGGAGACTGTGGTTTTATGGAGAAAGAGGGCGAGGAGAAGGTTGAGGAGGAGATGGTGGTGGTTGTGGAGTAGATATCTCAACAGATGTTGGAATAACAGGAGAATCAGCAACTTTACTCCTTAACCTGATTCTCAATCGACCCGCGACAGACTCAAGCTTCTTAGCCACAGCACGTTTTACGTGTTTTGCTGTTGGTTTCTTTGCTGGCTTGACAACTGAAAGTTCTTCCTCAGATCCTTACGGAATGAAATCATCATCGTCTCCTATTTCTTTTTTCTTCTTATCCTCCAGCGCCTTTTTCTTTCTTCTTCTTCAGCCTTTTTCAATCGATCCTCAGAATCAGAACTAGAGGACGATCCATTATCATCACCATCACCGCCTTCAACTGAACCAAATGCCTGTTTCTCAATGTTTGCGGTGAGATCTTCAACGCTTTCTACGTTTCCTTCAACTTGTATAGTTTCAGTAACAGGCACTTCTTCAGTTTCTGAAATTCGACTAGTCCAGTACTAACTTCAGCTTGCTTCTTTTGACGCAAGACTCAGTAGATTTCTTTCTCTTTGATAAAGTCTTTGACGCATCAGTAGGATCCGTTCTCTTATACGATCCCTTCCTTTTCTGCCCATCATCTTTAACATACCAATGGCTTCTTTTTCTTCAAATAATTCTAACTTCTTTGACTCTTCAAATTCATCTCCACTCCCTTCTTTTCTCCATTTTCATGCTGGAGGAGCCTGATAGTCTTTGTTAATAAACCAGCCAAACAATGGCTTGTATGTGGGCTCTCTTTTGTTCTTTTTGTAATCGCTGATGCTGTGGAGATCAGAAGGAGTCATATGTTCTAGCTCCAATAAATTATCTTTCTTCTTCTCCAGGTTCGGATGTATATAGTCTAACATCATCTGAACGAACCTAGGATACTGCCAAAATCTTCCTTTCCCTAGATTGATAACCATCTGCTCAAACACGAGTTTGCTGAAGTTGTAGGGAAGATTAAGTGCAAGAGCAGCCATTATACACATCTGGTTATCAACTAAATCATCCCATCCTCCCTTCCTATGGCTGAAAGATCTGACAATACAGTGAGCCAGAAATCTGTATGGCCTTCCCAGAAGATTAATCTTGAACGGTAGAAGCAGCCCTTCACCATTCTTTCTGAATATCCCGTTGGATAGTCACTCTTATCGTTGATATCCAAAACTTTTTTGATCATCTCTTCTGTAATAGCCACCTCCACTTCTTTTTCGTTTACGTTCACAACTGATATGATAGCACGTGGTGATTCCTGTAACCTGGCACACTTCCAAAATAGCTCAATGTGGGATAAATAAACATCATGCTTTTCCGTCAGTGCCTTGAATATCGGAATTCTCTTCATGAACTCAAGAATATCTGAAAAGGCTCCATATTCTGCTACATCCTCATTTAGCAAGCAACATGCATTGTGCATGAGACCGATCTCAGGCCTATTTACCTGGAATGACAGAGTGCACAAAAAGTTAGAAAAATTTTCAACATTTAAGTCTTTAAGATTTTCGTACAAAAATTTATACTAAATTTCCGCACGAAAATAACCTTAGTTTAGCTTTATGCATAACTCAAATTTCCGTATCAATTTTAACTTTTACCGGCTCAATTATCCTAAAACTATGTTTTAAGTCCGAAGTTCGTCAAATTGACGGTCCAAACTTCAAATTATACCTTTACCATTAGAAGAGGTGTGCAAATCAACCTCCCTAATGTGTCAAATAAGTCAGAGAGTGAGTAGAATGAGAGAAAGTATGAAATCGCCTCAGAGAATCCACACCAAAGTTGTTTCTAGATTTCGTACGACTTCTGAGTCTGTCTCTCATATATATTGGGATTTGAGATTTTCATACGAAAATTTTCAACAGTTTTCGCATGAAAATTCCTTAGAATTTTCGTATGAAAATTTGCCCTTCTACTCAACTTTCCTTGACCTTTCTCCTGTTTCGTGTGTTTTCAGATTTAAATACACACTTAGTTAACCAAGTCCAAGTTAACGACCTTGATTAACTGATTTAGCTACCAAGTCTAAGTTAATGACCCTGGTTGACCACGTTTTGACCAAAACTGACACTTTCTGTTGATTTTAAGTTTCAAATTAATGAACTTTTAACATTTCAGAATAGACTTCCTTTACATATTAGCTCCTAGCCCATAATTTCTCAGCTTTCCTTCAGCATTCTGTCGCTTTCGACTTTGAAGATCTGTTTTCCATCACCGGTAGTCAAAAATTAAAGTAGAAAAGAAAATCTTTTCGAATTTTTGGGTTTTTTCTAAATCAGAAGACACTTAAAAGAATATGTACAAACATATTTACAGACATATTTTTGCGAGTTTGTGTTAGAGGATCATATCAGTTTATTGAGATACATTACCAGTACCGTTGCTCTAGATAAAACTTTAAGTTCTTAAACAGATTTACTTAGATTGTTAGTATACTTGTCCACTTAAACTTCTACACATTTCTCAACTGCTTCAATATATGTTAGGTAATTTTTAGCAACATGGCCTAATCTGTGTTTCCCACCTCAGAATATACTCCCGCATCGAGATTCCCTAGATTTCATCTCACAGGTGAATATATCTAACTGATATATGTATAGGGGTGAAATGAGAAACCTTGAAAGCTAAGGTTAGTACTTCCATACAGAGAAAGAGATGAAGGCTCGACTTTAGGTGATGTTCCTCTTGGGAATATTTTAATTTTTGTACTGCAGAATGTCGTATCTTTTATGACATTTTCATCATTTTCTATGCAGCTTTAGGGATGAATAATGCGAAAGTATTATACAAGTTCTAGGCCATTGCCGACGCTAAATCAGAAGAGCTCGTATAATACCCCAGATATCAACTAAATATAAAGACCTGGTATCTCAGAATCTGGCATTCTCTCAAACGAAATTTCGGAGTACCAAGTCCATATATCCAAGAGATGTTAAGCCACAGATTTAATAGTTTATCTTTTTAGGTTTATATCTCGAATGCGGTTTACCGAACGTGTGAAGCCTACTGGCACATCCTTAGTAAGACCTGTTTAGATACTTTTAAACAATACATTTCTTTAGCGTACTATAATGGTCCAGTGATGTACTATCATCTCCCCTTGTCTCTTTTTTTTTAATTTTTTTGTATTTTGAAGGTTTTTTCAATTTTTTGTATTCTTCTAAGTTTTTGATGTTTTTGTATTTTCCACAACTTTTCTCCCCTTCAACTCAAAACAAATTTTTGGATTTTGTTTTTAAGAAAGCAGGAAAAATATTTACAGAAAAACATGTGACATACCGATGAGGATCCCATCACAACATCGTCATCCTCTAATTCAACCTCATAAACATCCTCTGATGTCAGATTCTTTAAACCATTAAATTTTAAAAGATTTCAAAATCTTGCTCTGTCAAAAGCTTTGGTGTAAAAATCTGCTTTTTGGTCATCAGTGCGGATTTTCTCAATTTGAACCAACCTTTTCTCATGACAGTCACAGATAAAGTGGTGTCGAATCACATGTTTAGTGCGTGAGTGTTGACAAGGATTGACTGTGATATCAATAGCCACCTTGTTATCTACATATATGGGCGTATCAAGAAATTGAAGTCCGAAGTCTCTCATCTGTTGTTGTATCCACAAGATTTGGGAACAACAATTGGATGCTGAAACGTATTCAGCTTCACAAGTAGAGATAGCGATCGCGGTCTGTTTCTTGCATTGCCATGTTACTAAACGAGTTCCGAAGAACTGCCAAGCAGCTGTTGTAGATTTAGCATTCAGCTTGCAGCAACCAAAATCAGAGTCAGAGTAACCCGTGAGGCGGAAGTCATCATAACGTGGATACCACAAGTTGTTGCTTGGGCATCCTTTCAAGTATCGCATGATTCTTTTGACGATTAGCAGATGTGATTCCTTTGAGTTTGATTGATAGCTGGCGCAAAGGCATGTAGCATACATGATATCTGGTCTTGAAGCTATGAGATACATCAAGGATCCAATCATGGAGTGATATAATGCTTCATCGACTTTTTCTCCATATTCGTCCAGACAAATGTCGTGGTTTGTAGTTAAAGTGGTAGATGCGGGTTTAGTTCCTGTCATGTCAAATCTCTCCAACACGTCATGAACATACTTTGTCTGGTGAATGAAAATACCGTCTGGCAGTTGTTCAACCTGAAGCCCCAAAAAGAATTTCATCTCTCCCATAGCGCTCATTTCAAATTTTTCTTTCATGACTTTTTCAAAGTCCTTACACAGCTGTTCATTTGTCGACCCAAAGATGATATTGTCCACATAGATTTGCGCAGTAATCAGATGTCCATCCACTTCCCTGGTAAAGAGGGTACTGTCTACTGTTCCTCTAGTGAAACCGTTACCCAGAAAATGTTTGGAGAGCTTCTCGTACCAGGCTCTCGGGGCCAGGTGTAAACCGTACAGCGCTTTGTTTAGTATGTACACCTTATCCTTGTGTATCAGATCGACAAACCCTGGTGTTTGGCCGACGTACACCTCCTCTTTTACCTTACTGTACAGGAAAGCAGACTTCACATCCAACTGGTACACTTTAAAACCTTTCCATGATGCGAACGCCAGGAAAATGCGGATAGCTTTAAGACGTGTGACTAGGGCATAGACTTTGTTGTAATCTATCCCTTCCTGTTGATGAAAACCTTGGACTACGAGCCAAGCTTTGTTGCGCACAACCACTCCTCTATCATCTCTTTTGCACTTGAAGACCCACCAAGTGTTTATCTTTTTCTGATTGTGCGGTAGATCAACAAGTTCCCAGACTCCAAGTTTCTGTAATTGCAATAACTCTTCCTGCGTTGCTTCCACCCAACTTTCATCTTTAAGAGCATCTCCGTAGTTTCCTGGTTCAACCTGAGAAACAAAACAACTATGAGAAAATCTAGTTTGGAGTGGAGCAACTTTAGATTAAAAATAACTTAGATCCTTATTGATCTGATTTCACGTTTTCACTCCAGCTTGTAGTTCTCCGATAACGTTATCTGACTGGTGGTAGGAGAATGATCTTGGCATTACTTTGCCAGGAACATTAAACTGTGCTTTCCAAATTCGTGACATTTTGATCAGCAACCTGTTCTAAGGAAGTAGCCTCATTTCTTGCACTGGTTGCTGTAGCTTGAGTGTTTAGATAACTTGTAATCTCTTCTGATCCTTCATCAGAACTAGATCCCCCATCATCAAAGGTAGGTGCTCTTTCAGGATCTACATTAACTGGCTGAGCGGAAAATGGTTCTGCATTGTTCTGAATTGGCGCGACTACAGGTTCTGGCTGAGTGTTGTTCTGAATTGGCGCGACTACTTCAGAAGAATTTGTTGTTGGTTGAGAAGAGAAAATCACCAAAGGTCATGTAACTTGCTCTTGATTAGATATTTGATGTTGTTGAATTAACAAGAGAAGTTCTTCCTCTGATGGTTCTTCTGGCAGGTCGAATGAATTCCACAACCCTTCGTAATTGAACAACCATTGATCCCCAGGTTTTTGCATAGGCGTTGTGTATCTCTAGCAATCAACATGTTGAGCTATGATGACTTGATTCATGCTTGGTAGATAAACTCTCTTTTGCGGACTAGCATACCCTACGAAGAATCCTTCCAAAGATCTGGCTCCAAATTTACCCTCCGGGTCCAATACAGTACACGGTGATCCAAAAGGTTTCAAAAACTTTAGATTAGGTTTTCGCTGGTTAAGAAGTTTGAAGCATGTCTTGTTATATGGCTTGACAGTCATTACACGGTTAAGGGTGTAACATGCAGATGCAACGGCTTCACTCCAAAAGCTAATAGGAAGTTTCAAATCAGCAAGCATCGTGCGTGTAGTCTCAATAAGCGTTCTGTTCTTTCATTCAGTTACTCCGTTTTTTTGAGGCGTATGGGGGGCTCTGAACTCATGATGAATACCCTTAGCGTTGCAGAATTCGAGCATTTTGTTGTTCTTAAACTCAGTACCATTGTCACTTCTGATTCTCTTGATTGGCTAATGGTAAAGATTTTCAATCTTTCGAAACAAGATCATCAAATTTTCAAACATTTCATCCTTTCTCTCTTGAAGAAAACCCACGAGAATCTTGAGTAGTCATCAGTCACGACTAGGCAGTATAGATCTCCTGAGATAATTTTTACGTTAACTGGTCCAAAGAGATCCATGTGTAGCCTTTCTAGTGGAAGCTTGATGGAGTTAAGTAGCTTTCTTGGTTGTGATTTCTTATGTTGCTTCTCCCTTTTGAAGCTAAGACAATCATACGATAAATGGAAACTTTTGAGATTCACCCCTTCCACTAAGTCGTTATGCACCAAAAAGTTCATCTTCCTTAAGTGAATGTGACCCATTTTCCCGTGCCATAGAATTGATTCTTTTTCAGTGGCTTTTGATACGAAATACTGACCCTCCTTTGATGTAGTGGATGCGACGCTCATGTCTAGACATATAAATCGTTTTCACGTGGAGCGCGCTTGAGGTTCCACTTCACGGGAATCACGAAACCGGTTTAAGAATAAGACACTCCTTGTTGTTGAAATGGGTCATGAACTTCTTGTCACAGATTTAAGATATGCTCAGTAAGTTGTTCTCGAGCTCAACAATGTAGTTCACTTTGTCGAATGACACCACTCCGTTCTAAAAATACTTTCTCCCATGATCCTGCCGCCTTGTGTCCTGGCAAACCCAACATAACCTCCCCTGATAGCCTTCACATTGTATAACAAAGCTAACATCCCTGTCATGTGCTTGGAAGCTCCATTGTCCATAATCTACTTTGAAATGATAGACCTAGGAAGCCCCTGCACACAAGAAAAACATATTACTTAAAGAGAGAGACCTAAGCCCTTTCGGTCTTGGGTGGGATGGCAATGTCGACCTTTGGAACATTGGCAATTTTGATTTCATTTTTAACTTCAACCCACTGTCCACTCTTTGATTTTGTCTTATCTTTTGGTGTGACTGGGACATTGGTCAATTTTGTGATCACAGGAGATGTCTTTGCTTTGGCTACCCAGGTTTGTGCCTTAGAAAATTCCTTTTTGATGTATAATTTTGATTCCTTCTTTTCATTTTCTTTGATTTTCACCAACTTCATAGTTTCAAAAGGTTGCATTTATTGGTTTCATATTTGAGTTGGAATCATCACTTCTTTTCAAAATCTTTGTTGGCACAAACTCTGGACCCTTTTTCTCCTCACCTTCTGTGAATTTCCTTTGTTCAAGAACAGGCTTTGGACGGCTTTGAGAACATTGTCGTGCAATATGCCCAACATTGTTACATCTGTAGCATGTCCTGCTGGCTTTTCCAACAGAGTGTTCCAAAGCTTGGTTCACGGAGTTCCTTTTCTTTCTTAAACTCATCGTTGGTTTGTTTATTGATGATTTCTTTCTCATCTACCGGGTTTGTTCCAAAAACAAACTCAACTTTCTTTGTAAGATTTGGTTTACTACGCTTGTTGTTAGTTTTCTTCTTTTCAAACCCTAACCCATCCTTTTTGTTCTCAGGATAACTTCTACCTCTTGGATGAATATGTTTGTTAGACCCTTTTGGTTTTGAGTAAAAACCGACAACTTGTTTCTCAAGATCAGATGTGTTGACTTCAACGAGTTTAAAGAATTTGTCAACATGGTCTAAGTTAACATTCTGGATTGGAAAATCTTCATCAGTATGTAGTTTATCTGATCCTTTCAGTTTGTAGATAACTACATTAGGATCATCATTTAAACTATTATCTGATGCTGAGATGAAATTTTCATGAAAACTTTTCTCATTTCCAGAAAGTGAACTTGACTCAGACTTCTCATTGTTTGACTCAGCACTTTCATAAGTTGTGCTGTCAGACTCATTTTCAAAAACATTTTCAACCACTTTGTTTACCATTTCTGATTCACAATCCTTTTCTGTTTTGTGATAAGTTACGTCTATGTCTTCAGGCAGCTCGTTACCTTTTTTAGTGATCAAATTTAAGTTTAGCGCCTTTTCCACCCCATCTGGTTGTTTCTTAGCATAGATATTCCACATGGGTGGTGGGACATCGTAACATTTTCCTTTGTTATTAACATTCTTCTTACCTTCTTTATTGTTCTCAGTTTTCGGAAGAATGTGATCAATGACATACATTACATATTGGTAGAGTAACTGATTACAACTTGTTAACCCATTCAGCTTCATTTTTTGTTTTCTCCAGTTCACTTTTTAGCTTCGCAATTGTGTTAATGTGGATGTTAACGGCCATTTGTGTGTCCATCACAGTTGCTTTGAGCATTAAAAGTGTTTTGTCATCTTCTTTGATCACTTTCTCATATTGTCGAATGGTCTTACTCAGTTTATCATAAGATTCTTTTACCGTGTTATAATCATACGACAACTTATCATTGTAAGATTTAAGTTCTTTAAAATCTTTATCTTTTTAGCACATTCTTAGCATCCTTCATTACATTTGAAGCATCGAATAACCACTTCGATAGTTTGAGCTTGGATTGTTTCTTTTACTGTTTCAACCTTTTCTACATGTTCTCCCATACTAACTACCTCTGTTGTGTTAGCCATAAGAGCTTTGCTTGCAAAGTCAAACAGATTCTTCATTGTCACAGACTTGGTTACATCGATTTCTTCCACACATTCTGATTTCTTTCTCAGCTCTGCTTTCTTCTTTCTGGCTTGAATCAAAATCACCTGCAAAAGTTTGAGGAATTGTATTAGATAAACAAGATTTAGGAGTACCTTCCAGACATTCTTCTTCTTTTGCTGATGATCTGAAATAGTCTGCAAGAACTTCTTCCATTTCTTCCTCTGAGACTTCTTCTGATGATTCAGGTTCCTCAATTTCAGTACTAGTGCAAGACTTTCTTTCTTTGTAATGAAGTTGTTCCAGTTGAACCCCTCATCTTCTTGAGTGACTAAAGAGCTTTATCTTTTTTGGTTGAAGGTCCATCTTCGATTTGCACCATTCTTTTCTCAGGTTGTGGTCGATGCTAAATCGCCTTCTTGTAGTAATCATCCCAGATGGATTATGATTTCCTTTGACTTCCCGATTTGGATATTCACGCTTGAAGTGTCCTTTTTCCCGACATTTGAAGCATGTAACTTTGGATTTATCAAATCCTAGTTTTCCATCAAGACCTCTTAAATCGTCTCTCCCTGTGATTTCCATGAAGCGTTGAGCTCTACGGACAACCGATGCCATATACCACATGATATCTATCAACTCTATTTCTTACGGATCAATCTGATCATAATCTTCTTTGGTCATTTTCGGATTCCCAATTCTCCCAGCTACCAAGCTTTCATAAGATTCTAATACTGCTGCAAGCAATACCATATGTTGTTTTGCGGTATGCTCGTTAAAGTCTTGAGCATTCTCGAGATTGACCGCAATGTTACACTGTAAGACTCGTTGGTTAGGGTTAGATTGATTCTGATGGTTGTTTTGTTGTTGGTTGGAGCTTTGAGACGATTGTTTCCCTTGAGGAATATTTGGATTGAAGGAAGCAAACGACTGAAATCCACTCGACTGATTGGAAGGTGGACTTGTGTTAGAATTGGCACTGAAAGCTCAAACCAACAACAATTCCCATTCGCTTCATTTGAACTACCAGGTGGCAGTATCTTTCTATTAGTTGCTTCATCATTTCTCCTTTGATTAGATTGAATACTTCAAACTCTTTGTTTAACAGTGCTTTCTTTCCTTCTCTAAGTTGAGTACTTCCTTGTGATCTTAAACGTAGGGCAAGCCATAACGACTGAGCATCATCGTCATATTGTAAGAGAACCAGCATATCTTCCTTTATCGCTTGTTGAAGAAGGTTCATCATCTTTTTCTCATTGACGTACTTCTCTCGTTCTAGGTCAGTCAATCATGCCAATGTCTTTTCAAGACCATGTTCGTTCACCGGTGGTTGGTATTTGCTCTTGATTGCAAACCAGCAATCAAAATGGTTTGCCTGAACCCAGTTCTTGAACCTTTCATTGACAATGTGACCCAAAAACTGAACTTCTTTAAGCCAAAACTCACATTTGGAGAATTTGGCATATAGTTGTTCTTTCTTTAGAAGTTCCATTGTCAAACGAAGATGTTGTTTGTGATCGGCTCGAGATTTAGAATATATGAGGATGTTGTCGATGAAAACAATGATGAACTTATCCAGATAAGGTTTACAAACCCTATTCATCAAATCCATGAAGACAGCTGGAGCATTTGTCAAACCGAAAGGCATAACGGTGAACTCATAATGGCCGTATCAGTGCGGAAAGCATCTTCCTCGTGAACACGAAGCTGATGATACCCAGGACGTAGATCAATCTTGGAGAAACATGTAGCACCTTGTAGTTGATCAAAAAGATCATCAATGCGAGGTAGGGGATATCGATTCTTGATCGTGAGTTTGTTGAGCTCACGATAATCGATACACAAACGGAAGGATCCATCCTTCTTTTTTCACAAATAAGACATGTGCACCCCACGGAGAATAGCTCGGACGAATGAAACCTTTCTCCGATAACTCTTGTAGTTGTTTCGATAACTCTTGCATTTCTGACGGTGCAAGACGGTAAGGAGATTTGGCTATAGGGTTGGCACCAGGTGCTAGATCGATATGAAACTCAACTTGACGTACTGGGGGTAAACCAGGGTTCTTCAGGAAAAACCTCAGGATAATCTCGGATAACAAGAATGTCTTAAATACTCTTGCTCTTGCCTTTCTCCTCTACGATATGTGCTAAGAATGCCACATAATTCTTTCGTTTTTGGGCTTGTACCCAAGCCATGAGTTTAAAGTTACTAGTGGGTTTTTCTCCATGAATTTCCAAGGTTTCGCCAGAAGGAAGTGGTATACGAACTATCTTGTCAAAACAAATAACTTCGGCATGATGCTTGGTTAACCAATCTATCCCTATAATAACATTGAAACTTCCGAGTTGCATTGGTGTAAGGTCGATAGAAAACAAATGATTGTTGAGGTTTAACTGGTAATTTCGAATAACATGATCGAGCAGAAGAGGTTCACCACTAGCGACTTCTACTGTCAAAGGCTTTCCTAGTCTAGTTCTTGGCATCGAAAGCATAGATTCAAAGGCTAAGGACACAAAACTTCTATCAGCACCCGAATCGAAAAGAACAGAAGCAGGACAATTGTTAACGAAGAATATACCGTTAACAACTTCGTTATCAGCAAGGGCCTCGTTGGCGTTCATATTAAAAGCTCGTCCACGAGCTAGATTTGCATTCGCTAGTCTTGGGCAGTTGTTTCTTTAGTGCCACATCTCGCCACAATTAAAACATGAACAAGGTGGAAAGTGAGGTCGAGCGGGATTTGCTTGTGGCTGAACTGGGTTCTGTGCAGCTGGGTTTGGGTTAAAGCGACAAATATTCGCCAGGTGACCAAGTTTTCCATAGGTAGTACACTGTCGACATGGTATCTGAACTTGATGGTTACCATTACATCAGTTGCAAAGTCGTCCAGTTCCAGCATAAGGTTTCTTTGCAGGAGGTTGAGCAGGTTGGTTTTAGGGAGCAGTCACAGCAAAGTTTTGAGAAGCCTTACGCTTCTTCGATCATTTGAAAGGCTCGGCTTTGTTTCCCTTTGGTTTCTCTTGAGTTGACTTAATAGAGGATTTCTTATCGCCCTTGCGATGAAGATTACCTTTCCTGGCTTGTGAATTGGTTAGGGTTGCAGCTAACTCAATAGCTTGTCGACCGGTGGTAGGGTTGCTACCAGTGACGAAATCTTGCACAGGATCAGGTAAACCATCGATATACTTCTTGATCGCCTTATCCAAAGGCGTCACCTTTGAAGGACAAAGTAAACTTAACTCCACGTATCGGTCGGTATAAGCACGACTCTCACCACTGTCTTGCTTAAGATCATGAAATTCGTTCTCCAGTGCCCTTTGCTCGTGGCGAGGACAGAACTCCTTCATCATAAGAGCCCGAAGCTCTTCCCATGTTTGAGCTAAGGCCACTTCGGCACCTCTATCCCTCATAATACCATTCCACCATGTCAAAGCTCTTTTCTTGAACACACTAGATGCAAACTCGACCTTTCGCTCATTTAGACATTGAACAAATCGGAACGTGCTTTTGAGACTCTCAAACCATTGCAGAAGTCCTATAGCTCCCTCAGACCCAGTGAACTGAAGTGGTTTAGCCGACCAGAATTGTTTGTAGTTGCACGGAGCTGGTGCATTGTTGTTATTGTTGTTCACTTGACTTAATTGAGTCACTAGGTTCGGGAGGATTGCAGCCATTTGTTAAGCGATAAGTGTTGCCACTTCGGCATTTTGAGTTGTATCACGTCGAGGAGGCATTCTAAAAGAAAAACATGAAGGAAGATATGTGAGATTGACATTCGGAAAAAAAAAATCAATAGAGGTATCAAAATATTGATGAAACATAAGGATGGTGGTCATTTATTTGTCTCTCAAGACAAACAAATAACACACAGTGACTAATCAAAGTAAATGGGTTTTATAATGTATTACGAAGACATGCTTTAGCCTATAAGTGGACACTCACCCCAAGAGTTCCCAGGTAAGAGTGACTGGTCCGATTAAGTGGATTTGTATGAACACTCTAGCCTAGACAGAAAACTCAGGGTACAGGCACCCATCCTTCCAGATTGCACGTGTTCACATTATTAAAACCCAAACTTTAACGAGATTTTGAAAACATTGAAGGCTTACGCCAAAAATAAATCATCTAAGGATAGATGATTTATTTTCAAAAACGGATTTGAAATTCTGTGGATTTGTTTTCGTAATCACCCAAGGATAGGTGATAGTATTTGTATTTTAAATCTAAACGCAAGTAAACTCGCATTAGGGTCCTAGGAAGGTTATAGTTTAGGTCAAAGCATTACTAATAACCTAATTCCCTATAACCAGTGCTCTGATACCAATCTGTAATACCCCGACCACGTAAAACAACAAACCGCGGTAGAACATCGGGGAGTCACATTAACAGATTGTTACAACAACACATGGTTATTGAAGTTTCGTTTTATTTAATACTAAACATTGATTACATTGTTATATTGACATAGAACTTTAAAACAAACTAAAGAAACAAAACAAGCATTGAAATTGTCTTTCTTGTTTTTAAGGCACTAAAGTCCAATTCCATTCCTACGTGAGCATGCATCAGTACCATCAAGCATTGTTCCCTGAAACATATGTGAAAACGAGTCAGCATGAAAGCCGGCGAGTACATAGGTTTTGTGAGTGTGTCAAGTCCATGGCTTTGTATATATTGCAATATATAATTCGACTACTAGGGTCGTAAGTGAAAACCTTGTTTTAAAAATGTTTGATATTGCAATAGATAATCGATTAAAACATGAGGTTAAAAGTTCATAAAATCTAGTAGCCATGAACCTTGACTCGAAATCATTTATTTTGTAAATCTGGGTTGTAAATTGTCTTGAAATAACTTGTATGGTTTATATCTTTAATTGAAAATCGTTGCATGTCATTGTTTGAAAACATTTGTCCAAGTGATGCAAATAACGCCACGTATGTAATATGATAAAAGCACTTATATATAGGAAGTACCGGCGGCGTATCCACCATACTTTTATCACATTACACACGTTCCGTTTTCTAAATCACTTATCATAACCAATCGTCCATTGATCATTGTCCTTGTCGTAAACCAATCGTTCATCGTTCCTTGTTACAAACCGATCGTTCATCGTTCCTTGTTATAAACCAATCGTTCATCGTTCCTTGTTTTAGTTGTGAAAACTTTTGGTCGTTTCGTGAATACATTCAAACCTTTGTTGACTTGTTCGAGACCACCCAAAGGGTCCCTTAATCGTATAACAAACCACCAAAGTGTTTGTTACAAATACAGTTTCAATCGCTTCCCAAACTTCCCCACAAACCCCAAGAATTTTGGTAACGGGATTTTCAGTCCTAGGCGCCGTAACTTACTACTGGTCGGCATGGCCATTGTTAATGAATGTCATTCTTGTTATGAATACAATGCACCAACAAGTTCGTTCACATTATTGAAATCATATCGTTTATATAAACCATCGTATTTGTATTTTGAAAGCTTGAAAAACATTTAGCACATATGGATCACCCCTAAATATTTGCAAAACATAAAAGAGGGGAAACTATGTACTCACTTGGGATTGCAAAGAAATCTTGAATCAGGAGAAAAACCAAAGCTCAAAGATCCGAGAAATCAAGCGTGTCCTAAAGATGGATAACTATGTAAATATTGGGACTTGAAATCGGAGGATTTGGATAGAACGAGATCTTGTAAACAAAATGAGTGATGGAACTCATATGAAATGGTTTAACAAAGTCTATATTCTGATTTGAAAAGGTTCCTATGTGCTTTTGACCCGTTAAGGTAGTTTAAGCCACTTTAACACGTCATTTGCGTAACTATGTAATCGGATGGTTAGATACGTGTTATGATAACTCTTTAATGCTTAAAAATGTTTGAAAATGTTATTTGATCAGATTACATGTCAAAATGTATCTTACATATGCTTATAGTTGTTTCATTTGAAAAAAGGACATTTTGGTCATTATTGAAGATCATAACAATTAATTATCATAACACTAACCAAATGATATGACCATAAGGTATAACCTCAGAGGGTTATTCCCTATATAACTATGGCCACAATTATGTATTTGGTTGGGTAAAGATCAACCAAACGGGTCAGATTTGAAAGTCAAAGCGGTGGTCAAAACCGCTCGGCTTACGACTCTAAACAAGCACTTAAATAAAAGTGACGAGTTAGACATTTTAAACATGTCTAACTAACTTTATAAAACTGATTTGGTATCAACACAAAGTGTTTTGATACCCGAAAATAGTTCCGTCCAACAAGCGCATTTATCGCATTATTGACCGAAACTTTGACTCGTCACAAAAACTAGTAAACGTGGAAATCAGCAGGCATGATCACTAAGGACTATAACCATCATGATTATGACCACACTAACAAGTTCAATTGGACTTTGATTTGACCAATTCATAGTCAGAACTGAAAGTCAAACATAAGTCAAACTGTTTGATTTTTAGCTCAAATATGCAAAAGGAATTGAACAAGATCCGGAAGAAACACTTACAAACACTCTAGGAGGGCCTTAGAACTCAGGAAATGATCTTCAAAAGGTTGCAAACTCCAGATATGGCAGATGAGAGCAAAGTGGGTGTTGTAAAAGTTCAAATGGCTAAAACCATAGCTATTTATAGTTGAATTAGATTAATATGAGCATTACATGTGTCCATGTGTCATCCCTGAAGTGGATTAGTGTTAATACACATGTTAAATGCAGAGAAGAGGGTGCCAACTTCGTTTGCTGAATCAACAAGTGAATTAACAAGAGGCTGCCACCTTGATTCAACAATTCTGATGAGCTGGGGACCCCTTACGGATCATATGGGTTTTGCCTTACGGTCCTTAAGGCCCTTGCAAGGGCTGAAGTTTCAGAATTGGCAGAAATGGCCCCTAAACTTGTTTTGGACGCGTTTTGGCACTTTTAACACCCGTTACCCCCATTTTCTAGCTTTATAAGGACAATAAAGTATAGGGAACTTGAAATGTGCTCAAAAATATCTCATATTTCGGTTCGTTTGGTCGTACGATTGCGGTTTTCAGTTAATTATGACGAAAATCACAACGAACGCGTGTATGACCGTAAAAGCGTAACGAATGATATTTTTGCATTCTAATCATTAATAAACAAGATTTTAATTATTAAATAAAATTTTGGATGTCCGTGCATGTTCCGGATAGCGAAATACGCGAAAAGGCATAGTTTCGCAGAATTTGTAAAATAGTCCCTAAGTTATAAAAGTGTGTTTTTGCCATACCGAAGCCCACAAAACTTATTTCTTAGTTATGTAAAGGGTATTTAGGGTATTTTTAGCTTATGCCATTGTTTCGGAGTGTACATCGCGTTAAACGGATTACGTTTGCGTATCGGTTTACGGTTTCGCTTACAGAAGCGATTCAAGAGTTCAGAATTACGCAAGAATCGAATGTGTGCAAAAATCATAATAAATAAACAATATTCATAAGTAAAACATAAAATTTCATTCATTGATAATCCTGTTCGCCATTGTTACATGATCGGATCGCCACAGATATCACAAGTCCCTAGTTCCAAGATTAAGGGGCATCTATGTTTGAAACAAGGGTTGATACCCCTGTTCATGATGATGTAGATATAACTACCACATCTGGTAGGAGTTCAGATGATCCTATTAAGTTAGGTGATGATCTAAAATACAAGGATTTGACAGAGAGAGTAACAAAAATTGAAAGTTTTGTTGATGAAATCAAAGATTTACTGAAGCGGATGATAGCTACAAAGAGCCAACCCTCTGTCATTGTCACACCCCGTTTCCACGTGTATCCTGGTGGGCCTAGGTGGGGAGTATCGTGACATAAGATTGGTATCAATATAATCAAACATTCATAACACAAAATAGCACATTGGAAGTCTTGAATTTAAATAATATTATTACAAGCCAAAATGTTCAGAGTTCAAATATAATGGCTCGTAATAATAATAATCCATAGGCGGATCGATAAACATATAAAAAAGAGATTCATTAGAATTGAGCATCTAAGGACTTGCAAGATCCCCTTATGTCGCTACTGAGCAGCTTCCAGCCTATTTACATATTTGTACCTGTAGTTTAATCTTTTGAAAATACGTCAGTTTACACTGGTAAATACAATCAACCGACACATTTTGAAAACCTTTTCAAAATTTGATTTAGGTGCACAATGGCATGAAAATCTTTTTATACTTGGGATAAACTATATCTCATGTTATCAGTTTGACATCACTCGACAATACATACGGGGACTTGAAACTATGCTAGTTCCTGATTAATCGACACACCACTTATTCCCTTATTGGGTAAACCCATATTGGGTTTTTAAAATTTATAAATTGTTCCCTTATTGAGAACACCCTTATTGGGCAACCCTTATTGAGTTATAAAATTATTTATTTGAACTGTTTCGCATCTGTCAGGTGTATGCCTACACCCCGTGCTTAGGTAGTGGCCATTTGCAATTAATGAGTCAAGGATATCCATGACACGGTCGAATTAACCCCCAATGTTTAATATCAAGCAATACGAATTAAAATGGATTATTAGAATTCCCGACACATTGGTCTTTGATCGCATATCCAACCATGCGGTAATATTATACCGTATCCCAAGCCCGTATAGGGAAAATAGGTTAAGAGTATTTACCTGAGCTTAGCAATCCTTTTTAAAACAAGGATTATAATAAGCACAGTCATAACCAATTTAAGTAAGTGTAGGTACAATTTACCGGAAGGCTCTATTCTGGAATGATGGTATAAATAACCAATTAGAATGCTAGCGGATCTTATTAAGTCTTTGACTTGGATCGGCTAGTTTAAAGTATTAAGAACGGTACGATACGCTTGATAAAGCGATGACCGGAACAGAATGTAGTTTAAACCCAACAAGTACTAAGACTTGTATAATATGGGTAAACTATTAACATTCTGGAATTTGAGATATAAATGATACGGTTAGACCCGTTTCGGTTAAATTGCGTAAACTAGTTACATAAGCTTAACCGTACGCATATGAGCGATACCGGGTAACCGGATGAGTCATGAACAAGTTCCATATGCCAATAAACTTTAAAAAAAGTTATAATATCAATAGGATATCAACTTGTATGTCCATTATGGTTTTAAAATCAAACTATGCCTCATAAGGGCGTTTTGGTCATTTAGCAACGTATAAAAGGAACTTGCGTATAATCTGATATTACGACCATAAACATTTAGTGAAAATATTTATTTATGATATACTATCAGTAGGATATCGAATATATGTGTTTTATAGTTTAGATCCAATCTACGCTCCGAAGGGGCATTTTGGTAATTTCACACATAGTTTCGAAAGTATATTTCGGATTATGAGTTTATAACATGTACCCACTGTGAAAAAAATTTAAACAAGTTATAATATCAGTGGGTAACAAGTCTTGGTTGGTAATTATGGTTTAAAACCATACTACGCGCCAGAAAGGCGTTAAAGTCGTTAAATGATGATATTTATGATATTTTTGTGAAAACTGATGTTATGACTAGGTTTAAATAATTAAAATATGTTATTTAGTAATATATCAGTAGGAAAAAGTTTTCATATGAAAATCATGATTAAAAACCATTTTAAGTGTCGTAAGGGCGTTATCGTCATGTAAGAGCGTAATACAGGAAATTGTGCATGAACTCAGCTTATAAACTGAAATGATATCCCAAAATATCCTAATCATGATATTACATCAGTAGCCAATAAGTTTGGTATGAGAAATTATATTTAAAACAGTTCTATGTGTCGAAAGGAACTTTCGGTCGCCTTAAAGCATATTTTACGACATTATATGATAACTCAGTTTATGGTCAGATTTGTAACACCAAAATATGTTAAACATGATATCATATCAGTAACTAATTTATTTGCTAGTTCGTTGGTGTTTAAAACCTCATTTTGAAAGCAAAAGGGCAATATAGTCAAAGTTTGGCATTTTTACGGAAACTCGCATAAAACTCGGATAACTATTATTATCATGTAATGTAAACTCAGAGGGTTATGATACATAATAATACGATCATAACAAGACCTTAAATCAGTAGCATACTAATCTAATTCGGTTCATAATCGAAAGTCAACATAGAAGTCAAACTTCGCGACTTTCGTTTGCGAACCGACCCTAAAACTAAAATTGACGAGCCGAATATGTTTACACATGTTCTAATAATTATTACCAAGTTGTTTAAGTGTTAAAACATATTTTAAAACACCTTTAAACTCAGTTTATGAATATTTCGAAATCTGACCCGTTGACTTTTTAAAACATTAATTCGTTGACTCATCAATTGACCAATTAAACGTGGTAATCAGGAGGTGCCCTCTTGAGGGATTAACACCTACCTAATTACGATCATGTAGCCACGTTCATTGCGAATAATGGCTGGACCATTAAGGTCTAAACTGAAAGTCAAAGCGTTTATCGAAAACGCTTGACTTTTAGCTTTAAAAGCTAAATAAAAGAACTAGCCAAGGAAGGAACACTTACTAGTGGTCCAATGGACTGAAGAAGACTCAAAGGAAGCTCCCAAATAATCAGGAACCTCCAATTATGAGTATATAGGATAAGAGAAGAAAAGGTGCAAGTTCACAAGGTGAAACCCATCAACTATTTATAGTGTCTGGAGGATGTGTGGATGATTACAGGTGTTAGAGGCTTGCTAGGATGATTACAAGTGTTAATGAGGTGTCAAGACCAGATTAAGAGTGGCAAAAACGAGCTAGGTGTCATGATATGGAGCTATGCTTACTAAACAAGAAAGTTTATGTCTGCAGACTACCTTATGGATCGCAACAGGTCAGCAGTCCACACCTTCATCTTTTGGTAGTTTTGGCCCCTAGACTTGTTTTGTCGCGTTTCGTCACCCGTAACCCATTTTAACCTGATTTCAAGGCTCTATAAGGGTGTTATGGTATATGTGACTTGGATTATGTCCGGAAATATCCCGGTGTCGGTTTGTTCGGTTGAACGGTCGCGCATTTCGTAGAAATGCGTAAACGCTTAAACGGACACAAAAATGATCGAAATTTTGCAACGATGGACATCCTTGAATTCTTATCAATAAAACGTAATATTTTTATTGAATATACATATTTAGATCTATATACGGAGTCCGTACTCAAAATATGAGAATCGGAAAGTTTCCACAGTTCGTAAGGAATAGTCCCTGGACTTCAAAACTTGCGTGAAACGTTATAAATAGTGCATAAAGCTATCTTTGGCCCATATTAGGCACACACAAGAGTATGGCTAACATCATAAGACTCTTGGTTCGTTAAAAGGTCACTCAGAGGCTTAGTTTGAGCATGTTAACACTTTTAGTCCCTCAACTATTAAATTGTCGTTCAGAGGTTATAAAATAACAAAACAACGCATTTGGTCCCTCTCGTTTTAGTACGTGGCATACGAGGATCAGCGGGACACGTGTTGGAATTTTATAGGACAGGTTTTTATAAGGTGTTACATCCTCACCCCCTTAAAAGAAATCTTGACCTCGAGATTTTATTCAAAGATAGAGGTACTTTTGTCGCACAGTGGACTCAACTTCCCATGTGTACTAGGGATCTCTACAAGCGTCCCAAATTGACCTTTTTAATAGGCACATGCTTCCTTAGAAGTTTCTAACCTGTCAATCCTTGATCGATACCGGTTTTCCAACAAAACCGCAGGTTTTCATTAATTTGCACACTTGATGTGACATAGCTAGCAACTCATTGGCTAGCCTTTCCTTTAAATTGCATTCATGTAACACCTTGTGAATTCCACTGAGCTTCTCAAGTAAACTAGCTTGAAGCTAGAGATTCGACACATTCGATTATCTTGAATGGTCCCCACATATCTAGGACTTAACTTGCTCTCCTGACTGAGGCATACCACACCTTTCCATGGTGACATCTTCAATAGAACCCTTATCCCTTATTGGGAACTTAAGAGATTTGCGCCTCTAGTCGGTGTAACTCTTCTGCCTATCATGGGCAGCTTTGAGGTGATCACGGATTTATCTGATTTTATCCGTCGTCTCTATGATAATCCCAGGTCTTATTAGTTAGGTCGCCCCAACTTTCGTTCAACAAATAGTGTTTGACACTTTCTCCCATACAAGGCCTCCAAAGGAGCAGCCTTTATGCTTATATAGAATATTATAGGTGAACTAGGGTGAGATGTTCATTCCAACAACTACGAAATCGATCTTAAAGAAATAGCTAACCCTTGTAGTTGGTCGAACGATTCGTCGATCCTGGGCAGCGGATAACGATTCCTAATCGTTACTTTGTTAACCTTGTTGTAATCAACACATAACCGCATCGAACCGTCTTTCTTAATAAACAATATCAGAACTCCTAAATGACGAGCTAGGCTGTGCAAACCTTTCTCCAGAAACTTATCAAGATAAATAAAGATTATAGAGGTAGTCTAAATCCTTAGCTTTTGGTTCATCTAACATCACTTGTGCCATGAAAATGACATTTTCGCCTTTCGATTACATGGATGCTTTGAGTAGAGACTCCTACTTAAGCAATTTCGGTATGGAATATCTCCTTGAATACCGTTTGCTGATTTTAGTACAATATAACTGTTAGGAGATCCTAGTGGTTCCATGCATTAAACCTTCATGTTGATCAGGCATGAAAGCAATCTATGGGACACACTAAGATACTGCCAATTATCATATGGCGCTTTTATCAAACTATTTTGGCATTCGTAGTCGATAGAAATCAATGAGAAAAATAAATAAGTTATAAGTAATAATAATAAGAATTTGTCGTACTTCAACCGAAGGAAGAACATGACTGATTTTTATGGATAATAACATCCATCTAGAATAGGAAGAAGCGATTTCTATGGTTTCGTCGGTAGGTTATACCTTATACTTAATATCTGGAGTTCATATGAATGTATCTAAAAGTTTTTTCTGGACTTATGGTGTATGAAACACTTATTAGTGCCTGAATTAAAACAGGACTCTTAGCATATATATCCTTGAGTAATGATAAGGAATGTACCTGATGACACTATGATATATGCTGCTTACGACATTCCTTAGGCAAATTGCAGGCATTTCCTTTCTTAGCTTCTCCCGACTTAGTTGCACCTTCCTTGGTAGCTTTAGGGCAATTAGTACTAATGTGGCCTTTGTCGCCACAACTAAAGCAGACTGCATTCTTAGTGTCCCTACATTCATGGGACTGATGACCAGTTCTTTTGTTGATACCACACTGCTTAGGCTTTTGGTCATTTCGACACTGTCCCTAGTGCCTTTTATTGCAGGTTTGGCACATAGGCTTTCTATTAAACTCTTGTTGGTTCTTATTGAATCCAGACTTGCCCTTTTTCCTAGATTTCTGGGAGTTATCCTCCTCCCTTACTCTTTTTCCTTCATTGTTATTCTTGACCGACATTTATCTCACATAATCTTGTGTGAGAGAAAGAGATAATTCCACCGCTGACTTATAAGTACCAGGCCGAACCGCCTTAACCAAGCTTCTTCTCTCCGGAGCCATTTCATTAATAAATCGCACAATGTGCTTGGGTTACGGAGTGACTAAGTATGGTACTAATCATGACAGAGATTTGTAGTCGGTGACAAACTTCCGACAATCCAAAGTTTTCATTGTCAAGGTCAAGTAGTCCGTTTCAATCTTTTCCACTTCATGTGGTGGACAGAAAGTATCCTTAATCAAGTCCACAAAATCAGACCAGCTAAAGTTGTACAGACGTATTTTAACAGTAGACTGTACTAAAGCTTTCCACCAAATTATGGCATCGCCCTTGAATGACTGTGATACAAATTTCACAATATCTTTGTCAACACAACCGCTAATCTCGACTATGGTTTCCATTTCATCTAACCATCTAAGGGCTTCAACTGCCCCTTCTTCCCCCATTGAAATCACGGGGCTTACATGATACAAAACACTTGTATGAACACCCATCCTTATTGAAATGCATCTTCTCATGATGCTCCTGTCTCTCAGTCTTACTCCTCACGTTTGAGGAGTGTATCTCACTATCCCTTGGATTCGATCGAGGTATAGACGAGTGTTTTGATAATTGTTTGGAGCGATAAGCACTCGACTCCTGTTGCCTTGCCGTATAGGCATTCATGGCCTTGCCAACCTCCATGGCAATTAAAGCTTGTAGATCATTTTTACTTATGACAATATTTGCATTTGCATTATCGTCGTTACGCTTGTTGTTGGCTCCATCAGAAGTTGCCATTGTAGCTACTTGGTACTAACACCAATTTGTATTCTATTAGTTGGTCATTCGCATTTGATCACTCATTGTATCTATGCCATGGTATTATCAAATCATTTTGGCTCTAAACTGGGTATATAAATCCCTTGCCTTTTGGATCAGTGTGCTCGATGTCACCAATGTCAGGCTTTGACATTTTAAATGGATGTCTAATAGATATTTATATATATAATCTAGGTCTCAAAGGACCATCACATGTATTTTAAAAGATTGAACATAGTCCGAATTATCAGGCAGTGGATCATAATGTCACATCTGCCTTTGTCATAGTGACAATTTAAGTAGCTCGCAAACTTGTCACATAGGACTTGATATATGGCACGAAGGTGTAACATCTGTGCCTTTTCAATCTTGTGTTTCATTCCCGAGAATTGTATAATTACATATGACATTCACACATTTCAGTCCTTGTACAATTTCGATCTTTTGAATCGCTTCTGGAAGTGAAATCGCAAACTGTTACGCAAACATAATCCGTTTAACGCGACATACACTTCGGAACGATGACATAAGCTAAACATACCCTAAATACCCTTTAAATAACTTAGAAATAAGTGTTGAGGGCTTCGGTATGGCAAAAACAAGTTTATTCAAGCTCAGGGGCTATTTTGCAAATTCTGCAAAACTATGCCGAAACGCGTATGTCGTTATCCGGAACATGTACGCACATCCAAAAATTTTTTTAATCATTAAAATCTAGTATTTTAATGATTCGAATGCAAAATATCATTCGTTACGCGTTTACGGTTATTTGCGCATTCGTTACAATTTTCGTCGTAATTAACCGAAAACCGCAACCGTACGACCTAACGAACCGACATCCGAAAAGTTTTCCGAGCATTTTTCAAGTTCCCTATGCTTTAGCTTCATTGTAAAGTTTAAAAATGGGGTTAACGGGTGTTAAAAGTGCCAAAACGCGTCGAAAAACAAGCTTTAGGCTGCAAGGACCTGTTCTGTGAATTCTGAAACTTAGTCCCAGGCGCCACGCGAGAGACCCCCCAAGATCCCCCGCTACGCACGGGGGATGCCCAGTTACAGCAGAAAGTGGCAGACAGCTGTTTTACAGCCTTGAAGCCCAAGAATTCGTGTCCTCCAAGTTCTAGCATGATCATGACATGTTTATGGACATGTGAAGTGATCCTAAACTGATCCAGAACACTTGTAATCATCAAATTCACCCTCCACAACTATAAATAGAGCCTTGATCTCACAATTTCAACTTGCACCTTCCATTCTCTTCTTCTCTCTAAACTCTAAGTGGAGTTGCTACCTATTTAGGAGGCCTCCCAACTGAGTTTTCTAAGTCTTTTCTTCATCCTTGGCTGTCTTGAGCACAAGTAAGTGTTCTAACTTAGCCTTGTTCACTCATTTTAGCTATTTCAAGCTAAAAGTCAAACGGTATTTGACTTTCAGCTTTGACCACTAATTGGTCAAAGCAAAGTCCAATTGGACTTTGCAACGTGATCGTAATCACGATAGTTATGATTGTTAGCGATCGTGCCTACTAATTACCACGTTTACTAGTCGAAGTGACGAGTCAAAGTTTCGGTCAATAACGCGCAAATGTGCATTATACGACGGAACTATTTTTGGGTATCAAAACCCTTTGTTTTGACACCAAATCAGTTTTATAAACCTTGTTACACATGTTTAACTCGTCACTTTTAGTTTAGTGCTTATTTAGGGTCGTAAGTCGAGCGGTCTTGACCACCGCTTTGACTTTCGAATCCGACCCGTTTGGTCGATCTTAGGATCCGACCAAACACATATATGTGACCATAATTGTATAGGGAATAACCTTCTGAGGTTATACCTTATGGTCACGACGTTTGGTTAGTGTTATGTTAAGCCGTCTATTATGCCCTATAAATGACCAAAACGCCCTTTTTGCGCATAAATCAACTTTAAGCATATGTGACCAATGTTTTGACATATAAACTGATGTTGCAACTATATTAAACTTATTTTGGCATGTTAGACTTATCATAACACATGTCTAACCATCTGAACACGTTTTTACGTAAACGATCAGTTAAAGTAGCGTACCTTAACGAGTCATAACGGGTCAAAAGCACTTAGGAATCTTTCCAAATCAATATGTAGACTAGGTTAAACCATTTCATATGAGTACCAACACTCATTTGGTTTACAAGACGTCATTCTATCCGATCTGCCGATTAATGTCCCGATATTACATAGTTATCCGATTCTAGGACACGTTTGACTTCTCGGACATTTGAGCTTGTTTAATCTTTGATTCAAGGATATTTTGCAACCCCAAGTGAGTACATAGTCCCCTCGTTTACGTTTTCAAATGTTTTGGGGTGATTCATATGTGCCTATTCACTATTTTCACGTTTTCAAAGCTATTTGATTTCGTATACATAGTACTATATCCATTAACGATTTGAAATTGTTACCTATGACTTGAATAACGATTTTCAAAGTTTGTGAGACTATTGTTGGTTCGTATTTCTTTTATACATTCATTAAACAATGATCAAGCCGATTGGTAGTACGATATAGCGCTATAGGATTTGACACCCCATTCCTGTTGTATGGAATGTCAGAAACCAAGTTTAAAACCAAATAGATTTTGCCTTCATGGTAAATCTATAGTCACCAAAGTATAGTTTGATATACTCAGGTTTGAATGTATTGCCAAACTACCACAATGTATGTTTTACAAAGGTTTTCTAACTAAGCCATAAAAACTAATCTTTTATTGATTTCACTAAACCAAAGTATATTTTGATATACTACCAAATCACAATTAAGTATATTTCGATATACTTCCAAAGCATAGTTTGATATGCTACCAATGTGTTATTGTTTTACCAAAGTATAGTTTGATATACTACCGATTATCATATTGTTTTACCAAAGTATAGTCTGATATACTACCGATTATTCTTTTGTTTTACCAAAGTATATTTGATATACTACCGATTCTCATATTGTTTTACCAAAATATAGTTTGACATATTACCAAATCTCTTGTCCATAAACCAAAGTATATTTTGATATACTACTAAATCATACTATTTCTAAATCAAAGTATATTTTGATATACTGTCTATTCAATTATTTCCAAAACCAAAGTATACTTTCTGTATACTACAAATCTCTTTTTAAGCAAAGTATTTTAATTACCAAAGATTTATCAAATATTCATGGCTATTTTTAAACTGTTTAATCTTTTCTTAAAAATATCCTAAGCCATGAATAAAAATCACAAAACCTATTTTACTCACAAGCATTTTTATGCTGACGTAACCTATTTTCACATATGTTTCAAGTTAATTTACATGATGATTGTCGCTGCACACTACACATAGGATGGACACGGGCTTTAGTGACTTTAAAATTTGAAAGACAATTTGATTATATTTTAATTTCGTTATCCCAAGTCAATTGTAAATTTGATATATCAATAAAAACAAAACTTTAAAACCATGTGTGGCGAAACAATTTGTAACGTGACTCCCCAAGTGTTTCCGCCGCGTGTTGCTTTACGCGATTTGGGGTGTTACAGAAGGCCTTTGTCGTATAAGACATAAGAAGTATGGCACTAATGGCCTGGTCACTAATGGACAAAAGATATGGCACAGATGGATTTGTCACTAATGGACATATAGATTTGGCACAAAAGGCCTTTGTCACGAAGGAGATTATAAAATATGGCACGAAAGGCCTGGTCACAAAGGACATCAAAATACTGTACGAGGCCTTGTCACAAGGACATTTTAATAATGGATAAGCCGCGATCATATTGATCAATTGGGATTTTAAGGTTTGAACATAGTTCATCGCCTTTGGACAGGGAGTCGTAGACCACAGCTGTCGTTGTCATAATTGACGATATTATATGGCCCGTAGGCAATTTAGTTGACATCTCAAAAGGATGTTAAAATAAAAATCATCACATTGATGATAGTAGTCACGATCATATTGATCTTATTGACTATGATACTTGGGAATATCACTTTGGACAGGGAACCATAAAGGTCACAACTGTCATTATCTTTAATTGACAATATAGCCCGTAGGCGAAACACCATTAATGGATGTTATATCATGGCTCGTAAGCACTACATCACTAACGGATGTTTGATAATAATAGCTCGTAAGCTATACGTCACTAATGGATGTTTATAATACGATCATCATATTGATGATATAAGCCGGGATCAAACTTGATCACATAGGCTATAAGGTTCGGACATAGTCCTTCATCCAGACGACTAGTGTGGTTCCTCAAGTCACTCTGTCAGGAGTATCAACATTACTTGATAGAATAGTTGTCTCAAAATGGTTTATTAATGTAGTTATGATCGCACTGATCACAAAGGCCTGGAGGCTTGAGCATAATTCACCACCTCTGGATAGAAGGGATAATCTTCCTTAACTATCATGGTAGAAGGCTTTACTTCTTAACTATCGTTTTATATTTGCCAAAATTAATGTGAACTTGTCACTTGGCAGGGTAAACCATCAAGAAGATCTTTTGGAAATTATTTCGCGGATCGATAAAGTTCGAATTAAAATCGAGACGATTTCTTGAACAAGGATGTAATGAAATACATATATTATAATGATAATAACTTCAAAATTCTTTCCGTTAATCATTAGGAAATTATAATAGCGCCTTAAACTGGACTATTAATAACTAACTTGTCCACGCAGGGACTTAAAAGCAACTTAAGTCTACACAGGGACTGAAATGAATATATAAGTACATATATAGGGACTATAAGAAATGACATGTCCACAAGGGACTTATAATGAGATAATATGTTCACGAAGGAACTATTTGACACAAATGTCCACACAGGGACTTAAATCGAAGGATAGGTCGATATAAGGACTACAGTAAACAAATGTCCACGCAGGGACTAAACAGAAGAGTCATGTCAATTGAAAGAAGGATTTTCCAGAATCTCATTTAATTCATTCCTTGTTGTTTCTCTTCTTGGCTTGCCACGTATGGCATTAACACAAAGGTTTTTAATAGAAAGTGTAATAACTCTGAATTAGGATTTGTTGTAAAAGTAGAATCCAAGGATTCAATGGTTAAAGAATAAAATGGATCATGGATTGGAGTTTGATAAGTACAGAGTTTTGGAATTCCAAGAATTCGGATATAAGAAATATAGATTATAAGTACCTACTAGTATTATCCTTGAAGTCGGAGACTCATGGACCTCTGGTATGGACTCCACAAATATAGACTTCAAAATTTGAGCCTCAGGGACCTACGGTATGGACTCTGAAGTCTAGTTTAAGGTTTCAATAGGTTTGGGTTTAGGAATAAGTTTATAAAAGGTCTTTCCTCCAAACTAGTCGCATGCTTAACTTAGTCGCGGTACGAAGCATAGCATTCCGCGGCTTCAGGTGAGAAGAATTTTCATCAATGGCTTCCTTGCTTGGCGACTTATTTCTGAATTACATAAAATCAAAGCAAGATTTATTTAACAGGGATGAGAGCATTCCTATGTCAAGTCTAGACTCGAAAAGTTTTAAGGAATATGCTATTGTGTCATTTGAGATTAAACACATAAGGCTAGTGTTTAATTCACTCTGGCTCTGATACCAACCTGTCACACCCCGATTTCCACGTGTATCGCGGTGGGCCCGGGTGGGGAGTATCGTGACGTTAGAATGGTATCAACATAATCAAACATTCATAACACAACGGAAGTCTTGAATTTAAATAATATTATTACAAGCCAAAATGTTCATAGTTCAAATATAATGGCTCATAATAATAATAATCCACAGGCGGATCGAAAAACATATACAAAAGAGGTTCATTAGACTTGAGCACATCTAAGGACCTGACCAGCTTCCAGCCTATTTACGTATTTATACCTGTAGTTTAATCTTTTGAAAATACGTCAGTTTACACTGGTAAATACAATCAACCGACACATTTTAAAAATCTTTTCAAAATTTGATTTAGGTGCACAATGGCATGAAAATCTTTATATACTTGGGATAAACTATATCTCATGTTATCAGTTTTACATAACTCGACAATACATACGGGGACCGGAAACTATGCCGGTTTATGATTAATCGACACACCACTTATTCCCTTATTGGGAAAACCCATATTGGGTTATTAAAATTTATAATTTGTTCCCTTATTGAGAACACCCTTATGGGAAACCCTTATTGAGCTATAAAATTATTTATTTGAACCGTTTCGCATCTGTCAGGTGTACGCCTACACTCCGTGCTTAGGTCGTTGCCATTTGCAATTAATGAGTCAAGGATATCCAGGACACGGTTGAATTAACCCCACTGTTTAATACCAAGCAATAAGAATTAAAACGGATTATTTGAATTCTCGACACATTGGTCTTTGATCGCATATCCAACCATGCGGTAATATTATACCGTATCCCAAGCCCGTATAGGGAAAATAGGTTAAGAGTATTTACCTGACTTAGCAATCCTTTTTAAAATAAGGAATATAATAAGAACAGCCGTATCCAATTTAAGTAAGTGTAGGTACAAATTACCGGAAGGCTCTAGTCTGGAATGATGGTATAAATAACAAATTAGCATGCTAGCGGATCTTATTTAAGTCATTGACTTGGATCGGCTAATTTAAAGTATTAAGAACGGTACGAAACGCTGATTAAGCGATGACCGGAACATAATGTAGTTTAAACCAAACAAGTACTAAGACTTGTATAATATGGGTAAACTATTAACATTCTGGAATTTGAGATAAAAATGATAAGGTTAGACCCGTTTCGGTTAAATTGCGTAAACTAGTTACATAAGCTTAACCGTACGCATATAAGCGATACCAGGTAACCGGATGAGTCATCCACAAGTTCCATATGCCAATAAACTTTAAAAAAAGTTATAATATCAATAGGATATCAACTTGTATGCCCATTATGGTTTTAAAATCAAACTATGCCTTATAAGGGTGTTTTGGTCATTTAGCAACGTATAAAAGGAACTTGCGTATAATCTAATGTTACGACCATAAACATTTAGTGAAAATATTTTATTTATGATATACTATCAGTAGAATATCGAATATATGTGTGTTTTATAGTTTAAATCCAATCTATGCTCCGAATGGGCATTTTGGTAATTTCACACATAGTTTCGAAAGTATATTTGGGATTCTGATTTTATAACATGTACCCACTGTGAAAATATTTTAATGAGTTATAATATCAGTGGGTAACAAGTTTTGGTTGGTAATTATGGTTTAAAACCATACTACACGCCGGAAAGGCGTTAAAATCGTTAAATGACGATATTTACGATATTTTTGTGAAAACTGATGTTATAACCAGGTTTAAATAATTAAAATATGTTATTTAGTATAATATATCAGTAGGAAAAAGGTTTCATATGAAAATCATGATTAAAAACCATTTTAAGTGTCGTAAGGTTGTTATCGTCATTTAAGAGCGTAATACAAGAACTTGTGCATATACTCAGCTTATAAACTGAAATGATATCCCAAAATATCCTAATCATGATATCACATTAGTAGCCAACAAGTTTGGTATGAGAAGTTATATTTAAAACCGTTTTATGCGCCGAAGGGACCTTTCGGTCGCTTTAAAGCATATTTTACGACATTATACGAAAACTCAGTTTATGGTCAGGTTTGTAACACCAAAATATGTTAAACATGATATCATATCAGTAACTAATTTATTTGCAAGTTCATTGGTGTTTAAAACCTCATTTTTAAACAAAAGGGCAATATAGTCAAAGTTTGGATAACTATTATTATCATGTAATGTAACCGAAGAGGGTTATGCTACATAATAATACGATCATAATGAGACCTTAAATCCGTAGCATACTAATCTAATTCGATTCATAATCGAAAGTCAACGCAGAAGTCAAACTTCGCGACTTTCGGTTGCGAACTGACCCTAAAACTAAAATTGACGAGCCGAACATGTTTACACATGTTATAATAATTATTACCAAGTTGTTTAAGTGTTAAAACATATTTTAAAATACCTTTAAACTCAGTTTATGAGTATTTCAAAATCTGACCCGTTGACTTTTTAAAACATTAATTCGTTGACTCGTCAATTGACCAAGCAAACGTGGTAATCAGGAGGTGCCCTCTTGAGGGATTAACACCTACCTAATTACTATCACGTAGCCACGTTCGTTGCGAACAATGGCTGGACCTTTAAGGTCTAAATAGAAAGTCAAAGCGTTTATTGAAAACACTTGACTTTTAGCTTTATAAGCTAAATAAAAGAACTAGCCAAGGAAGGAACACTTACTAGTGGTCCAATGGACTGAAGAAGACAAAGGAAGCTCCCAAATAACCAGGAACCTCCAATTATGGGTATAGAGGATAAGAGAAGAAAAGGTGCAAGTTCACAAGGTGAAACCCATCACCTATTCATAGTGTTTGGAGGATGTGTGGATGATTACAGGTGTTAGAGGCTTGCTAGGATGATTACAAGTGTTAATGAAGTGTCAAGACCAGGTTAAGAGTGGCAAAAACGAGATAGGTGTCATGATATGGACCTATGCTTGCTGAACTAGAAAGTTTCCGTCTACAGACTACCTTACGGATTGCAAGGGTCCTTGCATACGGTCTGTAAGGGCCCAGGTCAGCAGCCCACACTTTCATCTTTTGGCAGTTTTGGCCCCTGGACTTTTTCGTCGTGTTTCGTCACCCATAACCCATTTTAACCCGATTTCAAGGCCCTATAAAGGTTTTATGGTATATGTGACTTAGATTATGTCTGGAAATATCTCAGGTTCGATTCGTTCGGTTGTACGGTCGCGCGTTTCGTAGAAATGCGTAAAACGCTTAAACGGACACAAAAATGATCGAAATTTCGCAACGATGGACATCCTTGAATTCTTATCAATAAAACGCAAGATTTTTATTGAATATACATATTTGGATCTATATACGAAGTCCGTACTCAAAATATTAGAATCGGAAAGTTTCCGCAGTTCGTCAGGAATAGTCGATGGACTTCCAAACTTGCCTGAAACATTAAAATTAGTGCATAAAGCTATCTTAGGCCCATATTAGGCACACATAAGAGTATGACTAACATCATTAGACTCTTGGTTCCTTAAAAGGTCACTCAGAGGCTTAGTTTGAACATGTTGACACTTTTAGTCCCTCAATTATTAAATTGTCATTCAGAGGTTACAAAATAACATAACAACGCATTTGGTCCCTCTCGTTTTAGCACGTGGCATACGAGGATTAGCGGGACACGTGTCAGAATTTTATAGGACGGGTTTTTATGAGGTGTTACAGTCATAACCACCGATGATCTCAACCAAGCCTTAGACCCTCTGTTTCAACAACAAAAATATTTTGCTGACCTTCAACATAAACGTCAAATGCAAGAAATTAGAAACATGGTTGATGCCAGATACATGGATACAGTTGCAGATATCAAGGCAATCAAGGCTCACATCCTTCAAACCACTGGTACCACTCCTCCTACAGTAATCCTAATAAACACTGATGATGCCAAAAAGGGGAGAGAAACCTTTATAGAAAGAAGTGCTAAAGCTTGAAAGAGATGCACGACCAACAGTGGATATTCCTAGGCCAGATGGGTCTAAGAAAGTTGATGAAACATAAACTTTCTTGGCCAGGGAAAGGATGAAGAATAAGATGAGGGTAGGAGATAAGGGCAAAGTGTTGGTTGAGCAAAAGATAGCACTGCAAAAAGAAAAAGAAGAGGTCGGTACATCCACAAAGAAGAGACCAGTTAGAAAAACCAGTTCCAAAACTTAGTCAGTTGCTACTCCAACCATTGAAACCTCTGCTTCCATAAAATCCCTTACACCTTCTCCAAAAGCTAAACCTACTTCAACCACAACAGATGTTACAACACCTGTTGTGTCAACATCAGTTGACATAGCAGAGGTTATAGCAGATGTTAACCCATTCACTGCTTTGATCATTTTTCCTACATCTACCCAACCAATACCAACGCCTACAAGAATTCCTGATCATCCACCATCACCTACACTCAGGTTCAAAAGGAGAAAGATTACCAAGGTCATTAATGAAGATGGGATCATTCCTGCTCCACTTCCATTGTCAGCACAACCTCTGACCTCTATAACAATTGTTCCTCAATCTTCCATTCAAAAAACTGCTCAACCATTAAAAGTAGTTCCTACAGCAGTAAAGTTTCCTCTTTATTTACCAGCTGTAAAGGAAGAAATCAAGTCTTTTTACTCTGAAGAAGATCCTGAGAAAAGACTCATCCAATCTCTGGATGGCTATCCTAGACCAGCAAACATTGATGAATATTACTACTTAAAGCTAGACAAGCAGAGGATATAGCCAAGAGAGATACAATAGGTAAAAGTGATAGAGAAGTGTAGAACTATATGCAATACCAGCTGAGCAAAGTTATAGTTTTGGAAGATTATGTTAAAGAATTATGCAAGAAGCTGTCTGAAATGGAAGATCAAAGTCTAAGACATGACTACATTGAGCACATCATGACCAACAAGAAGTACAAAGCTACCAGGGAACAGTTCAAGGATTGGACTGTGAGTGATCTAAGAGAAGAAATAGAGAGAATGCAAGAAATATCCTCACAAAAAGCCAACTCCTCCTGACTGGAAGAAATACAAGAAAGATTTGCCTGACAGAGCTTTGAAGCTCAAAAGAATGAAGGAAGAATTGATACAGAACAATTATGGATCAAGAAATCAGGTCATTAAATGGGGAGAATTAAGAGTGTCTGACACTTACAAAAAGTTGGAAGAAAGAAGGAAGAAAGATCCAAACATGTCTCCTAAGCTTCATCAGAGATTGTGATTCATAAAGCTCAACATTCTAAAAGATCTGTCTCAACATCTGCCCCTTCCATACTTGCCTTAAATCAATTAAAAAGGCAAGAGGAGATGGCTGAAGAAGATCAAAGAGTGTATGAACACGTCAAAGAAGGAATCAAGTGCATGATTGATTATCATACAAATGAAGCCAGTAAAAAGCTTGTAGCAAATCTTACAAAGATGGTTCATCAATCAACTCCACCAACTCTACCAACCTCAACAATAAAGTGCCATCCTAGAAAGCCTTCAGACCCAAAAATTCTAAAGTGGAAAGTTGATAAAAACTCCCACGAATTGACCTTGCTCAAGTCTAATGGCGATGCTACCAAGATGAGAATGGAGGATGCATATAAGCTTTGTGAAGAAGACCTCCAAGATCTTATGGATCTGGTACTCGAAAAGGATGATGATGATGAAGTGTCTTTGAACTTTGAACTGCAGTTTAAAGGACAAATCAGGGAATTTCTGTTGAGGAATAAAAACCAAGAATAAATAAGTGTTTTGGCATCATCTGTTCTAGGGGGAGATTGTTGGGATTGAACCCTATACAAAGGAACAGATGATAGAAAGCCAAATACACTATCCGCGGATTAGTTCAACTATCAGAGTTTACAACCATTGATAGGCTAAACTCTGTCTTCCAAAGATGTGTTGCCTTCATCATCTATTGCTACAATTTGCCAAAGGTCTGCCAGAAGATAAAGAATAGAGGATGGTCATCATGTTTTACTTTTATTAGTTTAATATTCAATGTAACAGTGCTTTGCGCTATCAGAGTTTTGTAATCAGTGTTTTAGTTAGTTATTTGTTTGTTAGATGTCACTATCAACCCTGACGTCATCAAAAGATGCTCAGTGGTGAGATAGTTAGTATAAATAGGTGAATCGTTGTAACAGTTATATCCATCTATCAAAAGATCATTCACCAATCATCCTCTCTGAGTTTTCTGTACTATCAAACTGTATTGTAATTGGTTGAGGGGGAGTTTGTGAATCATATGCAAAGTTTATCAACTTAAAAAGCATGATGGTGATGAAAACAAATGACCTTTACTTGTATTAAAAGTTTTCCATCTTATTCCGTTGCATTACTTTCAATTCAATCATATTTCCATTTTGAAACAAAAACTACAAGTAAATCAAATTCAGATCCTAACAAGGGTTCCTGCGCAAATTGTGTTTTTCCTACAAAGTGTAGGAAGCGATTTGAGCCATCTGATGGGTGTGTTCAATGGTTGAGATCAAGTCAGTGGCATTTTTGTAATATTTGTGTCTCATTAATTAATTGTCATAATATGTTAAGGGTAGTCTTGTCAATTTATGTGTTCTAAATCAGTCAATTTACGTGTTTTAAATCAATCAAATAACACACCCCCTACAATCTTGCGATTTTCCCTCTCCCTTTCTCTCTCTCTAAAACCAATTATAGAAAACCTATTTCATACCAAAAAATAGCTAGAATTATGGATCAAGATACCATGTTTATCATTCCATTCGCAATTCATCATCTTCTTCTAAAGCACATTCAATGAGTACTTCATCTGGTTCGTCACATTGTGTTTTATTACTAAAACACACTATTATGAACACATCCAGTATCCAACTTCAAGTGTAGTAAAACACAACACTATGATAAAACACAATGTGAAGAAACGAAAAACTGATAAAACACAACCTCAAGACAATGTATTTCATCTGGTTCGTCACATTGTGTTTTATCTGGTAAAACACATCAATATCTCTTAGTCAACTACGATTAACTGTTAACTGCTGAAACACAATACCAATATCTATTAGTGAACCACGTTACATTATTAATCAGCATTTAGTACCAAAGGAATTATAACACATTAACATTAACCTTTTAACTGCTAAAACACGTCAAGAAATTATTCATGAAGGATTGCAGCTGATAAAACATATCGTCAAGAAATTATCATGAAGGATTGCAGCTGGTAAAACACATGTTACACTGTGAATGTTTAAAACATAATGACAAAAAATCCTCTAATTAATCCAATGATAAACTGCTAAAACACAACGACATCAGTCTGCTTGCCGCTAAAACACAACGATATTAGTCTGCTTGCAGTTAAAACACATTGTTAAGAAATCCTCCAACGTTAATTCAATATCGTAATCATTGTTAGATAAAGCATACAATTGCTATAACACATCAAACAAAAATTCAAGTTTATACAATATCATAAAACTTTACCATCACATTTTGATCAATAAAGGTGTTATGAAGAACATGCAATACGAATGTTCTGGGGATATGTTGTATCGAGTGTATAATTTGAATGAAATTGTCGATTTGATTTCAATAAGATATTTAGTTTCCTTAATTATTAATTATCTGGATAGTTAGTTAATCTATTAATAAAATCCATAATTAATATAATAATCAAATTACCTTAATACCCTTTCGATTAAAAACTCCAATTGCCACATGTCACATGTAGGAGGCTTCCTACACTTTGTAGGAAACAATGGCTTTGAAGGTGCATGATTTTATATGAAGACTATACACTTTCTTTTATATGAAGATTATACACTTTCTTGTATATATATATATATATATATATATATATATATATATATATATTAAGATAAGAGGATCATGTAGCTGCATGATTTTATATGAAGATTATACACTTTCTTTTTTTATCGTTTGTGATTGTCATTTGACAAAATATAACTAAAAATATTACCATTGCTAATTGTTATATAAATATACGTAGGTTTGTTCTTCACTCATTATTCCAGTTCAAAAAAGAACTTCTTTGACTGTTAAGGCACTTTAGAGAGGTAATCAATGTGTTTTTCATGTCAAACTATATTTTTATCACAATGTACTAAGTTTTTTGTTGTATTGATATCTAGAATGGAAAACCATGGTCAATTACTTCGTTGAATGATATTGATACTCTTACTACAAACTACACTATCAAGGTGAAGATTGTGAGTTTGTGGAGAAAGAAGATGAGAGGTAATGATAGAGAGAGAGAGATCGTATTGATATGATACTGATGGATGAGATGGTATTTTCTTGAATTTTAGACGGTCTCTAGATTCTATCATGTTTAGTAAATATTTAACGATTGCATGATAACATTTTGTTTGCATGTTATCTTTTATTTATTCACAGGGTACCAAGATTCAAGCTTCGTGCTTACTAAGTTGTTTTCAAGGTTTGAGAGACATCTAAATGTTGAAGAATGCATTATTATCAAAACGCTATTTCTTGCTGCGAACACTGCATCATTCAAGATTGTTCCTAAAAATCAGAATATATCTTTTTTCTACCATGCATTTGGGGAAAAGTGCAGTAACCGGGAAGATCCACAGTTTGTTTTCAGTTTTATTGATTTCAATGATGTTGTTTCACAGGGGATTAAGGAGGGTACAACAATAGGTTTGTTCCATAATTTTTAAGACGTTTTTATAAAACAATATTGCTTCACATATTAAATTGTAGTTTCTGTGTATGTATATACTGACATCATTTCTTTTACTTTTAGATTTCATTAGTTACGTTGTTGTTTGTTATAAGATTGAGGACACTAACAAAAAGGATGGGAGTACAGGGAAACGGCTCCATCTTAAGCTTCAAGATCTGGAGTAAGATAGTTTTAAAATTGTATTTGTTTATTTTTTTTCGGTATGCTATACTTTTTTTACAATGTTCTTAAACTTACATTTTTTTTTCATATATGCTACTGTAGAGATATTCAGGTTGATTTAACTCTTAGGGATGATTATGCTAAGGACATGTATTCTTACATGATTAGTAAACATCGAGACGTACATGTTGTCGTTGTCCATTTTGGTGTTGTTAAGACCTACAAAGGTATTTTAATAATTATAGTCAGAGACTATTGTACAATATAGATAGATGTTCTATTTTATTTTATCGGGAGGTAATGTTGGTTCAACAACTTACATTCCAAGAATTAGCATGATACCGTCTCACAAGAAAATACCCTTCAAGTTTCAACGAAAGCAGTTTCCAATAACCATATGCTTTGCGATGACTATTAACAAAAGTCAAGGACAATCTCTATCATGAGTCGGTATTTACTTGAGAGACCCTGTATTTTCACATGGCCGGTTGTATGTTGCATTGTCGAGAGTAAAGACTAAAGATGGCGTCAAGCTTTTAGTATTTGACAAGGATGGGAGGCCGACAAATCAAACGACGAACGTTGTTTAAAAAGAGATCTTTGGGAATTTGTAGCTTAACATTTTGAGTTATTTTAGAACTTGGAAGTTTTTAGTGTTTTCTATATTAACTTCATTTGATTTGCTATTTTTTTATAATTACATTAGAACTTCAAGGATTTGTATTGTTTGGTTATTTATACTGACTTTCTTTATTGGTTATAATATTAAGAAGTTGTAATCACTAATATTTATAAGTAATGTTTCACATATTTAAAAGTCTAATATAATTATGGAACAACATTGATAATATTGTATAGAATTTTTAATAAAATAGGAGACGAAAATTTAGATTCTAAATATATGAAACGTGCTTATTCTTGGGAATACTACATATTAACAATATTACATTTTATTTTTAAAAGATTCATGATACATAAAATAATAATAATGTTAATAAAATATAAGAAATAATCAATTTTTGGCTACTCTTAAATCCTTTTAAAAACCAAGTTGTAAATTTTTTTTTCTTTATAAATAAAACGATTTTTTTAGTTATAGACTTGTATAATTATTTTCTGAAACGTTTTTTTATTAACACTATTATGGAAACTATTAAATAGATAGTCAATATATATATATATATATATATATATATATATATACTTAATAAAACTGTTTCTAAAATGGGGAAAGTGAATATGTGGCTGTTATGCATCTAACTTAGATGTGAACCCCATCAAAACGACGTAGTTTTGATGTAATCTAACCAAAAAATAATTTTAATCCTGATTTTTCTCTTCATCTCCATCAAATTCGCATCTCCTAGTTTCACCATCTTCCATTCATCGTTCTCAAATTGATACATGTCTTTCGTTCATGTTTTTTCAATCATTTTATATTTGGTTAATTGTTTCGAATCATTGAATCATTATTTCCCTCAATTGATCATTAGTTTATGAAATATGTATGTGTACGAAAGAATTGGATATCCCATTTCACTTTTTTTAAAATAAGATAATGAACTGGCAGCACCATCTTCACTGAACCTCTGTTTCTCCTTTTCCCTCATGCTTTTTCTTCTAAAGCACTGAAATAATGGTTGCTAAGATGACGAAGGTTACCCATAAAGTAATTTATCTCTTCCACATCTAAGTTATATCAAAATCCATAATAGCTTTCTCTAATATATACTGTTCTTGATTATTTATACCACTTAAAAATGACTAATAATCTTTACTCGTACACCGATTTAGATGTTAAGGGATACTATCATAATTACAGATGTGAAATTAGATGAAGAATTTGGTGAGTTCTGTTTAGAAATCCCTTGCTGGTCAATTATGATGATGATGATTGGTGAAAAACAAATGAAGAAGAGGAAACATAAATTTAAAAAATATACTAACAAATTTAACGGATGAGATTGGGGGATGGGAAATTGATCGAGACTACCAGAAAAGTTAGGATTAAAATTAGGTTTACATGTACATGTACATTTGGGGGATGGCGAACAACAAGCGCCGAGATCGATAGAGAATTGGCATCATGGAATTGGGGAACTATGACATCAGTTTGGAGAAAAAAGAATAGCTAGTACAATCTTCACACGAGAATTGGAGATGATTTGGTACATAAAGGATTTAATTAATTTTAATCAAAATTATGTCGTTTTGATGGGTTTCGCATCTAAGTTAGATGCATAACAGCCCCATATTCACTCTTCTCTTCTAAAATATACAATATAATCAATTTATGGATACTATTAAATACATTTAATAACAAATTTGTAACATATTATTTGTTTATAAACAATCCAAAAAAAACATTTATAAATATACAGATCATACATAATTTCCTGAATATCATGTAGTATATATCTTATTTTGTAATTAAAATTTTGTAAATTATCTAATTTATTAATATATCTTCTTTTTTACAATCATGTTATCTGTGCAAACAATAGACAATTACTTGGACCACAATTGAGACTCTTGCCCATAACCTAAATAATTTTGTCTTAAAATATACATAATACCTCATCATCTTCATCCAATTCAAAGTTCATATATCACTTATATCACTGAAGATGTTTAATTGTTTTTTTACGTTATCTATCAAACAATAAGATGAATTCTTGCGTATTCCTATGTTATTATCAATTTTATTTCTATATTATATATTTGTATTAATTTTCATTCTGTATACAGATTTTGCCGAGGAGTTACCACAATTGGGTAGCTGATTACAAGTTAGCTCATGATGGTATGGTTCGAATCATTATGATAGATTGAAGAATTTTTACTATCAAAATTAGGAAAGCAGGTTCTTCATACTTTTTCTACGAAGGATGGTCCAATATGATTCAGTCATTAATATTGCCAAAGGATCCATTGCTTTTGTTTCAGTATGAAGGTAGTCTAACTTTTAGATTGATATACTTTTATAAGATTTCGCACTTGCTCAATGTGATTTCTTATATTGCCAAACCTCCTAGTTCTCTGAACATAAAGATTATTTGGTAATTATTTTATCTGTTTTTTAGTTCGTACTATATTAGTATTTAACAGATTTTATTAAACTTTCTTTAATATAAAATACTTATTTTTTGTACTTGCAGCTTACCGATAGATTTTGGTTCATTTGAAGAACATAGTACCTACGAAACATGTTATTATAACAACTTTTCCTAACCATACATGGTTGGTTGTTATGGATAAACATGGTCAAAAATTTTATATGACTACCGGGTGGAATTGCATCAAAGAAGACATGAAAACTCAAGATGAACACTTTATTTTCTTCTACATGATTTCAGAGTCAAAATTTGATATGATGCTTTTTAAAGATACAGAAGCTTTGGACCGTATTCCTGAATGACGTCTTGCATGCGTTAAAGAAGAAGTTTTCGCTTAAGTTAATTAATATTCTTTTAGCTATGATAAAACGAATTATAAAACAACTTTGTTTTTGTTAGTATTACATTTTATAATTGTTTAATTTTACTGACGTCTTTATCATTGATTAATCTACCTTATTCATCATGCAATTTTCATTTATTAATATATATATGTATATTTATTTTTTTAAAATAAAAAGATTCACAACCCGTGAGTATTCACGGGTGATAACCTAGTTATCTATATATAATTAGATATTTGAAGAATAAAAATAAATAATTGTCGTAAAAAAATAAGATAAAAACAAATGGAAGAATGGTGGAAATCATGTGAGTCAACATTTTTTATGTTAACCGAGTCAAGTTATAAAAAAGGGTGGGGAAAAATATAAAAGCAAGACATACACTTAACAACTTTCATAATATTATGCCAAGTTTACCCATAAGCATAATACAAACTTTCATAACCCAAATTCACCATCTTTAACATGTTAAACTATATTATTTCATAAATATCCTTAACATACCCAAATATACATGAATCTATCATAATCACCTTCCAAAACCCTAACACACAAGGTTTACCATTAAAATATACTTAACTTATATTTTAACATACTAATCACAACTTACATCATCAAACTCCATGAACATATACATGTATGTAATATTTCAATATCATTGTTAAACCACCACCAAGTCTTAGAAACATATTTTACTCTCTTTAACATTTTCAAGTGCCTTCAACAAGTTTTTTTGTGAACCCTTGTCATTTCTTACATAACTACAACTTAAAAACAAGGTGAAAGGGTTCTTATTACTAGCCTAGGCTAGGGAAGACAATTTTGTTAGAAAAGAAGAGGAAAAGCTCCAAATCTTGGATGAGAGCACTCCTCAGATGATCTAAACACTTGTACCACCTTCGATTACCCTTGAGAACCCTTGTATTTGTTTGAAATGGATGAGAAAATGAATGATGGGGAGATGGTGGTTGGGGTCGTGAGCTAGAGAGGGAAACACAAGGAGTTGTTTTGTGGTTTTTGTAAGGTGTAGAAGTAAGTATGTGTTCTTGCACTCTTTAGTCTTCAAGTATAAACCACACTTCAAAGTCAAGGGGCACCATCTTTTCCTCTTCAACACTCAACATAGAAAGAATGGGGTGTAGGACCCCTTATGTGGCTGTGAACATGGAGGGATGGGAGGGGGTTGGGGTTGGTTGATTGTGTTGAAATTTGGCCGAGAACATGGAGGGATGTTGGTAATAGATATTTAGGTGATCAGTCTAATTAGGATGTTTAGGTCCTAATGATGCATTAGTTTACTAGTTACAATTAACTGGTCTCCTAAACATAGCCTTGTAGATAGTTTGGTATTATTAAGGCTAATTATTTAACGTTCTTTCAATAAAAACCGAAATTTACTATATAGATATCTACATGATATCTGTATTCCTCTAACACACTAAACACAATTCAATGTCACTACTAATTACACCTTATGTTTGTTTGGTGAAAACCACAAGTTTGGACGTTAAAACGAACTTAAAATAACATTTATGTGATCCATCGAATTACGATACTTACTTATCTAAAATAAGTTTGATCTATTATTCACACCAAACACATAATAATGCCATCGATTCCAGGCATATTGGAATAATTTGACTTAAAAACGTTTATTGGAGAATCACCAACGCTCGTTTAATAAACCTTTATCGATACGCCATAAGTCGATACCACAATTACCAAATGCAAAGTCCCATGCATTTCCCAGGATATTGCTAGACTTTATGGACTCAATTAACACATATTAAATCTATATGCACGTAATTAAACAAATAAATAGTGATTAGGTCATACATATTAACCTGTAATTTTGTCGGATGTCACATCTTGTATCATTTTATGCTGAATCATTTTGGGGTTTTAAATATCAAACAAGTGTGTTCATCATATTATTCATCTCTTTTATCGTGTTCATCATATTTTCGGGTTTTAACATCAAATCTTTTGATGTTTTAGATCTAAAACTTTGTTTGAAACATCATTGCATTGGATATCCAGGTTTGCGACTTACAGTTGATGCCGTTAGCCAAAACGATTAACAACATTGTCTTAAAAGCTACACAAACTCCAAAGAAGTTTATAAGGAAATGTCTTAAAACTTGTGTTTGCCCGGATTATAGTTATAGTAGAAAATGGAGTTATAGAGTTAAGATCCCATACAAAGCTTATTTAACCTAAAAACAATGAGAACAGATCTTAAGCGTTGATTAATTGAATTAACAGCAAAGCTGGATTACAAATCATTATTAATAAAAAAATATATTACTTAATGAAATTCAAGGGTGTTTTGGTCATTTTCTTATTTTCTATTAACTACTTCCATAATTTTAGGAATTTTTCCACCCTGTTTTTAAAACTAAAATAACTTTTATATACTTTGTTTTTTTATTAAAAAGATCATACCATAAAATCAAGATTTGTTTATCTTTAAAATGAGTATAATGTTGCCATAATTATAACCAACACATATACAAGCAACACATAACTTATATAAGCAACAAATAAGTTTGAATAACCAGCACATATACATGTGAGTGTAGGATCGGCCCTAACTCGTAAGCTACCGGACTGATTTGCTTAGCTAACAAAGGCGGAATTCATTGTTAACCAAGTTGAACAGACAAACACAAGACAAGATCAATGATACTGTTTAACATGTCTGAATCTTTATATCAAATAACTTGGATCTATTACAGACACAAACGAGCAGGGCTTCGCCACTAGTCTCCAAAAACAGCATACTAACACAAACACCCAAGACACCTATTTATACTGAACAGGTTTCGCACCAAAGGGTCTTGGGTGGGATTTCGTACGAAAATGAGTTTCATACGAAATCCACCAATTTCGTACGAAAACACTAATAATCATACATAACATAATATTTGACACTTAGAAGCCCTAAATACATAACCGACTCATCCTAGACGTAGGCAATAGACATTAGTGCACCAACAGACTCCCCCTTGGATGTTGCCGCAGTCTTGGATGGTCTTCAAAACGTTTTCTTCAAAATTTTCCAAAAATCATTTGACACGTTCAACTGAAAAAGTGCTTTGAAGGCTTCCGACGCTCCTCAGATGGAATAGGAGTTTGATCAGTTGGAGGAGGTCGATTGTATGTGTTGCCAAACTTAAATCTTTGTTGTGTTGCGATCTTTCTTCTCTTAGCAATCACGGCCTCATTCTTGTCTTTCTTTTTCTTCTCCTTAGCTTCGATCTCTCTCCAAGATGTGTTCCAAGCTTTACCTAAATGAATATCATGAGCATAGCAAACTTTAACAATTTTCTGAAACTGCAAAGCTTGAACTTCATCCTTGTCTTCGTAGCTGATCTTCACATGAAACAAACGTTCAATATCTTTCTTTGAACAGTTCACCAGCCACATAAGATCTAAAACACGGATCCGTCTCCATAACCCATAAACACGCTTGTGTGCGATGACTGACTCTGATAATTCCTCTGTGATCTTCCATGAGTCTTTATCGGGTTCCACACATATAACTGCCTCGCCTGTACTCAAATCATAATGCCACCACTTAAAGATCTTGTAAAAGTCTTGTTCCATCTTGATGAGTGGCATATTCTTCATCACACGCGGACGCTTGAGAATCAATGTAACATCCTTTTCCTGTGTAACTAGATCTACCTTCTTAACCTTTTTCGGATAGTGTGGCTTCCAACGAGGAAAATTATACATGGCCTCGTACTTGATAACTTTCCAAAAATACAGATTGTGAAACTTGATCTTCAAATTGAATAACCTTGACTGTGTCAGCTCCGTAACATCCCAATGAGGTAATGTCTTGATATCCTTCAAGTACTTGAAATACTGCACTCCGAAATCCCTCTTAATTGCATACACATTAAGTTCTTAAATATAACCCAGCTAATGATATCTCCCAATGAAGCATTAGGATCTTTGGTGAAGAAAGCCAGAGGACGTAAAAACTTTCGTTCTGCTGGAAGTTCTTTGAACCATTTCTTTTTCATCTCTATGATTTTTTCTTTGGTCATTGGTTGAGGGACTGATCCAGCTTTAACTGCCTCTTCAACTTTGCTTTTCAACAAGTCATCATTTGCAGACGAAAACATTTCTGCAAAGGTTGGGAAGACGTTTGTACCTTCTCCGGCATAAGTAGCAACATTGTCATCAGAATCGTCAGAATCCCAATCTTCTATAATCACATGATCATAATCATTAGCATCTGGTACTGGCTGGAAGACATAATCATTTGGGGTTTAATACTTGTGTTGTTCAAATCATCTTCAAAGTCAAACTCAAACGAATCTTCATTAAGACCAAATAACTCAGCTAACTTAGCTTTGGAGAAGTTGTGAACATACTCCCCCTTTTCGACATCATGATCTAAATAAAAAATCCTAGGTTTAGGCACAACAGGAACAGCCGATGATGAAGTCCCTGTGAGGATTCCTGCTTGCCTTGAGCCCTGAGACATATCACTAGACTCCCCCTGAACTTGATCTGCCGTATGTTGATTAGCGGATTCATTCAAGTACACAGAAACATCGACATGTTCATTCATAACAGAATCAGTTACACGGATTCTAGAACCTCCAACACTATCGTCATCATCTTTTCTACCACTAACACCGCTATCCAACTCTAACTCATCAAAGTATGAATCGACCTCATCATCTATCTCTTTATCCATCTGACGCTTTTTCTCCAACTTCTTTTCCATATATCTGCGATGCTTCTCTGGAAGGCTTGATAGGTTAATCTCAACTTCACGAGGTAACCCTACCAAGATAAAACGTGGAGGTGGAGGCTTGTACATAACCATGGCTAGAGATACAGGCTCGGATTCAGCTTCCGGCGCAGTGTGAACAATCACAGGATCCGCAGAAACTTCAGCTTTAGGCTCAGGCTGGCTCAACACAAGAATATCATCTATCTTATTCTTCCCTTTACCTTGAGCCTCTGATAGAGCTTTTGCAGCTTGCTCTTTTTCTGCAATTCTCTGTCTCGCTTGTTCTCTCTCTATCTTCTCAATTTCATCATCCAAAGAGATTCCCAGAGTTCTAACCAGAATATTTTTCGTCAACTCTATCTGTCCGTTGTTGGATGTTAATTCATATTCATACTCTTCCATCTTCTTTCTTATCCTTTCGTGCTCTGTGTCATAACTCTATAGAATAGCCTTCAAATTCTCCATTTCATTCTCTAGCAACTTTATCCTTTCCTCGTATATAGAGACCATCTTTGCTGATTCCAATAATTTCTCATTATCATTAACCACAAGCCTCAAGATCTCCCTTATATTATCTTTGTCAAACTTAAGCTCCTTGATTCGCTTCTCATCTTTCTTTATCACAACTTGCAACTCTCTAAGTCTTCCTTCATATACTTTATCTGCTGAAAAAGCTTCACCTCCGGAAATTTCCCAAAATCAAATGAGAAATCGTCAAACCCTGCATCAAACGCTCCCTGTGTTGGGTGAGACGATGATTGGTGTACAGGTTGTGATGTGGTAGGAGGAGTGAGAATAGGAGGACGTGGAGGAGAGGGCATTGGAGCATCTGGTGTAGTGTGTTGAGGAGGTGGAAGCTGTGGATTTTATGGAGAAATAGGGCGAGGAGAAGGTTGAGGAGGAGATGGTGGAGGTTGTGGAGTAGATGTCTCAACAGATGTTGGAATAATAGGAGGATCAGCAACTTTAGTCCTTAACTTCATTCTGAATCGACCCGTGGCAAACTCAGGCTTCTTAGCCACAGCATGTTTTACGCGTTTTGCTGCTAGTTTCTTTGCTGGCTTAACAACTTAAAGTTCTTCCTCAGATCCTTACGGAATGAAATCATCATCGTCGTCCCCTATTTCTTTTCTCTTCTTATCCTCCAGCGCCTTTTTCTTTCTTTCTTCTTCAGCCTTTTTCAATCGATCCTCAGAATCAGAACTGGAGGATGATCCGTTATCATCACCATCACCATCACCGCCTTCAACTGAACCAAATGCCTGTTTCTCAATGTTTGTGGTGAGATCTTCAACGCTTTCTACGTTTCCTTCAACTTGTACAGTTTCAGTAACAGGCACTTCTTCAGTTTCTGGTTCATCGACCAGTCCAGTACTAACTTCAGCTTGCTTCTTTTGACGCTTCGGAGCAGAAGATGAAGACTCAGTAGATTTTCTCTTTGATGAAGTCTTTGACGCATCAGTAGGATCCCTTCTCTGATACGATCCCTTCCTTTTTTGCCCATCATCTTTAACATACCAATGGCTTCTCTTTTCTTCAAATAATTCTAACTTCTCTGACTCTTCAAATTCATCTCCACTCCTTTCTTTTCTCCATTTTCCTGCTGGAGGAGCCTGATAGTCTTTGTTAATAAACCAGCCAAACAGTGGCTTGTATGTGGGCTCTCTTTTGTTCTTTCTGTAATCGCTGATGTTGTGGAGATCAGAAGGAGTCATATGTCCTAGCTCCAATAAATTATCTTTCTTCTTCTCCAGGTTCGGATGTAAATGTTCTAACATCATCTGAACGAACCTAGGATACTGCCAAAATCTTCCTTTCCCTAGATTGATAACCATCTGCTCAAACACGAGTTTGCTGAAGCTGTAGGGAAGATTAAGTGCAAGAGCAGCCATTAACACATCTGGTAATCAACTAAATCATCCCATCCTCCCTTCCTATGGTTGAAAGATCTGATAATACAGTGAGCCATAAATCTGTATGGCCTTCCCAGAAGATTAATCTTGAACGGTGCAGCATTTACGAAACCATTGTAGCCCATTTTGTAGAAGCAGCCCTTCACCATTCTTTCTGAATATCTCATTGGATAGTCACTCTTATCGTCGATATCGAAAATTTTTCTGATCATCTCTTCTATAATAGCCACCTCCACTTCTTTTTCGTTTACGTTCACAACAGATATGATAGCACGTGGTGATTCCTGCAACCTGGCACACTTCTAAAATAGCTCAATGTGGGATAAATAAACATCATGCTTTTCCGTCAGTGCCTTGAATATCGGAATTCTCTTCATGAACTCAAGAATATCCGAAAAAGCTCCATATTCTGCTACATCCTCATTTAGCAAGCAACAGGCATTGTACATGGGACCAAACTCAGGCCTGTTTACCTGGAATGACAGAGTGCACAAAAAGTTAGAAAAATTTTCAACATTTAAGTCTTTAAGATAATCGTACAAAAATTTATACTAAATTTTCGCAGGAAAATAACCTCAGTGTAGCTTTATGCATAACGCAAATTTTCGTACGAAAATTGAGATTTTCGTACGGAAATCCTGGTTTCGCATCAAATTAACAAGTTTAACATCGAACCTAAAACGTGTGATTTTATGAAATTGAACAGTCATTTTTAGTATAAAAGTACCAATATTGAATATTATGTGATCAATTTTAACTTTTACCGGCTCAATTATCCTAAAACTATGTTTTAAGTCTGAAATTCATCAAATTGACGATCCAAAGTTCAAATGATACCTTCACTATTAGAAGAGGTGTGTAAATCAACCTCCCTAATGTGTCAAACAAGTCAGAGAGTGAGTAGAATGAGAGAAAGTATGAAATCGCCTCAGAGGATCCACACCAAAGTTGTTTTTAGATTGCGTACGAATTCTGAGTCTGTCTCTCATATATATAGGGACTTGAGATTTTCATACGAAAATTTGCAACAGTTTTCGCATGAAAATTCTTAGAATTTTCGTAAGAAAATTGCCCTTCTACTCAACTTTCCTTGACCTTTCTCCTGTTTTGTGTGTTTTCAGATTTAAATACACACTTAGTTGACCAAGTCCAAGTTAATGACCTTGATTAACTGATTTAGCTACCAAGTCCAAGTTAATGACCCTGGTTGACCACGTTTTGACCAAAACTGACACTTTCTGTTGATTTTAAGTTTCAAATTAATGAACTTTTAACATTTCAGAATAGACTTCCTTTACATATTAGCTCCCAGCCCATAATTTCTCAGCTTTCCTTCAGCATTCTGTCGCTTTCGACTTTGAAGATCTGTTTTCCATTACCGGTAGGCAAAAACTAAAGTAGAAAAAGAAAATCTTTACGAATTTTTAGGTTTTTCTAAATCAGAAGACAATTAAAAGAATATGTACAAACATATTTACAGACATATTTTTGCGAGTTTGTGTTAGAGGATCATATCAGTTTATTGAGACACATTACCAGTACCGTTGCTCTAGATAAAACTTTAAGTTCTTAAACAGATTTACTTAGATTGTTAGTATACTTATCCATTTAAACTTCTACACATTTCTCAACTGCTTCAAGATATGTTAGGTAATTTTTAGCAACATGGCCTAATCTGTGTTTCCCACCTCAGAATATACTCCCGCATCAAGATTCCCTAGATTTCATCTCACAGATGAATATATCTAACTGATATCTGTAAAGGGGTGAAATACGAAACCTTGAGAGCTCAGAAGAACTCGTATAATACCCCAGATATCAACTGAATATAAAGACCTGGTATCTCAGAATCTGGCATTCTCTCAAACGAAATTTCGGAGTACCAAGTCCATATATCCAAGAGATGTTAAGCCACAGTTTTACCAGTTTATCCTTTTAGGTTTATATCTCGAATGCGGTTTACTGAACGTGTGAAGCCTACTGGCACATCCTTAGTAAGACTTGTTTAGATATTTTTAAACAATACATTTCTTTAGCATACTGTAATGGTTCACTGATGTACTATCATCTCCTCTTATACACAAAACTCTTTTTGCCTCTTTTTTTTAATGTTTTTGTATTTTTTGAAGGTTTTTTCAATTTTTTGTATTTTTCTAGTTTTCGATGTTTTTGTATTTTCCACAACTTTTCTCCCCTTAAACTCTAACACAGATTTTTGGATCTTTGTTTTTAAGAAAGCAGGAAAAATATTTACAGAAAAACATGTGACATACCGATGAGGATCACATCACAACATCGTCATCCTCAAATTCAACCTCATAAACATCCCTTGATGTCAGATTCTTTAAACCATTAAATTTTAAAAGATTTCGAAATCTTGCTCTGTCAAAAGCTTTGGTGTAAAAATCTGCTTTTTGGTCATAAGTGTGGATTTTCTCAATTCGAACCAACCTTTCTTGTGAAAGTCACGGATAAAGTAGTATCGAATTTCAATATGTTTAGTGTGTGAGTGTTGACAAGGATTGACTGTGATATCAATAGCCGCCTTGTTATCTACATATATGGGCATATCAAGAAATTGGAGTCCGAAGTCTCTCATCTGTTGTTGTATCCACAAGATTTGGGAACAACAACTAGATGCTGAAACGTATTCAGCTTCACAAGTAGAGATAGCGAGCGCGGTCTGTTTCTTACATTGCCATGTTACCAAATGAGTTCCGAAGAACTGGCAACCAGCCATTGAAGATTTAGCATTCAGCTTGCAGCAACCAAAATAAGAGTCAGAGTAACCCGCGAGGCTGAAGTCGTCATAACGTGGATACCACAAGCCGTTGCTTGGGCATCCTTTCATGTATCGCATGATCCTTTTGACGATTAGCAGATGTGATTCCTTTGAGTTTGACTGATATCTGGCGCAAAGGCATGTAGGATACATGATATCTAGTCTTGAAGCTGTGAGATACATCCAGGATCCAATCATGGAGCGATATAATGATTCATCGACTTTTTCTCCATATTCATCTGGACAAATGCCGTGGTTTGTGGCTAAAGGGGTAGATGCGAGTTTAGTTCCTGTCATGTCAAATCTCTCCAACACGTCATGAACATACTTCGTCTGGTGAATGAAAATACCGTCTAGCGGTTGTTCAACCTGAAGCCCCAAAAAGAATTTCATCTCTCCCATAGCGCTCGTTTCAAATTTTTCTTTCATGACTTTTCAAAGTCCTTACACAGCTGTTCATTTGTCGACCCAAATATGATATCGTCCACATAGATTTGCACAATAATCCGATGTCCATCAACTTCCCTGGTAAAGAGGGTACTGTCTACTGTTCCTCTGGTGAAACCGTTACCAGAGCGTCTTGTACCAGGCTCTCGGGGCTAGGTGTAAACCGTACATGTGACAACTGGTACTTTTCGGCTTTTAATTACGTGATTAACAGACGTTTAAAGCGATACTAACTAGTGTTTAAGACACATATTAACTTAATTAGGCTTTTAAAATGCCTAGGAACGCCTATCTAACTTTACAATGCGCGTATGGTGATTTTCGGAAAAGTTACTGAATGATAAGCGACAACAAACTGACACTGGACAAAATACTAACAAGGCCGACAAATACAAATTTTATACGTATAATTTATGCATACGAACTTGGTTTTGCGAATTTACGGTGCTTCGAATGGCACAAAACGCTTACTTATGCGAGAAACAAGACTGCAGAAGCGCACCGGCAACGAAACGAAGACCTCAGACACGTCTATCGCATTCCAAACTGAAATATTATGATATATTTAGCTTCGTAATTGGATTTTAATATTCATAGCTGAAATCGGATCGAAAAACCGATTAGAAACAACCTCCGAAGCAAATTTCATGATTTTAACGCAACCGACGAACGAACGCGTAAAACGGCAACTACCGACACTATCTTACATTCTTTAGATCCTAAAATAACATTTTTGGACATTACATGACGTTCGGGTGCGAAAACCGGCTTCAGAAACACGATCGGGCCGCTCGAAAACGCTAGAAACGGGCTCCTGGGCCTTGGGTCCAAACTACACAAACCCTACCTATAAATACCTAAACACACACACTAAACACCACAAAACAGACACTTACTCTCTCTCCTCACTCCAATTCTCCCTCAGCTCTCTCTCTCTCTAGAAGAAACCCGGTGACCGGACTCCGGCCGACCACCGGATGAGGACGGCGGCGAGTTTTTCCGGCGGAATTTCGCGGTGGTTCCACGACGGACCCCCCTAAATCAACCCTTCTAAGTCCATTTCTGGCCTCTGTTTCCTGTTTCGAGCAATGTTAAGTGTAGAATATGGAATAAAGATGAATTCTTTGATGTTCTTTTAAGATTGGAAAATGGAATTGGTAATTAGGTTTTGTTCTGCTTTGTTGTTTTGATGATTTATGAAGTTTGAATATGGAATAAAGATGAATTCTTTGATGTTCTTTTTGTCGTGAATTACAAAGCTCTATCACTGGAAAATTATGATTGCTAGGTGTTCGACAAAATGCGTGTCTGAAGCAAATGAACAATAGTTTCTTAAAGTATGAATTTGGTAACATTTTTTTTGGGTTTGCTTTAAATGGCAAAATTGGTGATTTGGGTTTATGTAATTTTGCAAAATGAAGGCATTCTTTAATGTTTTTGTCATGAATAACAAATCTTTATTGGCATTCCAAAAAAAATAATACAAATATTTATTATTTTAGGTTTCAAATGATTTCAACAAACATCACCTTCCATGCTTAGGTATCTTCGTTTGCTTAGATCTAGCTGGGTTAATATTCCACATGTGATGTTTTAACGGATGTTGATCCCATACAAGATATCAAGAGATCTTATGCATTTAGATTCTATCAACATGTGATGTTTTAACGGATGTTGTCAGTACATAGAGGGTGAATGCCCTTATTTGTAATATAAGTCGTTGTAATCTTGTTGGATATATCATATACTAACAAGAATGTATAGAAACGGGTATGGTTTAACCGTTGTCTAATAAGAATGTGTGGTTTGGATAGATAGTTAAAGTTCGTTTAGACCATTAATCCTAATAAAAGGCCGTGGATCGTTTAAACTAAATGGTTGGATCAGATGTGAAATCATGTGTATCATTGTTAAATTAAATAATAACATATTTTCTCGACCATAAATGGGGCTTGGTATTTATACTGTTGTTGCAAATATGCTAATTACAAGAAAAGTGTGCAAAATCTAACATTTTTTTATTCATCTAGAAAAAACAAAGACGATTATGTGAAGTACAAAAGTCCTCGGTAATTTCAAATACGGACATAAATTTATAGTTAGTTTCAAAAGTTATAAAATAGGAAAAGTTATTGATATAATTAGTTGTAGAATATTGATTGGTGTATTTTTATGAATTAAAAAAAAATTATAAATAAGTTGTTTTCATGAAGACTCTATTTTGTGTAAAAACAATAAGAACCATTCACAATCTGTCATATGTCATCCCGCTAATTTATGTATCAAGGACATTTTTGTATTTTAGCTTAGAGTCCTTTACCCAAAAAGTATTTTAGCTTAGATTTGTTTTCTAAGAATTCCTAAAATCATGGAAGTAGTTTTAAACAAACTTATGTTTTGTTTTTTTAAGAATTCATGTGTTGATTATACAAATTCATGTGTTGCTTGTATTGTTGGTGGCACTAATGTCTATTGCCTACGTCTAGGTTGAGTCGGTTATGTATTTAGGGCTTCTAAGTGTCAAATATTATGTTTTGTATGATTATTAGTGTTTTGGTACGAAATTGGTGGATTTCGTACGAAATCCCACCCAAGACCCTTTGGTGCGAAACCTGTTCAGTATAATAGGTGTCTTGGGTGTTTGTGTTAGTATGCTATTTTTGGAGACCAGTGGCGAAGCCCTGCTCGTTTGTGTCTGTAATCGATCCAAGTTATTTGATATAAAGATTCAGACGTGTTAAACAGTATCATTGATCTTGTCGTGTGTTTGTTCAACTTGGTTAACATTGAATTCTGCCTATGTTAGCTAATTAGCAAATCAGTCCGGTAGCTCACGAGTTAGGGCCGATCCTACACTCACAAGTGGTATCAGAGCCTTGAGGTCTGATTTGAGAACAAACAACCAAGTTTCAGCTGGATTAAACCTTAAAAGATTCATCCATTGAAGAACTCTATTTCTACTCCTTCTTGATACATCAGATCTAGACGAATTCATGGACAAATTGGACTAGATTTTTAGTATGAAGTGTTAAAATCAATTCTAACGAATCTCTGAAACATACAGATCTAAAATCAATCAAAATCATGCTTGAAATTGCTAAAAACGTAAAATTGTGAAAAAAGTGTTCAAACATATTGAAATTTTCGTTAGAAAATAAGGACATTTCGTACGAAATTAGAGTGGGTGAAAGTATTATCATTTCAAGTTTCTAAGGTAAAAATTTCGTACGAAATTTTCATACGAAATCACTTTTCATACGAAATTATCTTTTCATGTACAAATTGTTTCAACAATTTCGTACGAAAATTTGAGATTTTTGTGTGAAATCTGTTGTGATCAATTACTCTGTCGTGTAGATCAGTTTGCGTCAGTCTTATCAGAACTAATCGGTTTTTCTGTTCAAAGTGTTTTTAAGATGTCAGGTGAAGAAGATTTTCACAACGCTTTTGCCACGCAAGCAGTCATTACTTCTGCAGCAGCTCAAAATATGAACCTCCGAAACTTATGAACAAGGAGGACTACGAAAGTTGGAGTAAAGGTTCAAGAACTGGGTTCAGGCAAACCATTTTGATTGCTGGTTTGCAATCAAGAGCAAATACCAACCACCGGTGAACGAACATGGTCTTGAAAAGACATTGGCATGATTGACTGACCCAAAACGAGAGAAGTACGTCAATAAGAAAAAGATGATGAACCTTCTTCAACAAGCGATAAAGGAAGATACCGGTCTCTTACAATATGACGACGATGCTCAGTCATTATGGCTTGCCTTACGCTTAAGATCACAAGGAAGTACTCAACTTAGAAAAGGAAAGAAAGCACTGTTAAACAAAGAGTTTGAAGTATTCAATCTAATCAAAGGAGAAATGATGAAGCAACTAATAGAAAGATACTGCCACCTGGTAGTTCAAATGAAGCGAATGGGAATTTTTGTTGGTTTGAGCTTTCAGTGCCAATTCTAACACAAGTCCACCTTCCAATCAGTCGAGTGGATTTCAGTCGTTTGTTTCCTTCAATCCAAATATTCCCCAAGGGAAAAAATCGTCTCAAAGCTCCAACCAACAACAAAACAGCCATCAGAATCAATCTAATCCCAACCAACGAGTCTTACAGTGTAACATTGCAGTCAATCTCGAGAATGCTCAAGACTTTAACGAGCAGACTGCAAAACAACATATGGTATTGCTTGGAGCAGTATTAGAATCTTATGAAAGCTTGGTAGCTGGGAGAATTGGGAATCCGGAAATGACCAAAGAAGATTATGATCAGATTGATCCGGAAGAAATGGAGTTGAGAGATATCATGTGGTGTATGGCATCGGTTGTCCGTGGAGCTCAATGCTTCATAGAAATCACAAAGAGAGACGATTTAAGATGTCTTGATGGAAAACTAGGATTTGATAAATCCAAAGTTACATGCTTCAAATGTCGGGAAAAAGGACACTTCAAGCGTCAATATCCAAATCGGGAAGTCAAAGGAAATCATAATCCATTTGGTGATGATTACAAGAAGGCGATTTACCATCGACCACAGCCTGAGAAAAGAATGGTGCAAATCGAAGACGGACCTTCAAACACAAAAGATAAAGCTCTTGTAATCACGCAAGAAGATGAGGGTTTCAACTGGAACAACTTCATTACAAAGAAAGAAAGTCTTACACTAGTAGCTGAAATTGTTGAGGAACCTGAATCATCAGATGAAGTCTCAGAGGAAGAAATGGAAGAAGTTCTTGCAGACTATTTCAGATCATCAGCAAAAGAAGAAGAATGTCTGAAAGGTACTCCTAAATCTTGTTTATCTAATACAATTCCTCAAACTTTTGCAGGTGATTTTGATTCAAGCCAGAAAGAACAAAGCAGAGCTGAGACGAAATAAGAATGTGTGGAAAAAATTGATGTAACCAAGTCTGTGACAATGAAGAATCTGCTTGACTTTGCAAGCAAAGCTCTTATGGCTAACACAACAGAGGTCCTTAGTATGGGAGAACATGTAGAAAAGGTTGAAATAGTAAAAGAAACAATCCAAGCTCAAACTGTCGAAGTGGTTATTCGATGCTTGAAATGAAACGAAGCATGCGAAGAATGTGCTGAAAAAGATAAAGCTTTTAAAGAACGTAAAACTTACAATGATAAGTTGTTGTATGATTATAACACGGTAAAAGAATCTTATGATAAATTGAGTAAGACCATTCGACAATATGAGAAAGTGATCAAAGAAGATGACAAAGCACTTTTAATGCTCAAAGCAACTGTGATGGAGAAACAAATGGCCATTAACATCCACATTAACACAATTGCGGAGCTAAAAAGTGAACTGGAGAAAACAAAAATTGAAGCTGAACGGGTTAACAAGTTGTTAATAAGTTACTCTACCAATATGTAATGTATGCCATTGATCACATTCTTCTGAAAACTGAGAACAACAAAGAAGGTAAGAAGAATGTTAATAACAAAGGAAAATGTTACGATGTCCCACCACCCATGTGGAATATCTATGCTAAGAAACAACCAAATGGGGTGGAAAAGGCGCTAAACTTAAATTTGATCACTAAAAAAGGTAACGAGCTGCTTGAAGACATCGACGTAACTTATCACAAAACAGAAAAGGATTGTGAATCGGAAATGGTAAACAAAGTGGTTGAAAATGTTTTTGAAAATGAGTCTGACAGCACAGCTTATGAAAGTGCTGAGTCAAACAATGAGAAGTCCGAGTCAAGTTCACTTTCTGGAAATGAGAAAAGTTTTCATGAAAATTTCATCTCAGCATCAGATAATAGTTTAAATGATGATCCTAATGTATTTATCTACAAACTGAAAGGATCAGATAAACTATATACTGATGAAGATTTTCCAATCCAGAATGTTAACTTAGACCGTGTTGACAAATTCTTTAAACTTGTTGAAGTCAACACATCTGATCTTGAGAAACAAGTTGTCGGTTTTTTACTCAAAACCAAAAGGGTCTAACAAACATATTCATCCAAGAGGTAGAAGTTATCCTGAGAACAAAAGGGATGGGTTAGGGTTTAAAAAGAAGAAAACTAACAACAAGCGTAGTAAACCAAATCTTACAAAGAAAGTTGAGTTTGTTTTTGGAACAAACACGGTAGATGAGAAAGAAATCATCAATAAACAAACCAACGATGAGTTTAAGAAAGAAAAGGAACTCCGTGAACAAGCTTTGGAACACTCTGTTGGAAAAGACAGCATGACATGCTACAGATGTAACAATGTTGGGCATATTGCACGACAATGTTCTCAAAGCCGTCCAAAACCTGTTCATGAACAAAGGAAATTCACAGAAGATGAGAAGAAAAAGGGTCCAGAGTTTGTGCCAACAAAGATTTTGAAAAGAATTGACGATTCCAACTCAAATATGAAACCAACAACTGCAACCTTTTCAAACTATGAAGTTGGTGAAAATCAAAGAAAATGAAAAGAAGGAATCAAAATTATACATCAAAAAGGTATTTTCTAAGGCACAAACCTGGGTAGCCAAAGCAAAGACATCTCCTGTGATCACACAATTGACCAAGTCCCAGTCACACCAAAAGATAAGACAAAATCAAAGACTGGACAGTGGGTTGAAGTTAAAAATGAAATCAAAATTGCCAATGTTCCAAAGGTCGACATTGCCATCCCACCCAAGACCAAAAGGGCTTAGGTCTCTCTTTTTAAGTAATATGTTTTTCTTGTGTGCAGGGGCTTCATAGGTCTATCATTTCAAAGTGGATTATGGACAGTGGAGCTTCCAAGCACATGACAGTGATGTTAGCTTTGTTATACAATGTGAAAGCTATCATGGGAGGTTATGTTGGGTTTGCCGGAACACAAGGCGATAGGATCATGGGAGAAGGTATTCTTACAAACGGAGTGGTGTCATTCGACAAAGTGAACTACATTGCTGAGCTCGAGAACAACTTACAGAGCATATCTCAAATCTGTGACAAGAAGTTCACGACCCATTTCAACAACAAGGAGTGTCTTATTCTTAAACCGGTTTCATGATTCCTAAGGAGTGGATCCTCATGCGCTCTCCATGTGAAAAAGATTTATATCTTCTAGACATGAGCGTCGCATCCACTACATCAAAGGAGGGTTAGTGTTTCGTATCAAAAGCCACTGAAAAATAATCAATTCTATGGCACAGGAAAATGGGTCACATTCACTTAAGGAAGATGAACTTTTTAGTGCATAACGACTTAGTGGAAGGGGTGAACCTCAAAAGTTTCCATTTATCATATGATTGTCTTAGCTTCAAAAGGGGGAAGCAACATAAGAAATCACACCCAAGAAAGCTACTTAACTCCATCAAGCTTCCACTAGAAAGGCTACGCATGGATCTCTTTGCACCAGTTAACGTAAAAAGTATCATTGGAGATCTATACTGCCTAGTAGTGACTGATGACTACTCAAGATTCTCGTGGTTTTTCTTTCAAGAGAGAAAGGATGAAACGTTTGAAAATTTGATGATCTTGTTTCAAAAGATTGAAAATCTTTACCATTTGCCAATCAAGAGTATCAGAAGTGACAATGGTACTGAGTTTAAGAACAACAAAATGCTCGAATTCTGTAATGCTAAGGGTATTCAACATGAGTTTAGTGCCCCCTATACTCCTCAACAAAACGGAGTAGATGAATGAAAGAACAGAACGCTTATTGAGACTGCACGCACGATGCTTGCTGATTCGAAACTTCCTATTAGCTTTTGGAGTGAAGACGTTGCATCTGCATGTACACCCTTAACCGTGTAATGACTGTCAAGCCATATAACATGACATGCTTCGAACTTCTTAACCAGCGAAAACCTAATCTAAAGGTTTTGAAACCTTTTGGATCACCGTGTACTGTATTGGACCCGGAGGGTAAATTTGGAGCCAAATCTTTGGAAGGATTCTTCGTATGGTATGCTAGTCCGCAAAAGAGAGTTTATCAACCAAGCATGAATCAAGTCATCATAGCTCAACATGTTGATTGCCAGAGATACATAACGCCTATGCAAAAACCTGGGGATCCATGGCTGTTCAATTACGAAGGGTTGTGGAATTCATTCGACCTGCCAGAAGAACCATCAGAGGAAGAACTTCTCTTGTTATTTCAACAACATCAAATATCTAATCAAGAGCAAGTTACACGAACGTTGGTGATTTTCTCTTCTCAACCAACAACAAATTCTTCTGAAGCAGGACCGAGCAACACTCAGCCAGAACCTGTAGTCTCACCAATTCAGAACAATGCATAACCATTTTCCGCTCAGCCAGTTAATGTAGATCCTGAAAGAGCACCTACCTTTGATGATGGGGGATCCAGTTCCGATGAAGGATCAGAAGAGATTACAAGTTATCTAAACACTCAAGCTGCAGAAACCGGTGCAAGAAATAAGGCTACTTCCTCAGAACAGGTTGCTGATCAAAATGTCACGAATTTGGAAAGCACAGTAAATGTTCCAGGCGAAGTAATTCCAAGATCATTCTCCTACCACCCGTCAGATAACATTATCGGAGAACTACAAGCTGGAGTGAAAACGTGAAATCAGATCAATAAGGATCTAAGTTGTTTTTAATCTAAAGTTGCTCCACTCCAAACTAGATTTTCTCATAGTTGTTTTGTTTCTTAGGTTGAACCAAGAAACTACAGAGATGCTCTGAAAGATGAAAGTTCGGTGGAAGCAACGCAGGAAGAGTTATTGCAATTACAGAAACTTGGAGTCTGGGAACTTGTTGATCTACCGCACAATCAGAAAAAGATAAACACTCGGTGGGTCTTCAAGTGCAAAAGAGATGATAGAGGAGTGGTTGTGCGCAACAAAGCTCGGCTCGTAGTCTAAGGTTTTCATCAGCAAGAAGGGATAGATTACAACGAATTCTATGCCCTAGTCACACGTCTTGAAGCTATCCACATTTTCCTGGCGTTCGCGTCATGGAAAGGTTTTAAAGTGCCCAGTTGGATGTGAAGTTTGCTTTCCGGTACGGTAAGGTAAAAGAGGAGGTGTACATCAGCCAAACACCGGGGTTTGTCGATCTGATACACAAGGATAAGGTGTACATACTGAACAAAGCGCTGTACGGTTTACACATGGCCCCGAGAGCCTGGTACGAGACGCTCTCCAAACATTTTCTGGGTAATGGTTTCACCAGAGGAATAGTAGACAGTACCCTCTTTACCAGGGAAGTGGATAAACATCTGATTATTGTGCAAATCTATGTGGACGATATCATCTTTAGGTCCACAAATGAACAGCTGTGTAAGGACTTTGAAAAAGTCATGAAAGAAAATTTTGAAATGAGCGCTATGGGAGAGATGAAATTCTTTTTGGGGCTTCAGGTTGAACAACCGCCAGACGGTATTTTCATTCACCAGACGAAGTCTGTTCATGACGTGTTGGAGAGATTTGACATGACAGGAACTAAACCCGCATCTACCCCTTTAGCCACAAACCACGACATTTGTCCAGACGAATATGGAGAAAAAGTCGATGAAACAATATATCGCTCCATGATCGGATCCTTGATGTATCTCACAGCTTCAAGACCAGATATCATGTATCCTACATGCCTTTGCGCCAGATATCAGTCAAACTCAAAGGAATCACATCTGCTAATCGTCAAAAGAATCATGCGATACATGAAAGGATGCCCAAGCGACAGCTTGTGGTATCCACGTTATGACGACTTCAGCCTCGCGGGTTACTCTGACTCTGATTTTTGTTGCTGCAAGCTAAATGCTAAATCTACAACGGCTGGTTGCCAGTTCTTCGGAACCTGTTTGGTAACATGGCAATGCAAGAAACAGACCGCGGTCGTTGTCTCTACTTGTGAAGCTGAATACGTTTCAGCATCCAGTTGTTCCCAAATCTTGTGGATACAACAACAAATGAGAGACTTCGGACTCCAATTTCCTGAAAACCCATATATGTAGATAACAAGGCGGCTATTGATGTCACAGTCAATCCTCGTCAACACTCATGCACTAAACATATTGAAATTCGATACCACTTTATCCGTGACTGTCACGAAAAAAGGTTGGTTCGAATTGACAAAATCCGCACTGATGACCAAAAAGCATATTTTTACACCAAAGCTTTTGACAGAGTAAGATTTCGAAATCTTTTAAACTTTAATGGTTTAAAGAATCTAACATCAGGCATTGTTTATGAGGTTGAATTTGAGGATGACGATGTTGTGATGTGATCCTCATCGGTATTCACATGTTTTCTGTAAATATTTTTCCTGCTTTCTTAAAAACAAAGATCCAAAAATCTGTTTTTGAGTTTAAGGGTAGAAAAGTTATGGAAAATACAAAAACATCAAAAACTTAGAAAAATACAAAAAAATTGAAAAAACCTTCAAAAATACAAAAACATTAAAAAAGAGAGAGACAAAAAGAGTTTTGTGTATAAGAGGAGATGATAGGACATCAGTGAACCATTACAGTATGCTAAAGAAATGTATTGTTTAAAAGTATCTAAACAGGTCTTACTAAGGATGTGCCAATAGGCTTCACACGTTCAGTAAACCGCATTCGAGATATAAACCTAAAAAGATAAACCGATAAATTTGTGGCTTAAGCTCTTGGATATATGGACTTGGTACTCCGAAATTTGGTTTGAGAGAATGCCAGATTCTGAGATACCAGGTCTTTATATTTAGTTGATATCTGGGGTATTATACGAGTTCTTTTGATTTTGCGTTGGCAATGGCCTAGAACTTGTATAATACTTTCGCATTATTCATCCCTAAAGCTGCATAGAAATGATGAAAATGTCATAAAAGATACGACATTCTGCAGTACAAAAATTAAAAGATTCCCAAGAGGAACATCACCTAAAGTCGAGCCTTCATCTCTTTCTCTGTATGGAAGTACTAACCTGGGCTCTCAATGTTTCGCATTTCACCCCTTTACAGATATCAGTTAGATATATTCACCTGTGAGATGAAATCTAGGGAATCTCTATGCGGGAGTATATTCTGAGGTGGGAAACACATATTAGGCCATGTTGCTAAAAATTACCTAACATATCTTGAAGCAGTTGAGAAATGTGTAGAAGTTTAAGTGGACAAGTATACTGACAATCTAAGTAAATCTGTTTAAGAACTTAAAGTTTTATCTAGAGCAACGGTACTGGTAATGTGTCTCAATAAACCCCAAAAATTCGAAAAGATTTTCTTTTCTACTTTAGTTTTTGACTACCGGTGATAGAAAACAGATCTTCAAAGTCGAAAGCGACAGAATGCTGAAGGAAAGCTGAGAAATTATGGGCTGGGAGCTAATATGTAAAGGAAGTCTATTCTGAAATGTTAAAAGTTCATTAATTTGAAAATTAAAATCAACAGAAAGTGTTAGTTTTGGTCAAAACGTGGTCAACCAGGGTCATTAACTTCGACCTGGTAGCTAAATCAGTTAATCAAGGTCATTAACTTGGACTTGGTCAACTAAGTGTGTATTTAAATCTGAAAACACACGAAACAGGAGAAAGGTCAAGGAAAGTTGAGTAGAAAGGCAAATTTTCTTACGAAAATTCTAAGAATTTTCATGCGAAAACTGTTGAAATATTTCGTATGAAAATCTCAAGTCCCTATATATATGAGAGACAGACTCAGAATTCGTACGCAATCTAAAAACAACTTTGGTGTGGATCCTCTGAGGCGATTTCATACTTTCTCTCATTCTACTCACTCTTTGACTTATTTGACACATTAGGGAGGTTGATCTGCACACCTCTTCTAATGGTGAAGGTATAATTTGAAGTTTGGACCGTCAATTTGACAAATTTCGGACTTAAAACGTAGTTTTAGGATAATTGAGCCGGTAAAAGTCAAAATTGATCACATAATATTCAATATCGGCACTTTTAGACTAAAAAATGACCGTTCAATTTCAGAAAATCACACGTTTTAGGTTCGATGTTAAACTTGTTAATTTGGTGCGAAACCAGGATTTCCGTACGAAAATCTCAATTTTCGTACGAAAATTTGTGTTATGCATAAAGCTAACTGAGGTTATTTTCGTGTGAAAATTGAGTATAAATTTTTGTACGAAAATCTTAAAGACTTAAATGTTGAAAATTTTTCTAACTTTTTGTGCACTATGTCATTCCAGGTAAACAGGCCTGAGTTTGTCCCATGCACAATGCCTGTTGCTTGCTAAATGAGGATGTAGCAGAATATGGAGCTTTTTCGGATATTCTTGAGTTCATGAAGAGAATTCCGATATTCAAGGCACGGACGGAAAAGCATGATGTTTATTTATCCCACATTGAGCTATTTTGGAAGTGTGCCAGGTTGCAGGAATCACCACGTGCTATCATATCAGTTGTGAACATAAACAAAAAAGAAGTGGAGGTGGCTATTACAGAAGAGATGATCAGAAAAGTTTTGGATATCAACGATAAGAATGACTATCCAACGGGATATTCAGAAAGAATGGTGAAGGGTTGCTTCTACAGAATGGGCTACAATGGTTTCGTAAATGCTGCACCATTCAAGATTAATCTTCTTGGAAGGCCATACAGATTTCTGGCTCACTGTATTGCCAGATCTTTCAGCCATAGGAAGGGAGGATGGGATGATTTAGTTGATTACCAGATGTGTATAATGGCTGCTCTTGCACTTAATCTTCCCTACAACTTCAGCAAACTCGTGTTTGAGCAGATGGTTATCAATCTAGGGAAAGGAAGATTTTTGCAGTATCCTAGGTTCGTTCTGATGATGTTAGACCATTTACATCCAAACCTGGAGAAGAAGAAAGATAATATATTGGAGCTAGAACATATGACTTCTTCTGCTCTCCACAACATTATTGATTACAGAAAGAACAAAAGAGAGCCCACATACAAGCCACTGTTTCTGTTCAAAGTGTTTTTAAGATGTCAGGTGAAGAAGATTTTCAAAACGCTTTTGCCATGCAAGCAATCACTACTTCTGCAGAAGCTCAAAATATGAACCTTCGAAACTTATGAACATGGAGGACTACGAAAGTTGGAGTGAAAGGTTCAAGAAATGGGTTCAGGCAAACCATTTTGATTGCTGGTTTGCAATCAAGAGCAAATACCAACCGCCGGTGAACGACATGGTCTTGAAAAGACATTGGCATGATTGACTGACCCAGAACGAGAGAAGTACGTCAATGAGTAAAAGATGATGAACCTTCTTCAACAAGCGATAAAGGAAGATATACCGGTTCTCTTACAATATGACGACGATGCTCAATCATTATGGCTTTCCTTACGCTTAAGATCACAAGGAATTACTCAACTTAGAAAAGGAAAGAAAGCACTGTTAAACAAAGAGTTTGAAGTATTCAATCTAATCAAAGGAGAAACGATTAAGCAACTAATAGAAAGATACTGCCACCTGGTAGTTCAAATGAAGCGAATGGGAATTTTTGTTGTTGAGATTTCAATGCCAATTCTAACACAAGTCCACCTTCCAATCAGTCGAGTGGATTTCAGTCGTTTGCTTCCTTCAATCCAAATATTCCCCAAGGGCAACAATCGTCTCAAAGCTCCAACCAACAACAAAATAGCCATCAGAATCAATCTAATCCCAACCAACGAGTCTTACAGTGTAACATTGCAGTCAATCTCGAGAATGCTCAAGACTTTAACGAGCAGACCGCAAAACAGCATATGGTATTGCTTGCAGCAGTATTAGAATCTTATGAAAGCTTGGTAGCTCGGAGAATTGGGAATCTGGAAATGACCAAAGAAGATTATGATCAGATTGATCTGGAAGAAATGGAGTTGATAGATATCATGTGGTGTATGGCATCGGTTGTCCGTAGAGCTCAATGCTTCATGTAAATCACAGGGAGAGACGATTTAAGAGGTCTTGATGGAAAACTAGGATATAGTATCTTATTCTATAATACATCTATCAATGAAATATCAATCTCTATCTTCATATTGTCTTCTTATGTTCTTTAGCTATTAGGCTAGTTTCACAACACGTTATCAGCACGAAAGTGCTCTCACCGAAACCATAATCTTCTTTGTCAAGAACCCCAACTCCAATTTCTGGCTATTGCAAATCACCACCGTTTCTTTTAGGCATCATCACTTGTCACCTTTCAGTTGGTTTATAGTGATGGGGTCATTGTGGGAAGATGAGGTTACATCATCCAAAAAGAAACAGTTTGAATGCCATTTAGTAATTAAATATCAGGTAATTTTCTTTTCCCCTTTTGATATTTTTTTTTTGAAAAATCGGTAATAAAAAACGGTTTGAATGATAAGTTATATAAGAATCGTAGTTTACCTTAAAGATAATTTAACTTTTTGTTATAAAGTTAACAATAGTAAAATTAAATTTTAACCGAATCACACGTGTCTTACTATGAACGTTGATTACAGAATTAAATTTGAGCAATATGTTCTAATGCTATGCTAATGTGTATTTATTTCATAATTTTCGTGTTTCTAAATTGATCTATTTTCCCTTCACGGATTTATGAATATTGAAATTATTTGGGTGCGTGAATTATTGTAATCATGTACACATAACACATTACTAAATTTATATATTGTAGCATGATGTGTTTATTTGATGATTTTGATATTATATAACATTAATTCCCTGAAGATACATAGTTAGAATGGTTGGTTTAAACAAGGTGTATAGTAAAAATGATTTGTTTGGAGTTGGAGAACAATTTATTGTAAGTTTTTTTATACGTGTAGACACATTATATTTGTCTATTAGACATGCCTAACTAAAGTTCCTGTTGGATTGGTGTCAAATTCTTATTAGAAAAAAATAAGTGAATTTCAAGTAAAGTTGCATTTTAATATGTATTCATGTTCTTAGTTTTGGTTTGACTTGATTGGTTGATTATAGTACTCACATCCTCTTAATCCTAAAGTTCTAAGTATTTTGATAAAAGATTGGAAACTCAAAAATCACGTATCCTTTGATTTTGATAAAAGATTAGAAACTTGGGGTGATTACATTTATATCAACAAGACTTGTGTAAAACTTTTAGTTAAGATTTGAGTATGAATTTCCATATCAATGCATATATGGGTGTAATTATGATTCAAGATGTATGATTTTGGGTTGCCTTTCATCACATATCGGTTTTGAACTTTATGAAACAACAAATGTTATTATAAAGAATAAGTTATTTGAAAGTGTTATTTGATCATATGTTAAGACCTTGAAATAGATATTTATTTAAGTTTCAAGGTAAATGACAAATATGTATGTAAGATATACTTGTGATTGATTATACATAAATTATATATATATATATATATATATATATATATATATATATATATATACTAGTAGTTGGACCCGTGTAAAACACGGGTAGCTTTAGTAACGTTTATTATTTTAGTTAATTAGTAGGCAATTGCTGTTCAACTTTAAGTTATTATAATAAAGAGAAATCTATACTTACATATTCAATATGGATGTTCTTAGTTTTAGTTTTGTTGTTCTTGATTGTAACGTTATTTTATTGATCAGTGAAATAACACTTCTCGAACACAGCTACATCAATTGCTTTGAATAGTAAAAGATTTCCATTTTGTAGGTTAAGACTTCTTACCACTTTTATCCAACCGTCAGGTCGTATAATCATATACCTCATATTACTGGTTGTATTATCGTAGAATTAGACAATCATAAATTGTTGATGATTAATATTTTAGTGACTATTACTTTCCGATATTTGTATATTGAATTCAGTACAAAACTAAAATCATTCTATTCTATCAACACTTAAAGACAAATTACTTGTTGATCTACAAAAGCCCTAATTTTAAAACAAATGAAATTAGGTGGGAATTAACTTGACAAAGTCCATTTTCAAACCTTAAATATAAATATGAAATATATTTAGTGCAGGACCCGTACAGGTTCTTCGGGTCGGTTCTCTGGATCCTATTAATTCAATAAGCTTCAATTATTGTAATTATTAGAATTATTTCACCTACCAAAACCTCAAACTTCTCTGTTTTCTCTCATCTGATCTTAAGATCTTCTGCTTCCGAACTCAAGAATACATCAGCATCAAAACATAAAACAACTAAATCAAACATAGAACATGGCATGTTCCTGAATCGATAAAGTTTTATAAGTGTATCCTTAAATATCCTCTGCTTTTACTAACTAATCTTCTTATGTTTTGCAATACAACTCGAAATCAAATGTTTTGTGTATAATCTACTATATTTGGATTTATAAACACATGATTGTTATTTTTGTTTTAAAAATTTTTCAATCTTTCTTATGTTTTTTGTTTTCCTTTTTCATGTGAAACCCTAATTCTTGGATAACAATCGGACTTTGATTTTCCTTCGAAGAAACATGTTAGTGAAATTTTGTTGTTGTTTGTAGTTTTTTTATGTCTATACCGTTTTTTTTTTCTCAAAAATATTTTTCATACTTTACAAATTATTAATTCTTAAAATAATCAAAGATTGTGTTTGCTTTGAGTGTATTTTTTTTCTATTATTATGATTTTATTTGTATAAATAGATTATTATTGTTAGATCTAAAAATGGTTGATATTACTTTTGTAGATATGGATCATAAGAACAAAAGTCGTTCTTTCTTGAAGTTAATCGATGACGATGATCTTGTATTTTTGGTATGTTTTTTTTGTTTTATGTTTACTAAAAATTAATATTGATACTTATATGTCTTTTGTTTCCAATTACAGGACATACCCTATGATTTTGCAACGTTATTATGGGGAGAACAATTGCCATATGGTGAATGTATTAAGATCGTTGATGCTGACCACTCATGGGTTGTCAAAATTGAAAAAGATGTGTTTGGTCCTGTTTTAGGTGATGGCTTTGTTAAAGTAGTTAGGGAGAGTGGTTTAAAAAATGATTATCTGTTGTTCTACCCTTTTGGACAATTTACATGGTATATCGATGTCTTTAAATCATGTGTTTTGGACAACTCTTTTATCACTTCCAATTAGAGCTGATGATGATTTCGTTGTAAGTACTATATATGAAATAATAATTTTGTTTTATACAATTTTTTGTTGTGCATACTATATATGATGATTTCGTTGTAAGTACTATATATGAAAACATTTTTAATTTGATTTGTAACTACTTTACAGCTCATGGCGGACAAATACTGGGTCAGTTTTACGGAAAAAGTTATAAAGGTGGATCCGTGACTCTTTATGTGGGAGATAGGTTTTGGAATGTGAAGTTGGAGGCGTTGTCCGACAATTGTGCTTTCATCGATGGATGGTCTAAGCTGATTCAAGATCTTGCATTAGATACCCGATCTACTTTTATATTTACAAGTGTTGGATATGAGACTTTTGAGGTGTCGGTCTTTAATTATGAAACTGGTACTGAAATGTATTTCAAAAAGGTTAAAATAGTTGTTTTGGATTATCCTATTTATGGAGATGATGGATTTGATCTACTGCTTGTGGTTAGTATTATTATTCTTATAGTTAATTATTTAATAATACGACCTTATTAGTTAATTTAGAACTTAACATTAACACTATTTGTGAATATTATGTTATTGTAGTCGGACCACAAAGAAAAGGTGATGACCAATGAAAGTGATGTTGATCAAGATCTTGCTGGTGATGTAGTTGGTGACTCTATGCGGCTTTCAATTTGAATCTATCCTTATTGTATATACCTATTTTTTAATAGAAGCTAATATACCTTAACTTTCGTATTATGTTGTCTTCTTACGTTTGTTATCCTTGTTATTTTGTAGGATATTGATGATTCAAAGTTTGATCAACATATAGCCGCTCTAACTGAAATGGAAGCTGTTAAAAAGAAGGTAACTTTATAATTTATAGATTGTTACCCAATTTTATTATGTATATTAGTATGATTATACTATTAAATTGTGCTACTATTTTCTGCTTTGTAGTTTAAAGAAGGTTGGAATACAAAAACTGGACCTTTTAACGAATCTTCCTCTAACGGCTATCGGTCTTATGTAATAGTGGTTACAACCTGGCTTATACATTATATGTTGCTTTTAATTACTTTGTTCTATATAAATATGTTTATTATTCACTATTGTGTACATTGACACTAAAGGGAGGTCAAATTTTTATTTTTGGTGATGAAACTGTATCTCTAAAGTCAAAAGTTTTGTAGGTAATATGTTTATTTTTGTAGGTAACAGATTTTGTATTTGTTATGGTAATATGTTTTTTTATTTTTGTTTTGTAGATTGATCCTAAAGGGAAATTAAAAGTTGTTGGAGATAAAGGGCTTTCGACAAAGGTTCTTTCTGATCCGATTATATAAATTCATGTGATTTTTTTATTTGACATTTGTTTTCAATATTGAAGTTCTTTTAATTATTTCATTCCATATTTTTTATAGAATATAAGAATGGCTTTAGCTGAGAAGATATCGAAAAGCTTTTCTACATTTGATCTTCATGATTTCATTGTACCCAAGGAAAAAAATAAGGTGATTTTCATATATTCTTTTTAACTTAGTTTGAAAATTAACCTATTATCTTATTAATATACAATGTTTATGTATTTCTTTATCCATATGTACTTAACTATTTTTTTTAACTTTTTAGGCAACCCCGAAACGTATTGTTTTCAGGTCGTCGATCGAGGAGTCTCATATAGCTTATCATACGCGTTCTAAGGTTCCGAAACTTGATGATTGTATCGTTCTTTAGAAAATCAGTTCTGCTTTAAACAAAAAAGTATAATTTTACATTTCTTTACATTTCTGTTTAATATTTACACTTATTACATATTACTCAATTATTTAGCCTAAACGAAAGCAAAAGGCATCCACATCATTGACATCCCCAGCTGGTGTTATTGGCCGTAAATGTTCTACAGCCAAAAAGTTGAAAAAAAATGTTGTAATTGAGTTCACCAAGAAAGCCGAAAGCAGACCGGTAAACTTTATAATATGAATTTAAGATATATAACTTATTAATGAATCAGATAATTAGTACTTTTCTTTTTTTCTCAGCGCTTGCCAAATGATGTTTCAAGTGATCTGCATCTTTCTGTTGAGAACTTGCACCATGTTACCGTTCAGAATCTAAAATGTGAACTACGTAACTTGAGCACAAGAGCAGAGAAGTCAGGGGATGGTTTCAGGTATGGTTTTTTGAAGTGGGCAGCTTTCTTGAAATCTAATCACATCAGGTTCGGCTCCACTCTTTTGTTTACTTACGTCAAGTCTTCTAAGCAATTGATGTTGAAGAAAGTCGTACAAAAGATTATAAAGAAAAGAGGCATGCATTAATGATGGTTATAATGTTTTTTCTATATGGTTAATCATGAACAGTCGAAGTGGTTTTTTGGTTTGTTGATGTTGATACTTTGTGGATAGTACGGATGGTTGGTTAGTGAAGTCTATTGGTAGTATGTATATGTTGTTATGCTGATGATGTGGATAGTGGGTTATGTTTGTCAACTGAACCATTAGAAACTAAACAATAGTATTTTGTATGAAACTTAATAGTTACTGATAGTGTTCCTTTTAATGGATAACACAATTTTGACATTGTTGCGTGTAGAAACTTTGTTAATTTTTTTGACGTTGAATGCAGTTTTTGTTATGATATCGATGCACATAATCAGCCGTATACGTTTCAAAAAAGGACGGTCAATGCGATTAACTATGTTCTTATTGTTTGTTGATGTTAATATCCAAACAATAAAATCCAGTTGAGTATCCTTCGTTTTGGAAGTAATAGTATTTCTTTGTTTTGCTGATTGTCTATATGTTTAGTAACGTGTAGTTTTAGTAACGTTTATTATTTTGGTTAATTAGTATATTTGTATATTGAATTCAGTACAAAAGCCCCGATTTTAAAACAAATGAAAAAGTATTACTTGTCGATCTACAAAAGCCCTGATTTTAAAACAAATGAAATTAGGGGGAATTAACTTGACAAAGTCCATTCTCAAAGGTTAAATATACAAATGAAATACATTTGACGCGGGATCCGAACAGGTTCGGATCGTTTCTTTGGTTTTTAAAGATACCACTTTAACAATCCGGATCCGATAAATTTTATTAGCTCAATTATTGAATTATTCGACCTACCAAACCCTCAAAGTTCTCTGGTTTTAAATATACCAACATGTTGTGTTAACTTGCATGTTTAAGCTGTTGATGGTTTGTATTGCTGATTGTTTTGATGGATTTAGTGACTTTGTTTTAACTTTGTTTTGTTGATTGTATATATGTTAACTTGTATATGTTTAATAATTTTAACTTAATAATAGACATTCACAATTTTTCTTATACAGATCAAAACATGTATTACCATATCATTTTTAGGTTTGATCTTAATACTTGAAAACAAATTTCTAATCTAAATTAAGAAATAGTCCAATTTAATTCACATAATACACTTATATAACAAACAATGTTTAAATATTGTATTTAGCAACCAATTTACATCCATACAAATATTATAAGACTCGTAGTTTTCAACCACATTCGATATGTCAAGTTAATCAAAGCTTTTCAAGTTTTTTTTTCATAAAATATTGTAATGTTTCTTACATGGCTTGTTTGTACTTCAAGGTTTTTAATGACAAAAGACTAAATTAATACTTCATACGTTTTGTAGAACTTCTTTGTAAACCACATTGGTCATGTCTTCAAAATAAACATAAACATAAACATATACTAATAATAAGCTTCAAAATAAGTCTTCAAAACATAAGTCTTCAAAATAAGTAGTTTTTACAAACATCAAAAAAATAAACAGACATCATCTTAAGTCTTCAAAATAAGTAGTTTCTACTACACTTTCATAACATATACTAATGATAAGCTTCTAAGTGATAAGCTTAGATGGCTTCTTCCGGGTTCGTTTGTTTGTAGAGGAGAGTTCACCAACATTTTGACTATCAACATTTTCCACAGCTTGTTTTCCATTCAGACTTGTAGCAGAATCCTTTTCAGCTTCAACGACAGAAGAGTCGGCCATAACCGATTCAAAATCCTTGAAACAAATCACAAAATACCTAATCATACGTTAAATTATGAAAATGTTCTTTTTAAACCTAAAAATCACAAAACACCTAATTAACTTAACTGATAAACTCAAAATACTAACCTTTGAAATTGGTTCACCAACACCCTGAGAAGATTCAGAAAGGTCCACAGCTTTCATTTCAGCATCTTCTTGATCCACCTAAGAAGTGGTTATATACAAAGAATATAACAAACTGTATAGCAATAATTGAAAAATGAAGCACCAATAAATACGTAGTATAATTGAGGTTTCATTCACTACCTCATCAGCATTCACGTCCATATTGTTATTTTCCCCAAGAAACTCAGCAATTATAACCGGATCATCACATGTTTTTTGGACCTTATAAACAGGGTAGTCATGAGTAAGATTGTAGTTAGAAACCTCAATCTTAAAGGCTACCTTCTTATCAACCAATCGAGAGATCTCATGTGGGAAAGTTTGAGTGTCGTCTGCCTTCACTTGCCTTTCCCTAATATCACTTGCAGCTGATCCGACAATCTTCATGACATCCCTATCAAACATAACAAAAGATACACTACCAGTCTCATCTTACACCCTGACATGCACCTTAAACCTGATAAACATAGATAATAACAGCACTTAATTAATTTATATTATCCAGCAGCAATAGAATTTAATACAAATAACAACAATTAAATAATAACGTTGCTGACCTTGGGGTGATTGATGTACATTCACAGTTGCATTTGGGATAAAACATAGCGGTGGGAGGTGAATTCAGTATTTCCTCAGAGATATTTTCAGCATTTTGTAAATAATCAACTTTACTTAACACCTTCCTGAAACACTTACGACACGCTGGATAAAACCAACCATAGCTTTCTTGCACAATTTTAATTGTTGCAACTACAACACAACACAAGACATTTCCTGTAAAAAAGAAAAGGTCATTACAAAATCTTTGGTGTAGACATCTCATGTAAGCAAATATAAAAGTATATAAAAAAATAATACCCTCTCAGTCTCTATAATCTTGTCAACATGTTTCTTTGGGGTAGCTATTACAAACTCTTGGTGCAATGGGTAAACGGTCTGAGACGAAAGTATTGTTTGAGAAGTAGAACCAGATGCCTGTCCTTGTTTCAGTATAAGACTAAAGAACAGTATAAGAATTAGTATGTAATTTAAGACAAACAAACGAATTAATTCCAAACAAAAATATAAATTCATATTAGATTGACAGTTAACCTCCTCCGTAGCTGATTAGTTTCATCGATTTCTTCGTTCAAAAACAGTCGAGTTCCAAATTTTTCACTTTGAACTGTCAATTTACCTATGTATTATAATATACAAATATTTAATTAATAAAATTATATCATGAAGAAAAAACTATTATAACTGATGATGTATTATAATGTAACAATTACCTTTCCATTCTTTAACCTTTGCATGCTGAATAACAACCAACAAATGCTCATTAGCAATGTTGTTATTAGAAAGAAAGTGGCTAAACTGTTCAGCATAAGCATTCCACACAGTACATCGCAAAACCCTACCCCTAAACAAAAACAATAGATGAATATATTTTAATCTCAAAAAACATGCACATTATTTATTACATCACTATTATTTCATCAGTATAGTCAAAATTGGTATTTTTATCTCAAATCAAATAACATAGACATCATTTATTAGCTAAAGGCAAGTCTCATTTATTAAACAACTTCAATAATTGAAGCAGTTATTACATCATTTATTCTTCAAATCATTTATCATATAAGATCAATAATTGTTATTCTTATTTATGGCATCACTTCACAAAAGTGGAACATATATAAGAATAACTGGTTTTTGCAGAACACCAACAGCATTTAACAATTCTAATTCTAACAGCCTTACTATGTATGCCTTTCATAGACAATAATTATTAATAATTCAACTTCAAGAATCTTCAAAGTTTAAAATTGAAAGGGAAATTCTTACTCCAAGTCCTGAAGATCAAAATTCATCCTTTTAGATTGTTTAGGAGGGTGTCCATAAATGTCCAAGTCTCCACATTCGACCACGGTACCAGCAACATCTACAATAATGTAATAAAAATTAAATCCAAAAAACAAAATAATGTACATTTAGGCAGTCGTAAATACTAAATATACACACCAACTGTCAAAAGGTCATTTGCAGCTCCATTAAGAATATCCTTAAAAGCAAGAAACTTGTAGCCGTTTTCAAGACCTTGCCAAGAATCAACACGGGTAACAGTCGTACTGTTACATCCGTCGAAAAACGGGTTTCCAAAACCCGCTTCGCTTATTAATCAAATATCCAGTTATAATTTTCCGTTGCGTATTTATTGCTCAAATTAATTTTAAACGATACATAATTAATAAATATATTAGAATTTAAAAACCATAATTTATAAATAATATTAAATAGTGAGAAAAAAATAAAATGGGGACGCCGGGTTTCGAACCCGGGTCACCCACAAACCTAAACACACAACACACCGCTCTGCCACACGCCTTCTTTATGAAAATACCGAAATAAATAATACTTAAAATAAAACCCGAATTCAAAACCGGAGAATCACCGCGCGCTCAGAACTCGCAATCACCGGAAAATCCGGCAATCCGCGATTTTGACCATTCCTCTCTTGACTAAAACGCGATAACCGATCATCGACACAAATCATAACCGTTGCCGGCCCTCAATTTCAGTCGTAACCGCGGAAAAACTTTGACCGCGAATCAAGACCAAAATTCGGACCCAATACATCCTGTTCTTCCCTATAAATACCCACCCAAACCTCTGGTAACCTTTTCGCTCAAAATCACACAATCTCTCGAAGCTTTAGCACGTCGCCGGAAATTTCAATTTCGCCGGAATCACTGAACGGAAAACCGCGTTTTTCTTCAGACGGTACAATCATCTAAATTTCTCTTGCTATCTTTCGATTTATGATCTAATTGCTCAATTCAGTAATCAAAACTGTTAAACAGTTTCCCTCAGCCGGAATCCGCAGATTGGAGACGACGAGTCTTTGCCGGAAAGCCTGAAGCAAACTCGCCGTTCTGGTATACCATGTTATCTCATTTCTCTTTTCAAATTCAATCAAATATAAGTTAAGATCGATTAAACAGAACAGTCGGAATTCACTGTTCTGAAATGTTAAGCGAAGAAGACGAAGTTGAACATGTGTATAAGTATAATTAAAAACGGATATTCGAACGGGTTAGACACATAGTCCAGCGGTGGACTGTGTGCACAAACAATGCACACGTCCCAGGTTCGAATCGCATACGTTACCGACTTTCAGAATTAAAACCAACATTTTAAAAACTTAATCAGATCAGGTCACCGAATGTTAATAAGAGTAATAAAATCCATAAGTTAAACAGATTAGACACACAGCCCAACTGGTTGGGCTGTGCGCACTCGAACCGAAGGACCCGAGTTCGACTCCGGGTCCGTGCAACCGGTTCGGCCATATAAATCGTTTTTAATAAAAACCCAAATAAGTTAAAAATTAATTAGTATATAAATATAATTAAAACAGAGAATATTTCGAGTTAGACACGTAGCTCAGTTGGTAGAGCTGCGTGCACGTATACGAGAGGTCCCGAGTTCGAACCTCACTCAACGCATACAAACACACAGTCCGACCGGTCAACGGTCAACGGTCAACAGGGTCAAAAAGTCAATATTTTTTTATTTCTTTTTATTAATTTATTTAATCAGATCATTATTTAAAATACTTAAAAATAATGTTTTTAAAGTTAGAAAATGTCCTTAAACTCACAAAAACAAATCTAGAAACCCCATTAAGATTAAGAATTAAAAGTATTAAACTCAAATAAAATCCATTTATTTACCGAATCATTTCGTTACTACTTTAGGTTAGTTTTTCCCTCGTCGATCAAATCCTAAAATTCGTGCGCATCCAACGTCATCAAAGAACGCACCCAATGTGAGTGAATCTCTATCAATTCCCCATTTTAATCATGTTTTGGGGTGTATCATGTGTCGTTTAATTCCTTATTATATTTAAACACTTGTGCATCCATCATATCCGTGATCAAATGTGTATCAATTGTTGTGTGGATTATATGTAGTTTGGATTTATCATTTTCAGTGCACGCATATCATTAGGCCCATCAGTTCCCCGTGGGAGACGGGTTGAGCATCAGGTGCCTCATACGATCGACTCCATTTGATTGAGCCTTGATCTAACATTCATCATCTTTCATATCATATACTCATTCAAAGTGGTTTGTGTTTGTTATTTATATATGTTTGCTCACATGTGTGTGTTGCACAAATTTTCAATATTAAATAAAACAAGAAATTAATAACAATGTTTTATCAAGGTTCACTCGCCAACTTTTGTTGACCCAAAATATCCCCCGTTTTACACATGATACAGGTGATCCAGTTGAGGCAAGAAACACATAGGAAGGCCTAGAAGAATAAATCAGTTTAAGCTTTGGATTGTTTACATAGTTTTATTTCCTTGTAATTGTATGGATTTTGATTGGGATATTTAAGTTGTAATTTGAATTTAATAAATATGAAACATTTTAGTAAACATCATGAGCTTTGGTGATAACCCAATTATGCCCCGACTCTTATTCCGCTGCGGGTCGGGGTGTGACAGATTGGTATCAGAGCCATGACTATAGGGATATAGGATAGGTTATTAGACCCTTAGAGCCTATACTATAGTTGATTAAAATTTTAAATTGTTTATGCGTTACATACAAAATTCATGATGTTTATATGATTTATGTTTATTGTTACACTCAAAGTTATGCAAGCATGCTCACAAATACATGTTATTATACAATGCTCATCATAATTCATATCCTCATAACATATCATATCCATGAGAGCACACACCTCACAATTCCCATGATTTTTCAATGATTTTTGTATTTTCAAATCACATCAAAGTGAGTTCTCATGACGGGCATGTAGTAACTGGAAGGGTACGAGTACCGGTAGTCGGAACGTCCTGTCTAGGCTTGGCATTCGTATAAATCCAAAATAAAGGACCAGTTTACCTACCTGGGGACTAACGATGAGAGTACGAAGGACCTATTAGGCCAAAGCATGCTATACCAAACGTCGTGTGAGCTAACCCCACTTTGAGTTGTCATTGTGTCTACACCTGGACACCCTCCTACCATACATCTCGCAATCATATTTCACGGTTTTCATTCGGGTGATGCGAGTGTTAATCCGCCAACACCAATGTGAATCCTACTAAGCCCAATAGTCATGGGGGTCCACATGACTATACAGGCGATGGTATGGGGGACATTGGAGGCCCAAACATGAGCAAACCCAAGACATCCTATGGATGTAGTTGCATTATTGATAGTTATGTTATTTTTATTCTTTTAACGACACATGACACCTAAAAACTTCTTAAACTCACAATCTTCCTATGTATGTTCCTGTAGATGTCGGCTAGGCAACTACGTGGAGGTAGAAAGTCAGGAAGATCCAAGGAACGCTTGGCCACTCAAATTGCTAAACAAATGGCCGCGGTACTTCCTGACATCGTGATTCAAGTTCAACAAGCTCTCACCGCAAATCCTATCAACCCTCCCAATCAAGAAGACCAGAGCGTCGCTAACCCTCACTCCAAAAAGTGCTCCTACAAACACTTCAAATCTTGCGATCCCCCAAAGTATGAAGGGACCGAAGGTGTTACTGCCCTCCTTCACTGGTTTGAAGAAATGGAGAACACTTTCCTCAATTGCGATTGTCCCGATGATCGCAAGGTACGTTACGCAACTGGGAGACTGTTTGGGGTAGCCCTTACCTGGTGGAACACAGAAAAGGGTAAGCGAGGAGTCGAAGATGCCATGGCCTTAACATGGGAAGAGTTAAGGAAACTCATGACAAGGTGCTTCTGTCCAAGAAGCGAAATCAAAAAGTTGGAAGATGAATTCCACTCGTTGAAACAAAAGGAGGGAGATCACACTTCCTACAACAATAGATTTCTCGAACTGAACCAAATGATCCCCAACTTGTTCACCCCACTGTACCGCTTAGTCGAACACTACATACGAGGCCTCCCCTCGAAAATCCAAGATTCGGTTTTAAGCACTTCGCCTGCAACACTTGAAGCCGCAATGGAATTAGCCACATAACTCACCGAGAATCGCATCCGAAATGGCAAATTCAAGGATGAGAAGAAGAAAGCCCCCATTGAGGCCCAAACTCCAAACCATTCCGTCTCCTCTTCGAAGTTTGCTGGTAAGAGGAAACGAAACAGCAGAAATTTTGCCATCACACAAACAAACCCTCCTATCACTGCCGCACCAATTACCCAAATTGCTCCCTCAGCTGCACCATTTAAAAAGCCATACACCGGCCCATACCCAAAATGCAACCGTTGTCAGTACCATCACCCTCCCGAAACTCCTTGCCAACATTGCACCAGCTGTGGCCGTGCGAGTCACACCATTCAAACTTGTCGCACACTTCAACGAATGAACCGCAATCAACCCCCAACCCAAACCCACCATCAGATAGTGGGTCAAGCCCAACAACCCTTACTTCTACCACCCACGCAACACATAGCTCAACCTTACTACCAACCTAACTACCCCATGATGCAACCTATGCGAGCTTGTTACAACTGTGGGGACCCAAACCACTTCAGGAACACATGTCCACGCTTGGTGAACATCATCCATGCCCAAGCTCAAGCAAATCTGGTAAACCAAGCTAACCAAGCTCCTCCACCTGCTAGTGGAAGAGCTTTCAACATCAATGCCAACCAAGCTAGGGCTGACAACAACGTGGTTAACGGTACGTTTCTCATCAATGGTAGTTATGCATCCATATTGTTCGATACTGGTGCGGATAAGAGCTTTGTGTCCTTAGAATTTGAATCTATCCTCGACCAACCTCGTGTTAATCTTATCGAATCTCTGACGGTGGAAGTTGCTGACGGAAAACCCGTCTCATTAGATTCTACTATACGCAATTGTACTCTCACCCTAAACGATCACGATTTTCCAGTTGATCTCATTCCTATGAAGTTAGGAAGTTTCGATGTTATAATCGGTATGGACTGGCTCAGCCAGCATCACGCGGAAATAGTGTGCCGCGAAAAGTTCATTCGCATTCCTCTTGCAGACGGTCAAACCCTACGTATCTTTGGTGAAACCCCTTCGAAAGGACTCAAATTAATGTCCTGTCTTCAAGCCCGAAAATATCTCCGCATGAACTATGTCGCATTCCTAACTCACGTCGTCAAAAAGGGAAACAAGGAGAAGAAACTCAAAGATATACCAGTTGTGAAAGAATTCCCACAAGTCTTTCCTGACGACATTTCAGGACTCCCTCCTGTGAGAGAAGTCGAGTTCCGCATCGATCTTGTACCTGGCGCTACACCAGTCGCAAAATCTCCTTATAGGTTAGCCCCATCCGAAATGCAAGAGTTGGCCAGTCAACTGCAAGAGTTGACTGACAAAGGATTCATACGTCCTAGATCCTCGCCTTGGGGTGCACCTGTTCTTTTTGTGAAGAAGAAAGATGGAACGTTTCGCATGTGTATCGACTACAGAGAACTCAACAAGTTAACGGTTAAGAATCGCTACCCACTACCTCGCATCGATGACCTCCTAGACCAACTTCAAGGCGCCACCTTCTTTTCAAAAATCGACCTTCGTTCTGGTTATCATCAACTCAGAGTACATGAAGAAGACATCCCAAAGACCGCCTTCCGGACTCGTTATGGTCATTACGAATTCATGGTCATGCCATTCGGTTTGACCAACGCCCCCGCTGTCTTCATGGATCTAATGAATAGGGTATGCAAACCCTACCTTGACCGTTTTGTCATAGTCTTCATCGACGACATCCTTATCTACTCCAAGTCTAAAACCGATCATGAACGACACCTTCGACTCATCCTTACACTCTTAAGGACTGAAAAGCTCTACGCTAAGTTCTCAAAATGCGAGTTCTGGTTAAGAGAAGTACAATTCCTTGGACATGTCGTTAACGACAAGGGAATACATGTCGACCCTTCAAAAATCAAGGCAGTACAGGAATGGCAAGCGCCACGTACCCCTACCGAAGTAAGGTCATTTCTTGGTTTGGCTGGTTACTATCGCCGCTTCATTGCCAATTTCTCCCGTATTGCTGTACCACTCACGGCTTTGACTCATAAAGGAAAACCCTTCATATGGGGACCTAAACAAGAAGAAGCCTTTCAAACTCTAAAGCAAAAACTTTGTGACGCACCTATCCTCACACTCCCTGAAGGTTGCGATGACTTTGTAGTATATTGCGACGCATCAGGGCAAGGGCTAGGCTGTGTATTAATGGAAAGAGGAAAAGTGATAGCCTATGCTTCTAGGCAACTCAAGGTCCATGAGAAGAATTACACCACCCACGACCTGTAACTTGGAGCCGTTGTGTTCGCTCTCAAGATATGGAGACATTACCTCTATGGTACCAAGTGTGAAATATACACTGACCACAAAAGTCTCCAACATATCTTCAACCAAAAGGAGTTGAATATGAGGCAACGAAGATGGGTCGAACTTCTTAACGACTACGACTGTGAAATTCGGTATCATCCTGGCAAAGCAAACGTGGTGGCTGATGCACTCAGTCGAAAAGGTTATGCGAACTCCATTCGTCTTCTCTGTTCCAAATCATAACCGACATCAAAGATCGAATCCGAGCAGCTCAACATGTTTCTGTAACAGAAAATGACGTACGCGATGAGCTGTCATGTGGAGCTGAACTCAAAATCGAAACCAAATCCGACGGTATTCTATACTATTTAAATCGCATATGGATTCCCGATCGCGATAACCTTCGTGATTTCCTTATGAATGAGGCGCACAAAACACGGTACTCTGTACACCCAGGAGCCGACAAGATGTATCAAGACCTACGATACACCTACTGGTGGCCTGGCATGAAAAAGGATATCGCTGTTTTTGTTTCCAAGTGCCTTACCTTTTCCAAAGTAAAAGCTGAACATCAAAGACCTTCAGGACTCCTAGTCTAACCCGAAATACCTGTATGGAAGTGGGAAAACATAAC